>CM041642.1:35177654-35221765 GCA_023333625.1 Bothriochloa decipiens | reverse complement strand
TTTTTTTAAGCATAGCCCATATCCTTTATTGGCATATGAAAATTTTTTGAATGGAGAGATGTCATGATGGCGAATGCAGGGAGTAAATTTTGCATAAGGAATGTGTGACTCTCAGGGTAAGAGTCGGCATTTTTATTTGGTGGAAAAAGGAAGCGCAATTCTCAGGGTAAGAGTTGGCGTATTTTTCGTGGATGGATGGGTGCATGTTGTGCGCAACTCTTAGGGTGAGAGTCGGCTTTATTTGGTCGGTGCATGTGAATCTCATCCATAGGCATATGACCATAATCTCACTAAGGTCACAACAATTTGACCCAACTCAATGTTCCACAGGTAGCATATGACTAAGGGTTCTGTAGAATTGAAACATGTGGTATGGCCTTTGTAGGTATTTCATAATCATTGAGGAACTTTCGATTTTAAGATTTTGAAAAGAAACCTCCAAATGTCAAGTTTCTCTTGGAACAAAGTCATAGCAAATTCTATTTATACCATATCATATTTTGCAAAAAATTAGAAATAGGATCATGCGATTGCAACTCACTAGATTTCAAGTTTTAGGATGAGACATGTTCAACAAACAAACTTAAATCTTGAGGAATGCTAAGTTATAACTTGGGCATAAATAAATTATAGACAGAGCAACTATTCATCATTTCAACATAATAAAAACTTTAACATATTTTAACACATATGAGAGTGGAATAAAATTTTATTTTATTTATTTAGAATGTTGATATTTAAAAGTAGGGAAGATGTAAGGACAAAAATTATTGTAAATAAGAATGCGTGAAAGTAAGATACAAGGTGCTAGTGAGGGTGCGCCTCTCCCAAGCTAGGTTATGGCATGGGCCCCTTTTTTTGGGTATATGTGGTGAAGAAGCTTACCTTATTTCCATCATCATCTTCTTAGGACTTCCTCTTTTTGTGGTGGATTTTATTCTGCAAATATTAGTCCATAGAAATATTCCTAGTCTATACTAGCACTTTGTTTCAAAGGTTGATTTTGAAAAATTAACCAAGGTAAGCTAAGAACCCAATCACCATGCTTGCATTAATAACTTATGAGAATATGATGGTACACTCATCATATCCCAAAACTTTAAGCAAAAACAACGACTAGGGTGATGAAATGTAAGCAACAAGAATCATGTGATGGATTGAAAGCTATATTATTGGAAGACAACAATTTTGCTATAGTTATTTTATTGAAGATAATTACTAGTCAAAGATAACTACCGATTTACCTTCAGCAAGGGCTCACCCTTTTAAACCCGTTGAGAAGGACTTTTCTCTTCCTCAGTTTTTGCTTGTTGATGGTACATTATTTCCCTGAGAAATGGACGATTGTACCTTCTTGGGCCTCCACTCCATTTTGTTGGTCTTGGGTGGTGTGGCAGTATGTTTAGCTTTCTCCTTGGGTTTTCATACCGTCTTGTTCTTCTGTAAAGGTTTGGGGACTTCTTCCCTCTTTTCTTGTATTTTATTTTTAGGAGCTATTTTGTTTATCTGCTCCTTGTTTATATTTCTGGGAGCCGCCTTTTCTTTTGGCTCCGACTTTTTCTTGATTCTTTTGAAATTTTTGAAAGGTTGTTTAAAAGCTGAGGCTGGATTTCTACCTCCTTTATGCCTTGGGGATTTGACTCGTATCTAATGTGTATCATGTTGCATTCTTCTTGATGGCGAGGCCTGAACTCGAACTTCTCTTCTTGCCCATTGATATTGAAATGGATTTCTCCGACTCCAACGTCAATCTATGCTCCTACCGTGCTCAAGAATGGCCACCCCAGGATAAGTGGTGTTTCTTTGGTGAGTTCCATGTTGAGCACCACAAAGTCAACTAGGACATAATACCCTCTGATTTTTACCGGGATATCTTAGGCAATTCGGCCAACTAGAGTGTCATGTTGGTACACTCCAAATTCATGAAGTTCAGTTTGTCGAAGACTGATTTTGGCATGACGCTTACGCTTGCCCCAAGATTACATAGGGCATGATTGAATTTTTGGGCACCAATAGAGCATGTGACTGTGGGGCACCTAGGATCTTGCTTCTTCTCAGGGAGGTGGTTGAGTATAGCTGTGCTGCACTCCTCCGTTAGCTTGACAACCTCTGTGGCAGCAACGGTCTCTTGTTGTTGATAATGTCCTTGACGTACTTGGTGTAGGAAGGTATATGCAGGAAATCCATGAGTGGGATGCTTACGTGTGTCTTCTCAACCATTTCCATGATGCAGATGAACTACTCATCTCCTGCGTTCTTTCTCCTTCTTGTGGGAAAAGGCAACATCATGGTATCCACATAGTTTTCTGGTGTCGACTCTTCCTCAGCATGTTCTTCTTGAGGTTTTGTTGGCTCAACTAGTACTGTCTCCTGCTGCCTTGATACCTTTCGTGTCTTATTGTTTGGATGTGGTGGATCATGAGTGGTCTAACCCCCTCTCATGGTCATCGAATTAACATTTTCAACAGAGCTTTCAGGTTGCTGTAAGGTTTTAGCAGCAGCAGCAAGTTGAGCGATCTGAGTTTCAATCATTTTATTGAAGCTTAATTGGTTCTTAACAGATGAAGATAGAGTTTCAAGTTTAGCATTTATATTTTCAAACATCTGGTCATTGAAGGAAAGCTTTTTAGTAAGGTTTTCATTAATTTTAGCTTGTCCTAAGACAAGGTCTTTCAACAAAGGTTGATTGGAATTGAAAGCATTACCTTGTGGGCGGTTCTGGTTGTTCCACCATTATTGCCTTATTGTTGTGGTTGGCGAAACCCGTTGTTGACGTAGGAAGCTTCTTCTTAGGTTTTGAGACAATTGTTCCCTAAATGGCCAACATCTCCACAAACTTCACACGTCATGTGTGAGTTCATGGCCTGCACAGTGCCGGTGGTAGGATCGGTGGCACGGTCATCTAGTCTCTTCACTAGCAAGTCTACTTTTGCGACAAGCAAATCAGTATGCATGCCTTTGGGTTTTCTTTCCTTCTCCCCAGCTTTCATTTTCCACCATCTTTTCAATCAGTGTAGTAGTATCCTCGATGGTGAGGGAGAGGAATGCACCTCCAGTAGTGGCAACAATGTGCCCCTTCGACATGTCATGAGGCCCTCGTAGAAGTTCTAAAGCATGAACCAATCTTCCATCCTATGATGGGGACAGGCCCGGATGTAATCGTGGAGCCTCTCTGAAGCTTCAGGGATGGATTCGAGTGATGTTTGCTTGAAGTTTGATATCTTCCCCCTCAGTTGAGTTTCTATGCTGAAGCCTAACATGCTTTTTATTAGATGATTGCTCGAATCGGGAACTATAAAGCCACCCTCCTCCTCACTGGTTTTGCTCATGGGGAAGAATTTAGCAAGGAACGTCGCGGAACATTTGTCCCACGTGTTGACAGCTTCCTTGTTTTAGTAAAACCATTGCTTCGCCTTCCTAGCAAGGGAAAAGGGAAACAAGTGGAGCTTGATGCTATCCTCTGTGACATCTTTGATGATGATGGTTTTGCACAGCTCAAGGAAGTGTTGGAGGTGAGCATTTGTGTCCTCACTTGGCAAGCCACAAAACTGGCTTGTCTGCACCATCGTGATGAGGCCAGTACGAAGCTCGAAGTTTCCATTCTCGACATTGACAGCGGGCCCAATGGGCACATTGGCAACAACAGGGGTGGAGTAGTCGCGGAGTGTCTTGGCCATGGTGTTAGTAGCAGATGGTGTGGAAGTGATCAATTCGTCTACCGACAGAGTATTAGAAGAAGAAGAAATACGGGACCTGTTCTTCCTTAGGAGTCCTTTTCGATTGTCGGTGAAGTTATTCGACAAATCAAAATCATTCATACACTATCTTGTTTTCATTCCAATAAAAAGAGGAAGAAAAGAGTGAAGTTAGCCTACTTAAACTATGGCTACCAATGCTTATTATGCAATCAATGTCTATGCCAAGCTAGATGTTTGCATATTTCTTTTGCCCTCCCGGGCAACGGCGCCAAAAATTCTTGTTGACATTTCTTAACATCGTCACAAAAGATAGACTAAAAGTCCATCCCAGCAACGGTGCCAGAAATGCTTGTTGGCATATCTAACTACCATCACTTAGTAGAGTAACTCTCGACCCTAACGGTAAAGGCTAAGGTATTGCATATCTAGTAACAGTAGTTAGAAGTGCCTGATTGGCTTTCCTAACCATCATTACTTACGAGTGCAATCCTGTAGCATGGCGCCATTGGGGTGTGCAAAAAGAATTACAGTCCTTTGGTAATGGTACTTAGGTACGCTAATCATGATAGCTTAGTAAGAATTTATAATTAATCTGCAAGCGCACAGAACTATCATTGTAGCATTTCACCTATGAGTATTCAAGGGTATTGTTATTAATAATTTCCCACAGGAGGGCAAGGTGAATGCATCTAACTTTGGTATAAACATGATTACTTATTGTGCATAGGTAGGCATAGCGTAAACAGGGCTAAACAGGTTCATAAGATAGTGGACACACACATCTAAGCCAACCTCAAGGATAAAAGAGAAATAAAGAATAAAAGAATGAACTAAGTGAGCAGGCATTGATCATATACAGCTATACAAAGAATAGCAATTAAACATCTAATTAGCGTGTCTAGCATCAGGACTAATTTGGGATGACAGGGAGATCCCCACAGCTAGTCAGCCAGCCGATAGAGACTTTACGAACTCCTACTCGATACCTGAACATGGGGGAATGCAGTGGATGGACAGGGCTGTCACTACCTGCCCGCCTACCCCTCTATCTGTGGAGTACCGACATATCCGCCGATCTCCCCATACCCGGCACCACGTCTGTGTATTTGGAAAAACCTCCTAACCCTCTAGAACCCAACTCTATGGATTGCAGGCTAGGTTAAGAGCAACCAGGAATGTATGATGAACCATCACCTCATCCCTAGTTCTTCCTTTACTCATACTAATTTGATGAACGATGAAGAACAAAGATGAACATATCAAGAACATGACATATAAATTATATGCTAGTTCATATATCATGATCATAATATGAACAAGACTATACTCTAATTCATAAGCATTACTATATAAATAAGATAAGAACTCGCACATGGAGGAAAAATGAATTGTATTCATACCAAAGGCGTTCTTTCTTCCTCCAAGGAGACAAGTTCTCTTTGACATCTCTGCCTTGCTCAACTACTAAACTATGCTAAAGAATACAAGTAAGAAATGTGAGGTGAGTGGCTCCAAATGGTGATGTCTTGAGAATGGAGAAGCACCCTCTTTATAGCTCAATGTGGTCGGTTTCAGCATCATCAGATATGGAAGGAGGTGACACCGATGTGGGGAACCGCCTATGAACTGCCTGAGAGAGCTAGGTCTGGGAGGAGTGTTGGTATTTCTTAGCGTAAGCAGATAAATCCGCAAGCACACAGAGTACCGTTGTAGCTTTCACCCGGAAGTATTCAGGGAATCGTATTTTCCACAAGGAATGGAGTGGACTAGAAAGAAGCAAGAACGCCCAAAAGAAGAAGATAAAAGGATATTTTTGTAGTTAGAGAGGGTTTTCTAAGCTCAACCCAAGGTCACCAGAAGACTAAAGTCTCGGCTTACTAAACCCACTCACTTCAGAGCAGCGGTACCTTTTCGACCCTCGAAAAGACTAGGAAAAGGTGATCAGGAGAAGGCCGCCAAAAGCTCTACGAAAACACCAAACCGAACATGGTGGAACACAAAGGCCTTGTCGGGTCTGTCAACCCTGGGGCTACCACAACTATCCATAGGGTTAGGCCTAAACTCAGGTAACTCACTAACCCAGACACCACATCTACAGTAATGGCTACTACTCTAATCCGATATCTTAGCTGGACTAGAGCACTCGGTAGAGCGAAGATCCCGTAAGAAAACAAGTAAGCACTAAACTTTAATTAAATAGATCTCTAGGGAATTGCAAAGAAAGAATGCGGATATTACTCAGGAAGGAGTCGGCTCCACAGAGGTACAAATTGGAGGAAAACCCGACAAGCCGGCTCCGCCTCCGCTCTGCGCCTTCTCTCTCTTCCTCTTTTTCTAATTTGTACAACTAGGTGAGACCAACCACCTAGAGGGACACTACTACTACTACTAGAATGATATGAAAATGAAGCTCAAGTGTAGAATATATGGTGTATAGCTCAAATATGTAGTGTAGAGTGTGTTTACAATGGGGAGAGGCCCTCTATTTATACTAGAGAGGAGGGGGACACTTTTACACAACACCCCTGCCTAATGATGGTTGGAAGCATGCAACCGACCTCCCCTATGACCAACTTAATTACCAATAATTAGCATTGAAAACCGGAGGGGAACCGGTCGCTAAGGCCTTAAACCGGGCTGTAACACCCCTGGTGTTAACCACATCTTTGCACTGCAAATCATGAGCATAATCATATCATTTGCATCAAATCACAATCATGACATGCCTTGCTTGATGTTTGTCTGCATTTAATTCAAATTGTTTGACCTAGATGCAGAGTTGTGATGAATGTGTGCAAATGATTATGGTTAGGACCTAAACATGTTTAGAAGGATATTAGGGTCAATGCTTGCTTAGTTGGGTGGTTTCAAAATCAAGTATTGCAAAATTAGGATTTTATTGCCCTAATTGTGATTACTCGACCTTAACTAGAAAGGGTAGCTACAGTGCTTATCTTAAGTTGGACCCTTAATATGGTTTCTAGAGAAAAAATATAAGGAACAAAAGTTGTTTAATGTGCATCTCATGAAAATGCATTTATGGTCTTCAAAAATGCCAAAAACAGTTGCATATATATATATAAATTTGACCCAAATTCACATTTTCAAATTTTGGCCGAACTAGCTAAAACTTTTTATATATGAAATGTTCTACGCTTCAAATGGAACAACTTTCATATTCAAGGTTTTCCGAAATTCGGCTTCGTTTGCAATCTACAACTGGTCAAACTTTCAGTTCAAAGCAAAAGGTGGTGGGACCCACCTGGCCCCACCTGTCATCCCCTCCCTCTCTTTTTGGCATCAGCGCCGCAGCACCACCGCACGCGCGTGCGCGCCTCACCCGCGCCGCTGCTGCTCTGCCTGCTGCGCCCTACCTGCTCGCCTGCGCTCCTCCGCACTCGAGCACGCCGCCTGCCCGCCCTGTCCCCTCTTCTGCTTCCCCGTCACCAGAGCGTCAGCGATGCCACCGTCGCTGCTGCCACTGTCCTCACTGCGCCGAGCTCGGCCACAAGCTAGAGGCCACGCTGCGCACTCGATTGCTTGCACGCACGCGCGCCCAAGCACACAAGTGCACACACCGTCGCCTGCCATCATCACCTGTGCGGTGCGCCAGCGCTAACGGGCGCCAGAGCTGCCGACCCGGAGCTCCCTTAAGTGGACCGCGACGCCCTTCCTCTTACCCGCTGCCTCTCCATTCACTCACTCACCCCTCCTCTGCCTTTTCCTCCTTCCTCGCGAGCAGTCAAGCTGCGGAGTCGCCATTGCCACGCACCACGGAGCTCTGCCACTGTCGCATCATTTTCTTCCCTGCACGCGTGCATAGCCTCGCCACCAGTCGCGCCACCGCCTAAGCCTGCTCGCTGCCGCTATCGCCAAAGGTGAGGTCCCAATCGGGCCATCTTTTTTCCGCCATGGCCGCGCTCCTCAGCTCGCCGATGACAGCTTGGTCCGGCTCTCTTCTTCTCCTTCGTTCTCATGCACCAGATTCTCCTAGGTCCACAGAACGTGGAACCCTAGCCAGACCGGCCGACGGTGTCCCAACGTGTTGACCCGCCGCGGAGCAGTGAGCTCCCGTGGCCGGGCCGCCTCAGACCGCCTCCGCCCGCGCGGAGGGCACCAGCGGGTGCGCATTGGCACTCGGCCACTCCGCCGCTCCTTCTCCCCCGCCGGCAAGCCGTCGTTGGCCGGGGATGGCGAGTTCCCGAACCTCCCCTGCTTTTCCTCATGCCAAGGACCTCATCCTGGAATTTGGACAAGGTTAGGGGTGCCCGTGCATAATGGCCAGACTCATAGTTTAACAGATTTTGGCTTGACCAATTTGAGCAAAGTTTAGGGACTTTTATGCACAGTGTCTGTCCTTTACTGATTTTTGATTTAATAAGAAAATAGATTTTCAGAAATCTAGAAAATGCTTTAGAAATTCATATCTCTTTAAATAATGGTCCAAATCGAGTGAAACCAATTTTATTAGCTTTCTTGTGATGTGTACTACTGGGTAAAAATATAATATGTCAGGTTTGGGATAATCTTCTATACAATTTTATTTAAGTTGATTTATTTACATTAAATGCTTGTAATCTTTGGAAATACATAATTAAATATAGGATGCTCAGAAATATGTGATTCTTGTTGGGTTAGTCTTGTGTTGGCCTGCTCTATCTATGAAAACTATTTGGTGCATGCTTGCTGTGTAAAATATGAAGTTGTAGTTCAAGTGTGATTTTAGGGCTATTCTTGGAGTAATTCATAAATTAATTATATAGACCTAGTTTGGGGTTGATAATTTTTGTAGTCTACTTATATGCCATAAGGTAGCTCTTGATGTGATGAAACCTGAGGTTTGGTATACTTCATAGTACAAAGTATTTTTAGGTCCCCTTTTGTATGCTGCCTTGTGATTTTTGTGTAGATTGATAGGCTTATCCAAATAAGGTGAAATTTGGATGGCAGCCTTGAATTGATGTGTAATATCTCCTGTAATTTTTTTTGGTTTTTATGTGAAGTTAAACTAGGTGTTGCAGTTATACCCTATTTATAAAGTTGTTTTAATTCGACCTTGCTTAGCCATGTCATGCCATCAATAATGTTTCTTTAGGCATGCATAGGTTGTTTAATCTGTTAGTGCTACTACACAACTTTAGTTGAAGTTTAGGATATATTGTCTTCTGTAGATTTACTAGTAATGTATTGTGTGTGTTTGAATAGAGTTGTGGTAGTGATTAGCACATGATGAATGTGTCAAGATGGTTATGCTTAGTGTAGATCTTTGGCTTTACTGGCTTGTTTGCTAGTGATAGTAAGATGGTTAGTTACTTTACTGGCTTGTTTGCTAGCGATAAGAAGAAAGAAGGTTTCACCGATAGACTTGCATTGTTGCAGTAGAAAATGCAGTAGATGACATGTGCTTATGGTACATGTGCCTGGATGATGTTGACTACCTTATAGGAAGAATATGCAAGCATTCATCATCATCATGCTCCATTATCATACCATGTGCATTCCTCGTATTCATACATGCATATGCGTCATACAGGATCGCTAGGAGAACGCAACATGACGTGAAACCAGGAGCTAGACGTGGAGTGATCGAGTGCCTAGAGCTTCAACCTCACTCATCAGAGGAAGGCAAGCTCTGGAGCATTCCTCCCTACAGTGTTATAAATAACTTAATTTGCATCCTTTATTGTTTATGATGCATTAAGTTTATAGGCGTTGATCGAAACCGTTGATGCATTATGATTACCCTTAACCGCCTGAGTTACCCAAACACCCTGTTAAGTATAGGTTCTCCTTTATGCTTAGCCTTGCTTAACTAGATCGATAGAAGTTAGGTGATTTCCTGTCATCCGCGAGTTATAGGTGGTGACCCATAATGATGAGCTATGTTGTTAGCTGAGAATAACCATAAGGAGTAATAAATCGAGACCAGGCGGGATTGGTGCTATGGATAGAACTGGAGGTTCTGAGTTGTTGTTATCCTGTCTATGCCAAACTAGGACCCGTCTAATGTCTCGGCCCTCTTGTCATGTTGAACGCATGCCCCACATTTAGCTGGAAGGGTGCGATCATCCGACCGTGAATCCTAGTAGCTCTGTTTGGGCCGGGTTTTGACTGAGTTGAGCGCATCGTATCGAAGGAGGCGCGGTGGTGAGTCCTTAAGATGGGGCATATCATTTGATGGAGCGCTGACTTGTTGGCAGCCGGACAGCCCTTGGGTACGATGGTATTAGTTGATCCTGCGACTAACTTTTACCCAAACAGTACCAATAGTGACCTAATCAACCCTGACGGGGGAAGTGTGGTTTGTGTGGGGAATACCCTCGCCAGCTGGTTTGCAAACCGATTATAATCGCCATCATTCCTGGAAGTGAATACTGACTTGAGCACCAGCATTGTTGTCACAACTTGAACAAAGAGATGAGATGGTCATGATGTTGATGCTGAAAGATGCTCAACTAAAAAATGGTTACTATTCTTGCTTGATAATCACACCAAGACTGTTTAGATCAGGTGCTAATCTAGCATAAACAGGATAATGACTTTAAAATGCAAAGCTAGAGGGTTTTAATAATTGTTCTCAATAAGCTCAAGCTTTTATGCAAAGAAATGAGTCAGCTAGCCTCCTTATAAAGCCTTGCATACTCCTTGGAGTCACTTTATTTTTGGTTTATGACAGGTAAGTCTAGCTGAGTACATTCTCGTACTCAGGATTTTATTCCCACTTGTTGCAGATCATAAGACTTCTGCAGTGGTGACAATATGGACTTGTATCCCACTACGGGAGAACTAGACCTTGGGCAAGGTCATCTCTTATATCTCGTCTACTTGCTGTTGTTGGATGTCGACCCTGAACTGGCACTGTATTTAAATCATAGGTGTGAGTATATGTTGAAAATATATCTACTTCCGCTATTTATTTGCAACTCTGATTATGTGCGAAATGTAAGAACAGGTGAACGGTAACTACTGAACTGTGTGATTCCTGGTGTGTCGTTGAAAAAAGTTTGAAGTCCTTCAAGATTTCATGGACTACCGGGTTAATATGAGCACAATGTGCTAATTAAATTGCCTCGATGGTTTACTTAGTATCTTGGGTTTATATTAATTGGGCGGTTCTATTACACGGACCTAAACCAGAGAAACCGCGCGTTGTCAGCAATTCTGGGCGCAAATCACGGCGCCTGGCCGGCTGAACCAGCCGATCTAGGTGGTCCAGCTGTGCGCGAACCGCGTGGACCGCAAACCGCCTCAGCGCGGCCAACAACAGTGCACCACGTGTTCCTTGGGACCGCTCGAACAGCGCGCCTACACTCCGCGCCCGAGCGCGTGCGCATCTACGCGTCGAGACCCGCAAGGGCCACGGGTCAGCACCTGAGTGGCTGGTTCAATTCGCAATCCCGCCTTCCATGTAAGAACGCGTTCGCGTGCGTCCGAGTGAGGGGCCGCTGGTGCCACGTGTCGCCCTGCCATTTGCTGGCCCGGTCGACTGCCTCCCCCGCTAGGGACAACCGGGGCCCGCCCGTCAGCTGCTATATGTTGTTGCTGTGTCTTGCGCGTGGGCAGGTGCCTGGTAGCTGCGGTGCGGTACTATTGCCTCGTGACGGCCTCCGGTTAGCCGCTGGCGTTGACTTGGGAGTGCTGACATCAGTGATGACGTCACAACACTCCTTTTTAATTTGGAATTTTAATCTTTTTATTGGGAGCTTCAAATATAGCAAATAATATGTCCATTTTGATCAGCTCGATGAGCCCATCGCAATGGTGTGCTCTGTTTCATTGTTTGATATCTTTTCTTTCATGAAAAGTCAAGTTTTCCTGCAACACAAGTGAAAATAACAAAACTCGTGGAACTTGTTAGATAAATAATATTTTTGCTATGATGTATCATGGATTTCTATCGTTTTGGCGGTCAAATAATATGCAATAAGGAGCGCCAACAAGGAGCCAACTAGGGGCGGCCACCCCTGAGGGCGGTCGGTCCCCTGGTGGGCCCACAGGCCATAGCCTTCACGTGGTCGATTCCCCTCTGGGCCTGGACCTCCCTATGGTTATGATCGGGCCCAGATTTATAATGGAGGTGGGCTCCTTTGTCATTCTTGATTGTGCATTTCCTAATTCATATTTTTCTTTTGCGCTTTCTCATTTGTGTTGCATATTTCCACTTGTTTCCATTAATAAACCTGCAAAACATGAACACTAGAAGTACAAGTGGAATTTTGTTAATAGTATATGTATATGTATTAAAGCATGATTGTTTCTCTTTTTTAGACATAAGTTGGCGATTAAAAATGGTCGATAAGTGCCACCAACAGGCCTTATTCTGGATTAGTTGATGGCTAAAAATTAGAGTTAATTAACATCAACAACTTCCCCCAAGCTTACCTTTTGCTTGTCCCTTATCAGAAACTATGTAAGATGTTGGATCTGGAGTTGCTACAATGTTTTCACGTCTTAAAAGTACTCATATGTTTAAACAAGAACTCTCCCTTGGATTAGACTAAACTACTCCGATCTTCAAACTTACCCATATTACCGTTGACCATGGAGTTTGTAGCCTTCACTTGGGTCTTGAGTAATTAAAGAGAAGAACAATCAAGTCAAGCACCGTTCCCCACACTCTTTGATCAACCTTTATCCTTCGGTTTTGTAAAGATTTTTGAAATAAAACTCAGAGATCCTAGGCATGATCCTTTCAGGTCTCTCATTTATGGTATTTGTGGATTCTCATGAAGGCAATAACGGTGGTTTACCTTCTCTCCTCTAGTATATGTGGTATTTTTAGACTTAGGCAGAGTAGCATCATACCTTCTCTCTTCCTCACCCTAAACTAGTAAAAATATCTGGAGTTCATAGGTGGGACAGGAGACAGCTTACTGGTAATACATATGTTGCCTAGTCTAACACATGGATCTAGAGGATAAAATCCGAAGATCCTCAGCATGCAGTCAAATCAAGACATGCATGTATGGTTCCAAAGGTATGATCAATGTGGTAGAGAATATGTGTGAGGTAGAAAGGGTGAAAAATATTGCTCATCGTAAAAGATAATTTGTCAAAACTTGAAGATTTCTAAAGATCTTGAACTTTCATAGATGACCGAAGCTTTGATTCTTGCAAAATTTTCTTCCCTTTTCTCTCTCTTTTTTGAACTAGAAACAACCTTGAATAACTTGTGGAACTAATGACATGGATAACCTTGGAACAAACTTGGATCATGACTAGAAAACAAGGAAAACCTATGGATATGATATTTTTGGATGTTCACTCCTAGTGTAGGAGCGGAACAAATTTTTGAGTTTGATCTAAATAGGTGTATATGGTGGTGCGTACCTCCAAGGTAGAAGTAGAAAGGGGTGCAAAGTGTGTGCGAATCTTGATTTTAACCATATGACAAGTTCCTAAGGGTTAACATGGTCAGAACAAACTCAGTGCATACGAGTAGCCAAATAAGTAAGGAAATCTTTCTTATTCTAATCAAGCATGTTTATATGCCTGTGTAGGAATTCAAACTCTCATCATATAGGATCTCATCATGTGGTAATTTTAAGTTTTTCAAAATAAATACCCTGAACTCTAGTATCACTTAGAACATGGAAAACAGCAGCTCAAACTGTTTTATATCACACTCCCCAATCACCTAGACTTAGATCAACATTCGCTACCCACAAATCTTAGGTTCAGAGCAAATCTTCGTATCAAAATAATCTTATCTAAAACTCAATAGAGTGCAAGGTTAAATATAAAGTACTTCAAAAGAATTATGGCAAAGCAACTATTCATCATCTCCACATACAAAATTTTCTAAAGCTCCATTATTTAAGGCAGGTTAGACTTGTACATTCCCTCTTAATAAAAATAACTAAAAGTAAAAATACTAAGTAGGCAAAACTTTTTATTTGATTTTATTGGTTATGCATCTTTTTATTTATTTCCAAAAATAGCAAACTTAAATAATTTAAACAAAAGATAGTAATACTTTGCTAGATACACGGGGGATGCTCCTCCCTCAAGCTAGATGTTGACGTAGTCGTACAGCTTGACAAAAGAGACATTCTTCATCTTGTCGGATTGCTCCAGGGTTGATGTAAATATCAATGCATCCTTCAAATCCTATTGAGCTCAAATAGACAACAAAGCTTGTGGAATTGATTAAGTGATAGCAAAAGTAAACCTTCCTTGGTTGCCTAAAGCCTTTCAGAACTTTCTTTCAATATGTTTGGGATTTTACTATTTATGCATGCAAAAGTAAACTTATTTTTTGTGCCGCCACAATAAATAAAGATTTACATGGGCTTAAGGTTTTTTTAGATGCAATAAGATAATGCAACAATATTTTTATTCTCTTTTTCAAATGTAAGGATGCTTGTGTTAAAGCAAATATGCTAAAGTAGACATGCAAAGAAGAAAATAGGCAAAGAACTATGCAAGTAATTAAATATGCAGATAACTACCATATTAACCTTTTGGCGAAGGTTCAGAGTTTTTAGTCCATCGAACCAGACCTGTCTAATTCAAGCACTTGAGGGGGTGTCTAAGCGGATAGAGTCTTCTCTTACCTTATCTTCTTCATTCTGTTCTTGAGGATCCGGCGAATCAGAGGATAGTGATTCCTCTTCTTGTACCAGAGTGCTTGATGGTTTTATTTATTTTTGCTTCCATACTTTCCTTATCTTTGGCTTTTCTTCTTCATGGATCTCTAAGACAGCTACTTCTTTAATTACATCTTCCTCTTGATTAGCCCCTTCTTCCTTGATGACTTGCTTTCTTTGGTGTTGAGAGCGACGCCTTCCATTCCTGTTCTTCTTGGACTTCTCACAAATAATGTAATTATTAAAGTAACAACACACCTTTTCCCTAGGAAAGTGGAAGTGAATCTCTCCTTGCTTCATATAGCTGATTGCATTGGTGATGTAAAGGAACGGTCACCCTAGGATGAGGTGAATGTCATCTTCTCCCATGTCCAGAACCATGAAGTCGGCAACAACCTCTAGATCCCTGATCTTAACGGCTACATCCTTGGCTATTCCTTCCAAAAATTGGAACACTTGATTCGTAAGCTGCAGCTGCAAATATGTTCAGTGCAAGGGTGTATTTTGATATAAATGTTTATACGTTACCGTGGACATTATGTTGAAGCTTGAGCCGATGTCACAAAATGTCTTGTAGAAGGTGCTCCCCTCGATCACACAATCTATGGTAGGTACTCCAGGATCCTCAAAATGTATTGAGGGAAGAGCAGTCTCATGGGGTGGCTCAATAGTGTTGACCATCCAAACTAGTTCTTGAACAGGTGGCTTTGCTTTGCCCTTCTTATTGTTTCTTTGCCCTTTTTTGGACCTTGTTCTTCTTTATTTGGGCCTTGTTCTTCTTTTCTTTTGTGGTCTTGTCTAAATTCAAGTAATTGTATGAGTGCTAAGGATGAACTCGGTTGGTGTACATATGATTCTTGAAATTGAATCTTTCCTTATTCTTCCCTATGGTGAAATAGATCTTGGCTCTATCAGCGTAGATGATGGCTTTAGCTAAGCTGAGGAATGGTCTTCCCAGAATGATTGGTGCTCTTTCATCTCCTCCTGTCCCTATCACCACAAAGTCTAGGAACAGAGAAAAGTGTCCAACTCCCATGAGAACATCTTCGAGGAATCCCTTGGAGTAGCATAATGATTGATCTGCAAGCTGCAAAGAATGGCTGTGTACAACTGTTGACACCAAAAGTGGCAAACGGATATACCACAAGCGTACAATAGTCAATGTAGCCTTCATCGGCAGTATTCCAGGTATCGTATTTTCCACAGGGAACGTGAAGTGAACTAACTAGGCTCAAGGTTGTCCAGTGATGAAACAAAGGGTCTAGGATAATAGGATAGAGAGGTCTAGCTAGCAAAGATATCTGGTCATGGTATTCTAAGTATAATGAGGTTTACCACCTCCTCCCTTACTGGGGCGATAGACGAAATGGCAAGTCGAGTTAAAGAGGTTTGCACCTCCTCCCTCACCCAGGCGACTACCCTATTCAGCCCCACTCTCACAATGTTAACTTGCCTAACACACGTATAAGGAACTCTCTGCCTAGCGAGGTCTGTCACTCTTGCGCTAGGTGTCTTACAGTGCGACAAGTAGCTCATAATGGCAAAACATAGCCTAGACACCATGTCTACACTAATCTCACTACTCTAAGCTTAGCGAAAGCTTCAAGCACTTCAACAAGCACTAGTAGAGATACGATGACCTACCATGATGAACCATTTTTGTCACAGTAGGTGTGAAATTCGTCACTATTTTAGTTTCGTGATGAATCTATGACCAAAATGCCACCATCGCAGAACTCACGTCACATATGTTTATGAATGACACTTTAAAGAAACCGTCGTCGAAGATTGGGTTTCCATAACTAAACTATGGTCATCACCAAAGTGTTTTCGTATGCATACAAGACGGCTACGTATGCGTACAGCACAGCCCAGACGGCCGTTAGGCACCCCTGACGTCCGTTAGAGTGACATGGCGTGCGTTGCTGCTTCCACGTTTTAGGTTCCTACAGGACCACGTGTTAGGTCAGAACAGTACCATGTGCCAGGCTTTCATTGGGACAGTTTCGTGCTGTCCTTTTCCCATCTGTCTGTATTTTACTTGCCCACGTGGCAGTTTTAATTTGACCATGCGTCACTGTGGCGAGCGTCCAAGTGGCATTTTGAAATTCGGCCACGTGGCTATTGGCGCTTCTTAGCGTCAGCAGAAAAGTCCGCAAGCGCACGGAAGTACCGTTGTAGCTTTCACCCAGAAGTATTCAGGGTATCATAATTTTCCGAAGGAACGGTCTTTTGTACTTAGTCTCTTAGCTAGTTTACCCAGAAGAGACGGAAGGAATAGCTTGGGAAGAGAGGTTCTTCTAAGGTCAAACGCATATAAGTGATGGTAATTTTCCCACTACTTGCTTGCTTCAGGCCTACTGACGCACTTGGTCTGCCAAGAGATATCAGCATCAGCTCTACTCCACGGCCGAACATGGGGGAATGCAGGTATGAGTGGACAGGGCTGTCACCACCTGCCACCTACCCCTCTGCCCGTGGGCACGCGCAACATACCACACCTCAACCTAGACACTGCGTCTATGAAGGTGACTACTACTCTAGCGATGCATAGGAACATCCGTCTCTATCAGGAGTCCTCTGACTAGAGTATCCGTCCAAAGGACAAACAACGATCCCACAAACAAGTAGCTTTATGAAAGTAACATGCTTAAAGAATCAAACCAAAGTTGAGCACGAACTTCTTACTTCAAGTAGCTAGACGATCATAGAGGTACAAGTTGGAGCGGGAGCCGACAAGCCCGGCACTTCGTCCACCTGAAGGCAGAACTCTTCGACTTCGCTCCTTCTCCAACTCTTTCCCTCTCTTACTCCCTATACTAAATTAGCTAGAAGTTAATGGAATAGAGCTTGCTCTTCCTCTCTACATTGTGAACTCCTTGTGTTGGTGAATGAATTGAGTGAAGGGAGGAGGCCTCCTTTTATAGCTTGAAAGGAGGTGCTCTATGCAAAAGGGACCATCCTCACATGGAAGGATCCCAAACCGACCTCCAAAGGGCAGTTTCCACTTGCCATCTATGTCATTCATAGGTAGGACCGTCCTTGGGGAACCGTCCTATGATCCGCTAAAAAAGACTGGGCCTGGGAGGCCCCACCAGGGGACGGCCGGTCCCCTAGTGGGCCCTTTTGGCCACTGCCTTTTAGGAGCACATAGGCCTCGTCCTTGGCTTCATTTCACCAGGTGGATCTCCCAAATCAGAGTTCGGATGAGTGAGTTATGGCCAAATTACTCAGGCCTACTCGTGCACTGCTAAATTGGACTCGAACTTATATTTCTTTTTATTGGGAGCTCCAAATAATGCAAATAATATATGCATTTTGATCAGTGCGACGAGCTCTCCACAATGGTGTAGTCCATTTCATTATTTGACATACTTTTATTTCATGAAATATTGGATTTCCTGCAAGACAAAATGGAGAACACCATAACTCGTGAAACTTATAAAATAAATAATATTTTCTTATGATGTTCCATGGATTATTATTATTATGGCAGTATAAAATGTGACTTAAGGACTGCCAACAAGACCCCCACACTTAGTCCTTTTCTCATCCTCGAGTAAAGGTTTAAAGGACTAAGATGGGTCATCTCCTTGATATAAAAACCTGCATACAAGTTGTTCCAATATTCACCTGGACTTTGTGAACTTCAAAGTGTCTACCACATTGTCTTGGGTAATTGAATAATAGAACAACATGGATTCAAATCCCCTTGCATCAGTTAGCTCAAAAACTTGGGTTTTTCATAAGATTTTTGAAAAATAAAAGATAGCCTTGTTCCTCAAATGATACTCTCAAGTCGCTTATATATATATGTGTCTGGTTCCTCACCAAGGCATTTGGAAAGTGCCTTCTTTTCACAACCTATCTCTAAAGCTTATGAGTGTAGTTTTGGGTAGATATGAAAGTGGGCATACTTGCATCACATATATTGTTAAGTCAAAAACCGAATCAGACGGAGATACAAGTCATACACTAGATTGAGATGTGCAAGTGTGTCAAAATGAAAGATGGTTCCTAATTCTAAATATTTTTGGTACTCCATGTACCATGACTCTCTTTATTGGTGGATGAAAGATTCTTTGAAGAGTATGGGCTATAAAAGGGCAATATTCATTTTTTTTTGAACGGGGCTTTGGACTTTCCCATTGTTTATTGCTCGGATTTTTTTCTCATGCCCCTTGGCATGTATTATTTTTTCTTCTTCTTTTTTTCTTCTTCCTTTTTTCTCCCTTTTTTTCTTCTTTTCTTTTTTATGCCCCTTGGCATATATATATTTTTTGAAACAAAGCTCATATCTCTTCTAATGGGAAAGGAAACTTTGAATGGAGAGATATCATGATGGAATGCGAGGAGTAAATATATGGTGGAGAAAGAATGCGCGGCTCTTAGGGTAAGAGTCGGCATTTTTGTTTGGTGGATAACAAATGCACAGCTCTCAGGGTAAGAGTCGGCATTTTTATTTGGTGGAAGAGTGCACAACTCTTAGGGTAAGAGTTGGCATTTTTGGTGGACGAAAGGGTGCATGTTGTGCGCAACTCTTTAGTGTAAGAGTCGGCATTTTATTGGTGAGTGTGTGTGAATTTTAATCATGTGTGTATGACCATAATCTCACATAGGTCACAATAATTTGACCAAACTCAATGATCGGACAAGCAGCATATGACTAAAGGTTTGCATAAATGAAACATGTCATATGGCCTTGGTAGGAACTTCATTATCATTGAGGAGCATGCCATCGCATTTTGATTTTGTAAAATAAATCCCAAGTCCATCATAAAAAGAGCAAGGTTCAAATCATCCAGCTATATCACATACTCTAATTACTTAGATAACATGGGGTCCTATGATAGTTGTTCACAAGTTATAGGAATGTTGGCGAGGAATAAGGAGTATGCAAATTTTATCAAAGGATAGCATGGAGATGTTGCGTCAAAAAGCTTTGTCTTTTTAATTTATCAAATTTAAAACTTCAGAACGTAGGGAGATGGGAGGGTAGAGGTCCACAAACCACCGTTGAAGATGAACGAGTTTTATGGAAGTCATGTGTCCTTGTCCTTGTTGTGTGATGAGTCACTCGGTGTTGTGCAATGTGCAGGGGAGATTTTGAAGGTGTGTTAGGTATGCTTGAAAGATCTCCCCTACACTTATTCTTGTACCTGCTTTTATTTTGATAAAAAGAAAACAAAAACAAGAGAAACAACAACAAGCAAGGACTCCATTGGCTATAAAACTAAAGAGCAAGAAAGATATTATTATATTTATTTCTTTATTAGTTTTATGGAAAACTTGTTCACTCAAATTTTTATAAACAAGGCCAAGATAAAGATGCAGAGAAAGATATGCCTCAGTTTAACTCCATATCAGATTACTTTCATTGATTATATCAACAACTCAAAGTTCATTAATCAAATTCGAACACCATGTCAAAATTTGAATAAAGAAGGTCATATTGACCTAAGCACCATGCTTAATTCAAAAGGCCTATGAGCATATCTAATTAAAATACACCCAAACTAGAGCATATGACAAAAGCAACGAAATCCTGAATTTGTATGATCAAATGAAGACAAGTATAAGAAGTTGGTGAACACTTATTTAACTTCGCATACCTGAGTATATGTACCAGCAACATATATGTATGAGGCATTAAAGTTGTTGCGGCTAGCATGATGGCTCTGCTCAAGTGATCTCTAAGGCCAGGCCATACACACATTGATGCGCATGGGCCATGGGCCTTGATGATACTAGCAATCCCAATCTCTTTTTTTCGTAGTTCTCTCTTTCTCTTTTTTTAAGTCTCCCTCATCTCTCTTTTTTTATTCTTTCTTTCATTTTTTTATATAATCTCTCTTTTTTTCAATTTTTTTTCAATTCTCTCTCTTTTTTTAAGCAAGGCGAGGTTGACATCTTCATTTTTTTGAATAACCCCTTGGTGTGTATGTGTTGACGGTAGTTAACTCCAATTTTTAACCGTCAACTAAACATGAAAAAAGACCTAAATACAGAAACCATCTAGATATAAGGGTTATAATAATGGAATTCCATGAGTTTTGGTCAATGTATGTTTCTATAGGGTGTCAGCTGAAAAGAACCAAGAAAGGCCCACATGTCAGGTTTACATAGAGATAATCGGGATTCGTGCACTTTTCTGTAATTTGAAAGGTTCGAGAAGGCTCTGGACCAAAGTGGAGCCCGAACTGGCTCGGTGGCCGGGCGGCCACCCAAGCCATGTGGGCAGGCGCCCGTTGAGGTGGACCAATCACGTCTAGTCTCGCGGATCCTGCTCCGACCGCCTTTGTGACAGAATCGACCAATTTATTAGAGCACAAGCATGTAATTCGCTATTAGATAGCAAACTTACATGATTGAGACCTAATAAACCCGGTAGTCATACTAAAATCTTGAAGGATTTCAAACTTTCTAGCATAGCCAAGATCGTAATAAGTTTAGCAATCACTGTTCACAACATACCTAGTTCACACATAGTTTTACGCATCGGAGTACCAATAAAGTTATTACAAGCCAAGTTCGAATTCAAAATAGCGGAAGCGATTAAGTCCAAATACACCCACACACTTAGTTCAAATATTGTGCCAGGTCCTCAGTCAATATCCAGCAAAAGCATAAGGTAGAGTAGAGTGACCATGCCCAAGGTCTAATCATCACCCAACGCGGGATAGAAACAGTGCTGATAGTAGCCATAAAACATCTCACCATCTGCAACAACATGGGAAATAAAACTCTGAGTACGAGAATGTACTCAGCTAGACTTACCCATCATAAACTAAAAATAAATTGACTCCAAGGGGTATGCAAGGCTGGATAAGTAGGATAGCTGACTCATAAGTTGCGGAAAAGCTTGCATTAAAGAAAGATTTGATCATAACCTTCTAGCATTGTATTTTAATTTGATTAACCTTATCATGCTAAATTAGCACCTGTACTAAACAAGCATGGTAATAATTATTCAAGAAGAATAGTAACCATTTCCGGTTGAGTATCTTTCAATGTCACAGCTCAACCTTCTCCTCTTTGTTCAAGTTATTACTACGATGTCGCTGCTCAAGTCAAGTGTTCACTGTCCAGGAACGATGGCGATTATAATCGATTACTAACCAGCTGGTGGGGTATTCCTCACACAAACCACACTCACCCGCTAAAGTGAGCTACAGATCACCAAAAATTTGATTCAAAAAATCGCGGGATCAACAGGTACCATCATATCCGGGAACTGCCCGGCTGCCTAATTTAGAGCGACCCTGACCTCGACTTACTCTCCGCATAACCCATGGTCCCTGATCTTCTCCAATACGATGCGTACAGCAGGTCGACTCCCGGCCCAAACCAAAACCCAGGCTTCGCGGTCGGAACGACTTATCCTTCCAGCTAAATGTGAGGCATGCGTTCAATATGACTTGAGGACGTACAACGGACGGGGTCCTAGTTCGACACAGACGGGATAACCTCACCGAACCTCTAGTTCAGTCCCAACACCAATCCCGCCCGGTCTCGATTTATTATCTCCACATGGTTATCCAAGATAACAATGTATTCAACCATTCCGAGTCACCACCTATAACTCGCGGATGATAAGAAATCACCCAACTTCTACCGATCTAGTTAAGCAAGGCTAAGCAGATAATCACACCTGAACCTAATAGGGTAGAATTATATCAAGTGGGCCAAGAATATAATTAATGCAACAACGGTATAAGACAACGCCTATAACTTAATGCATCAAACAAGTAAAGGACTCAAGTTAGATATTTTGCAAACCACAGGGAGAATGCTACGGGGCTTGCCTTTCAGGAAAGAGCTTGGCTGATGGTCGGGACACTCGGGAAACTCAACCTCGGGATCCTCTTCTGCTGCTATTCCCTGCTCCAAGGCTTCCTGCTGGCCTTCCTCTCCTTGTACTCCGAAAACTACCGTTTCGAGCTCTGACGATCCTATATGATGCATGGTGCGTATGAATACCATGAATATATAGTAAATACAAGGTACATGCTGATGGTGAATGAATGCTCAGTTAAAGATAATTGACATGATTTTAAAACATGTATGATAAGCACATGTCATCTGTATTCTCTTCTACAATCAAACCATATACAAGCCTCACATTACAATTTACTTACACATTAAAAGGAATTATAAACAACTATTGTTTTGCACATTACCCTCTACTGAACCAAAACCAATAACAGATTTCACCTATCACAAATATCAGAAAAAACATTATTACACACATGAAATAATGACTTAAAGCATTATTAATTATTAAAAGAAGTCAAGGCAGAACTGCAACATGACTTTATATTACTTAGAAAATTCTGTAAAAATTACAAAAGCTTAAGCATGCCTAATGTAGACTACCATAAAATTTTCAAGTCAAAACAGTAAGCACTTTATCCTACACAAAAATGACAAGGCAGCATAATTTAATGGGCATAAAATACTTTGTACATAGAAAAATATCAAACAATAGATCTTAGAACATTCTTAGCTCTAGATTAGCATCAGAGCACTCTCCAAAAAGTTTCATGCATAAATCACTTATATATTATTTATTATAAATTATTTATCATCTACTTGAAAAAGACACCATAATTAAACAGGACAATATTTACACATTGCATAGCCTTTCAACATTTTTCACAGATAGAGCATGACATAAGAAGACTAACCAACTTAGATTCATATTTTCTGAGCAACAGAGAATTACTTATGCATTTTCTAAGATAAAGGCATTTAATAGGGATAAATAAATCTATACAGAAAAGTATTACAAAAATCACATTTCATATTTTTCATGCATAGATCTACTCATAAGAAAAATACTGCAAGTTGAACCAACTCATTTGGACTAAAAATGAATGAGATATGATTTTTCAAAGCTTTTACCAAAAATCTGGAAAACAGATTCTTTAAAACGAAATAGAAAACAGTTTTGCACCAGGAACCCTGGACTTTCCAGTAATTAACCGAGCACTAAAAAGAAACTCTCTGTGTCTGGCAGTTTTGCACTTAAGTCCAAAAAAGAACATAAATGACGCACGCAGTCCACGCCGAGGAGAAAGGTCGCCGGCGGTCGGCAATCTCGCCGGCGGCGAGGTCGCCGGCCAAACTACGGCCACCATTCGACTCAACTCAACGTTTGTGAACCCAATGGTGTACAAGATGAAGGCTATTAGTGCGGTTTTGACCGACGGCCATGCGCGACGGCGGACGGCGGCGACGGTCGGCGGTGCGCCGGCCACCACGGGCCACGGGGGTCGCAAGGACTAACCTACCGAGTACAGCAGGCCAAGGTGACTCGGATTAACCAGAAAACGTGAAGAGATGTCGGCCAGAACGACGACGGTGATGCATGTCGGTGAGCGGCGACGCGACCCGCGACGGCGGTTGGCCAAAGTCCGACGAACCCTAACCCTAATCGATCTCATAAACTACACCAACCTGTTCTACTCATGCAGGCGACCACGATGCGCAAGATAAAGGAGGGAGAAAGGGGTTGCTGGTCATGGCGGACCGCGCGGCGGTCGAGGCGGCCATGGGGGAAATGGTTGATTCGACCTCTACCTTAGGTCATTGGGGCAGGGAGTGTGCGCATGGTGTGCCTCGCACCACGGCGGAGCTACTAGCGAGCTCTGGGAAGAAAATGGCAGGGTTGTGAGGTGCGGTGACGATGCGAGCTTTGGGCGGCGGCAATGGCGGGTTCCGCGTCCGCTTGAGCTCGGGGAGGGAAATGCGAGGCGAGGAGGGGCGTCTGGTGGTGGTGGGTGCAGAGTGAAGGCGAGAGGCGTGGTCAGGACGCATTGAAGTGAGCCAACGGTCGGAGGGCCGGGCCATGGCATCGGGCTTCGGCGTGCGCGTGGTGTGCGGGCAGGCGATGCGGGACCGGGGCGAGGGACGCGTGGGCGAGCGGTGGGGCCAGGCCGAGTGCGGGGACGAGCGGCGCTCGGATGGGGAGGCCAAACAGCGGGCAGCGGCATCGTCCGGCGTACAGACGCCACGCGGCCGGCGTCGGCATGGACACCGTCGGCGCGAGGAAGAAGAAGAAAGGGAAGAAGGAGGCTGACGGGTGGGTCCCACTGCGCCAAGATTCGTGCAGAACTGATTTACTCCATATTTCAAAAATTAAGCCGCATTTGAAGAAACTTTTAAAGGATGAAATGTTTCTCTCAAAGAGTAGAATATTTCATTTTTAAACATCAAAGCCTAATTCTGCCTAGAATTTGAAATTCAAAAATGGGGAATTAAAATCCATTTAAAATTAAAAGAAAACATTTTTATAAACCATTTTTGACATTTTTTGACCCGCTTCCAAGCCTTTTCATGAAATGCTCCAAAAATAAGTTTTGCTCCAAATAATTTTCTCTACAAACTTCATTTAACACTCAGCCCCAAACAAACAACCTATCACATAGCTCTAGTTCAAATCAAAGCAAGCACATATTTCATTTTATCATTTCATGTAAACAATGACTATGCAAAAAGATGATTATGCTCATGATATGCAAGATAATGCATGCTTAACACCATGGGTGTTACAGCCTTTGAGGTCTAATCTAAGTCGTTGATTAAGGTCGGTTTGATCCGAGGGCTGCGGTGCATCCTAGGGGGCTATATAAGCAGGGCCCCTGACCCCTGGAGGAGGCATCCCTTGAAACCCTAATTCATTATTCTAAGAGAGGATCAAGTGGGAGAGGTCCCTTGAATGGATCTCCTCCCTGGAGCTTAGCATCAAGAGAGGTTGAGAGAATGTAGGGTGGAGGTAGAGTTGGAGGAAGCCCGGCATGTCGGTGTCTCCTCTCTAGTTGTACCTGCGGGATCAAGTCTCCTAACCCGAGGCTTGGTTCTAGGATCATTCGGCAATTCAACTTCTAATACTAGTAAGTTCATTGTTATTATTGCTTTTTGGTTTACGAGTTTACTTTATTCGCTACCGGTAGCGAATAGAGTAATCATTTGTAGCGTAAGCATGGTGCTTGGGCTAGGAACACTCGTAGATACTCCCTATCTGGCCGGATCGGTGGTAGCAGCTGGGGAAAGTGATAGTTCCCTTGTTGTCTCTGTATTCGGCATCCCATCAGGAGGTTTGATAGGAATAGTGAGCCGGGGTTAAGCATTCTTTGTGGTGTCTTTTCCCTAGGTATCCCCCTTTGAGCAATATTCGCAAAGCTTACCATAAGTTAGAGGAAGATTGATAGAGTAATGCTCTCTATATGCTCATATCTCGCTATCTTGTCTTTAGCTCAGGGGTTAAGTATGGACTTGGGTTAGTCAGATGCACGTTTTCTCGTAGCGGATAAATAAATAACGATACTCTAGAATATCTCCCGGATGAAGTGCTCACTGATATTCGTGCGCTTGCGGATTATTCTTTCGTGTGCGTATCTAGTATCAACAAGCATTTCTGGCGCCGTTGCTAGGGAGAAAGACGGTTTGTTGAGATAACTTTAAGTCATGCTTAACCTTGTATTATACTTTTATCTTTTTCTTATTTTCTTTTGCCTTTTCTTTTATATCCTTATGGATAACCCAAATTCCACGCCTATCTATCAATTTCTTGCACCCATGAGCACAAGCTTAGAGCCACCAGAGCCCATGATTCTCACATCTAGCTATGAGCTGCGCCCATGCTTGGTTGCAATAGGTCAAAGCCAACCCTTTTTTACAGCTAGAGTCCTATCTTCTAATCAAGAGGGTAATGTACCCAAGGTCCTATGTTCTGATCAAGGAGGTAATGAACTTTTGGCTTTACTTAGGGAATTTTCTAATCTTCCTATCAATTTAGGTTTAGACCTAGCCTTACAAGACCCTGTTCTTCTTCAACATCCTTATATGGGTCTTGATAACATCACCTTTGGAGGAGTTTTCCTTTCTTTATCCATTAGTGAAGTGCAGTTTGTCCTTTTTAGTAGACACACCCCCTTGCAATAGCCTTCATGATGACATCCTAGAGGTAGAGAAGGAATCATCCCCCAAACTAGAAGAGGAAGTTTTCATAGCCACTTTGCAAGCATTCTAATCCCATGATTCGGCTATCCATCCCAAACTGGCACTACTCTCAATTCCTCTAAGGGAAGAAGTAATTCTACCCTTGGAAATTCTTTCCGATGGTGATTTTGGGAGGAGTTTAAACTTCCCGCTTCATAAGAGATCTTTTAGTGCATACATTATGAATCTTCTCAAGAAGAAATCTCTTATAAAGCTTCTCAAATCCAATCCCTTTGAAGGACAATTAGAAAGACTCAAGGATGGCATGTCAAGTGATTGCATAGAAGGAGAGTGAAGCCATCTAGAACCCACTCTTATCTTCTCCCCTTCTGTGCCAACATCAGATATAGAATACATCTTTAAACCCATCCTTGATCCTTATGACTCGTTCTATGCTCTTTCTCCTGAACCTCCTGATGATCTTAGAAATCCATCTAGATATCCCATGCATGGGATTCATCAAGACCATATAGACGATCAAGAAGAGCAACATCTATGGCTAGAGAGCATTAAAAGCCTATGTGCTATTGCCATTGAATCGATGGATGAGATCAATTCAAGAGATGATCCAAGAGAATTTTTGGACATTCATGGAAAATAACCCTTGGAAGTCAAAAATGATGGAGACTTCAATGAGCAAGGAAGCTACTTCACTAACACCCCACCAAGTCCTTGCTCATATGAGAAATCTCTTAATTCACTTAGTCTCTCTAACATTGCCCCACATAAGATCTTCAACCCCCTCATGCTCCCTGCTCCTGAATCTTTTGAAGGGTGGTTGTAGACACATATGCTTATCATAAATATAGTAGATCTCGTTGTGTTGAATCTTGAAATTAGTGCACATAGATTGGAGTTGGAGGGGAAACCACTCCCCCAAATCACATCTTGAAGGTTTCCCGAGGACAAGCTTAGTCTCCTAAAACAAGCACTGTTCAGACCATGACATGAGTGTTCACCTTTTCGCTGTGCTGCCCTTGCTAATTGAGCATAGAGTTATAATTGTAAAAATATTCCTTCGGGTATTCTTTTCACTAACCTTTCCAGGCTTTGAGAAAAAAGATTGAAGGAATGACAAATGCAAGGTATGTCCAACCAATCATTATGCAATATTGAATTACTTTCATCCAATCTTGATTTTGCAAAATTCAAGCTTGGGGGATATACTTCCATACATACATCTCTTGTCATGGTGCTACATTATTTTGGTTGTCCCTACCTTTAAGACATGCTCAATTTGCTAAACACCAATCATACTCTTTCATCACTATTTGAGTAAACATCTATAGTGCTTTCATGCTACCCTTGTCTGCTCTAGTAAGTGTTGGTTTGGAAGTAGTGAATTCCTACTTCTGTTGGCATTTAAATTAAGTGTGGTGCTTCGGTTAAATAGCCTTCCTTAATCCAATTAGACATGAGTCTAGTTTGGTTAATGAACTAATAACTGCTATAGTAGACTTTGGTATATTTTGTTGGACTAACCCCTGCAGGAAAACTTTTAATACCAAATTGGGAAAGTCCTAAGATGAACTCACACTGGAGATGAAACAGAGGCACAACAATTTTGCACAAGGGAGACACAACTCATTCATAGCCAAGAAAAAAAAAGGGTGCAACAAAACATGATCCACAATCAAAGCACTCACTCCATGGAAGCAGATTGACAAGAGAAGACCAGGAAACTTTCTACAACCTCACTTCTAAGATTGAAAGGTCGATGCATGAGGAAGGAAGAGCAACTCCTCTACATGATCCAACTGCACTCTTCCTCCTCCCATGCTCCCATCGCTCGACACGCTGGTTTGCAATCTCTAAATTCTCTATTGCTTTATTTCTATGAGTTTGAGTTATTTCATAATGCTTATATTTGAGAATCAAAACATAAGATGGGAAAATAAAATCAATCCTTTAGAAAGAAGTAATTGTGAATAATAAATACGCTATGATAAGTATGCTCGAGCAAGTTCTTTTGTAGCATAGAAAGTGACCCTTAGCTATGTTACAACACTACCCTTATCATTATTTGTATATTCCTTTGGGTATGTGTTGTCCACTAATAATCTGCAGGAATGAAACAATAAGAAAAGCTAAAGGTCCAAACACAAATTAAAGAGAACAAATAATGGCATAAGGTAAGAAAGGAGTACAACAAAGGAGACAAGTTGTTCATGAACAAGATAGGTGACTAGCCAAGCAAGGAAAGCTTCTATAAGATGTTATGGCTTCAACATGCTTCAATACTAAAGGTAACATCTCTAGGTAAGTGATCATTACTTTCAAAATATCCTCCTTGATTCTGGCATGCACATAAGTAGAGAACCAAACATGCTTTGAGTTACAACCTCATTTGATCCAATCTAATTAACTCAACATGTTCAGTTCTTTATGCTTGTCCCTAGCATCACTTTCTTGATCTCATAGCCTTTAATTCAATGATCTAAAATTTTGTGCATTGTATACTTGGAAGATAGTCATAATCATAAAATCATTACACAATATGCATAGATAGACCATCCTTCCATAATGTTGAGTAATCTGATCTGCCAAGTGTTTTAGTGCTACATTCTTGCTCATTGTTTGATGCCATTGCCCATGTTAAAGATTGAGCAAAACACATGAATATCAACTTTATCTCATTCAATGTGCCTAAGGCTAGAGAATAATGAACAAACCTTTTGGTTCTATTGGTGTTTTCCCACCAATAGAGCCCATGCACTTGATCTCTGCCTTGTCTTTATGAGCAGGACACACTTTGAGCAAGGTTAAAGAATCTTCCCCAAATCCTACAAGTGAAGATCCTAGGCCTATGAACATGCGCACTGGGCAAAGATGCTGCTAGCTCCCAAAACTAGTGCTTCACTTCAAACTTCTGGAAGAGTAGTGGACACGGGTGACACCATCTCAAGAGGTGCAACTATCATGGTCTCCACCTTTGGGACCAGATAAAGCACCTAAGGAATTAACATGGTAAGAGGTCTTGTTCGGAGGACCTAAATCACCGAACACCGTGCCAAGAGGTAACTTGGTAGTTATCAACCTTTCCCTTTTCAGCACTGCATAATTCTCCTTTAGCATATTTACTTTCCCTTAAATGCATAATTAGTTGCACATCCACTTTACCATTTATGCATTAGAAAAAGAAAATAAAAAATTTGTCATGCATTGCATCTAGAAAATGCTAAGCCCCATGTGAATAATTTTGTGGTGCGACAGCCCACAAAAATATCCACGGTGGTGGCATAAAAATAAGTTTTCATCTTAGTTGCATCTTCTACATAATATAAAAATGCAAAAATATTAAAAGAGTGATCCTGCTAAAAAGATATATATATGTTAAGGAAGTTCTGGATACTCAGAGCTTAGAGGTTTATCACTAACGCTTGATCAATTCCACAAGCTTTGCTGTCTATTTGAGCTTCACAAAATTTAAAGGATCAAGAAGTGCTAACATGCAGTAGGACGTCATGTCCCCTATCGGAGTGCTGTCTTCAATAATCAGGGTACTGTCTCAACAGCAACCATCCTTAACACTCCAGGAGAACCAGTACGCCTTCACTGCCAGTCAGCAACACCAACAGACTACGTCAATATCAAGCTTGGGGGAGAGCACCCCCGTGTATCCAACTAAGTATCACTAGCTTATTTATATCTATATTTATCTTTTTGTTTGATATTAAATTTGCTAAATAAAATATAGGAGAATATGTGAAGAATTTGCCTGCTAAAATGAACCACACAGAATAAGCTCTTATATGGAAATGATGAATAGTTGCTCTGCCATAATTTCTTTCAAGTACCTTTTCAACCTCGAACTCCCCCGAGTTTTGGACACAACTGTTTTGATTTGAGATTTGCTCTGAACTTGAAACTTGTGGGTAGCGAATGCTTGATCTAAGTCTAGATAGTTGACGGATACGATACGGGAAAGTTTTGAGCTGCTGTCCATCTTATTCCTAGAGATACTAGAGTTCTGGAGAATTTATTTTGTGAAAATCTTAAATTGCTACATGATGAGTTCCTTTATGATGAGAGTTCAAAATTCCTACCACAGCCGAATACTCATGCTTACTAGAATAGGAAAGCCTTTCTTTTGTATACGTATCACTTTGTAGGCATTGAGGGTAGTTAAGCTGTGTTGACCCTTAGGAGCTGGTCGTGCGATTAAAGATACTATGTGCTCTCCATCCATTGATCTACGCTACTCCTGTCCTCAGAAGTATGCACCAACTTATACTTATCATTCTACATTCACTTTGTGCTACTTCTGTTCCTGGAAGTACCACCCGCATATTTACACCCCACATGTCTATGCTGCTTCTGCCCTAGGAGTATGCATTCACCCATTCGCATACACATATTCCCTATCCAGATCCACTTAGAAAATGTTCTAACTCCTACACTAGGAGTGAACACCCAAAAATATTCGTCACCATCATATCTGTTCATTTGTGCAATAAAGCTCTAGTTATTCTAGTTCATACTCCCTATTGTATCAAGAGGATTGGTTGCTCACTAGTAAAAAAAAGAAGAGAAAGAAAGAGAAAAAGAGAAAGAAGACAAAAGTCCCATAAGAAAGAAAGGAAAGAAAAGAAAGAGGACAAAAGTCCCAAGTTATTGCAGCCAAGTCCTCCTCTTCAAAGAAATTCAAAGTTTCCAAATAATGGGAGGTATGTTATCTCCAAGGAGCAATTGTAGAATTAGATCTTCACCATCATCCATCACCCCTCTTAAATCATCTCCTTATTTCTTTCACCATTATTCCTATCACTCATTACATTCTCCTCATTCACATGCACATATACTTGATTGTATGACTAGTTTCTTTGGATCCATGGTTTAACTGCGCAATATATGCAAGTAGTTTAAGTTATCTCCCCACCTATGAGCTCCACAAAAGCCTTTTAGATATAGGGTGAGAGAGAAGGCAACCTTACTATGCCTTAATTCCACAAATACCACATATTCTGAGAGTAGAGATAGGCATACATCATACATGCCTTGGAGAGGATACAGAAATACCACAAATGAGAGACTTGAAAGGGTCATACAAGGAATCTCTGAGTTCTATTTGAAAATCTTGCACAAACTTCGGAATAATAGTTGATCGAAGAGAGAGAAACATAGCGCTTGACTTGACTGTTCTGTCTTTCAACTGCTTAAGACCCAAGTGACGGCTATAAGCCCCACGGTGGAAGGTAATATGAGTGAGTTTTAAGTCAGAATAGTTCACTATAATCCGAAGATGATTTCTTGTTTGAACGCATATGTACTTTTGAGGCGTGAAAGCATTGTAGCAACTCCTGATCCATCACTGAGTTTAGCTTTACTCAGGGACGAGCAAAGGTTAAGCTTGGGGGAGCTTGTTGACGGTAGTTAACTCCAATTTTTAACCATCAACTAAACATGAAAAAGCACCTAAATACAAATACCATCTAGATATAGGGGTTATACTAATGGAATTCCATGAGTTTTGGTGAATGTATGTTTCTGCAGGGTGTCAGCTAAAAAGAACCAAGAAAGGTCCACATGTCAGGTTTACATAGAGATAATCGGGATCCGTGCAATTTTCTGTAATCTGAAAGGTTTGAGAAGGCTCTGGACCAAAGGGCAGCCCGAACGGCTCGGTGGCCGGGCGGCCGCCCAAGCCACGTGGGCGGGCGCCCGCTAAGGTGGACCAATCACGTCTAGTCTCGTGGATCCTGCTCCCACCGCCTTTGAGGTCTAATCTAAGTCATTGATTAAGGTCGGTTCGATCCGAGGGTTGCGGTGCATCCTAGGGGGCTATATAAGCAGGGCTCGTGACCCCTGGAGGAGGCATCCCTTGAAACCCTAATTCATTATTCTGAGAGAGGATCAGGTGAGAGAGGTGCCTTGAATGGATCTCCTCCCTGGAGCTTAGCATTCAAGAGAGGTTGAGAGAATGTAGGGTGGAGGTAGAGTTAGAGGAAGCTCGGCATGTTGGTATCTCCTCTCCAGTTGTACCTGCGGGATCAAGTCTCCTAACCCAAGGCTTGGTTCTAGGATCATTCGGTAATTCGACTTCTAATACTAGTAAGTTCATTGTTATTATTGCTCTTTGGTTTATGAGTTTACTTTATTCTCTACTGGTAGGGAATAGAGTAATCATTTGTAGCGTAAGCACGGTGCTTGGGCTAGGAACACTCGTAGATACTCCCTATCTGGCCAGATCGGTGGTAGCAGCGGGGAAAAGTGACAATTCCCTTGTTGTCTCTATATTCCACATCCCGTCAGGAGGTTTGGTAGGAGTAGTGAGCCGGGGTTAAGCATTCTCTGTGGTGTCTTTTCTCTAGGTATCCCCTTTGAGCAATATTCGCAAAGCTTACCATAGGTTAGAGGAAAACTGATGGAGTAATTCTTTCCTGAAATAGTTAGCGACATACCCAAAGGTGCATACTAACTTGACAACATGCCCTTACTTTTATTAAAGAGGATTTTTTTAAAATAATAATAAAAATAAAATAATTTTTTTAAAAATAATCCGGGGTATCTCCCGGCAGTGCTTAAGTTATGGTCTTAAGCTTGATCGCGAGATTTCTTCTTGCAGCTATCAATGGTGGTGTAGTTCCCAACTTTACCACCAAGCATAGGCATTAAAATTCAAGCTGCAAGGTACGCACCATCGTACTTCTATGGGAGTTACAATGTTCATGACAAACATAACCATTCACAATCATTCTCTTAAAAAGTTTGACAACTAGAATCAAGAGATGATTGTGATCCTCGTAAAAGCAGGTGGTTGTTGGTATTTGTTAAGTGCAATTGAAATAAGAAGGATTCCGCAAGCGCATAGAAAATACCATTGTAGCATTTACTGGGAGTATTCCAGGTATCCTTATTTTTATTTTACCACAAGGAAGCATGGGTTAAAGAATCTGATAATTCACCATGTATCTGCTAACTTAGTAAACCAACTAGACTAAAGCAGGGATAAATGATATATGATAGATATATGAAAGAAAGTACACACATCAGAATTATATGATAAATGAGTAGCTAGCTAAAGTGAGAGGACAACGGGAGAGATCAAGGTTCCTATATTCTTCTCTAGCACTTGGGTTCTAAACTAATAGGGGATGGATAGGTATAGCGATCACACAATAGCACTTTGGGACATCAGAACACTAACCATGGAAAGGGATGAGAAGGGGGCTAGGAAGTTCCGACTACGGTCCTACAGACACCAACCCGAACGAGGTGGAATAGGTCGGCCATCAGGACTATCACGATCCTGGGGCTACCATAACAATCCGAAGGATCGGGTGCAATCTCAAGTACCTCTAGTCTAGACACCAAGTCTACACTATGAATTGCTACTCTAATTACCTAGGATAACAAGAGCACTCAATGCGAGCGAAGATCCCATGCTAAGGTATAACAACTATACTAAGCAATCGAATGAAAGGCATAGAAACACATAGAGAAGATAAATATATTAAAGCATAAGTCTTGCAAAGAGTAGATACAAAGACATACCAAATCCCTAAAAATTTCTCTAGAACCAGAGCGGAGCTCCGCTCTCCCTAACTTTCATCTAGATCTAGTCTACTACATTGGAAAGTCTAGCCCTAATTCTCTAGAGATGAGAGATCATCCTTTCAAGGAACACCTCTACATCTCCACAATGAGATATGAATAATGAATTAGGGATTCTCCCGGGGCCAGCGGCCTTGCTTATATAGGCCCCTAGGATGCACGGTGGCCGTCGGATCCAACCGACCTTAATCAATGACTTAGATTGGACCTCAAAGGCGGTGGGAGCAGGATCCGCGAGCCTGGACCTGATTGGTCCAGGTCAGCGGGCTCCCACACAAAGGTTGTGGGTGGCCGCCCGGCCACCAAGCCGTCTTAGGCTCATCTTTGGTGGGCTCGTAGTTATCATTGTTAGTTTTCCGAATCATCTTGGATCACCCCAAACGGAGTTCGTATGTGTCCTGGGCGTCTATGTTACTCCGGACCGCTCCTCGAGCCCATTTGCAATCTTCTGGAAGGTGTAACTTTGTCGTCCGGACTCCGATTTGGGTGAATCAAAACTCCATTTGATGTGTCTCGATGAGCTCTATGTAATGGTTCACTTCATTTCATCATTTGATATACTTCTATTCGGTGATTCTGGTACTTTTCTTCTTTAACCCCTGCAAAACATAGATTCACCAAAACTCATGGAATTCTATCAGTATAACCCCTATATCTAGATGGTAATTATGTTTAGGTCCTTTTTCATGTCTCGTTGACGGTTAAAAATTGACGTTAACTAACATCAACAAACTCCCCTAAGCTTAACCTTTGCTCGTCCCTGAGCAATGCTAAACTCAGCAAAGGATCAAGTGTTGCTACAATGTTTTCCCGCCTCAAAAGTACACATGCGTTCAAACAAGAACTCTCCTCAGGATTAGAGTCAACCATCTTGACTTTCAACTTACCCATGTTACCTTCAACCATGGGGCTTATAGCCTTCACTTGGGTCTTGAGTAATTGAAAGACAGAACGATCAAGTCAAGCACTATGTCTCGAGTTCTTCGATCAACCTTCATTCTGGAGTTTTTGTAAGTTTTCAAAATAAAACTCAGAGATTCCTTTGTATGACTCTTTCAGGTCTCTCATATGTGGTATTTGTGGATTCTCACCAAGGAAACAAAGGTGTTTTGCCTTCTCTCAGAATATGTGTTATTTTTGGAATAAGGCAGAGTAACACTGTGCCTCATCTCTCTCACCCTATTACTAAAAAAATTATGTGGAGTTCATAAGTGGGAAAGAAACAGCTCATACATACTTGCAATACATAAGTTGCCTAATCCAACCATGGATCTAGAGGAACTCGTCATACAATCAAATTAAGATGTGCATGTGTGGTTTCAAATGAATAAATGGTAGAGAATATTGATGGAAGATAGAAGGGGTGAAAGCCTAATTCTACAATGCTCCTTTATAAAGGGTAACTTCTCTCAACTTGGGATTTTGAAGAATTGGAAAACTGGGGCTTTGCTATATATATTTTTTTCTCGTGACACTTTTTTTCTCACTTTTTTCTCTCTTTTTTTTAGATAGCCCACTCTCTAATACAATTGGAACTTTTGAGAGAATGATAAAAAAACTTGGAGCATTTATTTTGGAACTAGGGGTAGCAGACAAGGAAAACCTATGGCGAATATTTTTGGTGTTCACTCCCAGTGTGGGAACAGAACATTTTTGAGTGGATCTAAATGGGTGAATATGGTGGTGCGTACTTCCAGGGTAGAAGTAGCAAGGGGTGCATAGTGTGTGCGAAATCTTGATTTTAACCGCATGAAAAGCTCCTAAAGGTCGACACAACTGGACCAAACTCAATGCACACAAGCAGTGAATAAATGTGGAAGTTTGTCCTATTCTAACAAGCATGCATATATGACTGGTAGGAATTTAAGCTCTCGTTATACAGGAACTCATCATGTAGCATTTTTACGTTTTTCAAAAGATAAATCAACAGAACTCTAGTGTCACTAGGAACAAGATAAACAGCAGCTCAGACCTTCTCATATCATATCCGTCAATTACCTAGACTTAGATCAAGCATTCGCAACCCACAAGTTTCAAGTTCAGAGAAAATCTTAGGCAAAAACAATTTTATCCAAAACTCGGAAGAGTTCAAGGCTGAAAACTAGGTACTTAAAAGGAAATACGGCAGAGCAACTATTCATCATTTCCATGCAAAGGGATTATCTTCAGAATTCATTTTATTAATAGGCAAACCATTATATTTCAAAATTAAAGATCACACTAGACATATATATAAAAAGAAATCTTTATTTGGTTTTAAGGTTATGCATCTTTTTTTTGTTTTTAAACAAAGCAAACTTAAAAACTATAGAGGGAAAGAAATACTTAGCTCAATACACGGGGGTTGTCCTCCCCCAAGCTGGATGTTGGCGTAGTCGTTCGCTCTTGATGTGTAGCAAACTGGCAGTGGAGTTGTACTTCCTCTTGTGTAGTGTTCATGTTGGTGACTATTGAGACAGCACTCCAACAGTGGACAGAACATCCACTTGTTTGTCAGCTCTTCTTATCCTTCAAATCCTATGGAACTCAAATAGACAACAAAACTTGTGGAACTAATTAATTGTTAGTGGTCAACCACATAAGTCTTAATTGCCTAGATTATTCTTCAAAGTAGATTTTCAACAGGATCTCTTTCTCAATATTTTTTAGGACTTTTATTTTATATGATGCAAAAGAAAATGCAAAGAATGAATGCATATTTATTTTTATTACTATGCCACCACAGTGAATATCCCTATAGGTTGTTACACACCACAGAACTATCCACATGGGGCTTAGCATTTTTAGGATGCAATGCAATAACATCTTTATTTTCTTTTCTAATGCAAAAGTAACAAAGTAAAAATGCACAAGAATTAATTATGCAAAGTGGAAAAGTAAATATGTTAATGGAAAAACATATGCAATGCTCAAAGGGGAAATATGGATAACTACCAAGTTTTACCTCCCTGGCGAGGGTTCGATGATTTGAGTCCTTTGAATAGGACTTCTTGCCATATTCACTCCTTAGGTGCATTCTTTGATCCCAAAGGTGAAGACCTTGATAATTGCACCTCTTGAGATGGTGATTTTGGAGATGGTGTCACCCATGTTCTTTGCTCTTCCAACAATTTGAAGGGAATCTTTAATTGTGGAAACTGGGAGCATCTTGTCTTCTAGATTTGCACTCCTTCTTCCTCCTTTCTTTCATTATGTCAAGACCTTTTGCTCTACTCTCATTGTTTCTTTTCTGTAGAGGATTAGTGGACAACACATACCCGAAGGAATGCACAAACAATAACAAGGGTATAGTTGTCACATAGCTAAATGTCATTTCCTATGCTATAGAAAAGTTGGTTTGAACATTTTAATTAGCATAGAACCTTTACTCAACAACACTTCTTCTCTCAAGGATTGATTTTATTTCGTCTTAAGTTTGATTTGCATTTATGGAGTAAGAATCATTCAAACTTGCAGATAGGAAGTAAGTGTGAGTAGAGGGATTGCAAACCAGCGTGCTGGAGCGACGAGGGCCTCAGAGGAGGAAGGGAATTGTTGGATCATCTTTAGAGGAATCATCAACCTTGCTTCCCCAAGCTTGAACTTTTCTGCCACTCATTACTATTGGAGAGGGTTTTTGATTTTAGGTCCATTGAGCAAAGACCTCTCCATTGCATTTTGCTTTCTTTGAACCATCTGATCCAGGAGGTGAGCATGCGGAGAGTTGCATGCTCTTCTTTCATCAACCTTTCTTGATTTTCGTTGGGTCATGGTTGATGAATTGATGTCCATTGGAGATGTGGACTTGAGTTCATCCTTGATTGTCTTTGTCATCAAGTGGCATGGCGATGAGTTGTTCTGTTAAGTGATATGCTAGCCATCTTGAAGGTCAAGGGAGGAACTTCCTCGAGAATTGCATAAAAGCTTCATCTCCAATGACACAAGAACATCATCTTGCAACCTGGTTGTTCATGGTCCTTTAGATCTGAGTCGACAATCCACCATTGATCGATATATGTTGACATAAGGATGCATGAAATATTGGAATGCCATCCTTATCTTTGTTGTTGACGTGCAAGATGGTGTCTTCAAGATGGTGAGTTGCACCCTGCTTCTCATTGGCATCCTAGCTTGAATTTTGGGAAGACTCCATGCTATGATGTCTTCACTCTTCTCATGGCTAGTCACATTGTTCATCCGCTTCATTTGGGCAAGTGCCGTTGACGTAGATCTTATGTGTGGCACTCGTCTCCTTCTAAAGTAGTGTCTTGACAGGTGATGCCTTTCCTGCAAAATGTTAGTGGACACATACCCGATGGATTGCAATGATTTCAAAATATGGGTTGTCCACAATTTATATGAATTTCATCTATGCTAATGAAGGGATTGTTTTTTAGGAATATTTTAGCATAGATTCTATTTATCATGTTTTGCAACTTTTTTCATGGCACTTTAACATGGTTCAAGGCAAAGTTAACTTGCAGCAAAAGACAAAGTGAGCAATCTTTGATACTTCCAGTTCTTCCACCGATGATGGATAGGAGCTATGTCTTTTGTGCAAAGTTGTTGAAGTTCATCATATGCCTTGCTTCATCTCTAATGTGAGTTCACCTCTTGAATTACCCCAAATTGGATTATGAGTTTTCTGTAGGGGTTGGTCCAACAAAATAACCATTGTCTATGCTAGCAATTTCAAGTTCAATAACCAAACTAGACTCCATGTCTTAATTGGGTTAAGGAAGGCTATTTAACCTAAGCACCACGCTTAATTTAAAAAGCCTTTGGAAGTACCATTGATAAGCACAACCGAACCAAAGCATGCTATGGTAGACATAGGTAGCATGAAAGCATTATAGAGATTTACTCAAATAGCGATGAAGGAGAATGATCAAGGTGAGGATTTTTTATTTTTAGCTGCAGGCGATATGAAAGCAACTAACTAAGCATGCCATTGATTTGAGAATGGATGATTTAAAGTAAACATGCAGTGGAGTAATGATAAAATCTAGACTAAATGGAGCACATGGAATACTGAAGCAAACATGCATTGTGATGCAAGAATTTAAAAGATAACTACTCATAAATTTAAAGTCCATGAGTAAGACTGTATCACCTTTATTGATCACACTTACCATGACTCACATGATGATTGTGAGTAGTGCAGCTTCAATGTTCGTCACTTGAGATGTGAGTGGAATTATTGTGATGATGACCTTTTCTCCAATCTACACATGGTTAGAAATATATATGTGTACAAATACCTGTGAGATGGTAGGGTTCCAATGTTGATGAATGTTGAATATTGTAGCACCCTAGGTTCATCAAGGTCTCTTCTTTTTCTGTGGAATCTTGTCAGAAGGACGAAATAATTTCTTTTGTCCTGTCTATTTCATAATTCCACAGAACAAGGGGTAATCCTACTAGAACTAGTGATAAACTAAATTTGCAGACATCAAGATCATTATCAAAATCTTTACGCCAAATGCTTCCCTGGCAACGGCACCAAAAATGCTTGTTGGTATTTGTTAAGTGCAATTGAAATAAGAAGGATTCCGCAAGCGCACAGAAAATACCATTATAGCATTTTACTGGGAGTATTCTAGGTATTGTTATTTTTATTTTACCATAGGGAAGCATGGGTTAAAGAATCTGATAATTCACCGTCATGTATCTAAAACTTAGTAAACCAACTAGACTAAAGCAGGGGTAAATGATATATGATAGATATATGAATGAAAGCACACACATTAGAATTATATGATAAATGAGTAGGTAGCTAAAGTGAGAGGACAACGGGAGAGATCAAGGTTCCTATATTCTTCTCTAGCACTTGGGTTCTAAACTAATAGGGGATGGATAGATATAGCGATCACACAATAGCACTTTGGGACATCGGAACACTAACCATGGAAAGGGATGAGAAGGGGGCTAGGAAGTTCCGACTACGGTCCTACAGACACCAACCCGAATGAGGTGGAATACGTCGGCCATCAGGACTGTCATGATCCTGGGGCTACCACAACAATCCGCAGGATTGGGTGCAATCTCACGTAACCTCTAGTCTAGACACTAAGTCTACACTATCAATTACTACTCTAATTACCTAGGATAACTAGAGCACTCGATGCAAGCGAAGATCCCATGCTAAGGTATAACAACTATACTAAGGAATCGAATGAAAGGCATAGAAGCACATAGAGAAGATAAATATATTAAAGCATAAGTCTTGCAAAGAGTAAATACAAAGACATACCAAATCCCTGAAGACTTCCCCAAAACAAGAGCACAGCTCTGCTCTCCCTAACTCTCATCTAGATCTAGTCTACTACATTGGAAAGTCTAGCCCTAATTCTCTAGAGATGAGATATCATCCTTTCAAGGGATGCCTCTATATCTCCACAATGAGATATGAATAATGAATTAGGGTTTCTCCTGAGGCTAGGGGCCTTGCTTATATAGCCCCCTAGGATGCACCGTGGTCGTCGAATCAAACCGACCTTAATCAACGACTTAGATTAGACCTCAAAGGCGGTGGGAGCAGAATTCGCGAGCATGGACCTGATTGATCTAGGTCAGCGGGCGCCCGCCCAGAGGATGTGGGCGGCCGCCCGGCCACCAAGCCAGCTCGGGCTCATCTTTTGGGGCTTGTAGATATCATCGTTAGCTTTCCGAATCATCTTGGATGACCCCAAACGGAGTTCGTATGTGTCCTGGGCGTCCGTTTTACTCGGGACCGCTCCTCGAGCCCATTTGCAATCTTCTGGAAGGTGCAACTTTGTCGTCCGGACTCCGATTTGGGTGAATTAAAACTCAATTTGATGTGTCTCGATGAGCTCTATGCAATGGTTCACTTTATTTCATCATTTCATATACTTCTATTTGGTGATTCTGGTACTTTTCTACTTTAACCCCTGCAAAACATAGATTCACCAAAAATCATGGAATTCTATTAGTGTAACCCCTATATCTAGATGGTAATTATGTTTAGGTCCTTTTTCGTGTCTCTTTGATAGTTAGAAATTGATGTTTACTACCGTCAACAGTGGTCTGAAGCAAAACAAACTCTAGAGACCTTAAAAGTGAGCATGACACGTGAGGGACCTCAAAACCATGCTTGTTAGTGGGTCCCTGCTTGGCTCTAGAGTTTTTGCTTCAGGCATGTCCATGGCATGGAAGTTTTCGTTCTCAACATGGAGGATGATCACTAAATCTTGACCATTATTGAGAATAATTCTTTTGATGGCCAGAGGGACATGCCTCTTGTTCGAGCAAGGGCACAGGAGAAAGATTCACCTGCTTAAACATGTAGTTTTTCTTTGCCTTTGGGTTTTCAAGCAAGTGCTAGGGCTGGCAGAAGCAAAACTTTCAAACTTCTCATCGAGGCTCCTTCTTCTTCTTCTTCTCTTTTTTAAGAGATTTTCAAGAGGGTGCCCCATGAGAAGATCAAAATCAAGGATGGCATAGATGAGGAAGTATAAGAAACTTCAGTTTCATTAATTTCAAATGACATAACCCTAATAATCCCACAATGCTCAAAGATGAGTCCGGATGGTCTTCTGAAGAGTTTGTCGGTCAGGACTAGCGGTATTTCGCCCTAAAAGGGTTACCGCAGGAATGATAGTAGTCCCAACTGTGAGGTTGTGTAGGGCTTTCACGGAAGTCCCCCTTAACGAGCAAGACATGGTTGTGGGAGGTGAAAGAATTTTGAATTTCTTCAGAAGATGTTTCACTTCCAATAAGCAATAACCGTTCTTTTGATGACTCGCATTAGGGGAGACTTCCTTCGAAAGAAATGTCAGAATTTTGTGCCAAGAAATGTTTCAAAGTTTTGCCATAATCCTCGATTTTGATAGCGAACCCCGAAGGATAAAACATTCCTTCCTTCGGTGTTCATGGTTCGAGTGAGGGCTCAACAGACGAATCTAAGGGTGGCAAGGGAAGGGATTCAGCTGCTGAGGGCTTCTCAAACTTGACATGCCCTTGTATGGAGGGATTTAGGTATGATGATGGGAGAAGCATGCTTCTCTAGGATGTGAACAAGGACTTTCCTCTATTCCGTCATAGTTTTTATGAAAATGGCCCTCCAATGGTTATGTCAAAGCATAGGGCAGCACCTATGTCTAGATCCAAACAAAAGATATGCAAAAGCACACTATTGGGTAAAGACAAGTTTAGGCCAGCATGTATAAACATTGTAAACTTGGCCTAGGCTGCACCTATGGACTCCTTGTTTTGCTCAAAATCGAGGGTTGCCCTTGGTAGAGTGCCAATATGAGACATGGGTAAGAATGCAAGATAAAACTTGTTCTTAAGTTAATCCCATTCTCCATTCGCACTTTCTACGGCATTAGTGTACCATTGTTTTCCCTCCCCCTTGAGGGAGAACGGAAACAACTTCCACTTAAGAATTTCTTGTGTCATGCCAGGAATGCTTAGGCATGAACACAATTTCTCAAATTTTTTGCAAGTGGTCAAAAGAATCTTTGTTTCTATGATAAAAGAAGGGTTTTGCCCGAAAAATTATTTTGAATCTTGGGTGGAGTTCATGACCAGATGGAAATTTTGGTTTTGAAAAAGAATGTGGTTCAAAGAACTCCCTCTTTGAAGCCAAAAGATTTAGATTTGAAATGGGCTTTATGGTGAAAGGATCGGATAAAAAGGAATATTTTGTTTTATAAAAAGAAAAGATAAAAGATTTTTTTGATAAAACACAAGGATACACGGGTGAACTAGGTTCGGAGACAAATACGACAACCGTTCCCTAGCAACGGCGCTAGAAAGCTTGTTGGTGCTTCTTAGCGTCAGCAGAAAAGTCCGCAAGTGCACGGAAGTACCGTTGTAGCTTTCACCCGGAAGTATTCAGGGTATCGTAATTTCCCAAAGGAATGGTCTTTTGTACTTGGTCTCTTAGCTAGTTTACCAAGAAGAGACAAAAGGGATAGCTTGGGAAGAGAGGTTCTTCTAAGGTCAAATGCATATAAGCAATGGTAACTTTCCCACTACTTGCTTGCTTTAGGCCCACTGACGCACTTGGTCTGCCAAGCGATATCAGCATCAGCTCTACTCTGCGGCCGAACATGGGGGAATGCAGGTACTCTGCCAAGCGATATCAGCATCAGCTCTACTCTGCCCGTGGGTGCACGCAACATACGAAGGTAGACCCCAACCTAGATACCACGTCTATGAAGGTGACTACTACTCTAGCGATGCGTAGGAACATCCGTCTCTATTAGGAGTCCTCTAACTAGAGCATCCATCCAAAGGATGAACAACGATCCCATAAACAAGTAGCTTTATGAAAGTAACATGCTTAAAGAATCAAACCAAAGTTAAACATGAACTTCTTACTTCAAGTAGCAAGACGATCATAGAGGTACAAGTTGAAGCGAGAGCCGACAAGCCCGACACTTCATCCCACCCGGATGCAGAACTGCTTCGACTCCACTCCTTCTCCAACTCTTTCCCTCTCTCACTCCCTATACAAAATTAGCTAGAAGCTAATGGAATGGAGCTTGCTCTTCCTCTCTACATTGTGACCTCCTTGTGTTGGTGCATGAATTGAGTGAAGGGAGGAGGCCTCCTTTTATAGCTTGAGAGGAGGGGGCTCTATGCAAAAGGGACCATCCTCACATAGAAGGATCCCAAACCGACCTCCAAAGGGCAGTTTCCACTTGCCATTTTTGTCATTCATAGGTGGGACCATCCTTGGGGTACCGTCCTATGAACCGCCAAAAAAGACTGGGCCCGGGAGGCCCTACTAGGGGGCGGCTGGTCCCGGGGGCGGCCGGTCCCCTGGTGCACCCTTTTGGCTACCGCCTTTTGGGAGCACATAGTCCTCATCGTTAGCTTTGTTTCACCGAGTGGATCTCCTAAATCAGAGTTCTGATGAGTGAGTTATGGCCAAATTACTCATCCTTACTCATGCAATCCTAAATTGGAATTGAACTTATATATCTTTTTATTGGGAGCTCCAAATAATGCAAATAATATATGCATTCTGATCAGCGTGATGAACTCTCCACAATGGTGTAGTCCATTTCATTATTTGACATACTTTTATTTCATGAAATATTGGATTTCCTACAAGACAAAATGGAGAACACCACAACTTGTGGAACTTGTTATACAAATAATATTTTCTTATGATGTTCCATGGATTATTATTATTATTGGTAGTACAAAATGTGACTTAAGGAAAGCCAACAATGGCTAGACGGCTCATTCAACGTGTTAGGTAATCAGAAGCCCACGTGTTATGCGCACAGAGTTCCACGCGTAATGCATTCGG
>CM041642.1:35138903-35172654 GCA_023333625.1 Bothriochloa decipiens | reverse complement strand
CGCCTCTCATCGAAAGATCGACCACAAACCTTAGCAGGTTCATATCATCTCCCATAGTGGGATAGAAACCCATCTTGCAACCACAACAACCTAGATGAACACCTGCAACAAGTGGGAATAAGCCCTGAGTACGAGAATGTACTCAGCTAGACTTACCCATCATAAACCAAAAATAAAGTGACTCCAATGAGTATGCAAGGCTTTATAAGTGGGGTAGCTGACTCATATATTTGCAGAAAAAGCTTGAGCTCATTAAGAACAATTATTATAACCTTCTAGCATTGCATTTTATAGTCATTAACCTTATCATGCTAGATTAGCACCTAAACTAAACAAGCATGGTATAAATTATTCAGTAAGAATAGTAACCATTTTCGGTTGAGCAACTTTCAGCATCAACATCATAACCATCTCATCTCTTTGTTCATGTTCTTACTACGATGCCGCTGTTCAAGTCAAGTGCTCACTGTCCAGGAACGATGGCGATTCGAATCGATTACTAACCAGCTGGCGATTTATTCTCCACACAAACCACACTCACCCACTAAAGTGAGCTACAGGTCACCAACCGTCCATTCGGGTAAAGTCACAAGTTCAACAGGTACCATCGTACCCAAGGACTGCCCAACTGCCAGTAGGGTGCACCATGCTATATTCAGGCCTTACCACCTCGCCCCTTTGGCCCCCCATCATCTACAATACGATGCATACAACAGGTCGATTCTCGGCCCAAACAAACTTATGGCTTCACGGCCGGAACGACTTATCCTTCTAGCTAAATATGGGGCATGCGTTCAATATGACTTGAGGATGTACAACGGACGGGGCCCTAGTTCGACACAGATGGAATAAAATAACATAAAACCTCTAGTTCTGTCCACAGCACCAATCTCGCCCAGTCTTGATTTATTACTCCATATGGTTATTTCAAGATAACAATGTAGCCAACCATCTCTGAGTCACCACCTATAACTCGCGGATGACAGGAAATCTCCCGACTTCTACTGATCTAATTTAAGCAGGGCTAAGCAGGTAAATCGATTCCTGAACCTAGCAGGGTATAAAGTATATATCGAGGTAGGCAAGGAATATAAGTAATGCATCAACGGTTTCACGCAACGCCTATAAACTTAATGCATCAAACAAGTAAATGACATAAGTTTTGCAAACCACAAGGAGAAATGCTCCAGGGCTTGCCTTCCTCAGACAAACTAGACTGATTCTCCGAGCACTCGTACAACTTCACTTCTTGCTCCTTGTTCCCTATCATCCTGTGCGGGAACTTCTCCATTTGGCTCCTCGGCATTGCGGCAGGTGTTCTGTCGTGCGGTCCTGTATGATGCATATGCACGTATGAGTACGAGGAATGCACATGGAATGGATATGAAATATGATGATGATCATGAATGCTTGCACATGACTTCTACAAAGCAGTCAACTTCATCCAAGAACATATGCCATAAGCACATGTCATCTACTACATTCTCTTATCTAAACTATTCAAGATACATAAACAACAAGTCATGAATATATATAAGACCAGCAAGTAACCATTCTCAGCACAATCATAGCAGCAACTCATCGTGCTATATTAATCAAAATCAATCAAACATACAACCTTAAACAACTATGCATACATATTATGTATATAGACACAACTATGAGCTTGCACACTTATTGAATTATAAAGTATCAATATATTTTAGACATCAACTGAACTTACTTAAAAGCACTAACAGATTATATACCTTGCAAAAACATAGAAAAGCATTATAGCTAGCATGACATGATAGAGCAAAGCATGAATTTAAGCATATATAAACTTAAGAGCATAACTTCATCACATATTTATACTACCCAAAAAATTCTACAAATATTACAAAACCTTATTCATTCCTAATATAGACTACCATAAAATTTATAGCTCCAAATGATAAGCCAAACATTCTGAACAAAAATCAATAGCAACAAGGCATAGTGGCACCCAAAAATACTTTGCACTATGAAACATGTCAAACAACAGATCTCATAACATAGTTAGCTACTGATTAGCATAAGAACATCCCACAAAAATTATCATGCATAAATTCTTCATATACTATTTATTATGAATTTCTAAACGTACAAAAGAAATAGCACAATAAATAAACATAGGAAAAATTACAAAATAAATGGCAAGTAAACATTTTTAACAGATTAAGCATGACATAATAAGACTAATAAAACTAGAATCATATTTTTTCGAGCAACCAAGAATTACTTATGCATTTCTAAAGATAAAGACATTTATTAGGAATAAATAAAGCTATATAGAAAAGTAGCACAAATAATACATCTCATAATTTCGCATGCAGATATAATCATAAGACAAATACTGGAACTTGAGCCATCTCATTTGGACAAATAATGAAAAAGATATGAAAATAACCAATATGCAAGTATTTCTGCAAATCATTTTCAGAAATAGACACTTTACATCAAGACCCCTGAACTTCCTAGAAATCCACTAAGGCCAGATCTAAAAAGCCTTCTCTCTGGCCATCTTGCAACTAGATCCACAAAGAGTAATAAAATTACGTCTTGGGCCCTCCCTGCTTCCCACGCACGGGACGGAGCAAGGGAATAGCCACTGGCCGTCGGGATCTCGCCGGCGGCGAGGTCTCTGGCCAAACCACCACCAACCGACTCTACAGGACAACGCAAACTCATAGATGCAAGAAACGCAAGCTATTGCGGGGAACATCACTAGCGGACGGCAGCAACGGTCGGCGGCGAGCCGGCCACATCGGGCCACGGCGAGACGCACAGACTAGCGTATGAGCTTCACGAGGTCAAGACGTTGTGGTAACATATGAAAAAGGAAGAAAACTATGGTTAGACGGTGACCGTGTGAGCTGTCGACGAGCAGCGGCGCTGCACGCGATGGTGGTCTGGCAATCCGGTGAACCGAGCCCAAATCGACCAAATCGACGGTACGAACTTCATCTACCCGACTAGGCGCCTCCGGTGCACAAAAAAAAGAGAAAACAGCACGAGGTGGTGTTGGCCACAGCGAACCGCGAGCGACGACCAAGGCGGCCATGGTTGGCAATGAGGAAGAAACGGCTAATTGGCTACAACCTTCGGTCTTCGGTGGAAGCAAATGTGCACAGGGCCTTTCTCACACCATTGCGAACCAGTGCGCGAGAGCTAGGAAGAAAATGATGCGACGATGAGGCACTGTAGAGGTGCGAGCTCTCGTCGGCGGAGCTGCTAGCAATGGCAACACTGTTCTAGCTAGGGAGGACAACTAGGAGCGAGTGAGGCTGGTGGAGTGAGTGAATGAGGGACTTGTGGAGTGGTGGGTGAGGGAATTAGGGCGAGGCGCGTCGGGCACATTCAAGATGCCACGACGGCCCGGTCGACCGGCCACCGCCCATGGCCACCCGTCGACGGCTTACGCGTGGCGCGCGAGGTCCAGGCAGACGCTGCGGGGGTTAAACGCGAGGACGAGGCCAGGATTCCATCCAGGTTCACGAAGAGGCGCCGCAGCCAGGCCTCTGTTGGCGTTTCTTAGTGCAATCACCAAGAATGGAGGTTTTAAGTCAATCCCTGATAACAGCACTAGAAAGCCAATTGGTATAAGATAACACACATAGAGAAATCCGCAAGCGCACAGATACCGTTGTAGCTTTCACCCAGGAGTATTTAGGGTATCGTATTTATCTACAGGGAACCAATGGTTAAAGATGTTGACAAGTACCATCATGTATTTGCTAGCCAGTATACCGACTAGACTAAAGCGAGGGTAAAAGATATGATAAGAGTTTTGATAAATGACACACACAGCAGAATTCTAAATAAAAGATAGCGGAGCAGACTAGCTAAGCTAGGAGGTCATCGGGAGAGGTCAAGATTCCTATTTTCTCCTCCCTTACTGTGGTTATATTCTAGCTCACACCAAAGGATTAACTAAGCAAAGAAGAGACATAAAGGTTACACCAAGGTATTTCGGGATAGCTGTTCCTTTTCGATTCTTGAAAAGACTAGGAAGGGGTAACCGGGGTCACGCAGCCAAAAGCCCTACGAAAACACCAGCCCAAACATGGTGGAATACAAAGGCCTTGTTGGGTCTGTCATCCCCGGGACTACCACAACTATCCGTGGGGCTAGGCGCATTCTCAGGTAACTCCCTAGCCCAAACACCACGTTTACGCTAGCGGTTACTACTCTAGTCACAATTTATAACTAGAGCAATCGGTAGACCAGAGAACCCATGCCAAGGTATAAAACCTAAACATCAACTAAGCTTAGCTAAAGAACTAAGGCATGATAAAATAACCATGTGGATAATTCAGTAAGTAGAGAAGATAAATATAGAAAGTGCTCGAGTCTTACAGAGGACCGAGGCAAGAATTGCCAGAACTCCAAGGACTACTCCAGAAACTTGCACTTCTCTCCCTAACTCCCAACTAGGATAATACTATATACTACTACATCTTAAAAAGTGGAATGAGAGAGCTCCTTGGTGGTGTGTTACAAGAGGGGAGTCACTAGTACAAAAATCGACATCAGTAACGCCACCATTTTTAGTCGAGGTGTTTCACATAGCACACCGCCTCTGACCTCGCGAGGCCGCACTGTAGCTACACAGCCGCCCCTGAACATCTTTCTTTAGAAGCGGTTAAGTTAAGAAACCCGCCTTTGAAACTAGGCAAACTTCTAAGTCAGTTGAGTTATGTGCGCCGCCTCGGAAGAACGATCTTTAGAAGCGGTTCTTTTATGTCAACCGATCCTGAAGATAGCATCTTGTAGAGGCGGTTGTCTTAATCCATCCGTCTCTGTAGAATGAGTTTCAAGGGCAGTTCTTCAACCGATTCTGAAGCTTATGTTTGCTTGAGGCGGTTTTCTTAATCCATCCGCCTCTGACAACCGATTTATTTGCTCCTGTGCTCGCTCGTGCCATGCATGTGACTTGGCGCTCATTTAGTTTTTTGGACTAGCACTATCCTTCATGTATATTACAAACTCTCATATAAATAAGACACATCATGTATATTTGCAAACTCTCATATAAATAAGAGACATCTCATGAAAATATCTGACAAACAAATGACAAACCTTTTTAGAATTGCATTGTCCTTCATGCATATTGCAAATAAACTCTAATATAAATAAACAACATCATTAAGAAAACTAACAAAAAAATGCAGAATTTGAAACTACGCATGGTATGCATGCCAATTTGATACACACCACGAGCATGTGTGAGTATCAAATGGACATGACTACCATGCTTAGTTGCAAATGCCTAGCATCATTGTTAGCATGTGTCCTTGGCCTGGGTTTTTAAGTTGGTTTGAACTCTCCTCCAATTCCAGTATGGTACTTAATTACGACTAAACTTCGCGCTATACAGTATCGCTAGAGGAACTGTGGCCTTTACTCTTGCCCAACTAGGCCCAAGCAGGGAACGGTCTGTCCCCATAGAGAAAATGCAAACGCCGGATAGACCTGGAATTTAAGATTCAAACTCGTTTTGTAAAAAACATATGAAAGTAACAAATTTCTTTTTGTTTGGAAGAAATTTGTTACTTCCATATGATATTTTGCTTCCTCCATGCTCATTGTTTAGGGTTTAGCCTAATTAGAAATTTGTTACTTCCATATGACATTTTTTGCTTCTGTCTCCATGGACAACTCCCTCAGTCGCCAAAAAAAAGGTCAAAAATTTTGAATAAGGCTGCAAGTCAAAAATTTAGGTAGAATAACGTTACTCTGGAGTATTTTAGAGTTCCAAGGCCGTCACTTCACAATTAATGTCGTCGCCTGACAAAGACTGTCCCAAGTTCGAATATTTTCAAATGCCGGACAACAGACAGGGGTACTTCTTTCCTTCCACCCGAAGCAAGCTCCATGATTATCTGTTGCGGGGCAAAATTTTACTTCATATATATTGCAAAATCTCATAAATAAGAGGCAACAGCGTCACTATGATTTTCTTTTATTTGTTTCATTTTTAAAAAAATAATAATGTGAGAAAAGCCGAACAGGCGTCACTACTAATTTCTTTTATCTATTTTTGAGTCTGCTCAACTTCCACAGCAGTCAGTTGCACTTCAAAGACTGTTAATTCGCAATGAAACGCCACCAGAATCCCAAGACTCGGCCCGACTATCGTTTGGCTCACCTTTTGCCAATGCTGGACCAAGATTGAGGGTTTTCTTTGCTCCGTTTGGTTATTGTTTCAATGGCCGGACAACGGTCGAGTGGTTTCACATGCGGGAAGCCAAGCGGCCGCACGCAGTGCTATACATACCATCCAACTTCTTCTCCACCACAACTCTACTTCATCTGGCTTCTTCTGTCTCCCTCACCAAACAAAACCCGCCATGGCTCAGAGCCCAATCGAGTGGCCAAGTTCCCCGTCGTTGCATGATGGGGACTCCTCCCACCACTCCAACGACGACGACGTTCCCTCCTCCCTCCGAACTCTAACACCGACTTCAGTTCGGACGAGGAGAAGGGGGATGCCAACGAAGAGGAGGAGGGGGACACCGACGAAGAGGAGGAGGGGGACGTCGACGATGAGGCGGACAACGAAGACGTGGACAGCGGCGATGACGAGGAGGAAGGTGGCGGCGACATTGGCGGCGGCGGGGGGAGAGGGGCAATGGTGGCGGCGGCGGAGACAATGGCGGCGGGGACAATGGAGGAGGCAGCGGTGGCAATGTTGGTGGCAGCGGCGATTACGGCGGCGAAGGCCCCGGCATCACCTACAGTGATCCCAGGGCCTACGAGAGCTGGAGTTCCTCTGATAGCGGCACGGACGCCGACAACGGCGGTGGCGGCGGCGAATCTGTCGGCGACAACAACATCGCCGACCAGCCTCCTCGCAAGCGTGCAAGGGAAGGATGATGCTCTGCGAGATGGATCATGTTTGTTTTTAGAATTATATTTTTAGTAGTTTCAAATTTAGTTGTAGTAATTGTCATATGGTCGTCCTAAATGTAATTTATATTCGAATCAATGTTCAGGTTTGTGTGCAAGTCTTTGAATCAATGTTCAGGTTTGTTGTAGAATTTATTTAAATCTGCTCATAATATATCGAAACAATTGAGTATCAGAGTGGTCAGCCTCTTCCCTCAGTTTTCTCTAGCCCAAGTTCGAACCCTACGCTGTCGGCTGGTTTGTTTTGCTTCATTTGTTTTAGAAAATAAGGCAACAAAAGCCCAACAGGTGTCACTACGAATTCCTTTTGTTTATTGCAATTTATTTTTTAGAAAAAAATAAGGCATGGAAAGCCCAACAGGCGTCACTACGAATTTCTTTTAAAAAATAAGGCAACAAGGAGCATCCGTCAAGAAAACGGTCAAAAATCACAGGCTACCCCTCCGTGTCAAAATAAATGGTCAAAAAATTTGAATAAGATGCTTTTGAGTTGAAAATGTATATTATTTTGAAATGGAGGGAGTAACGTAGCTTTGAGTCGGTTGTAGTTCCAAGGCAGTCACTTCACAAATTAATGCTGCCGCCTGACGGACTGTTGCTTTTTCAGAAATTTTGCCAGCTTGGGCCGTCGATGGTTTCCTTCAAACCGAAGGAAGCTCCATGAATTATCCGATGGGGGGAAATTGTCATCTCGGACAATTTTCGAGGGTTTTCGTTTGTCCCTCCGCCGCAACCCAAGCTTAGCTATAAATGCCAGTTGTCCGATCTTCTTCTTTCTTCACTCACCACATCATCCGGCCATCTCCTTCCTCCCGCTCCAAAGCAACATCTCTCCTTCCACTAGCTCCAAACCCACCACTCCCTCCTCTAGCTCCGAAGCCACCACCATGGGGAATAGCTCACCCAAGTTCCCCATGCCCCCGAGCTCCGACGACGACATTTCCAACCATGCGGATCCGGGCAACAATGGCGGCAGTTCCTCCATCCCCTTCGATCCCGAGTCCGATGTCGAGTCGTCCGATGGTGAGGACGAGGACCCGGAGGAGTTAGAGAAGGAGGAAGGCGCCGACTCCAAGGAAGAGGACAAGGAAGAGGAGGACGAGGACGACGACAATGATGAGGAGGAGGAGGAGGACAAGGAAGAGGAGGATGGCAACGGCAACGGCGGCGGCAATGGCAACGGCGGCAACGGCAACGGCGGCGGCGGCGGCGACAATGGCAACGGTGGTGGCGGCGGCAACGGCAACGGCAACGGTGGCAACGGCAGCGGCAGCGGCAATGGCAACGGCGGTGGATCCGATGAATCCATCGGCGAGAACCACCTGGCCGACGAGCCTCCTCGCAAGCGTGCGAAGGGAGGCTAATCATGATCCTCCTTGCGAGAGGATCGTGTTTAGAAGTACAAGTATTAAATTAGTTTAACTAGTTTAAGTAGTAGTTTGTAATAGTCTGTGGATGATGAATGTGCCATCTCGCTCGCGTGAGAGTGGAGGATGATTTTGCCTCCTGGCCAGTGTGTGAGTGGAGGATGATCCTAGAGAATTATTTTGCCCGAGGATCAAGTTTGACCAGTATTTTGCTTCCTCGCAAGTGTGCGAGTGGAGGATGACCAAGAAGTTTAGCACCATCTCAAAGTTGATCAAGTGTTTCAATCAGTATCTCTTGTTTGTCCTTGTCATTTCATAACAAATATTTTGTGCAAAATGCCATTCTTTTGCCATAGCTTGCTTTATTGATAGAAGTTCTTCAAAAATGACTTGAATTTGGCTATCTTTCCACAAATTTTTTGAAAAAGATGAGTGGTCAAACTTTATATCAAAAAGTCAAACGACTTACAATTTGGGATGGAGGAAGTTTTTTCCAAACGGCTTCACAAATTGCATTTTCAAGGTCATACTTTGCGTCTAAATTTTTGTTGGAGAAATTTTTTTTAACTAATGGTGGGACGATCTGTCCATGCGCAAAGCACAAAGGCCGAATAGAAATTATCAGGGAGAAAAACACAAAGGCCGGACACCAAGGTTAATCAAAGTGTGCAAACACAAACCATCTCGATGGATAGGCCACAGTGCAACAAAAATAATTAGTATCTACAAAATAACCAAAGTAGTACATTAACCACTCTCTCTCACACCAACAAACATGACATGTCTACACATATATAAGATACTACTTTCCATCCTGATGACAAGGGCCTGACACACAAGAACATGACCTTCAGAAGGCCATGGATCCAAAAGTCGATGTAAACATGTCCTCCATGCTCGATGTCGACATGTCCTGCACCTCTATGTCCTCCTCCTCCATGCTCGATGGGTCTGAAGACAAGTTAGTATAAAAATTACTCCAAAAAATGCATCATTAGCCATAAAGTAAGGACAACAGAATAAACACTGACCTTCAGAAGACGATGGGTCTGATGTCACAAAGGATAAAGGAGATGGAGGCCTCTCCAAGAACTCCACATCATGCTTGCAGACCTTGTAGCACTCGTGCGTTGTATCCATGTCACCCTTGAAACTGGGCAGCTTGTGCAGCACCAAAGCCATTATGTAAGGCTGGAAGATCAGTGGGCCGTACGTGTCCTGCCTTTTATATCCCATCTCATCAACCATATTTTCTAGGAAATTTACTAGGATATGATTCTTCACGGCTAGCATCCTCTCATCGAAAGTACAGTTTAGCTTAGTCTCAACCAAGTTCTCATAGCCAAGCATGACTGTTCGCTTCAGAAGCTTCCAAATAACCTTGGGTATCCTCCTCAAATATTTATATTCACCATTAATTGTCAGATAGTAAAGGATTTTGGCCTCTCATTTGTCATTAAAGGCAGATCAACTGGTATGGGACCTTGCATCATTGTCTGGTAATCCAATCTGCAAGCTTCTGCAAGATCAGAGAAAGATGCTTCCAATCTCCCGGTGCCGATCATCCAAATGAGCTTCTTCTCCTCTTCCCTAACTTCTAGTGTGGCATAGAACTGTCTGATTACCATCTCATTGCAGTTTTGCCTCATCTCCATCATATTCTTCAAACCCATGGCCTCAAATGCCTTCACAACACAGTCCATTCGGGAAACTTCTTCAAGTGGTTCCAACTCACCCACCTATGCTTATGGTTCCTAGGTCTCCTATCTAAAACTGCTCGAAACATCCTAAACTGACTTGCTTTGTGAAAGTACTCTAATGGAGAATCATAGGGGTCGTCGTAGTGCCCTATGTTATTATATGTTCTAGCAACATATGAATCCCAAGGAAATATCATTCTGGGGACCTTAGACACGTCCATGGGATACAACGTTGCATCAGAACTGTCATCACTGATAGAAACAAATAAAAAATTAGAAAGCAAGCTACAACACTTGATTCAATGCTTAATTCATAGAACACATCCTAATAAATGCATGAATTATTATTAATATTATCTAGAACTTTGGTACTCAACACATTCACAACAAACATCAAATTTCAATATGAAAACATCATCACTACAAGGGGGGCTAGTACAATGGAGAGGTTGATTTGCATAAAGATTTAATGGTGATTTTAGGCACTTGCTAGAGTAAATTTAGTGCTGATTAGTAACCATTGGGGGTCAAGGTTTTTGTCTCCCTTACCAAACGAACTTGACACCGGCTCCGCCACCACCCCCACCGCCTCCCCCTCCCCAAACCAATTAACAAATCCACCAATGCATTTCCCCTAATCTGAATCTGAAACCCTACTGTAAACTCCTAAGAAACAAAGCAAATTAATGAAGGGAAAGATGCGAGATGCTTGCCTTCAATCCATGGCAAATTCGATGATGGCTCCTTCGTTTCTGCGTCGTAGGCAGTGGTTCCCGAGATGACGGCTTCAATGGTAGCTTCAACGTCAGAGCTGCAGAAGAGAGTGATGACTGTAAATTTATCCACAATGACAGTTGTAATTGATGGCTGTAGAGAGGTACGGCCCAATTGTCACTTGGCCCCAGCTAAGAAGGACTATCCTGTCTGTAAATCATATCAATGGAAGGACTGTCTGGGTTGCTCGGGTAAACCATCATCGGATTGGCTTACATTGTCGAAGAAAAATCAGATGATATTTGGCATAATTTGACCTTGCACATTTGTAATAGTATCAAACAAAACATAGACCACTTTTAAAGTATGTACTTAGAACGAGTATAATTTTAGGATTGTTCATATGTTTATAAGGATTGTGTAACTACTAGGAACTACCTCATCGTTGATTATGCACTGACAATAGATACTATACCATATAGTCTAAGCCTAAATATTTGGCTCCTAGTTATAGTATTTTGCTGATGTTGCAGCATATTAATTGAAGAGATAGGGAGAAAAACCAAGACTTCGTCGATTATTTAAATTCCAAGTCTATGATACCTTGGAGCTTCATAAATAGTCTTGCACTCTATGGTAGAGTTTTTATTGTGAGTGCCCTGAGAGCATTAGAGGTTTTTATATGCCAGGGGCTGCATTTGAACATTTTTCTGCATTTTTGGTATAGGATTTAGTCCAAGAAGCAAATAATAATAAGTTTAACCATAGACCAACCAATCACAATCAATGAATTGAAGGATAACCATTTTTCCAACGAACGGACAGTTGGTCCATAGATAATTTGACATGAAAGGACTAAACAAGTTTATTCGACCGTACCTATATAAGGTACAGAAAGCAGTTGCATGGATGGATGGGTGGCAATTCAAAAGGAACTTCTGTAAACCAAACTAGCACCATCTAGATGGATGGCCCATAGTATAACAACACATTAGTATCTAGTACAATTTAACCAAATGATTTTAACCACTCTCTCACACTAACAACCATGACTCCCATTAACACAAGCTACTTCGATTCACACAAGCTACTTCCATTCATTGATGATGAGATGCTTCCATTCATTGGCACAAGCTACTTCCATTCATTGACGACAAGGGCCTGAGATGCGAGAACCGTGAGTGTGGGCTGAAAAGGAAGAACACATGAGTTGGATAATTTTGTAATACAACGTTATGGTAAGAGTTAGTCCACCAATGTGGGAAAGCAAATTAAGAGTGCAAAACTATAACCTGTAGAGCAAGACTCCATGTCAAAAGATATCTCAGACACTTGATTCACTTCCACTTCCATTGGAGCAGTACCTGTGAAGGCAAGACAAGTTAGTGTACAATTATGTCCAACAATATGGATCACGTGCCATAATGTAAGGGACAATAGAATAAGCTCTGACAAGACAAGGATGTCGGCATGTTCACTGAGGTTGGTGGCACTAATCACAAGACAAGTTAGTATAAAAATAACTCCAAAAATGACATCATGTGCCATGTAGTAAATTACAATAAGAGAATAAGCTCTGACCTATAGAATACGATGGTGTCATATTGTCTGATGGCGGCATGTTCTCCTTGTATGATGGCACAAAGGTTAAACATGATGGACTCCTCAACAAGATTTGCCAGTCATGGTTGTGGATCCTGTGGCTGTGGTGAACTGTTTCCATGTGACCTTGTAAATCGGGAAGCTTGAGCAGCACCAAAGCCATTATGTAAGGCTGGAAGATCAAAGGGTAGTCTGGGTCCCGCCTGTGGTCCTCTATCTGAGAAACCATCCATTCTACAATATTTATTTTTTCCTTTGTCTTCACGGCCATTTCATCTCGGGGACTGGAGAAGTTTGCTCAGTATCATTGTCGTTGTCGTCAGGCATGATTGTCCGCCTCAGAAGCTTCCAAATAACCTTGGGTATCCTCTTCATACCTCGATAACCACCATTCTCAGTAGCCTGATAGTGATGGCTCTCTTCCTCCTCATCCTTTAGTAACTCAAGTTTCTCTACTATCATCCCTCACTTCATTGCCTCGTAGTCCAATTTGCAAGCTTGTGCAAGATCAGAGAAAGATGCCTCTAATCTCATGGTGCCGGTCATCCAGATGAGTTTCTCCTTCTCTTTCCTCACTTCAAGTGTGGCATAGAACTATCTGATTACCATCTCATTCTAGTTTTGCTTCATCTCCATCATATCCCTCATACCCAAAGCCTCAAAAGCAATCACAACACTTTTCATTTGGGGAAATTTCTCCAAGTGTTCCCAACTCACCGACCTATGTCTTTCGTACATAGGTCTCATATCTAAGCCTCCTCGAAACATCATAAACTGTTTGTTTGTGTGAAAATATTCTGATGGAGAATTCCTTGGTTTGTTGTAGTGCCTCTCATCATAAGCCCATACATTCCATTTAAAATTCCCTTTAGGGACAAGACCCAAGTCCATGGGATGCTTTGTCTCATCAAAATTGTCATCGCTTATAGAAAAAAATATAAATAAGAAATTAGAATAATATTGTTTCAAGCTAACCAATAGACAACCATTCGTGGTCGAGCCCCCAAAAGTTTCAAGCTAGAATTTTTTATGTGTGTGCGTTTTCGAGCTACACATTTTCATGTTCACTGTTCATGTGTGTGTATGTGTTAGAATGGCTAGACTAGGTGGTGTGCAGCCATGCATGGCAGGCGGGTCAAGGTCTGCAGCCCTAAATCAAGAACCCACCCCAACCCCAACCCCAAGCACATTGCCAAACTCAACACTACGTTTTCCCAGATCCAAATCTAAAATCAAGGATGAGATGCTTACCTTGTGGCCATGGCAGCTTCAATGATGACCTCTTCGTCCACGGCTTCCGGCCTCGGTCCCCGAGGTGACTGCTTCAATGGCAGATTCAATGGTAGCTTCAATGACGGCTTCAATGGCGGGCGGCAGCAACAGTTACCATCATTGCAGAGTAAGTCAATGGTCGCCACTTTGTGGCCCAAATATCACATGGCCCATTTACATCGGACTGTCATGCACCATGAAAAGGGTGAACTGAAGTACTACCCATCCAAGGCCCAATAAGAGTAACTATCTGGCTAGGATAAAAAATAATCCGCCCGTGTGTCCATTTTGTTGATTTCTCCTGTCCAAGCAAAATTAGTTGATATATGGCATAATTTGACTTTACACGTTTGTAATTATATCAACCTAAATATGTACACGTATTGAGTTATTAACTTTTGTATGATAATTGTTAGTAATCTTTCATGTGAAACTACCAAGACTTGCCTTGTTACTTATAATCCAAGTCTATGAGTCTGGACTCTATGGTAACGTCTGCCATGAGAGGGTTAGACATTTCAACATAGGAAGAGTTGCATTTCAACTTTTTATTCCCTTCATGGGTACATGATTTTCTACCACTAATACATAGTAGTTTAAACAACGAATAACAATCAAGAAATTGAAGGTTAACCATTTGTCCAATCAAGCAACAGTCCTACCATGGGAATGATAAGAAGAAAGGACAAAACAGCTTTGTCCGGGCGTGTAAATAAAGCCTTTAGTAAAGAAATCCAGCATCATCTCGACGGATGGCCCACACCAGCAAAACAACGAAAATAACAAAACAACTATAACTATCTCGACAAAAGCAACAACGAATTAACTACTAACATGCAAGGTTAACAGAAGTGCAAGGACGACACACCATCTCATGGATGGCCCACACAATGACACATATACACAACTTAACCAAAGTATCTGACCCACTCTTTCACTCTCACCATTGAGACCTCTACAAGCAACTACGGTTCTTTGGATGTCGACCAGATAAGACCAGGGGCTTGTGACATGTGTACCAACAGTGCGGCCTGAAAAAAGGAAAGTTCACATGAGTTGGACAATTTTATAATACAAAGGGATGATAGGAGCGAGTTAGTCCACCTAACTGGGAAAGAAAATTAAGAATGCAAAACTCTAACCTGTAGAGCAGGAGCCAACACTGCTTTGTGCCAAGTCAGAAAAAATCTCAACGGATGGGGGATGCACTTCCACTTCCATTGGAGCATGGCCTGTGAAGATACAAGAAAAGTTAGCTAGTATACAAACAATTCTAAAAAGAAAAGAAACACCATAATAAGCTCTGACCTTTGGAAGAGGACTTCGATATGGGCTCCTAGATTTCTAGCACTGAGGACAAGACTCAAGACAAGTTAGCATACAATAATTAACTCAAAACAAAAATCAACATATGTGTACTAATAAAATAAAGGACAATACAATAAGCTCTGACCTTCTGGGCTTGGTGGCACATAGGACAAAGGTGATGGCTCTCTCCGCAATGCATCCATGTCAAGGTAGTTTGACATTGTATGGCCGATGCTCTTTGTCCGTGCGACCTTTGTAAGTTGGTAGCATGCGCAGCACCAAAGCCATTATGTAAGGCTGGAAGATCAAAGGGCAGTCTAGGTCCCGCCTGTGGTCCTCTATCTGAGTAACCATCCATTCTACAATGATTACTCTGTACTTTTGCATCACAACATTTATCAATAAGCTTGTCGTAGGATCTAGATTGTTTCATCGTCGTCGTCATCAGGCATGATTGTTTTCCTCAAAATCTTGCAAATAACCCTGGGTATCCTCTTTAAACCTCTACGAGCACCATTCTCACGTGTTAGATAGTGAAGGCTCTGTTCCTCCTCGTCATCCAATTCGTCGAGGTCATCTACTATCTTCCCTCTCTTCATTGCCTGGTAATCCAATCTGAAAGCTTCTGCAAGATCAGATAAAGATGCCTCCAATCTCCCAGTGCTGGTCATCTAGATAAGCTTCTCCTTTTTGTGCCTAACTTCAAGTATGGCATGGAACTGTCGGATTACACTCTCGTTCTAATTTTGGTAAAGCTGAATCATATGCTTCAAGCCCATGGCCTCAAAGGCACGCACAACATTTTCCAATTGCTTAAAATTCTCCATGTACGTCCAATTTATGCACCTATGTTTTTTGTACGTAGGTCTCTTATCCAGATCTCCTCGAAACAGCTTAAAATATGCTTCAGTGTGAAAGTATTCTGATGGAGAGTCCCTGGGCTTGTTGTACTGCCTCTCATCACAAGCCTTTTCATCCCACTCAAAATCATACCCTTCATCTACCAACCAAGAGTACATGGGATAGTTCTTACTATCATAAGTGTCATCACTTCAAAAAAGAAATAAAGAACTAGTTAGAAAAAACTACAACCCTTTGATTGTTCCATGCTTAATAAATTATATCCAACAAAACAATCATTCATATCTGTCCTAAAGAAATTATTGATGCAAATCCTACTAACAGTACGTTAAGCATGATAATGAAATTATATATGTATATGGTATAAAAAATATACAGAGCAATGAAGAATAATATATGGGTGCACGCGGCAATGTTAGGGCTGCTAAGGTTGACCACTAACCCAGGACACCACCCTCCCCAAACCATCGGCGACAAACCCTACTCTGCATTGTACAGATCTAAACCTCAATCCATACTGTCTACTCCAAAGAGACAAAGGAAATGAATGCAGGGATCGATGTGATGCTTATTAATTACCTTCTTCCGGCCATGGCGAAGCTTCAATGGCAGCATTTTCCACAGACCTTGTTCCTCTTGTGTCCACGCGGAACCGCCGATGTGGATCAGTGTGCGACACGGTAGGGTTGCGAGCGGTGGTGTGCCAGTGTCCTAACTTGCTGTGTCCGCGACGGTGGTTGTCGAACGGTGTCCGCTCATGTAAGGCCCAATTAACATTGGGCCCATTTTTGCCGGACTATCGAGCAGTGAACAAAACGTAAATATAGGATGGTCCATCGTTCATGTTTACTAATACGGCCCAAGTAAGGCCCATATCCAATATTTGTCCTGTCTGCACAACGTATTAACCGCCGGACTATCAAAAGGAATAGACTCAATTCATGAGAAAATTATGCTAAATAAAGTTGAGAATGGAAATCCAGCAATATCAGCATCTTGGTATAGCGGTTAGAGCACATCTGTTTGAAGCCATTGGTTTTTGTTCATGCTCGAGCAGTGTCTTCTTCTTTTTTTGGTTTTACTACCATGGATACTTATGATAGCCTCCTTTGAAGATGATCTTTAGTGGCGGCTGATGTAGGAAAATTGTCCCTAAAAATGGTTTTCTCTTATATAAGCACACTTCGGCTGAAAATTTCCTTTTGAGTGGCGCGCTTGTTCAAATTGGTAGCCAAAATTTTTGTTTGTCGCCTCTGCCCGTCTTGCACATCTCTTCGCCTAGCGGCTCCCCTATGGATCAACCGGTCTTCGTCTAGCTGCCCTGGCTTGGCGCTAAGCTTGCCATGGCGCGCGAGCCCCGCGCCACGTGCACAGCAAGAAGCAGCTGTGCGCAGAGCTCAGATCCGTCCGCGTTCTCACCGGCGGCCCGCATCTGGCGGCCGGCCGGGAGAGCCTCAAGCTCGTCGCCGTCGGACTTTCGGGAAGCAGCTGCGCGCGAAGCACAGCAACAAGAAAGAAGTAGCTACGCACGGTCAGACTTTTGGGAACACACATCTTTGATCTCTCGCCCCTCCACCGTTGACGGCACCGCGACTTACGCCGTCTCTCGTTGTTGACACCATTTTTTAACACGTGTCAATATAGGCCAAAAACTGTGCCAATCGGCAAGGGAGTGGTTGTGCTTTTAAAGCTTACTTTGCTTTGAAGTATGGCTAGCAGATGGTTGCCGATGAAGGTCAATATGATCTTGCCGATGAGAGCAGGAGGCTGTTGCCGATGGAGTGAGAGGCATGGTTGCCGATGGAAAGCAGAGCTGAACGTGGAAAGCAGAGCTGAGTCATTATCGATGGGTTTTGCCGATGGAATCTACAGAGATGAGAAACATGCCGATAGAGGTTTCATCGTAAGCAATGGATAAGGAAACTGGCAATATTTATGCCAATATTTTAATAGTTTACTTTTGAGTCCGACCTTGGTACGAGTCATTATTTTTTATTCCTTAGAGCTAAGACTTGTTTAGAAAATACTTTGTCGTGTCTGTTTAGGACTCATAGTACCAGGGTATAAATATGTACCGAAAGACAATGTAAAGGAAGAATCAATCAAATACAACAAATCTATTACTTTTATTTACTTTCCAAGCAATCTACTTTTTGACGACTTCGTCACCATTTTTTCTTCATTTTCAACGAGTTCTTTCAAGAATCGGCGGGCTGCATCAACTTGATCTCCGGCGACCTTGCAGGTTCCGCGTCTACCGAGCACGATTCAGGCTTTGACGTCCGGGCGTATCGCTGTCGTCTTGTCTGATCTGTTCAACAGTTATCGAATACCTTCTGAGCTTTGACGTCCGGGCGTATCGCTGTCGTCTCGTTCGGATCTTATTCAAATTTATCATCCTTGTCGATTAACAGGTCAAATCGACTGGCACGCCTTGATATCGAGCTTGGGTATTAGCCCGGTGTGTTTGCAGATCCAACGTCTTTTTGCATCAACACATCTTTTGGCACGCCTGGTGGGACAAAGCCAATAGATCTATCATGAAGAATCCTACTGATATCAATCTAGAAAACATCATCGACATATCAGAGTCAGATCTCAAAGAGGATCAGAGGCAAGCCATGGAGAAAGCTATGGAGGATTACAGGCAGCTCTGCTTGAAGTCTTTCAGCATGAATAGGGGAGGAGAAGTCATCCAGAAGCAAGATCTGCCGTTGCCTCGGCAGGTAACCTTTGACTCTAACCCTGGTAAATTACAGGAGATGGTTAATTCTGCATTAAATCAAGCTTTGATCAACCACTCCACCGTGCTGTCCAATACTGTCTACAATGCTGTTGTGCAAACGTTAAGGGATGGACAAGCACCAGGGTATGTCGGGCTGGCATATCATCAGCCGGGATCGGCATCTACCAATACTCCATCGGCAACTCCAGCCGTTGAGAGTATAGAAGCGCCTACTCTTTCAGCTATATCAGGACCATCCGTCATTGAAGCCACACCGATAGGATCAGATCTAATATCTCAGGAGAGACCTAGGACTCAGTTGAGCACAGATCTATCGGCATCGGCAATGTCAGGTCCTTCAGGTCAACATAGTCAAACTGCTGCTAATTGCTGGGGATACGGTATGCCTCCAGGTCCATCTATTGCCAACTCTGGTCTGCCTCAAGTGCATGATGTAGCAGGGAAGGGTCCAATGACATCGGCTACTCCAATTCGGCCGATGGCTCAAGTGCCGCATTATTCTACTGTACCTCCTGCTATACAGCCATTGTCAATGGGATTCTATGCGCCTCCGCAACAGATATCTTATGCGAATCCATTAACTAATCCTCCATCAGTTCAACAGAGAGCTTCCACTGTAGAGCAGCCCATAGTACCACTCATATCTCAGTCTGGATTACCTGCAATTCAGGGCAATTATGCTGGCTATCATCCATCTATACAAGAGCATCAATTGTCTGCAAGCTATCAGCCATCGGCAAGTCAGGTGCCGATGAGTCACAATCTCAATTGGTCAGGGCAAGCACCAGTTCAGCAATCTGCTATTCAGCCAAGCTACCAAGCAATGGGGACTCAACGGTATAGTCCACGGACAACTTTCCAGGAACAAGCATCGGCAAAACAGCCGATGAACTTTACTCCGCAGATTGGTTCCGTGAATATGCCGATTCATCAAAGCCAAATGCCACAGGGGTATGTAGAAGCATATCAGTCCACGCCTCAAGTAGAGATCCAGCCAGTGCATCGGCAGGATCAGAATACACTCTTGACCGATAGGATTGCAGAAGTGATCAAAGAGCAATTTGGGATTCAGCCCAAGGTCAATACTTACTCTTATCGGACTCCATACCCTTCATCTTATGATTCGATTCCTTTCCCGAATCGGTACAAGGTGCCAGATTTCACTAAATTTTCTGGGCAAGATGATACATCAACAATGGAGCACATCAACCGATTCATCATCCAGTGCGGAGAAGCAGCTAACAGGGATGAATTGAGGGTTCGATTATTTTCCTCATCATTGTCTGGATCAGCTTTTGTGTGGTTTATTTCATTACCACCTAATTCTATTATTACATGGGCCGATCTAGAGAAGCAATTTCACAAGTACTTCTTTGCTGGAGTACATGAAAAAAAGCTAACTGATTTGACAAAATTGAGACAACGCAGTGATGAATCGGTAGAAAGTTTTGTACACAGGCTAAGAGATGTAAAGAATAAATGCTACAGCTTAGTACTTGATGATCGGCAGTTAGCCGATTTAGCTCTTCAAGGGTTACTGCCACACATCAGAGAAAAATATGGGTCACAAGAGTTTGAAAGTTTGAGTCATATAGTGCAAAGGATTTCTAATCAGGACACTAGGGTTTTTGAACCCAGAAAGAATTGGAATAAAAAGGTGTCCTTTGTAGAGGAAGCAGAAGATTCAGATTCTGATGACGAACCAATTATCGGCTTGGCTGAGTGGGTAAAGAATAAGAAGCCGATATCATGTCCTTTCGGTCAGAAAGAGCCGGAAATGTTTCTATTTGATATTACCAAAGCCGATAGGATATTTGATCTTTTGCTCCAAGAAGGTCAAATTAAGCTATCTCCTCATCATGTGATTCCATCGGCAGAAGAGTTGAAAAAGATTAGGCACTGCAAATGGCACAATGCTACCTCGCACAGTACCAATGATTGCAAGGTGTTTAGGCAACAGTTGCAGTCGGCTATCGAATCCAGGAAAATCAAATTTGATAATTCAAAAGCTCAGAAGCCGATGAAAATTGATCAACATCCGTTCCCTGCAAACATGGTGGAGGCTAAAGGCAAAACCAAAGTATTAACATCGGAGGCTGCTAGAAGAAGTGCATCGGTAGACCCTAAAAATCAAATAACTGTTGATGACGTAAAGGGAAAGGAACCTGCCGATGGCACTAAAGGGAAAAGAATTGTTAATGAAGGTAGTAGCTCCAGAAGACCCCTGAGGCCTGCTCCATATGATGCTCGGTATTGGCAACAATGTGAGGATCGGTATCAGCGGCAACAGGAAGAGTTACGTCGGCATGAAGATCACTGGAATTGCCCGTTTTTCGTTCATTGCTGGGAAGAAGGCATTAAATTGCCCACTGCCGATACCTGCCCTGAATGTAATGGTTACTATTTAAATGATCGGGCAGAGAGACAACATCACTCTAGTAATCGAGGGGTACGCATCAATAAGCCGATCAAAGAAAAGGTGACAGCATTTGATCGGCTGGGGGCAGAGTTAGTGTGCATGACAGACTTGGCGGGTATATTAATTGTTTTCCAAAGGGTCAGGCAAAGCTTGAAGAGATGGCTAACGAAAGGGTTCCTGATGAAGGGATATTTTGCAGGGATCCAAACATAGGCCTCCATGAGCAGAACACAAAGCATTATCAGCCTGTTTGGAAAACAAAGCTTCCCCAATGGTGCCCTGAAGGATTGACGAAAACTCAAAAAAGAAGGGTACAGCGTATGCGTCAAGAGGATTTACAGTGCTCGAAAGAAAGCATCCCAAAGGTAACAACTCAAGTATGGCAACCAAAACGCAAAAGTGGAAGTCCATCGGCCGATGTTAACATGGTCTTCATGTTGCCGATGGAGTTCTTGGCGCCAGATGACAAGAAACAAGCAGTTTTTGCCGATGAAGTAGCTCAACTAACTCTGGATCCAATGATGGCTGTGTTTGAAAAGCCTGCCGATGATGAAAGGCAACACCTCAAAGCTTTGTTTGTTAAAGGCAGGGTTGATGGACAGCCAGTGTCAAAAATACTCATAGATGGAGGAGCGGCAATTAATATTATGCTGTATGTCATGTTCCGAAGACTTGGAAAAGGGGATCATGATTTAACTAAGACGGATATGATGCTTAAAGATTTTGAAGGCAATGTGTCTCCGGCTAAAGGGGCATTATGCGTTGAATTGACTATCGGCAGCAAGACTTTGCCAACCACCTTCTTCATCGTTAACGGCAAAGGTAACTATAATTTACTCCTAGGAAGGGATTGGATCCATGCCAACTGCTGTGTTCCTTCTACGATGCATCAGTGCCTTGTATAGTGGGTTGGAGACAAAGTTGAGGTTATCCATGGTGATTCTTCTTATATAATCGCATCGGCTGATTCTGAGACCTATGAACGGACAAAGTGCGTATCAGGAGAAGCATGGGATACGAAATTTCTCAGGGTTGCCGATTATGAGCTCACCCCGATCCAAGCAGTCGGTTCTAAAGATGAATTTTAATGGATCAGTTTGCCGATGGTGGAAAACTTGGTCATGGGTTCACATCGGCTGATGATTTAGTAGAAATAGATATTGGTAACGGTGATAGGCCGAGGCCAACTTTTATTAGTGCTAAGTTAGATTCTCAATGTAAACAGCAAATGATTAATATTTTGAGGGAATATAAAGACTGCTTTGCTTTGGATTATACAGAGATGCCTGGACTAGATCGATCAATAGTTGAGCATCGGTTGCCTATTAAGCCAGGGTTTCGGCCTCATCAGCAACCCGCACGCCGATGTAATCCTAAAGTGTTACCTGATATTAAGGCCGAAATCACAAGGTTAATTGAAGCTGGCTTTATTCGGCAAAGTCGATATGCCGAATGGATTTCTAATGTGGTTCCTGTCTATAAGAAAAATGGAAAACTTTGTGTGTGTATTGATTTCAGGAATCTTAATAAAGCTACGCCGATGGATGGCTATCCAATGCCTGTTGCCGATTTATTGATTGATGCTGCAGCTGGACGTCGGATCATCAGCTTCATGGATGGTAATGCCGGTTATAACCAAATTTTCATGGCTGAAGAAGATATTTCCAAGACTGCTTTTAGATGTCCAGGTCATGTGGGTTTTATTTGAATGGATTGTTATGACCTTCGGCTTGAAAAATGCCGGTGCTACCTATCAGAGGGCTATAAATTTTATCTTCCATAAATACATCGGCACATTGGTTGAAATCTACATAGATGATGTGGTGGTCAAATCTGGAGGTTTTGAGAGCCATCTTGCTGATCTACGAAAAATCTTGGAGTGCACCAGAAAGCATGGTTTAAAGATGAATCCTACCAAGTGTGCGTTTGGTGTATCGGCAGGTCAATTCTTAGGCTTCATTGTACATCAAAGAGGTGTTGAAATCAGCAGGAAATCTATTGATGCAATTAATAAGGTTGTTGCTCCTGCCGATAAGACTGAGTTGCAATCCTTGATCGGCAAGATTAATTTTATTCGAAGATTTATATCTAATCTGTCTGGGAAAATCAAAGCCTTCAGTCCTTTATTAAAATTAAAAGCCGATCAGGAATTTGTATGGGGAACAGAGCAGCAATTAGCCTTAGAAGAAATTAAAAGATATTTGGTAAATCCTCCAGTATTGGTTCCACCTCAACACGGGAAACCTTTTAAGTTGTATTTGTCTGCCGATAATAATGTTATCGGATCAACATTAATTCAAGAGTTTGAAGGGGAAGAACGTGTGATATATTATTTGAGCAGAAGACTGATAGAGCTGAGACCAGGTATTCGGCCATTGAGAAATTATGTTTGTGTTTATATTTCTCTTGCACAAAGTTAAGACATTATTTGTTATCGGCCGAATGCACTGTTATATGCAAAAACGATGTGGTTAAGTATATGTTGTCGATGCCAATTTTGAAAGGAAGGATCGGCAAGTGGATCTTAGCATTATCAGAATTTGACTTGCGTCATGAATCGGCTAGAGCGGTTAAAGGACAGGTAATGGCCGATTTTGTTACTCAACATTTCAGTATGGTAGATTATGTTGAGATTGCTCCATGGACACTTTTCTTTGATGGATCTACTTGTGGCGAAGGAGCAGGAATTGGTATTATGTTAATCTCACCTCAAGGAAAGAAATATGAATTTTCATTGCCGATTACTAGCACTTCAACAAACAATCAGGCTGAATATCAAGCTTTACTGAAAGGATTAGAGTTGCTCAGAGAAGTACGTGCCGATACAGTTGAAGTCTTTGGGGATTCTATGCTAGTCATTAATCAGTTGATCGGAACATATGAATGCCGAAGTGAAGTTTTGATTACTTATCATGAGAAGTGCCTGCAATTATTAAAGGAGTTTAAAGATTTTCGCCTTGAACACATTCCCAGATTGCACAATGAAGAAGCTAATCGGCTAGCACAGCATGCTTCGGGATATCAACTGATTCGAGAAGTGCTGACGTCGGTAATTGATGCCGATGACTGGAGAAGGGATATTGCCGATTATTTAAAAAATCCGTCCAAGAAAGTGGAGAGACGTATAAGGTTTCAAGCTACCAAGTATGTACTCCTTGATACTGAATTATATTATCGCACTTTAGATGGGGTTTTGCTCAAATGCCTTAGTGAAGAGGAATCGAAAAGTCTAATAGGTGAGATTCATGAAGGAGTGTGGGGCACATCAGTCGGCATTTAAAATGAAATGGATGATTAGGAGGAATGGGTATTATTGGCCGACAATTCTTGAGGATTGTTTTAAATATTTCAAAGGGTGCCAGTCATGTCAGAAATTCGGTAATGTTCAAAGAGCACCTGCATCGGTAATGAATCCTATAATCAAACCTTGGCCGTTTAGAGGATGGGCTATTGATCTCATTGGTCAGATTTACCCGCCGTCGAGTAAAGGACATAAATTCATACTCATTGCTACCGATTATTTCACAAAGTGGGTTGAAGAAATTCCTTTGAAGAAAGTGTCATCGGCAAATATGATTGATTTTGTGAAAGAATATATTGTTTACCGATTTGGTATTCCTCAGACTATTACTACCGATCAAGGAACTATGTTCGCATCAGGAGAATTTGATGATTTTGCCATCGGTATGGGGATTAAAGTTCTAAATTCCTCTCCTTATTATGCTCAAGCTAACGGTCAGGCTGAAGCATCTAATAAAGGAATAATCAAGCTCATTAAATGGAAAATTGAGGAAAATCCTAGGAGATGGCATACTCTTTTAAATGAAGCCTTATGGTCATATCGGATGGCGTGTCATGGTGCAACTAAGGTCTCACCATATCAGTTGGTATATGGGCATGATGCAGTTTTGCCTTGGGAAATTAAGACTGGTTCTAGGCGTGTATTTTCTCAGGATCAGTTGACAGCCGATGAGTATGATACGCTTATGAGAGATGAATTAGAAGATTTAGCAGGTCATCGGCTAAAGGCTTTAATTAGTGTCGAAGAAAATAAAAAGAGGGTTGCTAGGTGGTATGATAGAAAGGTGAAAGTAAAAAAATTTGCAAATGGAGATTTAGTCTGGAAATTGGTTTTGCCGATTGGGACTAAGAGTTCGAAGTTTGGCAAGTGGTCCCCTAATTGGGAAGGTCCTTATCGGATAAATCAGTCTGCTCCTGGTAACGCATACATCTTAGAAACCCTCGAAGGAGTTATATTTCCTAGAGCATTAAATGGGAAATATTTAAAGAAATATTACCCCAGTATTTGGATGGATGCAAAAAATACAGGAATAAAAGTATCAGCATTATATTACATTCACAGTTAATTGGAAAAATTTAGATTGCCGATAACTTGACAAAGCCGATGAATGAAGTTTACGAACTAAGGAAAGATTGAATAGCGGTTATCGCGCGCAGGCGAATCTAGTCGGCTTCTTCCACTTCCCTGACGTCCGCATCGGTAGTGTCCTCAATTGGTTTAAGTTTTTTCCTCAGCGATAGCGCCATACAAGCTTGATTGTCCCTGTCTTTTTGGAGGATTTTTAAAGTGTTGGACAAGTTGTCCTTCTCCTGTACGGCTTGGTTCAGGGCTGTTTCCACTTCTTTCAGCTCAGCCAATAAAGCTGTTCTCTTTGCCGATAGATCAGTAATTTTCTTTTCAAGATCGGCGCCCGAAGCCTCTAAGTTGCTCATGCTACTGTGCTTTTCTTCGGCAGCCTGCTTGAATTGTAGTATTTCTTCTTTGAGTTTTGCTTGAGCGGCTCTATCGGCAATTCGTCGAGCAGCCTTTTGGTACTGGAGTTGTCGGCTCTCAAGGTGGGCAGCATGAAAAAGGATTTCTTCAACGTTGTCGTAGATTTGGCCACGAATTGCTTTGAAAATTGCTCTTGTGGGGTCTGAATCTTGGACCAGCTGAGGTGTATCTTGATGCAACAAGGATAATAATGTTTCTAATTTGGTTCTAACTTCAGCTGGTATGGCTCCTAAGGCAAGCACAGAACTTTCTTCTTCTTCATCGTCAGGAATGTTGACAGTAAAAGAGAATAGGCTATTCGGAGAATCTTGATCCTACAAGGGAATTAGTCAGTTACAGGAGAGTAAATATTGCAGAATTTTGGTTAAATTAACTTACTTGCTTCAAAGCGATTTCTTGCATCTGGCTGGAGGAGGCAGCTTGCAATATATCCTCAGCAATGCTTGCCGATGGATCAGTCATGGCAGGGCTGGTTAGTGGTAGTTCTGTGGCTATATCGATAGGTGTTTCTTGAGGTGCTGTTGGTGATCCTTGTGCTGGCACATCAGGCAGTGCTGACTGAAGAGGTGATGCTGATGCTGGTGCCGTTACTGGAGCCGATGGCAAACTTGGTGTTGGCTCATCGGCTGGTCTTGGCTGAAGAGATGGTGCTAGAATTGTGGATGGTGCCGATGCAGTTTTTGATCGTTTTGATTGAAGGGCTACGTTGGATGAAGCTTTACGCTTAGGCTGTGATTCCTTAAACCCAGATGACTGGGGGGCATCGGCACCAGAAGACTGTGGCATTGGATCGGCTGAAACAGCTGCCGATGTATCCACTTGTTGCTACAAGTAAATGGAGTAATTAATGCCGATTATAATAGTTGAAATTGGATTAAAATTGGAGAAACATACCTCTGGAGAGTCGATAAGGATAACATCTGAAGGTGCGTTGATGGGAGATGGAGGACGAATTGCCGATGAAGAGCCGGCAGGAGTAGAACTCGTGCCCTGAAATACAACATTAGTATCTTTCGAAGTCAGCATGAAAAGAAAATGAATAGAATAGTTACATGGAAAGTTTTGGCTAAGGTTGTGGTGGCAATCGATGAAATCTTCTTGGAGCGAGTTCCCCGATAAGTTAACGCTGTCAGAATGGGTGCTTTACAGCCAATGAATGATGTCGGGTTGATTGACCGTAATCTGAATGTCTTCCCACTTCTGCTTGTCGTCGGTGGTGGATCGCTACCCTGTTACAAAAGATTAGTTGCCGATGAATCAAAAATCAAAGGGAAAGGATGAGTAGCGAGGCTTACCGCATCGGCAGGGGTGTCATGGTCAGGATCGATAAGTTGCCAGTAATGGTAGACAGATACCGAAAACAATTGATTTTTCCATTCTTGCCACCATAACTTAAAAGATTCAGTGATAAAAGAAATTGGCACCCAAGTAGAGAAGTCAACATTTGAAGTATTGGCATCAGGGGAAAGGTTGACTACTTTTAGCCACTCCAGGTTACTAGTAATGATTTCTCTTGGCCTGATCACATCGGCATAACAGAGTTTGATTGGTAGTTGTCCAAATGCCAGTTGTCTTGCTGCTACTGACGGATAATAAAATTCATAGGTGGCATTAATATTTTTCCTGCTACCAAATACATTGACTGGGATGGCCCGGGGAGTGATTATAGCCTTCATGATTTCTGTATTTTTGTTCAAGGCTTCATCGACAATGTTGAAAGAAAGAGGGAATCTGGCCTCTTCATCAATATAGGGCACCCAGGCTCTGTTGTCGCGAGGGATACCAGAGTAGAATCTGTTGAAGAAGCGGCCAACTTGGTCTTTGTTGGCTTCTGTTCCTGGTAAAACTATTATTGCTTCACCAAAGTTGAGGGGCCTACGTAATGCCGATTCATCCTCTGCCGATACATAATCTTCAGGGAGATCTCGGGGGAACTGCTGAGCAAATAAGTTGAATTGTAGCTGCTTGTGCATGTGGGCATTCAACCACATATTAATGAACCACCAAGGGCCTCCCAAATTACCGATAGGTTCACCCAGTAAGAGTTTTTCTGTAACTTGATGGAGAAGGTGATAAGCAGAGCTAAGAAGGTATCGACCAAGAGGGAGACTTACACCGTCAGCCAACATTTCCGCTGTGGAGAGATACAGCCGCCGATGTTGCGGGTATTCACTCGGTACTCTGCTTTTCTATGAAGAACAGTGGCATCATCGGCAGTGGTGATATCTAGGCCGGTAAGCATGTATACATTGGCAAGTGTGGGGGTGACAGGCCCATGTTTAAATAAAAAGGCGTTCATGGTGTCAGACCAAAAATAGGAGGTAGCAATCAGCATGTTCTCATTCCTGGCCATATCAGCAATGGATAGCCTGATACATTGATCTAATTTGTGCTCTGCCCAGTACGTTCGCATTTGCCTAGCGAGCCTCAAGTACCAATTTTTCCATCCCTTGGTGGGTTTGGGCCAGGAACGGAAAGTGTCTGACCATAAGTCCAAATCTAAGTTTTCAGCTCTGAAAGGGATCCTGTTGGTTTCTGCATTTATAATATCGGTTGGATCTGGGTTTCCCATTGGACCTAAGCACTGTACATGCGGTTGTTCTATGGGGATAATAAGTTTATCGTGCAGCTCCTGTATTCAGAAGATCAAAAGAAGAAAGGAAAAAAAATCAGGAATGGTGCGGAAAATAAGAACAGATCAAGAAAGTTGCAGAAAAAGCAAAGAAGGAAACTAACCGAAGGGACGTTGAAGTTGAGCGCCATTACTAGAGATTTGTTGAGAGAGTTGGAAATCACTGCGGAGAATCAAAGGTTAGAGAAGAGAATCACCGCTGAGAGTTAGGGATGTTGCAGGATGGTGCCGGTTGAGATTGCCGCCGGGTTCGTTGGAGCCGCCGCTGGAGAGAGAATGCTTGAGTTCGTGTGTTGAAAGGCCCCGGTGAAAGGAGTATTTATAGGGCAGCTGGTGCAGGGGTATTTCAAACTTATCCTTCATTACTAGCGGGTGAATTGAAGCGCCGGGATAGGTGCCTATGCGCGCGATAATCGAGGAGTTATACAAGTGATTTTTGACAGGAGGTAATCATAGCTCAGAGAAAATTTCTTCTAAGGAGCTCAGAGAAAATTTCGGCGCATAAGATATTTTATACTCCGAAATTGGGGGGCATGTGTTGACACCGTTTTTTGACACGTGTCAATATAGACCGAAAACTGTGCCGATCGGCAAGGGAGTGGTTGTGCTTTTAAAGCTTACTTTGCTTTGAAGTATGGCTAGCAAATGGTTGCCAATGAAGGTCAATATGATCTTGCCGATGAGAGCAGGAGGCTGCTGCCGATGGAGTGAGAGGCATGGTTGCCGATGGAAAGCAGAGCTGAACGTGGAAAGCAGAGCTGAGTCATTATCGATGGGTTTTGCCGATGGAATCTACAGAGATGAGGAACATGCCGATAGAGGTTACATCGTAAGCAATGGATAAGGAAACTGGCAATATTTATGCCAATATTTTAATAGTTTACTTTTGAGTCCGACCTTGGTACGAGTCATTATTTTTTATTCCTTAGAGATAAGACTTGTTTAGGAAATACTTTGTCGTGTCTGTTTAGGACTCATAGTACCAGGGTATAAATATGTACCAAAGACAATGTAAAGGAAGAATCAATCAAATACAACAAATCTATTACTTTTATTTACTTTCCAAGCAATCTACTTTTCGACGACTTCGTCACCATTTTTTCTTCATTTTCAACGAGTTCTTTCAAGAATCGGCGGGCTGCATCAACTTGATCTCCGGCGACCTTGCAGGTTCCACGTCTACCGAGCACGATTCAGGCTTTGACATCTGGGCGTATCACTGTCGTCTCGTCTGATCTGTTCAACAGTTATCGAATACCTTCTGAGCTTTGACGTCCGGGCGTATCGCTGTCGTCTCGTTCGGATCTTATTCAAATTTATCATCCTTGTCGATTAACAGGTCAAATCGACTGGCACGCCTTGATATCGAGCTTGGGTATTAGCCTGGTGTGTTTGCAGATCCAACGTCTTTTTGCATCAACACTCGTCAACCACCTCGCGTCATTTCGAGCCTTCGGTGAGCACCAATAATGCAATTTTTTTGTCTTTGATCGAGCTGTACCTTTCATGATGCTGCTCGGCCTTTGCGTAGCCGTGTGTTCTCACACACACGTTCGCTAGGCTGTGCCTAGCCTGTAGCCTTTCCACGCCGGCCCCGCACACGGTCATGGCGTCGTGCTATTGTTGACGTTTAGTGTGTTGTGATATATCTTGATTTTTTGTATATGTTTCTCTAATATATATTTTGTATGTGTGCTGCCACACCGCCGATCCGACACTGCTCGATCTGTAAACAATATATCTAGCTGGACTGATGTGTTCCATTTCCAATCGCGCCACGCTGATCATGACAAGGTAACACACCAACAAATTTGTGTGTACCTAAAACTAACGCATGTTCTATTTTTGCTTGTTATCAAATGAATATGTAACTTCATATAAGTTGGGCTTGTCTCACCTTAATTGGTCCATTCATGCTTGTGTTCGATACATTTTGGGCTCACACTTCCATTAGTTAACTATGCATGCTTGAACTAGCTAGTGTTGTGATTTTGAATAAAACCAATTTTTGATGTATTGACATCAGAGATGCGACAATGACGTCTTCCTTTGCCTGAAGCTATGCATGTTGCCAGGTATATGATTGATCCGTTCTCAATTGATACACTCTTACATTCCTATAATTACTGTATACTATTCTTGCAAATTAAAAAGTAGCCAATGATGTCATACCTTGCAAGTTAAAACAATTTAAAGTCTAGGCCAGTTCTTTAATGCCAATGATGTCATCTATTGACTATGAATGAATCGGTTCTCTGGAGCGGGATATGGGATCCCCAATTGTTGATTTTAATTACATATGTCAACCGGAGATCTTCCATTCCACTTTGGCGCACTGTTTCATATATGAAAATGAGCTGAGGCATGCAATAATTATTTTCCTAAAGAAACATGCCACCATGCCATCACTGGGCTGTCGTGCCATGCCACTCATTTTACACGGTTTAATTTTTTCTTGTATTGACTTTAATGACAAAGAGATGTCCAGGGACATCGTCTTCATTCACCGAAATGCTCTAATAAGTGTATGCTGCTTGGGGTCAGGTATGATTGATCTTTTCTCATCATATACTCTTACATTTAATTCCTTTATGTATTATTCTTGCAAATACTTGGTACCTTCTCCTTCATGTACATGCATCTGATTGTATGGACTGTGCATGAGTAGAAATTTCATTGTACCACAAAGAGTTGGGTACTCATCATCATGGTTGTTATTTCCTTTGAACACCGTGCGCAGATCGATTAGAATGAACGTGCAACCTGCCGATCCGTCCCAAAAGTATGGCTTTGCAATCCAAGTGTGGATCATTTCCCAAAATTTTTATGTGCAAGCATAGATAATTAGTATCTTGTAATGTTCATTGTTGTACAAATTAATACTCATGTACCTTTGTATATATTAATTTATATATATATGTATATTTCACAAGGTTATCGGTGTGTATTTATACAGTTAATTTTAATTGTTTGCTTTTGGGCTAAAATTTTAAAATATGGCTGCAATTTTCAGAAAAAATAGAAAACAGGGTAATTAAACGTTGTTAACAATACCTCTTTTTGGAGGCAGACCCCTTTCGAACCGCTCCAGATTAGGATCCGTTTTCCAAATAAAGCGCCTCCAACAGCCTTTCATCAGGGCGGTTCTCCTAATGAAAGCGTGTCTGAAAACCTTATCAGTGGCAGTTGCCTTAAATACAGCGTCTCTGAAAAGGCCTACGAGGAGCCATTCTCCAAATAAAAGCGTCTCTAAAATCCTTATCAGGGGCGGCTCTCATAACGCACCGCCCCTGAAGTGCAGGCTTAACAGAGGCGGTTGTCATTATTTAACCGCCCCTAAATATCTCCTTTTCACAGGCAGTTAGAAAGCCGAATCTGGCATCTGCAATCTTTACAATCGCTGTGCTAGAGCCGGTTTGTTTACCCACCCTTGGAAACGTGTAGATTACAGATCTTTGAATGAGGTGACTGTTAAGAATGAGTACCCTTTACCTAGGATTGAGGATCTGTTTGACCAATTGAAGGGAGCTAGTGTCTTTTCTAAGATAGACTTGAGGTCAGGTTACCATCAGTTGAGGATTAGGCCTAGTGATATACCAAAGACTGCTTTTACCACCAGATATGGTTTGTATGAGTATACAGTGATGTCTTTTGGGTTGACCAATCCTCCAGCTTACTTTATGTACATGATGAATAAAGTTTTTATGGAGTATCTTGATAGATTTGTGGTCGTCTTCCTTGATGATATTCTGATTTATTCCAAGAATGAGGAAGAACATGAAGAGCATCTCAGATTGGTGTTGCAGAAGTTGAGGGAACATCAGCTTTATGCCAAGTTCAGTAAGTGTGACTTCTGGTTGAGTGAAGTTTCTTTTCTTGGGCATGTTATTTCCAAGGATGGAGTTACAATTAGTCCTAAGAATGTTGCATATGTGCTCAAGTAGAGTCCACCTAAGAATGTCAAGGACATCAGGAGTTTTCTAGGAATGGCTGGATACTACAGGAGGTTCATTGATGGGTTCTCTACCATAGCTAAACCTATGACTGCTTTGCTAGAGAAGGACAAACCGTTCAAGTGGACGGAACAATCTCAGGCCAATTTTGAGGAATTGAAGAAGAGATTAACAATAGCACCAGTGGCTCTGCCAGATATGACAAAAGACTTCTCTATTTATTGTGATGCTTCTAGACATGGTTTGGGTTGTGTGTTGATGCAAGAGGGTAAGGTCATTGCTTATGCCTCTCGACAGTTGAAGAAACATGAATTGAATTATCCAACTCATGATCTGGAATTAGCAGCTGTAGTGCATTCGTTGAAGATTTGGAGACATTATGTCCTCGGTCACAGGTGTAACATTTACACTGATCACAAGAGCTTGAAGTATATATTCACTCAGAAGGACTTGAACTGAAGGCAGAGAAGGTGGTTAAAATTGATTAATGATTTTGACTGGATATTCTCTACCATCCCGGTAAAGCTAATGTTGTAGCTGATGCTTTGAGTGGAAAGAGTCAGCTGAACATGTTAGAAGTGATGGAATTACCTAAAGAATTACTAGCTGAATTTGAGTATCTCAATTGGGGTTTGTTGCTAACACTAAGGGAGTCTCTATGGATGTGGAACCGACACTTGATTAGGAAATTAGGAAGGGTCAAAAAACCGATGAGAAACTTCAAGAGATTATCAAGATGGTGAGTCAAGATGGAGCTGAAACATCCTCAATTTTCCACGAAGGGAAAATACACAGAATGGCGGATAATATAATAGTTTGAAGCATCAAACCATCTCATTATCCCGCAGTAGTCGATACAGGATCCATACATCGTACAAAAGATTACAGTTAGGGGGAATTACATAAATAATTCATCGCCACACTGGCGGAATCATCAGAGTAGCAGCAGCTTCTGGGGCAGCTGCGGAAGGCGGAAGTACAATAAAATCTCCAAAAAGAAGCCTGAGCGTAGGAACGAGACGTCTACTCCTCCTCATCGTCATAGTCGTAGTCGGGCTCACCTGCCAAATAATTTTCAGTACGGTTTGTACTGGCCACATCTCCCACCCTATGCTTTGCTTTTGCTATGTAGTATTTGGTGGGATGCAAAGGATATAATCAAATTGACCTAATATGTGGCTGTAGTTTCCTATGCAAACAGTGACCAATATTATATAATATAATTCATCAAATTTTTATCCATCTCATCCACACATCCAAACCCATTCCAACTCCATCACACACATCTCACCCTCTCGCACTCAGTCGACAGGTCCAACTCCCTCTCGGAGCCTGTCTCAGCGGCTCACAGCCGGAAGGGTAACACAAGGGGGAGAAATAGAAGGACTCCTCTCACTACTCCCGGGAAGCGTGGGTCTTAGGAAAGAGCCATACCAGTGGCTCGCGGACTAT
>CM041642.1:35054706-35113903 GCA_023333625.1 Bothriochloa decipiens | reverse complement strand
CATCCACCAATCGAGTTAACTCACGCCTCTCATCGAAAGATCGACCATAAACCCTAGTAGGTTCATATCATATATTCTTTCTCACCTCCATTTCGTCTCTCTTGCCCATTCATTCACAACGCCAAAACTCTGCCAAAATTTCCACTGAGCTCGCCCACTCTCTCTCCTCCTTTGCTTCCAAGCTTCAATCCTCGATTGTTTTGAGCTAGGGACGTGAGATTTGAGAGCAGGAGCATCGATTGTCAACTTGAGCACTTGTCTTCCTCGTCTCGCTGGTTTGGTTTGCATTTGTTACTCTTGGGTTCTTGGAACCCTAGCCGGCTAGGCGTTCATCGTGGTTGCCCGTGTTGATTCATTTGTGAGGCATCCCAAAGTGTTTGTATTACCCTTGATTCTTAGTGAATATCTCAAGCTTGTGCTTGAGGGAGGAGACCTTCGTGGTCGGACCTTCGTGGTCACCTCAACAACGAGGACGTAGAAACTCCTGAGTGGGGATTGCTGAACCTCGTTATAAATCGTGTGTCTTGCTATGGAGGTAGCATCGACTACCCTTGTACTTGTGTTCTTCGTGTTCTTCTTCTCTACCTCCAAAATTCTTAGGTTGGAGGAGCCAATCTACAATTTGGTGAGGTGCCAAGCTCCATGGAGTTTAACATCTTCACCAACAACATCTAGGAGGGTGTGGTAACAATCAAAATCAAAATCACAACTCATTTCACTCTGATTTCATAGCTCAGTAGGGCACCAGAAGTTCTGGCCGGTTTGCACCGGAAGTTCCAGTGACCGGAACTTCCGATCTAAACCCACCGGAAGTTCCGGTTGGTATTTAACTGTTGCATTTCGAGTTTATGAGTTACAGGATTTTCAAACAGGCCTATTCACCCCCTTCAGGCCATTTAGGCCCTTTCAAGTTGTATCAGGGTCCCTCGGTTCAACGCTTCACCGCGTGAGGTGTAACAATGGCCAAGATGGATGATGCACAAATGAAGGAAATAGCCGCACAAGTAACGGCACAGCTCACCATCACGATGCAAAAGCAACAAGTAGAGCAAATGAACAAGATGCAAGAGCAACTAGACAAGATGAAGGAGATTATTGATAAGAGAAGTGATGAAGCAACTAGCAAGGAGAAGAAGAATGAAGGTGAAGATGGAAACAAGACACCAAAAAGCTATACAAGAGCAAGCTATATCTATGAAGGCACAAGCAAGAATAACACTCACATACCAATGGTCAACCCCGGCAAGCCACCTCCTTTTGATGGAGTAAGATACACCGATTGGGCTCATAGTATGAAGTTGCATCTTATAACCGCAAGATGTTGGCAAGCAGTTGAAATTGGTGTGAATATTCCCATAGATCCCAAAGAATGGACACCCGAAGATGAGTTGGACTTTCAACTCAATGCCACGGCGGCAACCTTGATCTTGCAATGTCTCACTCGGGAAGATAACAACAAGGTAAATGGTATGGTGAATGCAAAGCAAATTTGGGAAACCTTGAGAATATCATTTGAAGGTGACAAGAGTGTGAGAATAGGAAACATTGAGCTTCTCCAAAACAAGATTGAGAATTTCCAAGTGATGGAAGGAGAAACAACAAAGGCAATGTATGATAGATTCATGACTTTGGTCAATAGAGTAAGAGCTCTTGGATGTGATAGATGGGATGAACAAGCTGCGGCAAGAAAGCTATGTAGAATATATAGAGACAAGAATAGCATTCTAGCTTCCGTGATAATGGAAAGAGAAAACTACACCACCATGACAACACAAGAGATGATTGTGAAGATCATGCATCATGAGGTTCTAGATGATGAGACCAAACAAAGACTTAGTCAAAAGGGAAACATTGCCCTTGCAGCATCCCATGCAAGTGAATCAAGTCATTGCAACAAAGGATGTTGTGGTCATAAGCATAATGACATTGAAGAAGAACTTGATGAAGAACAAACTCTCATGGTGAAGAATTATGCAAGGTTCTTGATAAACAAGAAGGGGAAGATGAGGAGTGGTGGTGGAAACAAGGTGTACAAGAAGAGATTTTGCTATGAGTGTGGTTTGGCCGGTCACCTTGCTGCAGATTGTCCAAACAAAGGCAGGAAGTCAAGGTACAACAAAGAAGATGACAAGAAGTACAAGAACAAGAAGAGAGGTGAAGCACACATACGTGAAGAATGGCAATCCGATGATGATAGTGATGAAGATGATGACAATGAAAAGAAGAGTGTAGCTACAATTGCAATACATGAGACATCCTCTTCATCGACATCATTCTTCACCAACACTTCTTCATCACCTAAGCTTTTCGCCAACCTCTCTGACGATGAAGATGTCACTCCCACTTGTCTTATGGCAAAGGAGGCGAAGGTATCATCCCACACTTCCACACACTCTAATGATGAATGTGATGATGAAGATGAATTTGATGAAAACTATGCTATTAAAATCATTAAGAAATATGGAAAAGAAGCTGCCTCTATAATCTTAAAATTAATGTACACCATAGATGAGCATGAGACATGCTTAGAGTCGCAAAGTGAAATGCTCCTAGTGGAAAGGGAGAAGAACCAAGGGCTAGAGGCATGTCTTACCAAAGAAAAAGAGAAGGTTGAGAAGTTAAGTGTAGAATTGTCTTTGGCCAAGGACTCACATGAGCGATTGACTAAGGAACATTCTTCACTAAATGACTCTTTGGCTAGTCTAAAGAATAATTATAGTTTATCTAAAGAAAGCCTCACAAGCTTGACAAATAAATATCTTGAGCTTGAGGTAAACTATTACACTCTTTGAAAGAGCACTTCTACTTCTTCTAAGGACTCAAATGCTTCAACTAGTGAAGGATGTGAAAGATGCAATAATGTTGATATAAATGCTTGTGCTACTAACCTTGCTGAGATAGAGAAGAAGGATAAGGAGATTCTTAGGTTGAAAGCCATTGTGGACATTGGTTGCAAGAGCAAGAATAAGCAACCAACCACAATCTACAAGGCACCTAGGCATCCACACATAAAGGATGGCCTCGGCTATAATAGATATGATGGTAAGGCCAATGGGAGAAACATGGTAAATGGTGTGCCTTGTGTGAAGTTCAATAAGAGCGTGCCTCTTATTGATCTCATCAACAAGGTAAACAATGTTGAGTTTCTCCCATCACTTCCTCCCACAACAAAAACATCAAAAGAAGGAAGTAAAAGCTCCCAAGCAACAAGTGCCTATCTCAAGGAATAACTTTTGTGATTATTTGTGTTGTTGGGATAAGGATGGTAAAATTGTTGTAAAGTATGTGGGCGCTCTCAAGAAGAGGCAAATCTTGAGGAGTGTTTGGGTGCCCAAATCTTATGTGTCTAACCCCCTAGGACCCAATTCTAATTGGGTACCTAAAACAAAGGCTTAATTCTATTTTGTAGGAATACTCCTCCGGTGGACCATGTTGGGTGCTAGATAGTGGATGCACCAATGATATGACCGAAGCGAAGAAAATGTTTGACTCCTTCCAACCAAGTGAAAGCATGGGTGAAGGAATCACATTTGGTGACAATAGCAAAGGAGAAATTCTTGGTTTGGGTAAAATTCCTATATCAAATGATAATTCAATTTCAAATGTATTACTTGTGGATTCGTTGGGATACAATTTGTTGTCCGTTTCACAACTTTGTGAGATGGGTTACAATTGTCTCTTTATAGATAAGGGTGTGGAAGTCTCTAGAAGGGTGGATTCCTCTATTGTCTTTATGGGTCAACTAAAGGGCAAGCTCTATCTAGTTGATTTCACAGCTGGTAGAGTGGGGTCCGAGACTTGTTTAGTGGCAAAATCTAGCATGGGTTGGTTGTGGCATCGCCGGCTAGCTCATGTTGGGATGAGGAACTTGGCCAACCTTCAAAGAAGATAACACATTCTTGGACTAACAAATGTTTCTTTTGAGAAAGACAGGATTTGCAGTGCATGTCAAGCGGGGAAACAAGTTGGAGCCAAACATCCCGCAAAGAACGTTGTGTCAACTTCAAGACCACTTGAGTTACTACATATGGATTTATTCGGACCCAATGCTTACATAAGCATTGGAGGTAACAAATATGGTTTTGTAATTGTTGATGATTATTCTCGCTTCACTTGGGTGTTCTTTTTGAAAGATAAGAGTGAAACCCAAGAAATCTTCAAGAAGTTTGCAAGAAGAGCTCAAAATGAGTGATGTGAAGATAAAGAGAGTGAGAAGTGATAACGGGACGGAGTTCAAGAACACCAACATTGAGAAGTTTCTTGATGAAGGGATCAAGCATGTTTTTTCGGTTCCCTACACTCCCCAACAAAATGGGGTTGTGGAGAGGAAGAACCGAACGCTCATAGAAACCGCAAGAGCAATGTTGGATGAGTACAAGATTTTGGAGAAGGATTATTAGGCAGAGGCGATCAACACGGCATGTCATGCAATCAACCACCTATACCTTCACAAGATTATGAACAAAACCGCCTACGAACTACTCACCGGTAAAAAGCCTAAGGTTGATTACTTTAGAGTTTTTGGATGCAAGTGTTTCATACTTAGAAAGAAATCCAAAAGCTCTAAGTTTGAACCGAAGGTTGATGAAGGTTTTCTTCTTGGTTATGGTACTAACGAACATGGATATCGTGTTTTCAATAAGACCATCGGTCTTACTGAAATAACGGTAGACGTGACTTTTGATGAATCTGACGGCTCTCAAAAGGAGCAAGTCAATATGGACATTGTAGGTAAAGAGGAGCCTTCTCACAAAGTGATAAAGAAGCTTGCAACCGGTGAAGTAAAACCCCCATTGAACAAGATGATGATGATGATGCACAAGTGCAAGTCCATCATGACCCGTACATGCATCATGGGTCAACCGATGCCCATGGTGATGCTTCCACATCAAGAGATGGTCATGATTCAAGAGAACAAGCAAATCAAAATCCACCACAAGTTGAAGAAAATAACCAAAATGATGATCAAGGGGGAGCTCTTGATGGAGTTTCTCCAACTGGCATTGAGTATGATAGTGAAGATGACGGCCCAATTCAAAGAAGAACAACAGAACCTCACCCAAGAGCTCGTCAATCCATTGAACAGAACCATCCCGTTGAAAATGTGATAGGAGACATACGTAGTGGAGTGATGACTCGTTTTCATTTAGCATCTTTTTGTGAGCACTACTCTTTTGTTTCCTCTATGTTACCTCTTAAGGTGCAGGATGCCTTGCAAGATGAGGATTGGGTGATGGCTATGCAAGAGGAGTTGGGAAACTTCACCCGGAATGAAGTCTGATCCTTGGTGGAAAGGCCCAAGCAAAATGTGATAGGTACCAAGTGGGTCTTCCGCAACAAAGAAGATGAGTATGGCGCGGTCACAAGGAACAAGGCACGGTTGGTTGCACAAGGTTACACCCAAATTGAAGGTTTGGATTTTGGGGAAACTTATGCACCGGTAGCTAGGCTTGAATCTATTCGTATATTACTTGCCTTTGCTGCTCACCATGATTTCAAGTTGTTTCAAATGGATGTGAAAAGTGCATTCCTCAACGGTCCTCTCTCCGAAGTGGTGTACATTGAACAACCACCGGGTTTTGAAGATCCACATCATCCTGACCACGTCTATAAGCTTCACAAGGCGCTCTATGGGCTCAAACAAGCCCCTAGAGCTTGGTATGATTGTCTCAAGGACTTCCTACTCAAACAAGGGTTTGAGATAGGAAAGGCTGACCCTACTTTATTTACTCGCAAAGTTAATGGTGATATTTTCATTTGCCAAATATATGTTGATGACATAATATTTGGTAGTACTAATAAGGAGCTTTGTGAGCAATTTAATAGAACTATGACCAAGAGGTTCGAGATGTCCATGATGGGGGAGTTGACCTTCTTCCTCGGTTTTCAAATCAAGCAACTCAAGGAAGGAACGTTCATTTGCCAAACCAAGTACACTAATGACATGTTGAAGAAGTTTGGCATGGACAAGGCCAAACCCATCAATACACCAATGCCTACTACGGGACATCTTGACCTTGACCAAGGTGGTAAAGCGGTTGATCAAAAGGTACATCGCTCCATGATTGGATCATTGCTTTATCTTTGTGCATCTAGGCCCGATATTATGCTTAGTGTGTGCATGTGTCTAAGATTTCAATCTAATCCAAAAGAATGTCATCTCATGGTCGTTAAGAGAATTTTTCGGTATTTGGTGCTCACACCTAATCTTGTCTTATGGTATCCCAAGGGCTCATTTTTTACTCTACTTGGTTATTCTGATTCAGATTATGCCGATTGCAAGGTAGAGAGAAAGAGTACATCCGGGACTTGCCAATTTCTTGGTAGGTCTTTGGTGTCTTGGAGTTCAAAGAAGCAAAACTCCATTGCCCTATCCACCGCTGAAGCTGAGTATGTGGCGGTCGGCTCTTGTTGTGCCCAACTACTTTGGATGAAGCAAACCTTGAGAGACTTTGGTTACAACCTATCCAAGATTCCACTCTTATGTGACAATGAGGGTGCAATCAAGCTAGCCGATAACCCTGTAAACCATTCCCGTACAAAGCACATAGACATCCGCCATCATTTTCTTAGAGACCACCAAGCCAAAGGAGATATCGCCGTTCAACATGTGAGAACCAAAAACCAATTAGCCGATATCTTCACAAAGCCTCTAGATGAGTCAAGATTTTGTGCTTTGAGGCGTGAGCTCAATATCGTTGATTCTCGTAACGTGGAATGACATCTTGCACACCTTGATTGATTTTGTATATCGCACAAAATTCCTTGCCAAAATATTGAGTACTAATTTTAAAATCTAATTTTACATCTCAAACATGTGTCCATTGCTATGTGATGATTCTCTAAAATCTGGACATATTTTTGAGTGGTTCGAGTTTCTCATATAGTTCGCCATCATTAGAACTGCTTTGGCTAAATATTGACCTACTGGAAGTTCCGGTAGCAATGGCCGGAAATTCTGGCTGCTGTTAGTCGCATTCGTCCGCGTGTCAGCATTTTGTTCTGGTCGTTGGGCGGAACTTCTGCTTTTATCGAAAGTTCCGGTCGATCGGACCGGAAGTTCTGGCTGGTGCCTGGCCCATCCCTTTTTCAAATTTCGGTCTAGATCTGGCGTTTACCTGACCGAACGAAACTTTCGGTTCCCCCATCGGAACTTCTGGTCAGCCAAATGACCGTTGTAAAGGGGCCGCATGGTAAAACAAAAAAATTCTCTCTTACCTTTTCACTTTTCCCCTTCCTTTCCTTCCCTTGCCCACCCGACCCGCCCAGCCCGACTCGCTCGGAGCCGGCGCCGCCGCCCGCCGCCCCTCCTCCCTGATCTCCCTCCTCCTCCACCCATTCTCGAAACCCTTTGAAGGGGAGCTTGCCCTCATTGTGGAGATCACGTGGGTGGCATTGGTGACCGCCAGGAGGCTTTGCTTGTCTTGGATTCGGTCTCTTCTCCTCGTGAAGCAAGGTACTTCGAAGTTCATGCTCGATCTCTCAATGTACCTTGTTCTAGATAGTTTCCTCATGCATGCTCGATGGTCTTAGTGTATACATGCTATTAGAATGCTTATTGTGCAACTTTCATGGCCGAATTTGTGGAACCATTTGGAAGGTGCCGCACACGGGTACGGTCGAAAGTTTCGGTCATACCCGATCGGAAGCTCCGGTCATACCCGCTGGAAGTTCCGGTCATACACGACCGGAAGTTCCGGTCCCCCGGTGCAGTGCCTCCACGTAGCTCCGCCCGTCCGTTCCTTTTGCTGCATTCCATTGTCATGTCTTGCCTGGTCTAAGACCTTCCCTTGGCCCTTGTTTTGCAGTATGGCTGACCGTTGCGCCAATCCTCCACGTGGTGCTCGTCCTCGTCCTCCAAGTTTGGGGGATGGCGAGGAAGAGCGTCCTCGTGGTGGTCGTCATCGTGGCTCTAGACATGGGGAGTCCTCTCAGCAGTAGTAGGATAGTGAAGAAGGTCCAAGAGTCTGCCCCGATCATTCTACGTGACTTTGTCCACCTCTCCCTCATCGAGACTTGGTCCATGATGCAGTTTCGTAGTCACTGCTTGAGATTGAGGGGCATGCAATTGATCCTGAGGTGGTTCACAACTCCCCTGTCCGTATTGGTTTGGCAACAACCGGGCGTCAGCTTAATCATCATCCAACCAATAGGACTGCTCGCCTCCATCGGCCTCATGATACTGATGATATGGTTTCAATGCAGGCCATCAATTATAAGGAACAAGCAAGGGATGTCCATAACATGAGAAAAGAGAATCCTTTTCAGTGGACCAAATATGAGGCTGTAGATTATCGCTTTTGGTCTCAATTTCATAGAGATTATTATGCGTCTGTTTGCATGAAGGACAGCCCAAGGGGCCTTACTACCCCTATCATACATCACAAGGCTCTTACACTTGCCTCCTTGGAAGGTCACAATAATTCTCAGATTAATGCTTTGATTGCTCAGCTCCAAGAGTGGCGCATTCTGCCACTTATGACCTTCAAGCATAATTAGAACACTGAGATTATCTGCCAGTTCTGGGCTACTTTGTGGATGGATGAGAAGAACAAGGTTCTTCATTGGATGATTGAAGGCCTACATTATCGTTGTTCCTATCTTCAGTTCTCTAGGCTTCTTGGGCTTGATCACTTCGACAGAGAGGCATTGAGTTTATATGATCACCATCCTCAGGGTGTTGGCAGACATGAGTTCATACAGGCTAGACTTTACAAGGATCCTATGCTAGCAGATGGGAAGAGTCACAATTTGAAGCCCAAGTTCTATGTGCTCAATAATTTGATTCGTGCTACCATTGATTCTAAGGTGGGTGACTCAACAAATCTTCATAATTATGCTCCCACCATTCTTGTTTGCTTTGGGCTTGGTCAGCGATTCAGTGTGACCGATCTACTTTGGTGCAACATCAGAGATGTCTCTATGGATTCCCACAAGAACTTCCCTTATGCACCCTATCTAATGCATATTATTCAGCAGGTGACCAGTTTTTATTTTGGGTGTGACATCATTCATCCTGATTGGAACGTGAAACATTTGACCCCTCACATGGGCAAAGGCAAAGGCAAAGCCACTGAGACTAGTGGCAGTGGGGCTGCTCATAATGATGATGATGATGATGATGCTCATGACGATGGTGATGGTGATGGTGATGGCTTTGGACATGGTGATGATGCTGCTCCTTTTGCAGCTGCTCCTCCTGCTGCTCATGGACATGGCCATGGTCGTGGACGTGGTCGTGGTTTTGGTGATTCTACTCGCTATGCCTTGAGAGGTTCATGTCTTTCTTTTGCTATTGCGAGAGGAAGAATGATCGTCGCCTGCGTCGTCTGGAGGATGCGGCACGTCTTCCTCCTGCGTCCCCTCTGCTTACTTTTCAAAATCCATATACGGAGTGGGATGCTATGCATGGGGTCTCTAGTGGTGGTACTTCTCAGTCTGGCAATGTTGGACAAGAGCCCTAGTTTTCTGCACCAGAGGGTGGTGATGGCCAGGAGGGCTTTGCAGGACATGAGCAGGACTTCACTGTTCAGGAGGATGTTTCTCCTCATGGTCATACTTCGTTTGCTCTCTCTCTTCCTGCTGGCTACTCCTTTCAGGACACAGCTCAAGGTGGCTCCTATGGTGGTTTATTTGATGAGGCTGATGAGATCACTCGGACTTCTACCTCTGTTCCTCCTGATCAGGCTGGCACTTCTTCTTCAGCGCCGTATGGTAGGAGCCGGTACTCCTACTCCGTGGACCCTGAGTTTGACTATGTTGCTTTCTAGTGTCCTTGTTGCTGTCCTTGGAGCTTCATGGTGCCTACCCTTTTTGGCATTTGATGCCAAAGGGGGAGTGTTAGGCTTTATCTTTATGTAATAGGATAGCTATTTATCGGTTTGTAATAACTCTATCTCCGTGGTGAACTATGTGGTGAACTTTGAACTATATGTGTGATGGATGGTTGTAGGCTAAACACTTGTGCTTATTTGATATATCATGATGTGATGGCCTATATTTGATATTGTGATGATGATTGTTGTTTTAGAATGGTTATGTTGATGTTAAGTCCTTTTTCTTTCTTGCATAACTATTCATATTCTTTTATTTATCATTATGTGATATATCTTGTCATAAGCATCACGGATTGTTATTGTCACACACTTTTTAGGCACCCCACGGATTGCAAATTTTAGGGGAAGCTTGCTCTAAATGTATGTTGTCTTGGTTTTATTCAAGATTTGAAATTCAAAATCGTATGCATACATTTAGGGGGAGCTCTCCATAATATTTGGGTTTCAAAAACTTTAATTATTTCAATTTATTGTAAGCCTAAGTTGGTTGTCATCAATTACCAAAAAAGGGGAGTTTGTAAGTGCATTCGCCTCCGAAGTGGGTTTTGGATAATTAATGACAATCAAATTAGGGACTAACAAGTTTATTCAAGTGTACTCACAGGTTTTAGTCCATTGAAAGATTTAAATGAATATATTTGGTGATACAAGCACCCCCAAAATTTCTATGGATGAAAGGCGCTTCGACTCAATTGGTTTACACTTTTATATTTAAAATTTGAGTTATAGGAAACGTCGTACTATCAAGAGGGATGCAAATTAGACTAGCTAAACATGGTCTATAAGTGCTCATGTTGGTTTAGCTATCATGTTTGAGAGACACCGTGCACTTACACTCACTTAAATTGTTCGTGGCTGGTGCACCGGAAGTTCTGGTCTAATGACCGGAAGTTCCGGTTGCATTGTGCTCGCGAGCGACCGCGTGCAAGAAAAGGGTTCTGTCCTTGAACCGAAAGTTTCGACCTGGACTGAAAGTTCCGATACCAGGACCGGAAGTTTCGGTAGTGCATTTTAGGAGTGACCGCGTGCGAGAATTAAGTTCCGGTCTCCGGTCGGAAGTTCCGGTCTTACCGGAAGTTCCGGTGGACGGACCAGAAGTTCTGGTCCTCCAGATCTGAATATTGACTTTTCGATGCCCTAACGGTCGGATCTCGATCTTACCGGAAGTTCCGGTGGTTCCCACCAGAAGTTCCGGTAGTGCATCTAAGGCTGAGCATATATATATTCTTTCTCACCTCCATTTCGTCTCTCTTGCCTATTCATTCACAACGCCAAAACTCTGCCAAAATTTCCACTGAGCTTGCCCACTCTCTCTCCTCCTTTGCTTCCAAGCTTCAATCCTCGATTGTTTTGAGCTAGGGATGTGAGATTTGAGAGCGGGAGCATCGATTGTCAACTAGAGCACTTGTCTTCCTCGTCTTGCCGGTTTGGTGGTTTGCATTTGTTACTCTTGGGTTCTTGGAACCCTAGCCGGCTAGGCGTTCTTCGTGGTTGCCCGTGTTGATTCATTTGTGAGGGCACCCCGAAGTGTTTGTATTACCCTTGATTCTTAGTGAATATCTCAAGCTTGTGCTTGAGGGAGGAGACCTTCGTGGTCGGACCTTCGTGGTCACCTCAACAACGAGGACGTAGGAACTCCTAAGTGGGGATTGTCGAACCTCAGTATAAATCGTGTGTCTTGCTGTGGAGGTAGCATCGACTACCCTTGTTCTTGTGTTCTTGTGTTCTTCCTCTCTACCTTCGAAATTCTTAGGTTGGAGGAGTCGATCTACAATTTGGTGAGGTGCCAAGCTCCGTGGAGTTCAACATCATCACCAACAACATCTAGGAGGGTGTGGTAATAACCAAAACCGAAATCACAACTCATTTCACTCTGATTTCGTAGCTCCGGAAGTTCTGGTCGGTTTGCACCGGAAGTTCCGATCACCGGAACTTTCGATCTAAACCCACCGGAAGTTTCGATTGGTATTTAACTTCCGTATTTCAAGTTTGTGAGTTACAGGATTTTCAAACAAGCCTATTCACGGCCCCTCTAGGCCATTTAGGTCCTTTCACATAGTTTTGGTTCACTCCCAGTGTAGGAGTAGAACATTTTGGGTGGATCTAAGTGGAAAGCATGCTTGCGCCTACTCCCAGGGTAGGAGTAATGCAATTATTTGGTGGATGGATGGATAAATGTTGTGCGCAACTCTCAGTGTAAGAGTTGGCAACTTTATTTATGGGCGTGTGAATTCTAATCTTGGGAGCATGAAACTTCTCTCAACAGGGGTCACAAAACTTGACCAAACTCAACACAAAGTAATATTTGGTGGATGGATGGATAAATGTTGTGCGCAACTCTCAGTGCAAGACTTGGCAACTTTATTTGTGGGCGTGTGAATTCTGATCTTGGGAGCATGAAACTTCTCTCAACAGGGGTCACAAAACTTGACCAAACTCAACACAAAGTAAGAGGCATATGTGGAAGGTTTTGTCATGAAAGATCATATATTGCCTTGGTAGGTATTTGTATATCATTCAAGGAAGATGAGGTTTTGATTTTTGTTTTGTAAAAAATAAATCCCAAGTTCTTTGCAAGAAATGAGCAAGCATCATGTCATCCTACTATATCTCATTCGTCAATTACTTAGACAAAATGGGGTCCCTATATAAGTGTTCACAAGTTGTAGGAATATTGGCAAGGAATAAAGAGTATGCAAACTTTAACCATAGGATGGCATGGAGATGAAGCATCAAAAGTTGTCTTTTTAAAATTATTCAAGGTTAAGATTCAAAACTTTGCAAGGAGTGAGGGTAAAGTTGCACAAACCATTGTTGAAGATGAAGGAGCTTATGAAAGTCATTTGTCTCGTCCTTCTGTACGATGGGTTGCTCAATGTTTGTGCAATGTGTTGGGGAGACCTCAAATTTGTTTGAGTTATGCTTGAGAGATCTCCCCCACACTTATTTTTATACCTGCCTTTTCATACCTGAGTATTTTTACTGGCAGCATATGTGGATTTCTTTAAAGATGCTGCACTGGTGGCATGGTTGGGTCGGATCCCCAACACTTAGGTTTTTGTCATTTGACAATAAACACCAAGTGTGAATGTTGATGCATTTCCTCAGCATGTATTGCAACACCCATGTTTCTAGACATTGTTCATCCTTCGTTCCTGTGATTGTTAGTGGCAAAGAACCCGAAGGGAACTTTGTCTAGCACCAAGCTCTTTTTTATTGGGGGAGGTAGGGAGAGCTTATTACATTATTAAAAAAAGTAAATCTAAGCTTAAACATGTTTATTATGAAAAGAAAATATTATTTTATTTTTATTGTTATTGTTTATTTCATTTTCAAAATTATTGTTCACTTATTTATTGAAATTGTTTTTATTTTAAATCTTGAAAGCAAAACACTTTTTTATGTATTTGCAATTATTGAAAATAAAGTTAAAGCAAATTTTATTATGCAAATTTTTGTTTTATAAAGTAAGGTTATTATTATTTTTTTATGCAAAGAGTACTTCGGTGGAAGGTTTAACATGCAAAATTCAAATCAAAAGTTGGAAATCAAATATGAGATAAATACCGATTTACCTTCGGCAAGGACTCACCATTTTAAGTCAGCTAAGCAGGGACTTCTCCATTGACATTTGAGCTTGAATTTGCATCATCTCATCCTGGAGATGGACGAGGATGACTGCACTTGTTGTTGCTGCACCATTGGGATCCTCGTTTGGTTTGGTGGCTTTATGATTATATATATATATTATTTTGATCAAGGTTTCATTCAAGTTCACCAAATAGGATTTGAATACCTCCATTATGAATACATCTCAAAGACTTACCCTTATGAATTTAAAAATACCTGCAGGGGTTAGTCCAGGAATACGACCAAAGTCTATACTAGTAAATTTTGGTTCAATTAATCAAACTTGACTCCATGTCTTATTTAATTAAGGTAGGCAGTTTAACTTAAGCACTATGCTTAATTTAAAAAGCCTATGGAAGCATGACCGTCTAGAATGAGCAACACCCCCAAACCAAAGCATACTAGCATAGAAAAAGGTAGCATGGAAAATGATAAACATGAGATTGATTCAAACACATGTACGGACATTGAATGATGAACTGGAGAACCATTTTGTTTTTAGATGCAAAGCAATGCAAGTGGAGCGGATGAATGTGATTAAATAAATATGCCATGGTTTTGAAAGAAATTTAAACGGGTGATATGCATGCAAATCTAGGCTTTAGCTGATTCTCGTAGCATAGACCATCTAACGGTATCATCATACAAACTTGGCTAAGCAAAAATATGATGGTAACATCATAGAAACTTGGCAAAGAAAAAATATGATGCCGAGATGGTCCCATTTAACATCCATCTACTACGAGGCTAGACTAAGAGCATCGAATAGATAGACAACAATAAAATTGCCATCTACCTAGACTAGGCATGGCGCCCGAATACAGCTCAAAGACTAGGAGCTACCCAAAGAAAGCACTAGATATATGATGAGTGGAAAACATGCAGTGGTGAAAAAATAAATTTGGAATGTATAAAATGTTTTTGGTTTGGTTCTCACATACCTTGATCGATTCATCACTCACAGTTTATGATTGAACTATGAGTGATGCAATGTAGTCGTTCCATCACCTGTGATGGAAGTGTTTTCTCTTGACGATGGCTTTTCTCCATCTGCATAGAGTTAGTGTGTACACATGTATATGCCTATCTATGCAATGGCAGGGTGAACGAGTTGGTTGTTCATGAAAGACAATGCACCCTAGGCTCATGATAATTTTTTTTCAAAAAAAACCCACAAAAGCTAGTGGCAGCTAGGTTAGCAGATATCAAGATAAGTATCAAAACATTAATGCTCATTGCTTCCCCGGCAACAGCGCCAGAAAGCTTGTTGGCGTTTTTTAGCACAATCACCAAGAATGGAGGTTTTAAGTCTATCCCTAATAATGGCACTAGAAAACTAATTGGTATAAGATAACGCACACAGAGAAATCCACAAGCGCATGGATACCATTGTAGCTTTCACCCAGGAGTATTCTAGGGTATCGTATTTATCCACAGGGAAGCAATGGTTAAAGATGTTGATAAGTATCATCATGTATCTGCAGGGGTAAAAGATACGATAAGAGTTTTGCTAAATGAGACACACAGTAGAACTCTAAATAAAAGAGAGCGGAGAAGACTAGCTAAGCTAGGAGGTCATCGGAAAGATTCCTATTTTCTCCTCCCTTACTGTGGTTCTATTCTAGCTCACATCAAAGGATTAACTAAGCAAAGAACAGACATAAAGGTTACACCAACGTATTTCGGGACAGCTGTTCTTTTTCGGTTCTAGAAAAGACTGGAAAGGAGTAACCGGGGTCAGGCAGCCAAAAACCCTACAAAAACACCAGCCCAAACGTGGTGGAATACAAAGGCCTTGTCGGGTCTGTCACCCCCGGGGCTACCACAACTATCCGTGGGGTTGGACGCATTCTCAGGTAACTCGCTAGCCCAAACACCACGTTTGCGCTAGCGGTTACTACTCTAGTTATAATTTATAACTAGAGCAATCGATAGACCGAAGAACCCATGCCAATGTATAAATCCTAAATATCAACTAATCTCAGCTAAAAAACTAAGGCATGAGAAGATAACCATGTGGACAATTTAGTAAGTAGATAAGATAAATATAGAAAGTTCTAGAGTCTTACAAAGGACCGAGGCAAAAATTACTAGAACTCCAAGGACTATTCCAAAAACTTACACTTCTCTCCCTAACTCCCAACTAAGCTAATACTACTACTACGTCTTAAAAAATAAAATAAGAGAGCTCTTTGGTGGTGTGTTACAAGAGGGGAGTGCCCCTTTATTTATAGGACGACACTAGAGAGAATTATTGCTAGCTAAACCATTTGGTACTAAACTAACGTGCATTGTTGCACATCTACGCCTCCAACCACACGGCCTGTATGTAGCTAGGCTGGGCCGGCCTATGCTGATCGGCTTGGGTCCAGCTGCCTCCTGATCATTTTGCGTGGACGTGCCCGGACCAGGTTGATCTTGGGCCCTGCTCTTGTGGGCAGGTGCTTGGACGCCCTCGGCCTTGAATGATGCCGCACGCTGCTGCTACACCGAGGCCCTGTACCGACTGTCGGTGGTCCTGTTTATTGGGCCTAAATTTTTTTAAAATTATCTTTTTGTCTGAAAATAAAAATTTGTTATTTTTATGGTCTTGTGTTAGGAGCTCTTCACATTAGTATCCCACTCCATCACACGCGAAAAGACAAACATACCCCTGACTCCTCTTTCACCCGGCCGCACGCCCGCAACCCCTCCACGCCGCAAGGGCTCTGCCCACCCACCGGCGGCCTCCCTCTCCCCTTGTCTCCACCTGATGCAGCCGCCGGCGGCCTCTCCTGTCCGTCTGCTGGCGGCGTCCATGGAGTTACGGCAGCAGAGGCGGCCCCTACCTCGACCCGTTGCCGGCGTCGGTCCATCCCTTCATGCCGTAGCGGCGTTTGGGTGTAGATCGAGATGGCTGCGCCCTCCCCTCCCCTCCCTCCGGTGATGGCAGCGGCCATGGGTCCTGCATACGGCGGTGTGGATCCGTGCACACGACAGCCCCCGTCCCATCCCCGGCTGCGTCGTTCCTTCCTCAAAGTCAGCAGCGACGGCGCCCTCCAACTCCCCACGGGTGGCAGGCGACGCTGCCCCAACCCAACCGATGCCGGACCCCCGCTCGCCACGAGACCGTCCGGGAGCAAACGCTAGGGCTCCGCCGGGCGTGGGCGTGGTCCGCCGTGCGGCGCGATGCCGAGCTGCCCCATGTAGCGAACGCGAGATGGCCTGCCGCGCTCGTTCCAAACCCGGAGATGGCGGACACAACATGCTCCACCTACCTCATCAGCGACGGTGGCGGCCATCTCCCTCCGGCGCCACTTCCTCTCCCACCGATGGCGGCCAGGTAACGGATCCGTGTGGAGGAGCATCGACGGCAGGTCCCTGCTCGCAAGCAGCAACGGATCCGTGCGGCTGCTGGCCTGTGGCCATCTCCTAAGGGCGGCGACGCCTCGTGTAGAAATCTAGCCCGATGGTGTTGGTGGCAGGGACCTGCGTATTTTTTTTATTTGGATTTGATGCTACTTTCTTCCTCTGATGTTAATCCTCGCTAGAGATTATTAGGATTTGATGCTGCTTAATTCCTCTTCTTCCTCTGATTTAAATCAAAGAGCAAGTGATTTTGTAATAGTAGCATAATTCTACACATAAATATTGAGTTTGTAATATAATTTCGTATAGAAAGCTTCAGGATAACTCTCTTCCAGAAATGTTTAGTGACTAATTTGTATAAATTTTACTACATCATTTGCTCGCTTAATTCCTTATTACCGAGAAGAAAAGTAATTACTAACGAAACAAGTGAGTGGTAAAAGCTTAATCCCGAATTAAACATATATATATAATCAACATATACATTAAACAATGCTCTTTTTTATTTTTTCTCACGCAGGAGTAAAACGATCTTTTTCATGGCATTTGACACCGTTACCGTTTTCAAACTAACAAAAGGCCGTAAAACTAATAAAATTTTATTTTTAGATTAAATAGACAACTTAAAAAATTTAGATTAAATAAACAAACAAACTTTATTTTAGGATAAAAAACAATTATCCCTCGGACATAGCTCGCTGGGCCGGGATGGTGCAGCGGGGCCTAGCTGCCCTTGCCAAATTTGTGTGGACGACGTGGCCTGCTATTTCCATCACGTGCACGTGCGCGTAGCTCCCGCCTTTGCTCATGGATGCACGTCGGGTGAGCCTGCCTGGCTGCTGGCCTGTGGCCGTGTACAAGCCCAGCGCACACGCTGCATTGGACCCTACTGTTGCTCCATGCATTTTTCCTCTCCCATAAATAAAAAAATTAAAGTATAAATATTTTTTTGTCCGACGTTGACCATGACTCTGTCTCGTACGATCCCATCCTTCTGCACCGCCCCCGCATGCCTCCGATCCCGGTCTAGAAAAAGAAAGCCCCCAATCGCTGCGATCCCATCCTTCCCATGTAATCCTGGCCCCGCAACCAAAAGAAAGAGCAATCCAAGATTCACCGCGTGGCTGCGAAACGAGTGTAAGGAAAGAAACAATCAGCGGCGCATGCAATCCGTTCTTTCCAAAAACAAATAAGGTAAACAAACCGGCACCCAAACCACGTTCATGCAAAAAAAAGGCAATGCAAACAAAAAGGAAACAGCAAATCGTGCAACACAGATCCATGCGTGAATGGAAAAATTATTGTCTTGTTAAAATTGCCGTCGCCATGACCCTTTGGCATCAGCATCGAGTGCCATCTGCTACCACAAGCCGAAGCCGCTGGCGCAACGGCGATGACCCACGCCGCCGTCTCCTGCGCCAACGACAACGCCCCCGACAGCGACGACTCCCGCCACAGCCTCCAGCGTCAAAACATTGTCTGTCAACAGCGCATCACGTCTCTTCTCCCTCACACTGACGCTGCCGGACCTCCCATGTCCCGCCGTCGCACATCAAGAGTTCTTCGTCGGCACTTCAACAGGTATGCCCACCGCCCACCCTGTGCGGACCCGAGCATTTGGTATTCGATTCGAGTCATATTTGATCTAATTGGAAGTATTTATTCCTACAAACCCAATGTTGTGGAATGCATCCACGCCTGTGGTTCTGTGTGCTTTGATCTTATTTCCTCTAAATGTTCCTAGCCTTGAATCGAGTGTTTATCAGGTCATGTTAGTCTCCTAAACGGAGAATAATTTTTAATTGTTCGATAAAGTTCTGCACGTCATTTTAGTTTGCCTTGGTACTTGAATATGACTGATTGTTAAACAATGTTGCTTTTAGGAAAGAATGCACTGACTACTATTTGGCCAGTGCGATGAAATAGCAATTTAATTTATATAGACTTTGTTCTTCATCTTGCATCATTCTGTTGTTTATTTTTTATTATGCACAATGGCATTTTCTTTTATACTTCAGGCCATCAGAGGTTGTTCTCAAATGAGGAGAAGGTTATTCTGAACAAGCGATTGTCTGATCTGCTACTTCAGTAAGAAATCTGTATTCAGAGCAATTCAATTACTGAGTCATTAATAATGTGTTGTAGTAACTATTGTCAATCATCTAAGATGTGCGCAAATGCGCCCTGCGGCAACCATAACATTTATGACTGTACACACATTTAGGATTGAACTACCGGATCCAAATACTTCTATGGTTCTAGAAATTGCTAATAAGTACTAATTTCTTATTATGATATTTGTAAGTTAAATGTATCAAGTTTACACCTGTGTTGCTGCTCAGTTATATTTAGATTTCAAATTCACATTTAATTGATGGAGAAACTCATATCATTTTTCCTGTGAGCCCAGCACTCAAAAAAATGTCTACCAATAAGAGTGGTCTATTGTTTGTTCTTTCGATCATTTTAACAGATTAAACTTTTTCTCAAAAGGTCTAAGCTCACTGAATATTTCAGAAGCTACCATTTTTAGTTACACATATATTCCAGCAGCCTGACTTCTATTAACTAGAGTTCAATGTTGCATTAACAAAATAATGATTTGCTTGACATTTTTGGAGGAAAGAATAGGCGCTCATTTGCCAGCGTGAATTTGCTGGTATGCTTTCCTAAGCGTGTGATGAGAGCCAGAAATAAAAACTTGATTTGGCAGTAACTGACAAAACACAGCTGGCTTGGAATTTTGGTATTGGACAGGTTTAGAAAAAATTCATATTTCTAAAATAGTGTGGTTTATAAAGTTTTGTGATTATATAATACTGCTCGGGAAAAGAACAAACAGCTGCTAATACTTTTTGAATCTAACTGCTCAGCTTCTTAATTTTACTTGTAAGATCCCAGAAACTACTACTACTGCTGCTAATATTAATACTAGTACTATAGGGGACGAATAGTGACAGTATGAATACTACCCTGGGCATCTCTTAACAATTTATATATAATGTTTTCAACATTTTAGCACTAACGGTAAACATCCCAAATGCCTACTTCTGCTAATACTGATACCAAAAAAATACAGTTCTGGTCATTTTTAATAGTAATACCACTATTACTTCTACCAATGCTAATACTCATGTTACATATTGTTTTTTGGAGCCGATTAACTTCTACAGATTCCCCTCAAAAAAAGAACTTCTACAGATTTAGTTCAAATGTGCTACCATGAATATTGATGCATAGAACAAATCTTAGATGGTAGCATGTAGTATTTCAATTAAAGTATGCTTAGACTTTCTATGCCAGGGCATTTTCACAACTATATCTTATGGTTGTAAATTTGATACTTGATGATACATGATGCTGCCTGTTTAGATGCATACCCATGTATTTTACTGATTTTTTTTTCTGAAGGGTTTTCATTGTTATGTAGGTACTTGAAGGTTTATATGTGTCGGTTCATCTTGTGACTGGGTAAGCAAGCCAGCCCTTGGGCCTCCGCGGCCATGGAGAGCGCATATTATTGAGCGAGGCAGGTGTGAGGACTTATCGTGGGCTTGGAGTGGCTAGGATGGCGGCGCGGTGGCGTGGTTTGGATGTGGCAAGTTGGCGTAGTGCAAGCAGAGCAGTAGCCGATTCTTGCCTTCCCACCTGATGCGGATGCACAGGAGGAGGCTAAAAACATTTTCGATACTCATGTTCTGCCATCCAACATTTGTGAACTGAATGACTATATGTTATAAAGTTATCTTTCGGTGACTTGATAGTACATTGACCATAAATTACATTTTGGTAATGACTAAGTATGATTTAGTTTTTTACAGGAACAGCTCATCCAAACGGCACACATTACGTGTGACATTTTGAGATTATTAAATTATTTCATGACGAAGATTTGAAGTTCAGTAGCAAACTCGGAATAAACGCCATATTTGTCAAAAGAAATGGATACCGGAGATTTCTTCTCGCTGATATAAAACAATATCTTGAACGCATCACGTAAAAATCTATAAAGCAGAGTTTGGGAGCCTGCGACACCACGTTCTGTGTAATTGCGTTAATTTCACAAACTTTGCTTCTTTAAACTAAATGTCACTTTAACGTCGTTATTTAATTTCGTAGGATTTATTATCTTATCGTGCGATCCTTGTGTTCTTAGTATAAAATTTAGTTATCCCGTAGCAACGCACGGGTAAGATACTAGTGAATGCTAAAAATTCAAATTGTTCTTGCCGCGAGGAGCAACAATGCTACAGGGTGCTTGCTGATGACGTGTAGCTTGGAGAAATGGCGTGTGCCTTGCTGATATGTGTATACGTATATATATCACACACATTTGTATCGTGAATAATTTATTTCCTTTTCACGGTCCTTTGCATCATACTTGAATATGGTCCGTATAGCATAATATAATGTATTTTGGTATATCCTATAAAATAATCTGAGAACACCAAAACTCGTGGTATTGATTAGTTAAAATCCCTATTTCCTAAGTTTTGATTATAATTTTATTTGTAAGTTGACGGTAAAAAAGTATACAATAAGGACCGCCAACAGCCTCCACCCGAGCAGCGCCGGTGTATGGTCACCATGTGGACGGCATCCACACGGACAGCGCGTAAGGAGGTAGAAGAAGGAGTGGAGGTAGAGACTGACAGGTGGGTCCCACCTCCATTCAAAATTGAACTAAAAATGTTTTACTCTGTGGGTCAAAAACTAAGCTGAATTCGGGGAAACTTTCAAAAGATGAAATGTTGCTCTAGATGATTAGAACATTTCACTTTTAAATGGCGAAACCTAATTCAGCCTGGAAATTGAACTACAAAATTTGGAAATCAAAAGCCTTTTTAAATAAAAAGGAAAACCTCATTTTTAAACTATTTTTGGCATTTTGAACCATTTCCATGCATTTTAAAGAGATGACATAAAAACAAGTTTTGCTCCAAATAAAATTATCTACCAACTCTATTTAACACTCATCCAGAGATAAGCAACCTAGCATCCAGTTCTAGTTCAAATCAAAACAAGCACCAATTTGACAATTTCAAAACAATTATTGATTAAAGCCAAATTAAACTAAGTGACCAACATAGGTATTGATGCAAACAGCATGCTCAACATTTTTAGGCATAAAAGAGACTAAAAACATTCCATTGCAACCATGACCAAATAATCTAGCATTTATACAACTATTTTAAACAAACAAGGAAGTTTCACACTTATCATTTTATGTCAAATCAATAACTATGCAAATGAGATGATTATGCTCATGATGTGCAATGTAAATACAAGCTTAACACCATGGGTGTTACAGGGGGTGACGGTAGTATGCCCCAGGAGATCATCTCCGGCATTGGTGCCATCATCTAGCATACATTCAGATCTAGATGGGGAGGCGGTAGGATGAGTAGAGCGACCATCCAGAGCATGGGCACCAGCATCTAGCATACATTCATATTCAGATTGTTATAAGTACGGTAACATGTATATCAAATAGCTATTGTGAATCGATTGATAGACATTTGCAAGTTAATAACAACCTTGGCAGCTTTCATTATTGTTCTGCAGGTGAAGCGAGATGGGGCTTTGCTCATAGCGACCCTCTCCATCTCCGGCAACGGCATGCCATCTGGCTGAGAGCAGCCATTCGCAGAGCTGGGGCTGCCGACGTCCTTATTAATGTCTCCAGACAAATCATGAAGACTGAATCCACTACTGGCAGGTGCGGTGGCTCTTGCTAACCGAGAATTCTCTTCATCTACTACTAATCCATACTGTTTTTATTTCTAATAATGGACCAGGTTTGATGGCGCCCTTCCAATGGTGGTGTGGCCGACAACCGCTTCAAAGTCCTTCGACTATGATTCATATAAGTAGTGCCTTTTGTCCTGCTAGCAGAGCCTCCTCTATGCCTTCTTGGACCAACACACTGAAATTGGGGACACAAACTTTAGCAGCAAGCATGTGGTATGTACAAATTACATTGCTATCCAAACAGAAAATGATTAAATTGCTACACAGCCACCCACCCACATCCCCTAGGACCCTCACACCCCTCACCCTCAAAACTCAATAAAAAAGAGAACAAGCACCTCATCACAAGAGGCACTAGCTAAGCCTCTAATTCTGAATCTATTCCATCTCATAAATTCCGTCAACTAACTCCCGTGGATTAGGGATATGTTCCAAATCTTCACTGTGTCTATTCTTTGCGCTTGACTTTTTTTCATTGGAGGAGACAAAGGTTTTGGCTCCATAGGTATCAGTTCTTGCATCTTTAAAAGATTCCTCATGATGTTTTCATTCCGTGCTTGTTCATAAGGATTTAGCTCCTCATGTAGATTACAAAGGCACTTATAATAAACTAAAGACTAACGATTATACCAAATGCCAACACAGCAGAGCAGTGGTGTACAAATAAGCGCCAAACTACAGCTTATGCGGAGATCATTGATCCAATAAAAGAGCAGATGCAGCTAAAATAATCTCAGGTTCAACCACCTCAGTGCAGCAAACATCATAAAAAGGGATCTTGGTACCTGTTCCTCCACCTTGACTGGCTGGTGTTTGTTGTCGGCACCTAGGTCTCATCGTTGTCATGGTGCTAGTGCCGCAGGTGTTGACGATGGGGTGCCGGATCCAGATCTGGCTAGGGTTCGGATCCGATGGATGGCGAAGGGTGCCGAGGGCGGGGATCCGGATCTAGAGTCAAGCTGCTACGGCGATGGCGCCTAGCAATCAGAGCGGGGTGGGCATAGCAGCGAGCGCCGGGTGGCATTGCTTGAAAGTTTGAAAGTGGAGAGGGAGGCCGGAGTAGGAAGAGAGACGGGTGCGGCTACGAGAATGGTAGATAGGGGCGGAGAAGGCCCGTCCTTGTGCTTTTATGTCGACACCACAATACCACAAATGCCATTGTCTTTGGTGAACATATTTTCAGCGTGGAAGGGCAAAATAGAGACATCTACGTGTTGGCGGGCGCGGACCGAAAATTTCACCCAAAATTCAAACCTTCGGGCGAGAAGACCGCCATGTTTACTCTCAAGCATAGACTACCACATATTCCATGTTTTTTAATAGGAAAATATTTACGATCGGAGAAAGTCCCCAGCTCCGTTGGTGGCTGGCGACGTCATGGACTCTCTCGCTACCAAAGCAGGAAACGTGTCAACCCTGGACTACTTGTTGATGTGAGTTTTAGTTTCTTTGTTATTTTATTCTTTTATTCGCATTTCAATCGAGGATAGGATACAGACCTAGGAAATATGTCAGTTCACAAAAAATAAAAACAACATGTATTTCAACTACTAGTTACATACAACTTGATCTATACAAGTACTTGTTTAGGTAAAGCTTTCACCCCGATCGGAACCGCTTATTTCCACCGCTATTTGGCTTATCAGAGAAGCCATGCTTGTGTACTAGCCTCTTATTAATATTTTCTTCTCTTGGCCATCTCTGTCAGAAGAAGCTTTAGCCAAAGCATGACTTAGCGCGTCATTCCACTTCCAGTTCCTCAACCCTGCACAACGGATGCAAAGCGATGACTTTTGCGAACACAATAAAAAATTAATGTGAAAAATCAATAGCATATATAACTATACTAAATTATTGAAATGCTTCCCATAGTTCTAGATCGTATCATGAGTACCTTGGCAAATTGGGCATCTGGCAATCCTCTTGGTTCGTTGGTCCTCCATAAAAAGCAATTGTACCTCTTGACCTTCCTCGTCTCCCTCGCTGTCCGTGGAGTTGGCACGAAGAGGAGGCCGTGTGACATGCAGATTATAGCCTTACTGATCACGCAGCATGACCCCGATCATGTACGTCATGGCAGCGTTGGTGCATGCGTACCTGATCTGGTTGTCGCTCAGGATCCTGTCATCCCAGTCTTCAAAACGTGTGTTTGTCTTTTTATTCACCACGACCACACCTAGCAACATATCTGCGATCTCTGCGAGGCTTGGCACTTTGTACCACTCCTTGTCGTGGATCATGAATGACACCATGGCCTGAAGTTCCACCATATCGGAAAGCTCGATTTGGTGTCCATCCCGTAGTCGATCGAAGTCGTTGGCGAGATCGACGCCGATGAAAACGTGGCCTTCCTCCGCAAGGAACTTCTTGAGGTCTTTGGGAATGCTGCCGGCGATGCCTATCTGGAAGAGAAGGAACCTATCACCGATGCACATCTAGATGAGGGCTATCTTTCTCTACTCCTTCTCATAAAACTCCTTGTCGAAACCGATGATGACGGCCCGGTGCTCCACATCATCGCAGACTTCTTGCAAAAAGCAATCCACCGTCTTGGATGAGGACGTGACCGTAACCACAAACTCTTTCTTGCCTACTTGAAACAGGATTTCCACATCGTCCGTGGAGCAGGAACGGGAGCAGGAGTGGGATGATCTGTCCATGGCGCGTGAGAGAGATGAACTATCATCCATGGAGCGGGAGTGTAATGATGTAGCAGTGGAGCAGGAGGTAGATGAACTATCGCCCATGTAGTGTGCGGGAGTGGGAGCAATTGGGATGAACTAGTGGGGTTCGGTGCCTTGATGACGATGAATTGGCAATGCGAGGAGTGGGAGGTTATATAGGAAATGCATTAGAGGAACGCGATGCGACACCGCCGCCAGTTGTGAAACTCGAAGAACACAACTGCATGCACACATGGGGATGATGCACCTAGATCGTCGCTTAGTAGCCTGCCGCTCGTTGGGAAACTAGAAGGACTCAACTGCACATGTGGGGAAGATGCACCGGATCATCGTTCAATAACCACGCACCGATAGCAATGCATGAATTGCCCACCTTCTGGCTCGCATCTTGCAACGAGGACGCATCTCGCCACATCCTAATCATAATGAAGGAGACATTGGTATTGAAATGCTTGCGCATAGGAAAGTTATGCTATTGCGCATGAGAAAGTCTGGCCCCTGTAAAGTAGACCACGTCAGACAGTATTCTCCATAGTTTATCCTCTTTTTCTTGTGATGCTTGTTACTATGTTATTTAGTAGTTTTCATGACTAACTATATAGCAAATAGTAATGATGTCTATGACATAAAATGCAAGGGAGCACACCGAAGCAAGATTTGTTAAGAAGAACTATGCGAACATGGACTTCGGAGGGAATTTGTTCAAAATCACTGGGACTCCAAATCATCAAACCACAAATGATCACTCAACCGTAGCGAAATGGCTGTTGGTTGTAGCCCTCGCCGCCCCTTTGGACTGCTGCCGCGTGCACCAGTTGCCCATGGAGTGCTCGTTGATGCGATGTGGCTACAGTCTAGTTTTGGACGTTTTCCTTCAAACCCAACCATCAGTGCCTCCAGCGGTGCAGGCAGGCAGCAGCAGCGGACAACGAGCCCAGACATAGGGCATTCGCCAACAGAGCACTTAGTGATGCATCACTCAGCAAATGTCTAGGTCATTTCCATCTGAAAACTTTGTATAGTTTTGTAGTTGTTGAATTTCTCTGGGAACGCCAGAAAGTCCGACCACCGGATATTTCATCCCGTAGGACAACATGTGAAAGGTTGTCTATTTTAAATGTCTTATCAATCAGTTTGCTGGCAAGCCGATAGCATTGCACCAATCGTGTTCCTGTTGGGTAAACACAGATCAATGCCAATATGACCAAACGACCTGAGCCACACAACACTTAACGGAATTTGAACCACATAATACAGAGTTCAACAAAGGTTAACACAAGCATGCAAAATAAATATGTCCATGAATAACGAAAGAACATTTGGTCCCTTATTTTTAGAATAACACAGTAGTACAACATAGAGATACATCAAATTGAGCTTTATTTTACTTCTCCCCTCAAAATAAACGCCTGAGCCAACACAGCACACCAGGGATCCTCCGCCGCTGCCACTGCCGCACGTGTTGAGGGAGGGAAAACAAAATTCCCATGAGTCACATATCTCTAATCCCATAGATACTAAACGTTCACATCATCTAACCATTTCCCTATCGAGGCACGTGAGGCATACTCACTGATCTTATTGAGCTCTTCCTGTTTCTCTTCAAAGGCATGTGAGGCATACTCACTGAGCTTATCGAACTCCTCCATATGCTTTCTGCTGAACTCCATTGATTCCAGTCAAACCTTTGACATCTCCCTTACTGTTTCATTCAGTTGATTGGGGAGCGCAGGAGAATATTCCTATTTAGCTACAAGCTGTTCACGAAGCATTCTCTCCTGTGAAATCCAAGCAGTAAACATCAGCTTAAAGATAGTGGAAGAGGACTTCAGTTGAAAATCCAAGAGATTATGGAGTGGACCCTAGAATCAATGAGGAGGGTGGCATCGAGATTGAGTTCTTTTGGATCCTGGGTGCTGGCCATTGCACCCGTCCTATTGCTCAATTGATTGGCGAGTGTGGCAGAATATTCCCGTTGAGCTACAAGCTGTTCGCAAAGCATTCTCACCTGCAAAATCCAAGAAGTAAACATCAACTTATAGATAGTGGACGAGGACTTCAATTGAATATCCAAGAGATTATGCAGAGGACCCTGGAATCAATGAGGTGGATGGATTCAAAAATGTATTCTTCTGCTTCTTGGAGGTTGGGCGATGCGTCCATCCAGTTGTTGGGGGCTGCCTCCATTTCCTCAGTGTGCAATAGCCCTGTGCTTCCTAAGTAATGAGATCAATGAAATAAAAAATAAGCGTTGGCACTGGTGGAGTGAACATCATTGGCATCGGCAGAATTCGAGTGCAGCTTAAAGATTAGTGGCATTGATTTGCTGCCTCCTACCAGAATCATTCCCCGTCCTGCATCTATCTAAAATTATGGGATATGGCGATATGCATCGAAGGTTACCAATCTAAGCGAAATCCCCAAGTCCTGTACTGTAGTAGATAAGGCAAAACCCAAATGAAGAAACAAACGGTAAAAAGGAGAGAAAGAAGACCTACAGATCGGATCTGACGCCTCTGCCGTGGCACACAAGCAACGCAGACACCAATGGCACCGTGCCCCATCGGGAAGGCCCCGCCACCTACCTCCAAATGGACACCAGAGCCAGCACAGCACACCGGGGTTCCTCCATGGCCCAGCCAGCGCAAGTCCAATGGGCAGGTATTTTCCCATTTGCAGGGGATATATATCCAATATTATAGGTCACCATGTTCCACATGAGGAGGACCCCTACGAGCGGGGATGGCCCAATTATCACACGGCCCAACACTATCCCGTGGTACACAAAATAGATATGGTCAGACTTTCTCATGGTACACAAAAGAGATATGGTCGGACAATCCGATGTCCCAAGCCTTGGCTCCTGGCAGTTCATGTCTGCGAATGCCAGAAAGTCCAACCATTACATAATGGAACATGCAAGACAAAGAATAATGCATTTGTCGGTTTTCATTGTCGTAGCAATCCGTATGCACCGATACGTTGAATCAATCGCCTATCTGCTGGCTCCCACCTTGCAGCGAGGAGCAAATCTCGCACATCATAACACAGAATGGATCGAGGTTGCATCAAAGATGTACATTCTAAGAGAAATATCCGAGTCCTGTAGTACATCCATGATGAGGCAAAACCCAAATGAAGAAACAAACAGTAAAAAAAGGAGAAAGGAGAGATGCGGATTGGAACTGTCGTCTATTCCGCCGTACACAACCGATAGCAATGCATGAATTTCCCACCTTCTGGCTCACATCTTTGCAGTGAGGACGCATCTCGCCACATCCTAATGCATAATGAAGGATGCATTGGTATTGAAATGCTATTGCGCATAAGAAAGTCATGCTATTGCGCATGAGAAAGTCTGGCCCCTGTAAAGTAGACCACGTCTGACAATATTCTCCATGGTTTATCCTCTTTTTCCTATGATGCTTGTTACTATGTCATTTAGTAGTTTGCATGACTAACTCTATAGCAAAGAGTAATGACATATATGACATAAAATTCATGGGAGCACATCGAAGCAAGATTTGTTGAGAATAACTCACAAACATGGACTTCGGAGGGAATTTGTTCAAAAGCACTAAGAGTTCAAAACATGAAACCAAAATGATTACTCAACCAAGCCCCCAGGAGTTGAAGACAGAGAGTTAGGCACGCATCACCTCAGGGAGCTACGCAAGACATCGCTGCACTTATTGAGCTACTCCTTTTCTCTCTAAAGGTACGCATGGTATCCTCATGGAGCTTATTGAACTCCTCCGGTTTCTCTGTCGAGGCATGCATATCACTGATCTTATTGAGCTCCTCCTATGTCTCTCTAAAGGTACGCATGGAATACTCATGGGGCTTATCTAACTCCTCCTTATGTTTTATGATGAACTCCTCTAATTCCAGGCGAACATGTACCATCTCCCTTAACATTTCCTTCAGTTGATTGGGGAGCGCGGGAGAATATTTCTGTCCAGCTACCAGCTATTCGTGAAGCGTTCTCTCATGCAAAACCCAAGCAGTAAACATCAGCTTATAGATAGTGGAAGGGGACTTCAATTGAAAATCCAAGAGATTATGCAGTGGACCCTAGAAACAATGAGGCGGATGGCATCGAGATTGAGTTCTTTTGGTTCTAGGGTGCTGGCCGTTGCGCCCGTCTTATTGGTCAGTCGATTGGTGAGTGTGGCAAAAAATTCCCTTTGAGCTACAAGCCATCCGCAAAGCACTATCAGCTGTGAAATACAAGTAAACATCAGCTTATAGATAGTGGACGAGTAATTCAATTGAATATCCAAGATTATGCAGAGGACCTCAGAATCAGTGCGGCAGATGCGTTCCAGAACATATTCTTCTACTTGTTGTAGGTTAAACAATGCGTCCGCCTAGTTGGTGGGGGCCACCTCCATTTCGTCAGTGTGCAATAACCCTGTGCTTCCTAAGTAATGAGATCAATCGAAATAGAAAACAATCGTTGGCATTGGACATCATTGGCATCAGAAGATCCATCAGTGAAGTCCACAAATTATACCAAAATGCAACATTAATAGCCATTAACAATTTTCATGTTACGAGCTCATCTAAATTTAGAGTAGCAGCACATGGGTATATATATACAACTCAAACTAGAATAGCAGTTAATGTGGTTGTAACCATTAGTCCGATACAATTTTGGTTAAATCAAGTCTAACCACCACACTTAGAATACCATTACAAATTAAGCTTACGGCTAAACAACACAACATAACAGGTATTGAGATCACTGAAGTAGAAAATAATGCAACAAAGATCCATCAGTAAAGTCCATGGCTCATACATAAATGCAATTTTAACAACCATTAAAAATTTGCATGGTACGAGCTCATTTTAGCTAAATCAAGTCTAACCATCATACTAACAATACCATGACAAATTCAGTCCATTGGCCATGAGCTACATGGACTACTAGAACCATTACCGTCCCACATCTATCTAAAATTAAGGGATATGGCAGCATGCATCAAAGGTGTTTATTCTAAGTGAAATCCCCAATCCCAGTAGTAGATCCATGATGAGGAAAAACGCAAATGAAGAAACAAACAGTAAAAAGGGGAGAAAGGAGACCTGTGGATTGGATCTGATGCCTCTGCGTAGAAAAGTGACATGGACGCCAATGGCACTGCGCCCCACCGAGAAAGCCCTGCCGCCTGCCTCCAAATGGACGCCAGAGCCAGCACAGCACACCAGGGATCCTCCGCCATTGCCTCTAGCTCCACCGCCCAGCCAGCGCAAGTCCAATGGGTAGATATTTTCTCATTTTTAGGGGATATATATCCAATATATAGGTCTACGCGTTTGACACTACTTGCCCCTTAGGAGCGGGGATGGCCCAATTATCACAAGGCCCATATAAGGATTGTCCCGTGGTACACAAAAGAGGTATGACTGGAATTCCCCATGATACACGAAAGAGAAAGGGTCGGACTGTCCCATCTCTTGATCTTGCAAGTCCCAAGTCTTAGCTCCTGGCAGTTCATGTCTGCGAATTCCAGAACGTCTGACTGCTACATAACTGATCATGTAGGACAAAGCATAATGGGTATGTCAGTTTTGATTGTATTATTATTGTGGTCATATAATAAGTTCTAAACTTTTTGGTTCGTTCTAGGTCACAAGGCCTCATCAGCACTTTGGCACGGATCCACCGGCGGACCAGACTGGTACTCATCTTTACCGTGAATACTCAAGTTCACCGCAGCAAGATCCGCTGTATTTTGTTGTCAAGACATGCTCACTAGAGAATATCATGATGTTTAATAGTTTAACTTGCTATTATAATACCTATGCACGTGATCTTTTATTGACCCTTATAGTACCCTGTTGGTTCTTATTATCAGTTTGTTGTAAACCGTATGTTGCTAGGAGTACATCTCAACTAGTCTCTCCACGCTCTATAGCTTCACGGGTGATACGTAGCTCTTGAGTTTTACTACGAATGCAAGAAAGTCCGACCGCTACATATTTGATCTCATAGGACAAAGTGTGAATGCTTCTGTTTTGAAAGCCCTAGCAACCATTCTGCTGAGTGCTCGCTGATGGTTATGATTTTGGTCAGTCTGTAGTAGTGGCACGATAGAGTTTAATTTAATACAAAGTTCAACCATAGATCATGTGCAAGGGTATTTTTACAACAAGTTTTATTAATGGAAATGTTGTTGGACACAAGAAAGTTCGACCCCTTTATGTTTGAACGCGTATAACAGAGTATGAAAGAGTATCAACAACTACGACAAAAAATGCAAGGGAACACATGATCATTGATACATCAAGTTCATACAAACAAAACTAATAATTACAAAAGTCATTACAATAAACAAGCATGGCCCCACCTTTCTTACAAGCGACTTTCCTCATATGATGGCACGTAGGTTTAAAGTGATCGACTTTCCTCATCTGATGGCTGTAGTGAATCGAATAACAAGGGAACATATGGAAGATAGGCTTGTCAGACACGTTCTTCTTCTGGGATAAACCAGCATCTACGATACTGAAATTGTCTGGTAGGGATGACATGAACTTTTCTACTATCCATGTCAAATGCGATGATTTGTCATCCTTTATACCCAGCTAAGAAAACCAAATTCCATTCAGGGTGAACTGCAATCAACTTGTGGGTCATAACCCATCGGATATTAATGCTTCTAAAAGTGTTGTTAAGGACGACTGTATGTTGCAATGTCTAATTGTTAGTACCATAGTCTTCAAGGATCCACATTGAAAACTTGCGTTGATTGCGAGGACCATCTATGAGACGTACACACAAGTGACCCTGATATTGATCCAGGGTATGATCTTTCATTACCAGTAGGTGCAACAATTTCCTTCCATGTGTTTCCCTCCATATCCATAGCAATTATCGCTTTTGTTGCCTCATCCCTTGCCTCATCCCTAACATATCCCATATTGTGTAGAAAACTTTTAATAAATACACTTCGCTTTTCACCAAACTGTATATCAGTACCCTCCCACCATCCACAATATTCCGTACTGAGCCATGTATTAGTTTCAGATGAGTAGATCTGCATAACTTCAACTGTACCATCTTCACCTTCCACATATTCAATGACATGGAAGTGCGAGGAGACTGTCGGATCGAAACACAATTGAGCCACCCCAGCTAATGGATCAAAACCCTCCAAAGAAAGGGCATGATAATGAGGGCTAATCGGCAGATCCTTATAATTTCGTGTGATTGGATTGTAGAAGATCCAGCAAGAAGAAGACCACAAGCATAGGATGAGGCCATTGCAGCAATCTAAGACATCTACACCACCACATGTGGGCAAGAAGTTGAAGCAGGAAAGTTCATCGATGAAGCTGGTGAAGTGCTGGGTGTTCTTCTTCCTAGTATCAAAGAAGAAACCGATCGTAGTCTGGCGGGCCAGCTTGTCATTGATGTCGGAGTTGTTGATGAGGAGTTTCCAGTCTCGACAGACCAATTTGCAGTGGAACAAGGAGGGGCCAGGGATGTGGCGGAGGATCTGGACAACAAGATCATCTGGGATGCTGGCAAATGAGTCTGTCCTCCTATTAGGGGCCTGCTCTATTTTGTCAGTGTGCAATAGGCCTCAGCTACCTAGGTAATAATATCACTGAATGAAGAAGAAAATAATCCAACAAAGATCCATCAGTAAAGTGCACAACTTATACCAAATTGCATGTTTAACAACCATTAACAATTTCCATGTTACGAGGTCATCCAAATTTAGAGTAGCAGCACAAAGACATACAACTCAAACTAGAATAGCAGCTAAATCAAGTCTAACCATCACACGTGCAGCTTAAAGATTAGTGGCACTAATTTGCTGCCTCCTAACAAATCCAATAACCATGTGCTACAGGACTACCAGAACCATTCTCCGTCCCGCATCTATCTAGAATTAAGGGATATGTTGGTATGCATCAAAGGTGATATATCTAAGCGAAATCTCCAAGTCCTATAGTAGATCCATCTTGAGGCAAAACACAAATGAAGAAACAAATAGTAAAAAGGGGAGAAAGGAGACCTGCAGATCAGATCTGACGCCTCTGCCTCTGCCGTCGTGCTCCACCGGGAAGCCCCGCCGTCTGCCTCCAAATGGATGCCGGAGCCACCACAGCACACCGGGGATCCTCCGCTGCAATCAAATCACTGAAGTAGAAAACAATCCAAAGAGATCCATTAGTGTACTAGTCCACATATTGTACCAAAATGCAACTTTAATAGCATATAAGAATTTCCATGTTACGAGCTCATCCAAATTTAGAGTACTAGCATATAGACATAGACAACTCAAACTAGAATAGCAGTTACTGTGGCTGTAACCATTAGTCTAATACAATTTTGGCTAAATCAAGTCTAACCATTACAAATTCAGTCCAACAACCATGAGCTGCAGGGACTACCAGAACCATTACCGTCCCGCATCTATCTAAAATTAAGGGATATGGCGGTATGCATCAAAGGTGTTCATTCTAAGTGAAATCCCCAAGTGCTATAGTAGATCCATGATGAGGCAAAACCCAAATGAAGACACAAACAGTAAAAAGGGGAGAAAGGAGACCTGTGGATCGGATCTAATGCCTCTGCCGCTACCGCGGCACACAAGCGACATGGATGCCAATGCGGTCGTTCCCCACCAGGAAAGCCCCGCCGCCTGCCTCCAAATGGACACCAAAGCCAGCACAGCACACTGGGGATCCTCCACCGTCACCTCTAGCTCCGCCGCCCAGCCACCGCAAGTCCAAGTCCAATGGGCAGATATTTTCCCATTTTCATGGGATATATATCCAATATATAGGTTAACACGTTCCACACTACTTGTCCCTTAGGAGCTGGGACGACCCAGTCATCACAAGGCCCATATAAGGACTGTCCTGTGGTACACAAAAGAGGTATGGCCGGACTTCCCCATGATACACGAAAGAGAAAGGGTCGGACTGTCCTGTCTCTTGATCTTGCAAGTCCTAAGTCTTGGCTCCTGGTAGTTCAGCCAGAACGTCCGACCGCTACATAATTGATCATGTAGGACAAAGCGTAATGGGTATGTCAGTTTTGATTGTATTATTATTATGGTCATATAATAAGTTCTAAAATTTTTGGTTCATTCCAGGTCACAAGGCCTCATTTGCACATTGGCACAGATCCAACAGCGGATCAGACTGGTGTTCATCTTTACCATGACAACTCATGGTCACCACCGCAAGATCCGCTATATTTTGTTGTCAGGACATGCTTACTAGAGACAATCATGATGTTCAATAGTTTAATTTGCTGTTATAATACCTTTGCACGTGATCTTCTATTGACCTTTATAGTACCCTGTTGGTTCTTATTATTAGTTTGTTGTAAACTGTATGCTGCTAGGAGACTACGACATAAAACACAAGGGACAACCCAATTATCACACGGTCTGTTTAAGCACTGTCCCATGGCACACAAAAGTAATATTGCCGGACTTTCCCATGGTACATGAAAGAGAAATGACCGGACTATCCCAAAGAAATGACTTTTGATGCCAAGTTTGAACACTCATCTTATTTAAAAAATTGCACAAAGACAGTCATTGTGAGTGATTCTTGAATAACATTTATTAATAAAGCAAACCATGACAGGGCACATTCACACCATGGGTGGCCGATGTGTTTTGGCTGAGGTAGGTGTCGAGGGAGGAGAGTAGAAGAAGTTGCTTGTGACTTGGGGGCCTAGTTACATGGTTTGGTCTACGCGATGCCAAATCGCTGAAGCTGGTGTTTGTGCTGATGTTGAGCAACAAAGCATTACCACAAAGTTGTTGAACCTGGAAGAACCTTTCTACAATGAGCAAGACTCACCTCACTCTAATGAAGACCGGAGGAGCTATTCGGTGTCGAAATGTTTCTATGTCTTAATGTCCAGCCCCTGGTAAATATGAACACGTCTGATAGTCTCCTCTGTAGTTTATCATCGTTTCTCTGTGATGCTGGTACTGTGTCATTTAATATTTTATATAATTCAATTTGCAAACAAAGTAGAGATGCCACACTAGTTTAGCTGAAATAGCTTCAACATGCATCCTTGAGGAAATTAAGATGTCCATGAACAACAAAACAATGTTTGGTCCCTTTTTTTAGTATAACACAGTACAACACAGAGACACGTCAAATTTAGCTTTATTTTACTTCTCCCCTAAGGAATCCAAGAGCAATGGAACATAAGGAAGATAGAATGGCCTCCAGATGAACACATCTTTAACTCGACGTGGAACGTACTCAACGACACAGGCAGGATCACATGAACTTCTTTGCGGTCCATGTCATACACGAGCTTTGTTCTATCCTTCACTCGAAAGAAAATCAAATTCCATTCTGGGTAAACTATAATCACCCAGAACTCCTCATCAAGCCATCCATACTCTCCAAATCCAACATTATCAATGCTTCCAGATAGCACCAAAATGCTGACGATATGCTTCAATGTTCAATTATCAGTACCATAGTCTTAAAGGAACCAGATTGAAAGCATGGGATCATTGCGACCATCAACAGTACATACACACAAGTGACCCTGAGCTTGATGCATGGAGTTTTGTCTCCCACTAGGACAACCAATTTTCCTCTAGGTCTTTCCCTCCATATCCACAGCAAGTATGGTAAAGCCTTCCTCATAGTGCCCCATAATGTGCAGAGAGCCATTGAGAAACACACTTTGTCCTCTTAACGCCAGCGCATCAGTACCCTCGCCCCATTCAGATTCCTTGTAGATCCACGATGAAGTTTCAGATGAGTAGATCTCCAAACCTGTGGACAACCGTCTTCACCATCCACAGTTTCAATCACATGGAAGTGCAAGGAAGCTGTCAGATTGAAACACAAGCGAGCCTCACCTAAAGCATGGCCAACAACACGGGTGATAGGCGACAGTATCTCATACGTCTTGGTCATTGTGTTGCTGATGACAAAGCGATATCCAAGACCCCCAAGGCACCAACATAGGATGAGCCCATTGCAGTAGTCTGAGATGGCTATAGAGTCCTCCATGAAAGGCAAGAATTTGAAGGAGGGACGGCGTACACTGGTGATGCTGGTGAAGTCTCGTTCGCCTCACGCACCATCATAGAAGAAGCCGGCCACAGTCTGGGGCAGTTTCGTCTAGTTATTGGAGTCCTTGATGAGGCAGAGCCTGCTTTTACAGACCAATTTGCAGCGGATCAAGGAGCAGGTGGGGAGGTGGCGGCAGATCTCAAAAACAAGATCCTCGTTAAACCAGTCCACAACATCCATCATCTTGTGGGGATTCGCCATTTGGAAGGAACTGCGATCATAAGTGTGCAGTACGATTAGAGATTTCTTAGTAACGGGATCCTTAAAGTGGAAAATAATCCAACAAAGATCCACTGCTTAAAGGAGAGAACGGAGACCTGCGGATTAGAACTGTCGTCTGTGCCGTGGCACACAACTGAGCGGTTGCAATGCCGCTGCCGTCTACCTCAAAATAGACACCTGAGCCACCATAGCACACCGGGGATCCTCCGCCGCCGCCACTACCGCAAGTGCGATGGGCAGATTTGTTTCCACTTCCAGGGAATATCCAGCCAACATATAAGTCAACATGTTCCACGCGAGGAGGACGACTGTCCCTTAGGAGAGGGGATGGCCCAATTATCACACGGCCCATTTAAGGAGTGTCCCGTGGTACACAAAAGAGATATGGCTGGACTTTCCCATTGCACGAAAGAGAAATAGATGGACTAACCATCACACAAACAATACCATTACAAATTTAGTCGAACAGCTATGAGCTACACGGACTACCAGAACCATTACTGTCCTGCTTCTATCTAAAATTAAGAGATATGGCGGTATGCATCAGAGGTGTTCATTCTAACCAAAATCCCCAAGCCCTGTAGTAGATCCATGATGAGGCAAAACCCAAATGAAGAAACAAACAGTAAAAATGGGGAGAAGGGAGACCTGCGGATTGGATCTGACACCTCTGCGCACACAAGCGATGAGGACGCCAATTCCGCCGTGCCCCACCGTGAAAGCCCCGCCGCCTGCCTCCAAATGGATGCCGAAGCCAGCATAGCACAACGGGGATCCTCCATCGCCCCCACTATAGCTCCATCGCCCAGCCCGCCAAGTCGAATGGGCAGATATTTTCCCATTTTTAGGGGATATATATCCAATATATAGGTCAACATGTTACACACGAGGAGGACCCTCAAGAGCGGGAATGGCCCAATTATCACACGGCCCATATAAGGACTGTCCTGTGGTACACAAAAGAGATATGGTCGTACTTTCTCGTGGTGTGTTGATGGTAGATAAGTGTCAATTTTAACTGTCAACTAAAACATGAAAAATGACCTAAATATAAATACCATGTAGATATAGGGGTTATACTAACAGAATTCCATGAGTTTTGGTGAATGTCTATTTCTATAGAGTGTCAGCTAAAAAGAACCAAGAAAGGCCCACATGGTAGGTTTACATAGAGATAATCGGGATCCGAGAACTTTTCTATAATCTGGAAGGTTCGAGAAGGCTCTCGACCAAAGGGGAGCCCAAACGGGCTCGGTGGCCGGGCGGCCGCCGAAACCCTTGGGTGGGAGCTCGCTGACCTGGACCAATCAGGCTCTGCCTCACGGATCCTGTCTCCACCGCCTTTGAGGATGAATAATAAGCGTCCATTTAGGTCGGTTTGATTCGAGGGCTGTGGTGCATCCTAGGGGGCTATATAAGCAGGGTCGCTGACCCTTGGAAGAGGAATCCCTTGAAACCCTAATTCATTATTTTGAGAGAGGATCAGGTGAGAGAGGTCCCTTGAATCGATCTCCTCCCTAGAGCTTAGCATTCAAGAGAGATTGAGAGAGTATAGGGTGGAGATAGAGTTGGAGGAAGCCTGGCCTGTTGGTGTCTCCTCTCCAGTTGTACCTGCGGGATCAAGTCTCCTAATCCGAGGCTTGGTTCTAGGATCATTCAATAATTCAACTTCTAATACTAGTAAGTTCATTGCTATTATTGCTCTTTGGTTTATGAGTTTACTTTATTCGCTACTGGTAGGGAATAGAGTAATCGTTTGTAGCGTAAGTGTGGTGCTTGGGCTAGGAACACTCCTAGATACTCCCTATCTGGCCGGATTTATGGTAGCAGCGAGGGAAGTGACAATCCCCTTGTTGTCTCCGTAATCCATGTCCCATCAGGAGGATTGGTAGGAATTAGTGTGCCGGGGTTAAGCATTCTCTGTGGTGTCTCTTTCGTTAGGTGCCCCCCTTAGAGCAATAGTCGCAAAGCTTGCCATAAGTTGGAAGAAGACTGTTGGAGTAATCCTCTCTATATCGCTCATATCTCGCTATCTTGTCTGTAGCTCAGGGGTTAAGTATAGCTTGGGTTAGTTTGATGCATATTTTCTCCTAGCGGATAAATAAATAATGATACTCTGGAATATCTCCTAGGTGAAGTGCTCACCGATATACGTGTGCTTTTGGATTATTTCTCTTATATTCTTTCGTGTGCATATCTAGTATCAACAAGCATTGCTGGCGCCGTTGCTGGGGAGAAAGATGGTTTGCTGAGACAACTTTAAGTCATGCTTAACCTTGTATTATACTTTTATCTTTTTCTTGTTTTCTTTTGCCTTTGTTTTTCTATCCTTATGGATAACCCAAATTCCACGCCTATCTATCAATTTCTTGCACCCATGAGCACAAGCTTAGAGCCACTAGAGCCCATGATTCTCACATCTAGCTATGAGCTGCTCCCATGCTTGGTTGCAATAGGTCAAAGCCAACCCTTTTCTACAGCTAGAGTCCTATCTTCTAATCAAGAGGGTAATGTACCCAAGGTCCTATCCTCTAATCAAGATGGTAATGAACCCAAAGTCCTATCTTCTGATCAAGGAGGTAATAAACTTTTGGCTATACTTAGGGAATCTTTTAATCTTCCTATAAATTTAGGTTTAGACCTAGCCTTACAAGACCTTGTTCTTCTTCAATATCTTTATACTGGTCTTGATAATATCGCCTTTGGAGTTTTCCTTTCTTTATCCATTAGTGAAGTGAGGTTTGTCCTTATTATTAGTAGACACACTCCTTGCACTAGCCTTCATGATGAAATCCTAGAGGTAGAGAAGGAATCATCCCCCAAACTAGAAGAGGAAGTTTTCATAGCCACATTGCAAACACTCCAATCCCATGATTCGGCTATCCATCCCAAACTAGGAGTACTCTCAATTCCTCTAAGGGAAGAAGTAATTCTGCCCTTGGAAATTCTTTTCGATGGTGATTTTGGGAGGTGTTTAAACTTCCCGCTTCATAAGAGATCTTTTAGCGTATATAGTTTGAATCTTCTCAAGAAGAGATCTCTTATAAATCTTCTCAAATCCAATCCCTTTGAAGGACACTTAGAAAGACTCAATGATGGCATGTCAAGTAGTGCCATAGAAGGAGAGTGAAGCCATCTAGAATCCACTCTTATCTTCTCCCCTTCTATGCCCACATCAGATATAGAATACGAACTCATCTTTAAACCCATCCTTGACCCCTATGACCTGTTCTATGCTCTTTCTCCTAAACCTCCTGACGATCCTAGAAATCCATCTAGATATCCCACGCATGGGATTCATCAAGACCACATAGAGGATCGAGAAGAGCACACCCATGGCTAGAGAGCATTAAATACCTATGTGCTATTGCCATTGAATGGATGGATAGGGCCTTGGATGAGATCAATTCAAGAGATGATCCAAGAGAATTTTTGGACATTTATGAAGAATGCCCCTTAAAAGTTGAAAACGATGGAGACTTCAATGAGCAAGGGAGCTACTTCGCTAGCACCCCATCAATTCCTTGCTCATATGAGAAATCTCCTGATTCCCTTAGTCTCTCTAACATTGCCCCACACGAGATCTTCAACCCCCTCATGCTCCCTGGTCCTAAATCTTTTGAAAGGGTGGTTGTAGACACATATGCTTATCATAAATATATCAGATCTTGTTGTGTTGAATCTTGAGATTAGTGCACATAAATTGGTGTTGGAGGAAAAACAACTCCACCAATTCATATCTTGAAGGTTTCCCAAGGACAAGCTTAGTGTCCTAAAACAAGTACTGTTGAGACCATAGCATAAGTGTTCAACTTTTTAATGCGCTGCCCTTGTGATTTGAGCACAGAGTTATAAGTGTAAAAATATTCCTTCGGGTATTCTTGTCACTAACCTTTTTAGGCTCGAAGCAAAAAGATCGAAGGGATGACAAATACAAGGTATGTCCAACCAATCATTATGTAGCATTGAAGTACATTCATCCAATCTTGATTCAAGCGTGGGGGATATACTTCCATAAATACATCTTTTGCCATGTTGCTACTTTATTTTGGTTGTCCCTACCTTTAAGACATGCTCAATTTCATAGATGTTAATCATGCTCTATCATCACCATTTGAGTAAACATCTATAGTGCTTTCATGCTACCCTTGTCTGCTCTAGTAAATGTTGGTTTAGAAGTAGTGAATTCCTACTTCTATTGGCATTTAAATTAAGCGTGGTGCTTAGGTTAAATAGCCTTCCTTAATCTAATTAGACATGGAGTCTAGTTTGGTTATTGAACTAAAAACTGCTATCGTAGACATTGGTATATTTTGTTGGACTAACCCCTGCAGGAAAACTTTTAATACCAAATTGGGAAAGTCCTAAGATGAACTCAAACTGGAGATGAAGAGAGACACAACAATTTCGCACAAGGGAGACACAACTCATTCATAGCCAAGAAAAAAGAAGAAGGGTGCAACAAAACATGATCCACAACCAAAGCACTCACTCCATGGAAGCAGATTGACAAGAGAAGACTAGGAAACTCTCTGTTATGAGATTCAAAGGTCGACGCATGAGGAAGGAAGAGCAACTCGTCTACATGATCCAACTACACTCTTCCTCCTCTCATGCTCCCATCGCTCGACACGCTGGTTTGCAATCTCTAAATTCACTATTGATTTATTTCTATAAGCTTGAGCTAAATTCATGATGCCTATATTTGAGAATCAAACTTAAGATGAAAAATAAAATCAATCCTTTAGAAAGAAATAATTGTGAATAAGAAATGCTCTATGCTAAGTATGTTGAAAGAAATTCTTGTGTAGCATAGAAAGTAACATTTAGCTTTGTGACAACAATGCCCTTGTCATTGCTTGTATATTCCTTTGAGTATGTGTTGTCCACTAATGATCTACAGGAATGAAACAATAAGAAGAGCTAAAGGTCCAAACACAAATTAAAGAAAGAACAAATGACGGCATAAGGTAAGAAAGGAGTATAGCAAAGGAGACAAGCTGTTCATGAACAAGACATGTGAATAACAAAGCAAGGAAAGCTTCCACAAGATGTTATGGCTTCAACATGCTTCAAGACCAAAGGTAACATCTCTAGGTAAGTGATCATTACTTCCAAAATATCTTCCTTGACTCTGGTATGCACATAAGTAGAGGACCAAACATGTTCTGAGTTGCTACCTCACTTGATTCAACCTAATTAACTAAACATGTTTAGTCCTTTATGCTTGTCCCTAGCATCACAATCTTGATCTCATAGACTTTAATTCAATGATTCGAAATGTTGCATATCCTATCTTTGGAAGATGATAGTCATAATCATAAAATCATATGCATAGATAGACCATCCTTTCATAATGATCGAGTAATCTGATCTGCCAAGTGTTTTAATGCTACATGCTTGCTCATTGTTTGTTCCTATCACCCATGTTTAGATAGAGTACACATAAAATATCAAATTTATCTCATTCAATGTGCTTAAGGCTAGAGAATAATAAACAAACCTTTTGGTTCTATTTGTGTTTTCCCACCAACAGAGCCCATGCACTTGATCTCTGCCTTGTCTTTATGAGCAGGACACATTTTAAGCAAGGTTAAAGAATCTTCCCCAAATCCTACAAGTGAAGATCCTAGACCTATAAACATGCACACTGAGCAAAAATGCTGCCAGCTCCCACAACTAGTACTTCACTTCAAACTGCTGGAAGAGAAGTGGACATGGGTGACACCATCTCAAGAGCTTGCAACTATCGAGGTCTCCATCTTTGGGATCAGATGATGCATCTAAGGAATTAACATGGTAAGAGGTCCTGTTTGGAGGACCTAAAACACCGAACGCCGTGCCAAGAGGTAACTTGGTAGTTATCGATGTTTCCCTTTCAGCACTACATAATTTTCCTTTATCATATTTACTTTCCCTTAAATGCATGATTAGTTGCATATCCGCTTTACCATTTCTGCATTAGAAAAAGAAAATAAATATGTCATGCATTGCATCTAGAAAATGCTAAGCCCCATGTGAATAAATGTGTGGTGCACCCACTCACACAGTTATCCACTGTGGTGGCATAAAAATAAGTTTTCATCTTAGCTACACTTTTCTGTCTGCATATCACAAAATAAAAAAGTACAAAAATATTAAAGATTCTGCTAAAAGATACATGTGTTAAAGAAGGTTCTATACATCCAAGGCTTAGAGGTTTAGCACTAACGCTTAATCAATTCCATAAGCTTTGCTGTCTATTTGAGCTTCACAGAATTTAAAGGATCAAGAAGAGCTAACAGGCAGAAGGACGTCCTGTCCCCTGTCGGAGTGCTGTCTTTAACAATAATCCCTAACACTCTAGGAGGACCAGTACACCTACACTGCCAATCAGCAAGATCAACAGACTATGCCAACATCTAGCTTGGGGGAGAGCATCCCCCGTGTATCCAGCTAAGTATCACTAGCTTATTTCTTTATCTATTTATCAAGTGTGCTATGTTTATCTGAAACAAATAAAAAGATGCATAACCATAGAAAACCCAAATAAAGATTTCCCTATTTATTTATATCTATATTTGTTTTTCTATTTGATATTAAGTTTGCTGAATAAAATATAGGAGAGTATGTGAAGAATTTGCCTGCTAAAATGAATCCCATAGAATAGGCTCTTATATGGAAATGATAAATAGTTGCTCTGCCATAATTCCTTTCAAGTACCTAGTTTTCAACCCCGAACTCTCTCGAGTTTTGGACACAACTGTTTAGATTTGAGATTTGCTCTAAACCTGATACTCGTGGGTAGCGAATGCTTGATCTAAGTCTAGGTAGTTGACGGATTTGATAGGGAAGGTTTTGAGCTGTTGTCCATCTTGTTCCTAGAGATACTAGAGTTCTGGAGAATTTATCTTTGAAAATCTTAAATTGCTGCATGACGAGTTCCTGTATGACGAGAGTTCAAAATTCCTACCACAGCCAAATATACATGCTTACTAGATGGGCCATTTGCACAACTGCCCCCTATTCTGGAGTCCAATTACTTCTTTACCCCTACTTTTTAAACTTCACTTGTTTGCCCCTGTTTTTTGAAATCGAAGGCTCTAGTTGCCTGTGTCTCGTGAAATCAAAGGCTCCAGTTGCCAGGTGTTAAGTCCAGGTTGAAAAGACCAAAATACCCTATCTCATTGTCAAATGGACCCTACTTGTCATCCCCACTCAACTCCCTCCCTCTCTCACTGTCGAGTGGACCCCGCTCGTCAGCCTCTTCCTCTACCTTCCTTTTAATCCTAAATTTAAATTTAATGTTGAAATCAAATTTCAAAATTAGGCCAAATTTGACGATGAGCCCAAAAGCAAAGATGTAGATCTTAATATTTTTAATAACTTTCGTGTAGGAAGTTTTGCGAGTACCTATACAAATTTGAGAGTAATTTGAAAAATTTGAAAAAGAGAAAAAGCTAATATAGTACGCCGGTGACCTACCTGCTTCTGCTGTCGCCCTCTGTTGCCGCCACCTGCTTGGCCGCGCCCACCCCACCCGCCCGCCCGCCGCGCCGCCACCTGATTGGCTGCGCCCGCCCCGCTCGCCGTGCCGCCGCCAGCCCCGCCGCGCCCGGCCCGCCGCGCCGCCGCTTGCTTGGCCGCGCCAGTCCCGCCGACTGCTTGGTCTCGCCATCGTCCGCGTTCATGCCCGACGCCATCAGTCGCGAGTCCGCCCGGTCGTGTCCGTGCCTGTAACATCCTAGATGTTAATAAGCAATTAAAATGTTAATCATGTGCATTATCAAGCATAATCATTGAGAATCATGGCATAAATGCATTCATGTTTCTTTAATGTCTTTTGTGATGCTTAGTTTTATACATGAAATGATGATTGCTTAGGGTGTACTTAAAGTTCGTTTGTCATTTTATTTGATTTTGCAAGTATTTAAAATAGAATAGTTAAATTAACTTTATTGATTTAAGTAATTCTTTTATTAAGTGAATTGTTTGACAAATATTTAGCCTCTATTGAATTGCCCAAGTTTGAAAAGAAATTTCATTTCAAAATCCCTCCATTTCAAAAGGTCTCTTTTATCCCTTTTTATATATTTGAAAATCTATAAAGAATTTGGAGATGGACTAAAAATAGAGTTTTTAGATCTTCACAAGAGTTACAAAGTTGGCATTCAAATTTTTCAAGTTTCAATGCAATTTTCAAAGTAATTTTTTTAAATACCAAATTTAGGGTTTTAATCCCTTTTGATTTTGAATTCACATTTCAAAATGTATGCAAAATTTGGAAATACTTTCTAAACAATAAGTGTAGTTCTTGAAAAGTTATGCAAAGTTTATTTTTGAAGATTTTCATGTTGCTATATAATTTTGGGAGTAATTTGCAAAATTCCAAATGACCTAGTCTGCTACAGTAGATACCGACGTCATCATCGTCGATCTCCCTCACTGTCGCCAGCGTCGCCGTGTCTCCTTCGCGCCTTCTCATCACGGGGGCATGCAGGCGCGTCGTGGCCGAGCTCCAGAAGCCACCTGCCACCTCCCCAGCTCACACGGCCGCCCTATAAAAGCTCGAGCCACGCCATCGTCTTCTCCTTCTTTTTCCTCTGCTCCATCGCCGTTGTTCTGCTGCTATGCACCACCGGCCACCAAGCCATCTCTGGCCAAATTGAGCACGCCATCGAGTTCGCCTCGTCCTTGCGTTTCTCCCTGAGCCACTCGCGTTAGTCCTCACTGTCAAAATCGGCCGCGCGTGCCGTTCCATCACAGCCATGCCGCCTTGGCCGCTGCGCAAGGGCCGCGGTGTGGTCGTCCACCCCGAGCTCTACCTCATCTCCGACCTAATACGCTAGCGCGTCATGATCGTAGTGAGCTACTGGTCGTGCCCGGCCCTTGGTTTCATCTCTGCGATGCCTTAGCCACTGGTCCGCCGTGCAGCCGTCCGCGAAGGCCGCGGCTCACGTGGCCACGCCTCCACAGGCCACTTCCGGTCGAGCTCTAGTCATCAGTGATGTGCATGAGCCTCGGGATGCTTCCCCACCTCTCCGTTGCCGCCAGCGAGCACCCCACCGCCGTAACCACGAGCCCCGACAAGCTCCTCTGTCTCCAACTCGCGAAGGGACCTCGGGCGAGAATTAAAGAAACTGCAGGGACCTAACTGCACTAGGCATTACTCAGGTGAATAGTTCCCTAAGGATCTATTTGTGAATACTTTTCTGAATCTTTAGAAATTCATATCTGGAGTTTGGTAACTCCGTTTTGGTGAACCAAATTTTGTTGTGCTCCTTATGATGTCTAGTTTTTATTAAAAATATTAAATATGCCATATTTTGTAGAAAAATAATTAGTTATGTTTTATGCCTTTATTTTATGATAAAAAGGAAGGAAATTCATATCTCATGCTATGTAACTCCTTTTGACTAAAAATTTTTATGACATATTTCTGATGTCATGTTTGTGTTATGGTAAAAATATTATGGTCTTTGGATGCAGTATGCTTTATCTTTTGATTTTTCTTGTTTGTGGATAATTAAATAGTTTATAACTATAATAAAAATGTATAAATGGAAAATGTGGTTCCTTTACCGTTGTATGATGCTTCTATGTCATGTTAACACCTAATATGGCTATGTAATTTTAGAATATGTGGAGTTTTATATTTATCTTGTGTAATGCTTTAAAATGGTTTATAATTAGCTAGTTAATTAATCTTGTTATGTTTTCACCAGTGCATTGCCGTGCATCGTGTCATGAGTTCATCATGCTAAAGCATGCATCATTTCATTACGTGTAGTTGTTTCGAGAGTGAATTGGATCGTGTTGATCAACGTTCGGAAAGATGCCATCCAACAAGAATGCTGGAGAAGGTGACATCCATCAATGATGTTGAAGTCCTTATTCATGGTGTTGGTGCCAAATCTAACATCTGTGATCTCTACAAAAACTAACCACCGCTGCAACACAGGCAAGCCCCGGATGCATTTAAACCCTATCCTTGTTTTTATAAAGTTTTTATCACTTCAGTTATGAAATGCCGCATTAGGGGATAGGAGTTGAGTGAAAACCTACCAATTGCATTACCTGTCTTATTTCCATATTCCTTGTACCTATTTTTTAGAAAATGCATAGTAATGCTTAGCCATGCTTATTTAGATAGTTTTTCAAAAGCAAAAGAATAAAAAAGATGAGATTGGCTTCGCATGTTGGAATCTTGATGATAGTTAATAAATCGAGTCCGGACGGGTAACTTGCATTGAGAAAGGAGTCCCTCTGTAGTGTTTCCGTCTGTTGATGCCCTAGGTCCCGTTCGTTGGTGAACTGGTGATATCGAGACTAGATAACCACCCACACATGGTGTGGTATATTTGTGGGGTTGAGAGTCCCATGTATATTGATATGCTTAGGAGTTTGAGTCTCCTGTATATCATGTGGTTGATATATGGCTGCGGTTGTTATCCTGGTATATCTTGTGATCTAGTATGCAGCGGAGTAAGAGTCTTCGGTATATCGGTGATCTAGGTCCCAGCTGGGTAAAATCGATTCGAATCGCCGTTGCTTCTCAGAGAAGAAGACTCGATCGGTGTTCATCATCGTAGTAACAACTTAAATGTTGGTTAAGGTATAAGAATGGAGTTGGTTGGTAAGCTTGAGCTAGAGCAAGACAACATTATTTTCTGTTATAACTCATGATGAGTTAAAAATTTGATTCTCAAGAGCTTTTCTGCAAAATCCTTATTTCTTGCAAGCCTTACCTTGTCCCTCTGGCCAGCATTTCTAAGTCTTCACCCCTCTTTTCGTCGGGTCAGTCTTGTTGAGTACTTTTGTACTCAGGGTTTGTTGAACCCCCGTTGCAGGTGCTAATTGGTGTTCGAACCAAGTTCATGTCGGTGGGCTCGATGTGATCTGGTTGTCCTCTCCCGACTTAGGTGCTCTACTTAAGTTGTCTTCTGTAGTTCTACTCTGCTTCCGCAATTGAAGTTAAGTTTGTAAAAGTTAACTTATTCATATATTTTGTAAATTTAATTGTATTATTCTTCTGCACTCTGGTGTATATTTTGTAAGAAATGTTGTAATGTTGGAGCTACTCCTTTGTTGATCCTGGTATGAGTTGTAAAACATGGTTTAATTGGGGTTCTTTGAGGACACCCGACAGGGCTTTCTAGGTTGTAGGAACACATGCATGGCTGTTAGAGGTCTTCGGGACAATAACAAGTGCGTGTGGGCCATATAATTTAGGAGGTTCTGCCACAGCTGGTGTCAGAGCTCATACAATGGATTAGCTACAACATTACATTTGAAAAGTTCAAAATGAATTTACAATATAAAATTTTTTGAAAGTAACAAATTAAAAATGATCTTTCCTTTATCTTCTTTCTTGCTGGAAGACTTTATGAAGACTTTTCGATGATTCAACTTAAAAGGTTTCAAGAAGTTCTTCAACTCTTCATTGCAAGGTCAGGAGGAAAGTCGACTTCATCGACAAAGCTCTACTGAAGTACGTCTGAAGGGTTCATCTTCGAAAGTGAAGATAGTGTATAGTATAATGCCCTATAATATACTAACATAGTGAAGATGAAGTGCTTCTAACGTTGAAAGATATATAGGATGAGCATATCTCATATCATGCATAACATGATACTATCATGATAGTTATAACTCCCTCCTTATATTCTGGGAGTAGCTATTGTCCCTTGTAGCTGTTCTATTGATAAATCTTGTGCTATACCAGGTTTTGTTTACCAATTGATAATCTTTTATTCCATAATTTTCTGACCCTTGGGAATTTTTGGAATATACCTTGACATACACCACTACCTTAAAAGCCAAGCCTGGTATGAATCTTTGATTCTTTTGTTAAGTATGTGTCATGCCTTCGACTCCGACACATGCTACATCCTTGATGTCGTGTGACGACGAATGTCTTGCTCGAATATCACTTTGATTGTGTACTCTAAGGTACCATGACCCATGACTTAGATAATAGCGTTGAAACGTGGTGTTACTGCTGGGCGCTCGCTGATATCGTAGTCTATGATCATGATCTCTTATAGTCCACAGTTAAGGTGATGTCATCCTGTCAATATTTCTTAGGGATTCAAAGTTATTCTTTGAGTTCCTAAATACCTTGTGACTGTGATCAACTTTAAGTCTCGGTTACATTCTCAATCTTGCGAGACGTGGGTTACCGTTGTGCCCTATAGTGGTGCTATGTCCCGTAACCCTGGTGCCGTGACGGAACCTAGAGTCTCTTGTGTGACCCAGGCACACAAGTTTCTACTGGGTGAGCATAGGTATCGAGGTTTGTGGGTATGAGATACTATAGCTTTGTAACTAATGTACCCCTACTCTTCGAACCTATCCTGAGCATCTTTACTTTAACTCCCTTGAAAACCTAAGTACTTTGTTAGTTGCAACCTCTTGCATCTCTTGGTTGTAACTCTTGAATCGCACCTTGTTGTTTTATGAACTTCTGTCAAGATTGATTTATTTGACACATTTCCTTTTCCATTGCTTACCCCACGGAATTTTGTTGCTCCAAAATCTCGGGATGAGATTTCTTTAAGGGGGTAAGATTGTAACATCCTAGATGTTAATAAGCAATTAAAATGTTAATCATATGCATTATCAAGCATAATCATTAAGCATCACGGCATAAATGCATTCATGTTTCTTTAACGTCTTTTTGTGATGCTTAGTTTTATACATGAAATGATGATTGCTTAGGGTGTACTTAAAGTTCGTTTGTCATTTTATGTGATTTTGCAAGTATTTAAAATAGAATAGTTAAATTAACTTTATTATTTTAAGTAATTCTTTTATTGAGTGAATTGTTTGACTAATATTTAGCCTCTATTTAATTGCCCAAGTTTGAAAAGAAATTTAATTTCAAAATCCCTCCATTTCAAAAGGTCTCTTTTATCCCTTTTTATATATTTGAAAATTTATAAAGAATTTGGAGGTGGACTAAAAATAGAGTTTGTAGATCTTGACAAGAGTTACAAAGTTGATATTCAAAGTTTTCAAGTTTCAATGCAATTTTGAAAATAAATTTTTTAAATACCAAATTTAGGGTTTTAATCTGTTTTTATTTTGAATTCACATTTCAAAATATTGGCTGAATTTGGAAATACTTTCTAAACAAAAAGTGTAGCTCTTGAAAAGTTAAAGTTTATTTTTGAAGATTTTCATGTTGCTATATAATTTTGGGAGTAATTTGCAAAATTTTGAATGACCTAGTCTGCTACAGTAGATACCGACGTCATCATCGTCGATCTCCCTCACTGTCGCCAGCGTAGCCGTGTCTCCTTCGTGGCTTCTCATCACGGGGGCATGTAGGCGCATCATGGCGGAGCTCTAGAAGCCACCTGCCACCTCCCCAGCTCGCCCGACCGCCCTATAAAAGATCGAGCCGCGCCGTCGTCTTCTCCTTCTTTTTCCTCTGCTCCATCGCCGTTGTTCTCCTGCTGTGCACCACCGCCACCGAGCCATCTCTGGCCAAATTGAGCACGCCATCGAGTTCGCCTCGTCCTTGCGTTTCTCCTTGAGCCACTCGCGTAAGCCCTCGCTGTCAAGATCGGCCGCGCGTGCCGTTCTGTCACGGCCATGCCGCCTTGGCCGCTGCGCAAGGGCCTCGGTTTTCTCGTCCACCCCGAGCTCTACCTCGTCTCTGACCTAATACGCTAGCGCGTCATGATCGTAGTGAGCTGCTGGTCGTGCCCGTGCCCTTGGTTTCATCTCTGCGATGCCTTAGCCACCGGTCCACCGTGTAGCCATCCGCCAAGGCCGCGGCTCACGTGGCCACGCCTCCACGGTCCACTTCCGGTCGAGCTCTAGTCACCAGTGGATGCACACGATCCTCGGGATGCTTCCCCACCTCTCCGTTGTCACCGACGAGCACCCTACCGCCGTAACCACGAGCCTCGACAAGCTCCTCTGTTGTCACCGACGAGCACCCTACCGCCGTAACCACGAGCCTCGACAAGCTCCTTTGTCTCCAACTCACGAAGGGACCTCGAGCAAGAATTAGAGAAACTACATGGACCTAACTGCACTAGGCATGACTCAGGTGAATAGTTCCTGAGGACCTGTTTGTGAATACTTTTTCCAATATTTAGAAATTCATATCTGGAGTTTGGTAACTCCGTTTTTGGTGAACCAAATTTTGTTGTGTTCCTTATGATGTCTAGTTTTTATTGAAAATATTAAATATGCCATGTTTTGTAGAAAAATAATTAGTTATGTTTCATGCCTTTATTTTATAATAGAAAGGAAGGAAATTCATAGCTCATGCTATGTAACTCCTTTTGACTAGAAATTTTTATGACATGTTTCTGATGCCATGTTGTGTTCATTGGATGTAGTATGCTTTATCTTTTAATTTTTTCTTGTTTGTGGCTAATTAAATAGTTTGTAATTCTAATAAAAATGTATAAATGGAAAATGTGGTTCCTTTACCTTTGTATGATGCTTCTATGTCATGTTAACACCTAATATGGCTATGTCATTTTAGAATATGTGGAGTTTTATATTTATCTTGTGTAATTCTTTTAAAATGGTTTATAATTAGCTAGTTATTTAATCTTATTATGCTTTCACCAATGCATTGCCGTGCATCATGTCATGAGTTCATCATGCTAAAGCATGCATCATTTCATTACGTGTAGTTGTTTTGAGAGTGAATTGGATCGTGTTGATCAACGTTCAGAAAGATGCCATCCAACAAGAATGCTAGAGAAGATGACATCCATCAATGATGTTGAAGTCCTTATTCATGGTGTTGGTGCCAAATCTAACATCTGTGATCTCTACAAAAACTAACCACCGCTGCAACACAGGCAAGCCCCGGATGCATTTAAACCCTATCCTTATTTTTATAAAGTTTTTATCACTTCAGTTATGAAATGCCGCATTAGGGGATAGGAGTTGAGTGAAAACCTACCAATTGCATTACCTGTCTTATTTCCATATTCCTTGTACCTATTTTTTTAGAAAATGCGTAGTAATGCTTAGCCCTGCTTATTTAGATAGGTTTTCAAAAGCAAAAGAATGAAAAAGATGAGATTGGCTTCGCATGTTGGAATCTTGATGATAGTTAATAAATCGAGTCCGGATGAGTAACTTGCATTGGGAAAGGAGTCCCTCTATAGTGTTTCCGTCTATTGATGCCCTAGGTCCCGTTCGTTGGTGAACTGGTGATATCAAGACTAGATAACCACCCACACATGGTGTGGTATATTTGTGGGGTTGAGAGTCCCATGTATATTGATATGCTTAGGAGTTTGAGTCTCCTATATATCATGTGGTTGATATATGGCTACGGTTGTTATCCTGGTATATCTTGTGATCTGGTATGCAGCGGAGTTAGAGTCTCCGGTATATCGGTGATCTAGGTCCCAGCTGGGTAAAATCGATTCGAATTGCCGTTGCTTCTCGGAGAAGTAGACTCGATCGGTGTTCATCATCGTAGTAACAACTTAAATGTTGGTTAAGGTATAAGAATGGAGTTGGTTGGTAAGCTTGAGCTAGAGCAAGACAACATTATTTTCTGTTATAACTCATGATGAGTTAAAAATTTGATTCTCAAGAGCTTTTCTACAAAATCCTTATTTCTTGCAAGCCTTACCTTGTCCCTCTGGCCAGCATTTCTAAGTCTTCACCCCTCTTTTTGTTGGGTCAGTCTTGTTGAGTACTTTTGTACTCAGGGTTTGTTGAACCCCCCGTTGCAGGTGCTAATTAGTGTTCGAACCAAGTTCATGTCGGTGGGCTCGATGTGATCTGGTTGTCCTCTCCTGACTTAGGTGCTCTACTTAAGTTGTCTTCTGTAGTTCTATTCTGCTTCCGCAATTGAAGTTAAGTTTATAAAAGTTAACTTATTCATATATTTTGTAAATTTAATTGTATTATTCTTCTGCACTCTGATGTATATTATGTAACAAATGCTGTAATGTTGGAGCTACTCCTTTGTTGATCCTGGTATGAGTTGTGAAACGTGGTTTAATCGGTGTTCTTTAAGGACACCCGACAGGGCTTTCTAGGTTGTATGGAACACATGCCCTTGGCTCTCAGAGGTCTTCAGGATAATAACAGGTGCGTGTGGGCCATATAATTTAGGAGGTTCTACCACAGTGCTCGACGTCGTGCCTGGCCGCCGCGTCCACGCCCTCCCTCCCACCACGCCGTCGCCTGCTGGGCCACGCCCACCTCGCCCGCCGCGCCGCCGCCGCCCCCCCGCATCCCTGCCCAGCCGCCGCGTATACACCCTCCCTCCCACTACGCCGCCGCCTACTAGGCCGCACCCGCCCCACCGTGTCCGAGCTCATCCTCTCGTGCCAGACAGAGAAAGAAAGGTGGGGGAAGGAGATGGATAAAGGGTATTCTAGCCCTTTTTCCCTTTTTTCAATTCTGTCCTATTTTTTGAGTGAAAAGTAAATCCCAGCTCACGGTTCATAAAAAGAGGGGAAAACAGAGACTTCAGTTTCAAAAAACAGGGGCAAATGAGTAAAGTTTAAAAAATTAGGGCAAAGGAGCAATTACACCTTAGAATAGGGGTAGCTGTACAAATAGCCCTTACTAGATTAGGAAAGCCATCCACTTCCATATATTGCTTGTAGGCATTGCGGGTAGTTAAGCTGCGTTGACCCTTAGGAATTAGTCATGCAGTTAAAGTCAAGATTATGTGATCTCCATCCATTGATTTATGCTGCTTCTGTCCTCAGAAGTACGCCCTCATTTATAATCATTACGCTACATTCATGACGTGCTACTTCTATTCCTAGAAGTACCACCCACTTATATACACATTCCATCCATATGGTGCTGTTTCTATCTTGGAAACACGCACCCATGCTGCTCCTACCCTAGGAGTACGCATTCATTCATCCATACACATATTTGCCACTCACGTCTACTCAGAAAATGTTCTACTCCTATGCTGGGAGTGAACACCAAAAATATATGTCGCCATCCTATCCTTTTTCATCATTCAATAACCTCTAGTTATTTTAGTTGATACTCCCTAGTGCTGTAGTTTCATCAAGAGGTTAGGTTGCTCTAAAAAATAAGAAAGAAATAAAAAAAGAAAGAAAAAGAAGAGAAAGAAAGAAAATAAAAAAAAGAGGGAGAAAGAGGACAAATGTACCAAGAAAGAAAAATAAATAAAGTAGCCAAGTCCTGCTCCTCATGAGTTTCAGAATTACCAAATAACGGAGGTATGTTATCCCCAAGGAGCAATTGTAGAATTAGATCTTCACCATCATTGATCGCCCCTCATAATTATTTCCTTATCATCATCACCATTTATATCACTCATTTCATTCCCTCATCCACATGCACATATGATTTGATTGTATGACTAGTTCCTCTGGATCCATGGTTTAACTGCGTAATATATGCAAGTAGGTTTTGAGTTGTCTCCCAACCTATGAGCTCCACAAAAGCCTATTAGATATAGGGTAAGAGAGAGAAGGCAACCCCACTATGCCTTAGTTCCACAAATACCACATATTCTGAGAGAAGAGAGAAGGCATACCTTACACATGCCTTGGAGAGGGTCCAGAAATACCACAAATGAGAGACTTGAAAGGGTCATACAAGGAATCTTTGAGTTTTATTTGAAAATCTTGCAAAACCTCCAAAAAAATAGTTGATCAAATAGCGAGAAACATGGTGCTTGACTTGATCGTTCTGTCTTTCCACTGCTCAAGACCCAAGTGACGGTTACAAGCCCCATGGTGGAAGGTAATATGAGTGATTTTCAAGTTAGAATAGTTCACTCTAATTTGGAGAAGAGTTCTTGTTTGAACGCATGCAGACTTTTGAGGCGTGAAAGCATTGTAGCAACTTTTGATCCATCACTGAGTTTATCTTTGCTCAAAGATGAGCAAAGGGTAAGCTTGGGGAGTTGTTGACGGTAGATAAGTGTCAATTTTAACCATCAACTAAAACATGAAAAAGGACCTAAATATAAATACCATCTAGATATAGGGGTTATACTAACAGAATTCCATGAGTTTTGGTGAATGTCTGTTTTTGCAGGGTATCAGCTGAAAAGAACCAAGAAAGGCCCACATGGCAGGTTTACATAGAGATAATCGGGATCCAGCCACTTTTCTATAATCTAGAAGGTTCGAGAAGGCTCTCGACCAAAGAGGAGCCCGAACGGGCTCGGTGGCCGGGCGGCCGCCCAAACCCTTGGGCGGGAGCCCACTGACTTGGACCAATCAGGCTCCGGCTCATGGATCCTGCCTCCACCGCCTTTGAGGATGAATAATAAGCGTCCATTTAGGTCGGTTTGATCCGAGGGCTGTGATGCATCCTAGGGGGCTATATAAGCAGGGCCCCTGGCCCCTAGAGGAGGCATCCCTTGAAACCCTACTTCATTATTTTGAGAGATGATTAGGTGAGAGAGGTCCCTTGAATGGATCTCCTCCCTAGAGCTTAGCATTCAAGAGAGATTGAGAGAGTATAGGGTGGAGGTAGAGTTGGAGGAAGCCCGGCCTGTCGATGTCTTCTCTCTAGTTGTACCTACAGGATCAAGTCTCCTAACCCGAGGCTTGGTTCTAGGATCATTCGGCAATTCAACTTCTAATACTAGTAAGTTCATTGTTATTATTGCTCTTTGGTTTACGAGTTTACTTTATTCACTACCGGTAGGGAATAGAGTAATCGTTTGTAGCGTAAGCGTGGTGCTTGGGCTAGGAACACTCGTAGATACTCCCTATCTGGCTGGATTTGTGGTAGCAGCGGGGGAAGTGACAATCCCCTTGTTGTCTCCGTAATCCACGTCCCATCAGGAGGATTAGTAGGAATTAGTGTGCCGGGGTTAAGCATTCTCTGTGGTGTCTCTTTTCCTTAGGTGCCCCCCTTAGAGAAATAGTCGCAAAGCTCACCATAGGTTGGAAGAAGATTGTCAGAGTAATCCTCTCTATATCGCTCATATCTCGCTATCTTGTCTGTAGCTCAGGGGTTAAGTATAGACTTGGGTTAGTCAGATGCACATTTTCTCCTAGTGGGTAAATAAATAACGGTACTCTGGAATATCTCCCAGGTGAAGTGCTCACCGATATCCATGTGCATGCGGATTATTTCTCTTAGATTCTTTTAGGTGTGTATCTAGTATCAACATGGTACACAACAAATAATTGGCCGGACAGTCTGATGTCCCAAGCCTTGGCTCCTGGCAGTTCATGTCTGTGAACGCAAGAAAGTCCGACAGCTACATAATTGAACAAGTCAGACAAAGCATAATGCGTTTTTCGATTTTCATTGTCGTAGCAATCAGTATGCACCGATACATTGAATCAATCACCTACCTGCTGCTCCCACCTTACAGCGAGGAGCAAATCTCGCCACAAAGTAACACAGAACCGATCGAGGAGCCATAGTGTTGAATAGCCAAGTGTACTTGATCAGGTAGGATGTAGTAAAGACAAGTTACTACTCAACCAGTCAGTGATGCGCTCGAGGTGGACTGCATTGCCGTGACAGGGCAAGTTCACGCCATGGACGACCGATTTGTTTTTTGTAGAGGTAGGTGCTGAGGTAGGAGAATACAACGGGTTGCTTGTGATTGGGGGGCCAGTTACATGGTTCGCTGAAGCTAGTGCTCGTGCTGTTGTTTGGCAAGAATGCATTACCAATTAAACTTGGAATATCCTTGCAGCAATGAGAAAGATTCACCTGACCCTAATGCAGAATGGAGGAGCCATTTGGTGATGAAATGTTACGTCGCAATGTCTGGTCCCTGGTAAATATGAACGTGTCTGACAGTCTCCTCTATAGTTTATCCTCGTTTTCCTGTGATGCTGGTTACTTTATATATAGCAAAGATTAACAATATCTGTGACATAATAACAAAGTAATATATAGAAGGAAGAGTTAAAACATAGGAAAGACTAACATTTGTGTCTTAACTCCCAACGTATGGAAGATACATCAAATGCAACATGACATGCATCAAATGGAATTTTTTAATCTACTCCTCTGCTAATGACTCTGAGAACAAAGGAACATATGGAAGATACCAAGGTCTACTGACAAATTCTATCAGAATCAAACATCTAACATAAGAAAAGACACGTGCAGGGATGACATGAACTTTTCTGCTGTCCATGTCATATGTGATAATTGTTCTTGCCTCCCCAGCAAAGAAGATCAAATTCCATTCTGGGTGAATTGTAATCGGTATGCAGTCTTCATCCCATTCCTCATGCCAAATTGAATATTAGTCTTTCCAAATACATTAAGAGTGCTAACAGTATGCTTCAGTATCCATTCATCAGTATTATAGTCTTTAAGGACCCAGACTAAAAGTTAAAACTTAGTGCGCCTATCAAGAGTACACACACACAAGTGACCCTAAGCTTGATGTATGGAGGCAGCAATTCCATCAGGCCTAGGAATTTTTCTCTATTTGTTTCCCTTGACATCCATAGCAAGTATGTGATAGTACCCACCCTTGTAGCCAACCATGTGCAGACAACTGTTAAGAAACACACTTGTTGATCTTACTAATGTCACTTAGTACCATCGCTCCCCCATCCACATTCCTTAGAGATCCATGTTGTTTTGGATGAGTAGATGTTGACAACCACGCACTCACCCTCCTCTTCTATATATTCAACCACATGGAAGTGCGAGGAGGCTGTGGGATCGAATGCCAATCGAGCCTCACCAAAAGAATGGTTACTAGGCAGCAATTCCGTGAACCACTGGATTGCCCGATTGCAAACCACATAGTGGTATCCATCAGGTACATAGCACCAGCATAGGATGAGGCCGTTGCAGCAATCACTGACAGCTACATTATCCATGGGCAAGAATTCGAAGGACAACTCTACACTGATGATGCTGGTGAAGTGTCTATAGCCTTTATAAGTGTCGTAGATGAAGCCGGCCACAGTTTGGGGCAGCAGCCTAAGGTACTTCGGGTCTGAGATGAGTCTTTTCTGGGATTTACAGACCATTTTCCAGTAGAACAAGGAGATGGAGGGGAGGCAGCGGAGGATCTCGACAACAACATCATCCACGAGGCTGGCAAATGAGTTTGTCCTCTTATCGGAGGCCTCCACCATTTCTAGTTTAGCTCAAAAGAAACATATGAGCTCCATTCTAACACCCCCAACATCCATGCATCATCGGTTTTCAGTCCAAATGCAATCCCCTAGTAGCATAGGCAACACATGCTGAAGTAATCCCTAGATGAAGAAATGAATAGGAAAGGTGAGAAAGGATACCAGCAGATCGGATCTAATGCCTTTGTCATGACACATAACTAACGTGGACGCCAATGACGCCGTTCTCCATGAGGAAAGACCCGTAGCTAGCCGAAAAATGGACTCGTGAGCCACCATAGCACACGGATCTTGGCGTTCAAAGGCTACCCGTATGTTCTGATTCTGAGTGGCCTGGTGTGCCTGTTGGAGTAGCTGTAGGTCCCACAGGTAGACGTCAGAGGAGTGCAGACAGCTGTTGAAATTTACTGCAATGGAAATAAAGTCCGGCGCCATTACATTTGACCATGTCTAATAGTGTCTCCATATTTTATCCTCGTTTTCCTGTGATGCTTGTTACTATGTCGGTAAGTAGTTTACGTGACTAACTGCATAGGAAAGATCAATGATGTCTACGTCATAGAATGCAAGGGAACACGTCGAAGCAAGATTTGAAACTGCCAGACCATACTGTGTGTCATGGAGGAGAGGTGCTATTGATTTGTATTGCAGATGATAATGTTCGATCGCTGCATATTTGATTTCACAGGACCAACTGTGAAGGGTTGTTATGAGTGGTGTGGCAATCAGTCCGCTGGGAAACCGATAGCATTGCATCAACTGAATTCAGGCTCCACCCTTGCAGTGAGGATCCAGTCTTGATGGATCCTAATGCAGAAGTAAGGAGCCATTCGTGTACATTTGACCGCGTCTGACAGTATCATCTATAGCTTATCCTCATTTTCCCAACCCAATTATTTATTAAAAATAGCGGTGTAGTAGCGGGTGTGTTTGACCACGGTTGTAGAGTGGTTCGGTCCGACCCCTGCAACTAAACACGTCTGACAGTATCCTCCATAATTATACTACTCGCTTTCCTCTGATGCTTGTTACCGTGTCGTTTACTAGCTTACGTGACTAAATACGGAGTATATTGAAATGACCTTATCATACTGTGTGGTCCAAGGGCACATGAGATCAACATGTTCGACACAATGAGAATGTATGACTTCCTTAGGATCGGGGATGACCCTATTATCACAAGACCCATATAAGGGCTGTCCCGCAGTATACAAAAGAGATATGGCCGGACTTTCCCATGCTACATGAAAGAGAAATGGACAGACTGTCCCATCTCTTGATCCCGCAAGTCCCAAGTCTTGGCTCTTGGTAGTTCATGTCTGCGTACACCAGAACATCTGACCGCTACATAATTGAACTCGTAGGACAAGCCATTGATGTTCAAATGTAGTGTGCACATAAGAAAGTCCGGCCCTGTACATTTGATCGCGTCTGGCAGTACCCTCTATAGTTTATCCTCATTTTCATGTGATGCTTGTTACTGTGTCCTTCACTAGCTAAAGTGACTACTAACTTCATATGATAGAGTATCGACATCTACAACATAAAACGAAAGGGAGTACATGAACTTTGATACATCAAGTTCATACTCCGT
>CM041642.1:34977530-35054696 GCA_023333625.1 Bothriochloa decipiens | reverse complement strand
GGTGGCCTACTCTTCACCCCTTTGACGTATTCCTCCAGTGTCATCGGGAAGGCTGGGGAGGAGGGGATCTGGCATATCCCCTTGTCTGCAGTTCGAGGCTGGTGAGTCTATTCCCTTGTCTGATGTCGACCTTGCTGACCTCCTTTTGTTTGAAGGACGCAGCACTTGCTGTGGGTTTTGTGGTTTATGGCCGGCTGGATCTGGTTCTTCTTCCCCTCGGCGGCGGTAGCTGTCACTGGCGAACTCAGATCCAGGAGCTGATGAGGTTGGGGCGCGGCCCCAGTCGATGGAGTTTTGTTGTTTGCTTCTTCAACTGTGACTGCAACCAAAGCTTGTAAGCGATGCGGCTTCTCTAACTCATGGTTGACGATGGAGTCTTCTTTGATGGCGGCGGTCGGCGGAGTCTACTGGCGTGTTCATGAAACACAAGCTCTAACGGACGTTGTTATTTTTTTTATGTTAGGGGCCCTTGTGTAAGATAGGTGAGACGGCTGTCCACGTACTGTATCCTCCTATGTACTATCTGTGTTTGTATGCGTATTTCTATGTTTTCCTTGTCCAGTAATGCAGATACTACTTATCATATAAGTACATATATATATAACAATATCTTGTGGTCGATGTTTCCTTCCTCTTCTTTGTCACACCCGGCCCATTTGGCCCATAGTGGCCCATGTGTATTAATGAGATATTGTGGAGAGTTTAGTCCCACCTTAGATGTTTAGGATGGGATAGACCAACATATAAGGCTTCTAGATTTCATCCCACCATCCCCTAGTTAATCCTTTTAAGCGAAACGAGGACGAAAGCTTATGTGGGATGGTGGTAGATGTGGTTCGCTCAGCGTGCAGAGTGGATCTGAGCCATTTGGATTATGGGGCATTACAAATGGTATCAGAGCCACCTTCGCGGCCACAGGCGCGTGCGGACCAGGGGCTCATGGGGGTTCATGCGCGTGTAGGCTCTGCAGAGCACACGGCGTGGCACATGTGCCGAAAATGGGCGCACGATCGCATGTGCCAAGAGGGAAACATTCCTGGTCATCATTTTCCTGGTTGTGGGTATGTTGGGCTCAATGAGCACGTCGAGTTCTTTGAGGGGGTGTCTGACACCCGGCCCATTTGGCCCATAGTGGCCCACGTGTGTTAATGACATATTGTGAAGAGTTTAGTCCCACCTTGGTTGTTTAGGGTGGGATAGACCAATATATAAGGCTTCTAGAGTTCATCCCACCATCCCCGGGTTAATCCTTTTAAGCAAAGCGAGGAAGAAAGCTTAAGTGGGATGGTGGTAGTTGTGGTTCGCTCAGCGTGCAGAGTGGATCTGAGCCGTTTGGACTCTGGGGCGTTACATTCTTTCTCTGATGTTAGGACTATTGATGTCATCCACCATCCCACCCCGTCAGTCTCCTCATCGCCGCTCCTCTCCGTCGCACCTACTCGCTACCCATCGGCGTGCAAGCCGCCTCTCATCGTCGACAAGCAACACGCCGGTATGCCCCACCGGCACGCCCTGCATGGATCCACCACTGCCTCCAAATGGACGTCGGAGCGACCACAGTGCACCAGGGATCCTCTGCTGCCGCCTCTAGCTCCGCCGCCCTGCCACCACAAGACCAATGGGCAGATATTCTTCCATTTTCACGGGATATATATCCAATAATGTTTAGGGCAACATGTCCACACGAGGCGAATGACTGTCCCTTATGGGCGGGGACTGCCCAACTAAGGATTGTCCCATGGTACACAAAATAGATATGGCCGAACTTCCCCATGGTACACGAAAGCGAAATGGCTGGACTATCCTAAGTCCCAAGTCTTGGCTAGTGGCAGAGTTTATATCTGCTAACTCAGAATGTCTGACCGCTATATAGTTGACCTCATAGGACAAATAAACAATGGGTTTGTTAGTTTTGATTGTCATGTCAATTAGTATGCACCGATTGAAAACATCAATCGCCTACCTGCTGGCTCCCACATTACAGCGATGAGGAAATCTCGCCGCATCGTAATGCAGAACGGATCAAGGAGCCATGGTGTCAAAATGCTACTGCACACGTATATCTGATCTCATAGGATGGTATTGGAAAATAGCTGCTTAACCAGTCGGTGATGCACTCACGGTGGAATGGATTGCTGTGACATGGCACATTCACACCATGGGCGGCCGATGTGTTTTGGCCGAGGTAGGTGTCGTGGAAGGAGAATAGAACAAGTTGCTTGTGACTTGGAGGCCTAGTTACATGGTTTGGGTCGTTCCACATCTCTGAAGTTGGTGTTCGTGCTGTTGTTGGGCAATAACGCATTATCAAAGTTTTTGAACTTGGACCAGACTGGTACTCATCTTCACCGTGGCTACCCAAGGTCACCGCCACAAGATCCACTGTATTTTGTTGTCTGGACATGCTCAATGGAGACAATTGTGATGTTCAATAGTTTAACTTGCTGTTATAATACCTATGCATGTGATTTTTTGTTGACCTTTATAGTACCCTGCTGATTCTTATTATCGGTTTGTTGTAAACCGTATGCTACCAGTAGTCCATCTCAACAACTCTTGCCTTGCTCTATAGCTTCACGGGTAATACGTAGCTCTTCAGTTTCACTACGAATGCCAAGAAAATCCAACCGCTCCATATTTGATCTTGTAGGACAAAGTGTGAATGTTTTGAAAGCCCTAGCAATCAGTCTGCCGAGTGCCCGCTGATGGTTACGATTTTGGTCAGTCCATAGTAGTGGCACAACAGAGTTTAATTTAGTGTAAAGTTCAACCATAGATCACGTGCAAGGGTATTATTACAACAAGTTTTTTAATGGAAATGCATTTGGGCACGTAAGAAAGTCCGACCCCTTTATGTTTGATCGCGTACGAGAGTATGGTGGAGTATCGACATCTATGACATAAAACACATGGGTATCGACTGCACTCCCTCTTGCTATTTATGCTTTGCCCCTTCAAAAGAACATTCCCAAAATAATAAAAAGCACATAAACATAGTTCGAACGACATTATATTAATTTCTAGTATTTTTCTGGGTACATGAGGTCATTTCAAAATAGAGCAAAAGTCCACTACAATTGTACTCGCTGTTGCACATGTACTGCTAAAGACCCAACTGGACCTACCAGTCGATGCCACTGCCCATGCCATTGTCTGTCTCGCCACCCTCCGCCTAGTGCAAGCCTGACAATGTGTAGTCATCCATCGAGTAGCCCTCATCCCTATCTAGATCTGAGTCTAATGAGGTGGAGTCATCCGTCAAGTAGCCCTCATCGCTGTCCTAATTGGTTAGACGGTTCCAATTCCACATGCGCGGAGGGTAGAGCGGTAATGACACAAACTCCTCCCCCTGCTCTAGTGAATCCAATAACAAGGGAACATATGGAAGATAGGCTGGTCTGTGCTAGAAGCATTCTTCTTCCGATTTAATCAAACATCTACTATACAGAAAGAGTCTGGTAGGAATGACATGAGCTTTTCTGTGGTCCATGTCATATGCGATGATTGGTTTTCTTTCATGCCCTACTAAGAAAACCAATTTCCATAATGGGTGAACTACAATTGCCTTGTGGGCATGATTTGCATCCCTTCTTCTGTTGGCACACACCTCCTCAGCAGTCCATCAGAACACACACTGTAGTTGGCGTTTATTAACATAGAGAAAGGAAGCGTTTATTAACATAGTTGGTGTTGGCGTTTATTAACATCGTTACTAGAATTGGTATATCTTAGCAACAACACCAAGAAACACCTAAAGGTATTCTGCAACGTTTACAGAACAAGTCCGCAAGTGCACGGAAATACTGTTGTAGCATTTCACCCGGAAGTATTCAGGGTATCATTATTTATATTTTTCCAAAAGAAGGCATGGTATAAAAGAGTATAATAGGGACATGGACAAGATAACATGATTGCATAATAGACCAAAGTTCATAATAGGCGTATAGTAAACAGGATATTTGGATAACTTGAATCACGCAATTGAGTCAATCTCAAGGATAAAGATAAAAGAAAGTATAAAGAATATCCTAAACTAGAGCAGGCATTCCTAGATAGCTATGTCAAGATAGCAAGAACATACAAATACATGCTTGTTATATAGGGTCAGGAATTCTAAGTTAAGATAGTCTGGTCACTGTTGATCTACTTTGGGCACCAGAGTGCACCTGGTCTGCCAGGCGATACCGGTGTACAGCTCTACTCCAAACCCGGATGAGGGGGATTACAAAGGATGGATGGGACAAGGTCACTCCCCGCCGCCTACCACCTCAACCGTACGAGAAAGGTGCAAATGAAGGTAGCTCTAGCCTAGACACCATGTTTAAGCTATCAACTACTACTCTAGCATGATGTCAAGGCTCACCCGTCCCCGGGGTCCTTCTACTAGAGCAACCACCACAAGGACAGACGACGAACCTGCAAACCAACTTGACCAAGACTAAATTAAAGTAGAACCCATCACCTCAACTTAGCCATAGGTCTAAACATGTATGTATGATAGAATAAGCATAAAGTTCTATGCATAAAAGAACTTAGCTCTAATTTCATAACAAAGCTAAATAGATAGAATAAGAATAAGAACATAGAAAGATTCTTCAAAGTATTCATACCAAGCTCTTCCTTCTAGAGATCCTTGCTCTCCTTACATGGCTCCTTGCCAAACTCCTACTACTACATCCTAAAACTACTAAAGAGAATAGAAGTGAGGGAGAGAGGCTCTTCTTGTGTGGTGTGTGTTGAGAGAGTGCCTCCTCCCCTCCTCTTATACTATGTAGAGGTCGATTCGAGGGTAGAATGAGAAAACCCAGCACCACACCACCCTCCTCTGCCATCAATGTACCGACACGAGGAGGCTGGGCCCGAACCACCTTCAGAGTGCATCGGCTGGACCAGGTGCGCCGGCCAGCCCACTCCAAGTCGGTTCGCGACCAATCTTGTCCTGTGGGCTATGTCATAGGCCTGGACTGAGGTGTCATCGTGGGTTTGGTCCAGAGGTGCTTCAATTGGGTTGTGTTTCCCTAGTTTGGCAAATACGCTTTCTCGAAAGGCGTTTTTTAGTGTAGATATTCCTTATACTTGGTGTATTTCCTGTAAAGTGTCACAACTTCTAGTACAAGTGTAATTCTATTAGTAGTAAAGGTATATGTGCATAGAAATATTTAGTTTCTCCCTTTTTGGATTAATTTTGGCAGTATAAAATCATTGATAAGGACCGGCAACAAAATCCCCCAAGCTTACCCTTTGATCCTCCTCGAGCAAAGCTTGGCTTTGGTTGTTGATCAGGAGTTGCTTCAATGCTGATTACATTTAAAGTGTACCAGATTTATAACAAAGTTTTCTACCTTAGTTTGAATAAATTAGCATTCTATCCACCCTGTTATTGTCTCAAAACAAATGGGGCTTTTTAGCTATCTCGAGTCTAGGGCGATTGCAAGATAGAACAGATTCACAGACATTGCTTATCGTTCATCCCAAGATCAGCTATCTTTCTGGAGGTTTTGAAAGTTTTTGCAAAAGAAAGCCAAGTTCCTTAAATGATTCTCTTGATCGCTCAATGTGTATGATTACCTCACCAAAGGCATTGTGCCTTCTGTTCAAACCTACTACTAAGGATTTTTGAGTGAAGTTCTAGGCAGGTATGAAAGTGGGCATACTTGCATCACATATATTGCTAAGTCAAAAACCGAACCACAAGGAGGTACAAGTCATACACTTTGATTGAGATGTGCAAGTGTGCGGAATGAAAGATGGTTCCTAGTTCTAAGTATTTTTGGTACTCAATGCATCATGACTCTCTTTATTGGATGGATGATATGGAAGAGTATGGGCTATGAATGGAAGTGCACATATTTTTTTTGTTTGAACTGGGATTTGAATTTCCTGTTATTTATCATCTATCTCTCATGCCCCTTGGCATGGATGCTTTCTTTTTTCTTTTTCTTTTTCATGCCCCTTGGCATGGTTTTTTTGACATAGCTCATATCCTTTATTGACATATGAAGAATTTTTGGATGGAGAGACATCACGATGGTAATGCGAGGAGTACATTTTCTGAATAAGGAATGCGCGGCTCTCAGGGTAAGAGTTAGCATTTTTATTTGGTGGAAAAGGATGCGCAACTTTTAGGATAAGAGTTGGCATATTTATGGTGGACGGAAGGGTGCATATTGTGCGCAACTCTCAGGGTGAGAGTTGGCATTTTATTTGGTGGGTGCATGCGAATCTCAATCATGGTTGCATGACCATAATCTCACTAAGGTCACAACAATTTGACCTAACTCAATGTTCCACAAGCAGCATATGACTAAAAGGTTTGCAGAATTGAAACATGTCATATGGCCTTGGTAGGTATTTCATAATCATTGAGGAACTTTTATTTTTGAAATTTTTTCAAATAAAACTCCAGATGTCAAGTCTCACTCAGAACAAAGTCATAGCGTAGCCCATGTCACTATATCATATCAGGCAATAACTTAGACAAGATCAAGCATGCGCAACCCACTAGTTCATGTTTTTGGATGAGACATTTTTAGATGATAAACCCAAACTTTAGAGAAAGCTCGATTATAAAGCAGGTACAAGAGAAACATAAAATAGAGCAATTATTCATCATTTCAACAAGGGTAGAACTAAATATTTCCATAAAACATATATAGAGTGGAATATCATTATTTTTTATCATATCTCATTACCTTTGCGGGAGTCCTCCCCAAGCTAGCTTCTGACTTACCTTTAGTGATTTAGCTTGGAATGTAGCTAGCTTCTGATTTAGCTAGCTTGGAATTCGTGGTTTGTGGCATCATTTGAGAATGCTAGGAAGCTTCCCTCCCCCAAGCTTGTCTTATGGTGATATCAATATATCAATACAACACACTTGGGGTTGAAAGGTTTTCTTTTATTTTATTATTATCAAAATTATTTATTTGTTTTTTGATTTACCAAACTAGTTTCATCTCCATTGTCATCTCAAGACTTACCCTTATACAATCTATATATTCCTGCAGGGGTTAGTCCATATGATCAACCGAAATCTATAATAGCAGCTTTAGTTCAAAGATCAAACTAGACACCATGTCTAATTTGCCAAGGTAGGCTAAAAAATCTAAGCACCATGCTCACATTAAAAAGCCTATAGAAGCATGCATGATCTCACATCCAAGCTTCAAACTAAGCACCATGCTTAGTTAAAAAGATGCAAGACCAACACGTCTAAACCAAAAACTTACTACCATAGAGAAAGGAAGCATGACAAGATAACCAAGATTCATCCAATAGAGGCAAAAACATTGAAAGGTGAATAGGATAACCAAAAGGTTTATTCATTTAAAAGCTTGTCCAGCCAACTTTTACTAAAACAAAAGCAAAGCAAGACAATGTTTGCAAAGTAAAGTAGGCCTTGTTTTATCTCCATATAAGATTGCTTCCGTTCTTTATGAGAGCAACTCGAAGTTCATTAATCAAAAATCAACACCATGTCAAATTTTTGATTATAGAAGGTTATTTTGACCTAAGCACCATGCTTAATTCAAAAAGCCTATGGATGTACCACATGCCCATGTGAAAACAACCAAACTAAGAGCATATCACATAAACAAAGGAAGGTCATGATTTTTTTAGGATATAAAAAATGAGTATAGAGTTGGTGAACATTACCTTTGCATACTTGGGTGTTTGTACCGACAACATACATGGATGAAATGTTGATGTTGTTGCTGCGGTTTGCATGATAACTTTTCTCAAGTGAACCTCTAAGCCAGGGCACTCTCATGGTTTAGCGTGTATAGCCATGGCCTTGAAGATTTTAGCAAAGGTTTGGAGGCAAGCCCTTCTTTCTTGTGTAAGCAATGTTGGGTGGAGTCAGGTAGCCCATAGGTGTTCTTCTTTAGAATATGTGGGACCAATCTGCTCCTTTTCTCTCCTCTAGTATCTTTTTACTTTTTTCAACACTCTATTTTTTTCTCTCTTTCGTTGTTTTCACAAAATCTTCTTCTTCTTCTTCTTTTATTTTTTTTAGCACCATATTTTTCCTTTTCTTTTATCTCATTTTTTATATAAACAAGGCAAGCTGACATCATCATCATCTCTTTTTTTGATGACCCTCGGTGAGCTTGGAACTAAGGATCTCACCCTCATCCCCACACTTGGACTTTTGTGTTAAAAATCAAGTGTTGAGTCAGGGTCCCCTTTGGAGTGTGTTCCATTACCCAAAAGCATCAAGGTTTGTGGATGATAATGCTCCATGTGCTCAAGCGTCATATGACTCGTACTCTTCTTGATCTTAACATGAAATGGTTAGTAACAAGAATACTCGAAGGTGCATATTTTCTTGACACATGTCCTTGCTTTTATTGAAAAGGAAACTTTTTTTATTATTAATATTTATTTCTACTATAGTTTATTTTTTCATATTTTAGCAAGGTAACAAAAAGAGATCAGAATATAAGATACATGTTGTAGTCCTCCCCTAAGCTAGCTCAAAGCCTAAGGGTCGGGGTCGTACCCCGCAATTCCGTTTTCTCCTGCTTGGTTATGAATCGGTAGATCACAAGGGATCTTACCTTCCCTTGTGATTACCTCATTGGAAAAATATATGCAGGAAGTAGCAAATTGCGCTAGTTGGTTTTCAAAATTTTATTCAAACTCTATTATTCAAAGGAGGAAATTTAATCTATATCATTTTTTTAAGAATTTAGAAATATATTTTTTTCTTTGAAGAATATAAAGGGAAAACAAATTATTTGAAAGATAAGTTATCAAATTTTAGATTTTGAAAATATATATTCTTTTGAAAGATTATTTTATTTTTAGATGTTAGAAACTCTCTTTTTTTAAGACATCTTAAAATATATATTTTTTGAACTATTTTATGGAATATCTTTATTGATAAATAAAATAACTTCAAATTATTTTTCTTTTTCAAAGTCTACACTTAGCAGTTTTGGAACAATGATTAGACATATCGTTTAATCAAAGTACACAATTTTAATCTAAGCTCCATGCTTAAATTAAAATGCCCATGAAGATATGATCATGCATAAACCATACTTCGAACCAAAACATGCTTCATGCAAAACTTTTAAAGAAATCAACATTTATTAAAAACATTTATTTTCTTTTAGCATAAATTATTTTTTATATTTTATAGAAGGAATAGCTCATGACTTGCAAATTTTTTTTCAAAATATGTTTTTAGGTAGCCAAAAGAAATATAAATATTTTTTAAAATGAATAAGGACTACTACACAAACATATTATCAAGAACATGTCCAACTAAAATGTTTTAACTAATGCCTTCCCTGGCAATGGCGCCAGAAATGCTTGTTGGCGTTTCTTAACATCATTACTAGAATTGGTATATCCTAGCAACAACACTAAGAAACACCAAAAGGTATTCTGTAGCATTCACAGAACAAATCCGCAAGCGCACGGAAATATTGTTGTAGCATTTCACCCGGAAGTATTCAGGGTATTGTTATTTATATTTTCCCAAAGGATGGCATGGTGTAAAAGAGTATAATAGGGACATTTATAAGATAACATGACTGCATAATAGACCAAAGTTCATAACAAGGGTAAGCAGAATAGATATTTGGATAACTTGACACACACACTCGAGCCAATCTCAAGGACAAAGATAAAGAAAGAATAACGAAAATCCTAAACTGGAGCATGCATTCCTAGATAGCTATGTCAAGATAGCAACATCATACAAATACATGCTTGTTATATACGGTCAGGAATTCTAAGTTAAGATAGTTTGGTCACTGTTGATCTACTTCGGGCAGCTGAGCGCACTTGGTCTGCCAGGCCATACTGGTGTACAGCTCTACTCCAAACCCGGATGTGGGGGATTACAAAGGACGGACCGGACAAGGTCACTCCCCGTCGCCTACCACCTCAACCGTACGAGAAAGGTGCAAACGAAGGTAGCTCCAGCCTAGACACCACGTCTAAGCTATCAACTACTACTCTAGCGTGACGTCAAGGCTTACCCGTCCCCGGGCTCCTACTAGAGCAACCACCACAAGGACGGATGACCAACCCACAAACCAACTTGACCAAGACTAAATTAAAGTAGAACCCATCACCTCAACTTAGCCCTAGGTCTAAACATGTATGTATGATAGAATAAGCATAAAGTTCTATGCACAAAAGGACTTAGCTCTAAGTTCATAACAAAGCTATATAGATATAAAAAGAACAAGAACATAGAAGGATTCTTCAAAGTATTCATACCAAGCTCTTCCTTCTAGAGATCCTTGCTCTCCTTACAAGGATCCTTGCCAAACTCCTCCTACTACATCCTAAAAGTACTAAAGAGAATAGAAGTGAGGGAGAGAGGCTCTTCTTGTGTGGTGTGTGTTGAGAGAGTGCCTCCTCCCCTCCTCTTATACTATGTGGAGGTCGGTTCGGGGGTAGAATGGGAAAACCCAGCACCGCACTACCCTCCTCTACCATCAATGTACCGACACGAGGAGGCTGGGCCTGAACTGCCTTCAAAGTGCGTCGGCCGGACCAGGTGTGCTGGTCGGCCCACTTCCAGGTCGGTTCACGACCAGTCTTGGCATGTGTGCTGTGTCGTAGGCCTAGACTGATGTGTCATCGTTGGTTTGGTCCAGAGGTGCTTCGATTAGGCTATGTTTCCCTGGTTTGGCAAATACGCTTTTCCAAAAGGCACCTTTGTTACTGTAGATATTCCTTATACTTGCTGCAAAGTGTCACAAGTTCTAGTACAAGTGGAATTCTATTAGTAGTAAAGGTATATGTGCATAGAAGTATTTAGTTTCTCCCTTTATGGATTAATTTTGGTGGTATAAAATTGTCGATAAGGACTGCCAACACTTATCCCCCACGTCAGATTGAAAATGGTCTTAGACGGGTCCCACTTGTCGATAACTGACACGCTGGTCCTGCACACCAGATGGAGAACGACGCCCATTCGGAACGGATGAGTAACGGCGGGTCCCATAATGTCGGACGGAGAAGTGTCCGGCTGAGTGACGGGCGGGTCCCATGACTAACGGCGGATGGGGTACTAGTGATGCGTGGTAACGGCGGATGGAAGTATGAGTGAAGGCAAAGGACTGTTAGTGTTTCTTAGCGTCACTACTAAAGATAGACTATAGGTCCATCCTTAATAATAATACTAGAAACGTGTGTTGACATTCCTAACTACCATTACTTCAGAAAGGTAACCCTCGGTCCTTAATGGCGCCGGCCTAGGTAATATAGTCTGGTAATAATAGTTAAAATTGCCTGAATAGCCTTCCTAACCGTCATTACTTACGATATGCAAAACTGCAGCACGGTGCCTTGGGGTGCAACAAGGATTACAATTCTTAAGTAATGGTACTTAGGTACGCCAATCATGATAGCTCAATATGAATAAATCCGCAAGCGCACGGAACTATCATTGTAGCATTTCAACCCATGAGTATTCAGGGGTGTCGTATTTATAATTCCCATAGGAGAGCAGGATGACTTATTGAGTGCATAGGTAGACATATTGAGTGCATAGGTAGACATAGCATAGGCAGGGGTAAATCATGGTTCAAAGATAGTGGACACACATCTGAGCCAACCTCAAGGATAAAAGGGAAATAAAGAATAAAAGAATATATCTAACTGAGCAGGCTTTGATCTTATATAGCTATGCAAAGAACTGTTAGTAAACATCTAACTAGCATGTCTAGCATCAAGACTAAGTCTGGGATGATAGGGAGATCCCCGCAGCTGGTCTACCAGCCAATAGAGACTTTATGAACTCCTACTCAATACCCGAACATGGGGGAGTGCTAGGGATGGACAGGGCTGTTACCACCTGCCAACCTACCCCTCTACCCTTGGGGCACCGACATATCCGCCGATCTTCGCATACCCGGGCACCATGCCCGTGTAATTGGAAACAACTCCTAACCCCCATGGACCCCACCCTTTCAGAGTGAAAGGCTAGGTTAAGAGCAACCGAGAAGGCACGATGAACCATCACCTTATCCCTAGTTCTTCCTCTATTCATACTAATTCAATGAATGATGAAGAACAATGATGAACATGTCAAGAACATAACACATAAACTATATGCTTGTTTAAATATCATGATCATAACATGAACAAGACTATACTCTAGTTCATATGCATTGCTATATGAATAAGATAAGAACTTGAACTTGGAAGAGAACTGCATAGTATTCATACCAAGGTGTTCTCCTTCTTCCAAGGAGACAAGCTCTCCTTGCTAGCTCTTGCCTTGCTCTCCCTCTCTTTTATAGTCCAACTAGGACGGTTCGAGCACCAACAAATATGGAAGCAGTGAAACCACCTTGAGGGAACCATTCTACGCACCGCCTGAGAAGACTAGGCCTAGGAGGCCCCACTAGGGGACCGGCCGCCCCTGGGATAGGCCGCCCCCTAGTGGGTCCGTTTGGCCACCGCCTTCGTGTGGTCGGTTCGTCTCTGGGCCTGGACTTCTTCTATGGTTACGAATGGGCCCAGAATGCTAATGAAGGTGGGCTTCTCTTCTTCTTTGCGCCTTTTCTAAATATGAATTCTGGAATGCGCTTTCTTTATGGTTTTTGTGCATTTCCACATATCACACCTGCAAGTCAAGTATACACCAAAGCTTGTAAAAATGTTAGTTTAAAGCCCTACCTACTATTTTATTGTAGTAACATATTGGCGGTAGAAAATAGGCTCTAAGGACCGCCAACAACTCCCCCACACTTAGTCCTTTGCTTGTCCTTGAGTAAAGGTTTGAAGGACTAAGCGGGTTTATCTCCTTGATTTGAAATCTGCATACAAGTTATTCCAAGCTTCACCTGAACCTGTGAACTTCCAAGTGTCTACCAAGTCATCTTGGGTAATTGAAAAATGGAATAGCCTGGATTCAAATCTTCTTACTCGTATCCCTGCTCAGAAACTTGGGTTTTTGTAAAGTTTTTGAAAACATAAAGATAGCACTTGTTCCTTGAATGATTCTCTCAAGTCACTCATATATTGGTACGTGGTACCTCAACAAGGCATATAAAGGGATTGCCTTCACTTGATCATCCTACTTCTAAAAGATTTATCTGGAGCTTTAGGTAGGGATGAAAATACTAAGGCACACTTACCTTGCATGTGTTGTCAAGTTAAATCTCGGACCTCACTAGAGGGAAGCGTCATACTCTTAGATTAGAACTGTGCATGTGTGTGGAGAAAGTATGGAGGATGTTTATGGTGTCTAACCTAATTCTACTATGCTCTTTAAAAAAACATCTCCCTCCTTATTAGGACTTAGAAAGATCTTCTATGAGAGCATGGGCTATCCTTATTCTCTATTCTCCTTTTTTTTCTTTTCTTCCACCTTTTCTTTTCTCTTCTCTCTTTTCTTTATCTCTATTATTTTTTTCTTCATCACTTTTTTCTTTTTTTCACTATTCTTTTTTTCATTTCTTCTCCACCTTTTGAATGATAGCCTCATGCCTCTATTTGCAACAAAAACTTCAAGGGAGATATGGACAAGAATTTAGAGCATTTATTTGGGTGGAACATAACAAGCATATTTTTGGTTCTCTCCCAGTATAGAAGTAGAACATTTTTGGGTGGATCTAAATGGAAGGCATGTTTGCGCCTACTCCCAGGGTAAGAGTAGTGCAATTATTTGGTGGATGGATGAATGAATGTTGTGCGCAACTCTCAGTGTAAGAGTTGGCAACTTTATTTGTGGGTGCGCGAATTTTGATCTTGGGAGCATGAAACTTCTCTCAACAGGGGTCACAAAACTTGACCAAACTCAACACAAAGTAAGAAGCATATGTGGAAGGTTTTGTCATGAAAGATCATATATGGCCTTGGTAGGTATTTGCATATCATTCAAGGAACATGCTATACTGGTTTTTGTTTTGTAAAAATAAATCCCAAGTTCTTTGCAAGAAATGAGCAAGCGTCATGTCATCCCACTATATCTCATTCGTCAATCATTTAGATAAAATGGGGTCCCTATGATACGTTTTCACAAGTAGTAGGAGTATTGGCAAGGAATAAAGAGTATGCAAACTTTAATCACAGGATGACATGGAGATGGAGCATCAAAAGTTTTGTCTTTTTAAAAGTGTTCAATGTTAAATTTCAAAACTTTTGAAAGGAGCGAGGGTAGAGTTGCACAAACCACCATTGAAGATGAAGGAGCTAAAGGAAGTTGTTTGTCTCGTCCTTCTATACGATGGGTTGCTTGATGTTTGTGCAATGTGTTGGGGAGATCTCGAGTTTGTTTTTGAGTTATGCTTGAGAGATCTCCCCGACACTTATTTTTTTGTCCCTGCTTTTATTATAACAAAGAAAACAAAACAAGAGGGACTACAACAGGCAAGAGTCTTATTGACTAAAAGATCAAGGAAACAAAATTTTATTAGTTATTTTTATTTTATTAAAAACTTATTCAACCAACTTTTATTAAAACTCAAGCAAGGCTGAGATAAAAGATGCAATGAAAACATAGCCAAGATTTATCTCCATATCAGATTACTTCCATTGTTTATGAAAACAACCCATGGTTCATTAATCAATTTCAACACCATGTAAAAACTTGATTAAAGAAGGCAATTTTAACCTAGCACCATGCTTAATTAAAAGGGCCTATAGGTAAACTGTATATGATCGTATACATGCATACCCAAACCAGAGCATATGACATAAACATAGGAAGCATGAATTCGAATGATCATATAGAGACAAGTATGAGTGAAAGGGTTGGTGAACATTTATTACCTTTTTCATACCTGAGTGTTCTTACCGGCAGCATATGTGGATTTCTTTGAAGATGTTGTACTGGTGGCGTGGTCGTACATGCTCCAACTCAGGTGAACCATCATGCTAGATCACACACACACTACTAGTGTATATGGACCTTGGGCCTTATTGGAGCAAAAGTATAAAGGAGTAGACTCCTTCTTTTATTTTTCTTTTTATATATGTTTTTTATATTATTTCTTTTATATCTCCAATGCCCTTTTTTTCAACTCTTTCTTTTTTTTATAACTACCGATGACCTTCGGCAAGGGCTTAACATTTATAGTCTATTGGCAAGACTTCTCCCTTTTCATTGCTCTGTAGCTGCATGAACAAACTCGGGAGAATTCTCTGGTTGCCCCGGGATTTTTCCCGTATTGTTGACAGGAATAGAAGCAGCAATTTGAGCAAACCGGGTTTCCATCATTTTATTGAAACTTAGTTGATGTTTAACCAAAGAAGACATAGCTTCAAGCTTAGCATTTATATCTTCAAACATTTTATCATTGAAGGAAAGCTCTCTAGCAAGATATGCATTAAATGCAGCTTGCCTTAAAACAAAGCTTCTCTAGTAAGGTTGATCGAAAATGTAATTCGAATTGAGATTGGAAGAATTACCTTGTGGGTGGTTATGGTTATTCCACCCATTATTACCTGATTGTTGATGTTGGTGAAACCCGTTGTTGATGTAGGACGCTTCTCCCTGGGTTTTGGGACAGCTGTTCCCTGAATGGCCAACATCTCCACAGACTTCACACATCATGTGTGAGCCCATGGCTTGGACGGTGCCTGTGGTGGGCTTGGTGGCACGGTCGTCCAGCCTCTTTATTAGGAGGTCTATTTTTGCGGCAAGCAAATCCGTCTCCCTCACGGAATGCATGACTTCTTGTGTTTCTCTTCCTTCTCCCCAGCTTTGGTTTGCCACCATCTTTTCAATGAGTGCAGTAGCATTTTCGATGGTGAGGGAGAGGAATGCCACTCCAGCTGTGGCATCAATTTGCCCCTTTGACATGGCCGTCGGGCCCTCATAAAAGTTCTGGAGCACAAGCCAATCTTCCATTCCATGGTGGGGACAGGCTCGGACATAGTCCTGTAGCCTTTCCCATGCTTCAGGGATGGACTCGAGTGATGTTTGCTGGAAGTTGGATATCTTCCCCCTTAGAGCACTGGTTATGCTCATGGGGAAGAACTTGATGAGGAACGCCGTGGAACATGTCCCACGTGTTGACAACTTCCTTGCTGTGTTAGAACCACTGTTTTTCCTTGCCCGCAAGGGAGAAAGGAAACAGGCGGAGCTTGATGTTAGTTGGTGCGACGTCTTTGATGATAATGGTATCGCACAACTCAAGGAAGTGTTGAAGATGAGCATTTGCGTCCTTGTTTGGCAAGCCACAAAACTGGCTTGCCTGCACCATCTTGATTAGGCCAGTACGGAGCTCAAAGTTTCCATTCCTGATATTGACAGCGGGCCCAACGGGCACGTTGGCAACAACAAGAGTGGAGTAGTCGCGGAGTGACTTGGCCACGATGATAGTAGCGGATGATGTGAGGGTGACTGGTTCATCTGCCGGTGGAGTAGCAGAAGAAGAAGTGGTACGAGACTTGTCCTTCCTTAGGAGTGCCTTCGGATCGTCGATGAAGTTGTTCGGCAGGTCAAACCACTCATACACTATCCTGTTTTCTTTCCAATAAAAAAGAGGAAGAAAACAAGAAAAGTTAACATGCCTAAACTCTAGCTACCATTTTCTTATTCTGCAATCAATGTTTATGCCAAGCTAGAAGTTTTTATTTCCTTTTGCCTTCCCTGGCAACGACGCCAGAAATGCTTGTTGGCGTTTCTTAGCGTCACTACTAAAGATAAACTATAAGTCCATCCTTAATAATAATACTAGAAAGTGTTTACATTCCTAACTACCATTACTTCAGAAAGGTAACCCTCGGCCCTTAATGGCGTCGGCCTAGGTAATGCAGTCTGGTAATAACAGTTAGAATTGCCTGATTAGCCTTCCTAACCGTCATTACTTACGATATGCAAAACTGCAGCACGGCGCCTTGGGGTGCAACAAGGATTACAATTCTTAAGTAACGGTACTTAGGTATGCCAATCATGATAGCTCAATATAAATAAATCCGCAAGCGCACGGAACTATCATTGTAGCATTTCAACCCGTGAGTATTTAGGGGTGTCATATTTATAATTCCCGTAGGAGGGCAGGGCGAATGCATCTAGCTTTGGTATAAACATGATCACTTATTGAGTGCATAGGTAGACATAGCATAGGTAGGGGTAAATCATAGTTCAAAAATAGTGGACACAATTCTGAGCCAACCTCAAGGATAAAAGAGAAATAAAGAATAAAAGAATATATCTAATTAGGCAGGCATTGATCTTATACAGCTATGCAAAGAACTATTAGTAAACATATAACTAGCATGTCTAGCATCAGGACTAAGTCTGGGATGACAGGGAAATCCTCGCAGCTGGTCTGCTAGCCGATAGAGACTTTACAAACTCCTACTCAATACCCGAATGTGGGGGAGTGCTAGGGATGGACAGGGCTGTCACCACCTGCCCACCTACCCCTCTGCCCATGGGGCACCGACATATCCGCCGATCTCCGCATACCCGAGGACCACGCCTGTGTAATTGGAAACAACTCCTAACCCCCATGGACCCCACCCCTTCAGAGTGATAGGCTAGGTTAAGAGCAACCACGAAGGCACGATGAACCATCACCTCATCCCTAGTTCTTCCTCTGTTCATACTAATTCGATGAACGATGAAGAACAACGATGGACATGTCAAGAACATAACACATAAACTATATGCTAGTTCATATATCATGATCATAACATGAATAAGACTATACTCTAGTTCATATGCATTGCTATATAAATAAGGTAAGAACTTGAACTTGGAAGAGAACTGCATAGTATTCATACCAAGGTGTTCTTCTTTTTCCAAGGAGACAAGCTCTCCTTGCTAGCTCTTGCCTTGCTCTACTACTAAAACTAATCTAAAGAGTACAAGTGAGGAATGTGAGGTGAGTGGCTCCAAATGATGGTGTGTCTTGGAGGGGAGCTCTCCCTCTCTTTTATAGTCCAACTAGGATGGTTCAGGCACCAACAAATATGGAAGCAGGTGCAACCGCCTTGAGGGAACCATCCTACGCACCGCCTGAGAAGACTAGGCCCAGGAGGCCCTACTAGGGGATCGGCAGCCCCTGGGACTGGCTGCTCCCTGGTGGGTCTATTTGGCCACCGCCTTCGCATGGTTGGTTCGTCTCTAGGCCTGGACTTCTCCTATGGTTACAAATGGGCCCAGAATGCTAATGAAGGTGGGCTTCTCTTCTTCTTTGCGCCTTTTCTGAATATGAATTCTGGAATGTGCTTTCTTTATGGTTTTGTGCATTTCCACATGTCACACCTGCAAGTCAAGTATACACCAAAGCTTGTGGAAATGTTAGTTTAAAGCCCTACCTACTATTTATTTTAGTAACATATTAGCGGTAGAAAATAGGCTCTAAGGATCGCCTACAACGGCGTCGGCTCCCTAGCCAAATGGAGCGGTGCGGGTTTCAATGACGAAGTGTATTGGTCACAACTCGAGGATATACATGAAACCATCACAATCCAACAATGAACATTGCTGCGAACGCCTCTATGACGATTTCATCATATTTTCTGTGACGATTCCCGTGACCTTTTTAAAATACGTCATGGAAAACAAAATCATCATGTAGTTCAATGACCAAAGCGACCAAAATGTCATGGAAACCACTCTTCGGTGACCATAACAAAATCATCATAAGAATTTTCATCATGGTAGGTCATATCTCTACTAGTCAAGTAAAGCAGTATGCTAGTAAAAGACCATATACTTAAAGTACCAAACCAGAATAAATTACTAGAAAGAATCAAATGTAAGACTTACAAGAAGCTCGCATCCGCTGGGTGCACCTTGGAGAAGACTCCTGACCGGCCGAGACTCCTCCTTGGAGACTTCTCACTCTCCCTCTACTAACATAGCTAAAATACTAGAGAGTGGATTTCTCCTAAGTTTCATGCTCTAAAGTGAAGGCCTATGGGGGTATTTATAGTGGAGGTGGAGTAGGGGCTACTCCAGTGCCACGTCAGCGATTCGTGTGCCTCCCATCCTCCACCCTTGGATAAACCGACCTTGGAACTGTCATAGATGGATGTCCACGATGAAGCAGCTGCATGGAGGCATGTAGGAAGGCGGTTGGGGGCCAACCGACCTGGTTGGGCACCAGGTGGGGGTCGGTCGACCCCTCAATGACAGGTGAGCCCAGCCATGGTCTTCTAGAAGGATTCTCATGTTGGTTTGAAAATAGGGTGGCTAGATGGCCCCACAAGGGGGTTGGCTAACCCCCCTATGATTGGTGGGGCCATCCTCCTTCCTTGTGGGCCCTCTCTAGCTCCTTTAGAGTGGGTATGAAGTGATGGGACCTCTAGATCACTTTAGATGATGGAGATGTGGGTCCATGGATCCATGTGAGCTGATTAGGAGCCATTGAGAGAACACACTTGTGATCCAAGGGTGGTAATGGACTCTTGGGAGTGTGTCATGGATCATGGCATGTTAGCAAGGCTTTGGCGTAAATAAGGTGGGGTCCGCTGAGCCCACCATTGTGACCATCTCTTGCACATTGTCTCCAAAAGCTATGACACACTGAAGAATACCTGTTTTAAATGCCTGCAACCAATTAATGACAAGTACATGTGGAAGCTAGTTATTTGTACCTAAGTCGCTATGTGTTTGGTGGTTTTCCTCTAGAAATAATGTCTTGTTGACAGTTTTGATGGGTTAAAAACATGGTATAACTCCCGTCAACAAGATCCCCCACACTTGTCTTTTCTCGTCCTTGAGCTAAGGTTAGAGAGATAGGTAACATATGATTATGAAATCTTTAAGATATTAGCAAACACAAAGCTTTACTCAAGACATACCTTATACATGTGGGTTATGTGGTGCTTTCTAGCATATATCCTTCAGATGTTGAAAAATGGAATAGTTCTCAAAGCAATGTCATCTTCCCATTTTCATATCCTTAGTGCTTAGAGTTTTTGATAATGGTTTTAAAAGAAAGCACATAGTTCATTCTTACTCTTCAAATAGTACTCTCAAGTCACTCAATAAGTATATGATTCTTCACCAAGGCATAGCATAAGATTGCCTTCTTTTGTTTCATCCTATATCTATCAGGTTTATGTGGGGCTCAGGTAGGGATAAACAAGATAGCATACATGCATTGCATCTATTGTAAACTCAAAACAAAGATCCAAGGAGAAGAATGTCATAATCATAGATCAAGATGTTCAAATGTGTGAAAAATGATGGAATGGAATCCTAATTCTAAATATTTTTAGCACTCCAAGCATCATGACTCTCTTTTATGGAATGAAACTTCTAGAGGGATATGGGCTACACGATCATATATCGATTTTCTTTGAACGGGTAGAACTTTTTTTTCCATTTGTTTATTGCATCTCTCATGCCCCTTGGCATGGTTTTTTGGCATAGCCCATATCCTTTATTGGCATATGAAGAACTTTTGAATGGAGAGATGTCATGATGGCAAATGCAGAGAGTAAATTTTGCATAGGGAATGCACAGCTCTTAGGATAAGAGTTGGCATTTTTATTTGGTAGAAAGGGTGCACAACTCTTAGCATAAGAGTTGGCATATTTTTCGTGGATGGATGGGTGCATGTTTATGCATACTTCCAATGTAGAAGCAGCATGTGTATGTGGTGAGTATGTGATCTTGATCTTGGGACTATGACATAATTCTCAACTAGGGTCAACAAGGTTTGACCAAACTCAACACAAGTACAAGTAGCATATATAGAAGGGGTTTTGAACATGGTATGAACATATATGGCTTTGGTAGGAATTTTCTTACTATCGAGGAGTAAGTGACACTATGGTTTTATGACATTTTCAAAAATAAATCTCTAAGCACTTTGAATAGTAAAGGTATGAATCATGAGCTAAGAACTATATCACATTTGTCAATAGCCAAGTCAATATGATATTCCTATCAAGATATATGACCCACAAGAATAAGCATATGCAAGAATTAGACTTTGTGACGCTTTCTTTGTGACGCTTTTCTTTGTGACGCTTACTTTATGATGCTCACTTTATGATGCTTTTACCCTTTTAATGTCATAAATCATGTCACTTTTTATTTTTAGATGCAAGCGTTCTTATTTTTATTTTTATTTTATTTTATATAAGCATAGCAAATAAAGGATAAAAGTAAAATTAAAGAATAGGGGGCAGTAGGAGTGGCAAACCAGTCAGGAGGCATGTAGACGATGAGTGGATGCTGACTGGTGGGTCCAGGGCTCCAAGTTGGGGTCGGCTGATCCCACTTGGGCTTGCATGTGACTGCCATTTAAATCCCCTATATTGAAGACATACTTCTGCAAACTTGTGTTCCCGTTGGCCGCCAAAGAGGACCCCCTACTTGGGTCAAATTTTGTCTTGCCAATGTGTCAGGCCATGTACTACGCCATGGTATGTTAAGAAAAGTTCAGAGACATAGTTAGGGGGTTGCCTGACCCCCCCACACTTGGGTTCTTGTGCATTCTAAAATGCAAAGACATGGGAAACATCAAGTGTAGGTGTCCTGCTGGTGGCAACACACTAGCAGAACAAAAAAAATTATTTTATTTAATGGATCATAGGCATAAGTTACAATGATAAAGATTGAATGAACTTAGCTATGTGCCTAGCATAACTGTGAAAAAGTTTGAGATATCTAAGGAAAAAGGTCAAAGGAGGAGGTCCTTGTGGCCCATTGTTGTCTCTAAGTGTGCAAACCGCACTAAGGACCTTCTTCATGACTCTCTTCTTAAACAGTCATCCTCGAAACATCTTAAAGGCTCATTGATTATGGAGGACTAACCTTCCATTAGATGGTCTTTGGATGAGCTGGTGGAGTTTTAAAACTACTTCTTCTCCTCTGAGGTGAACAAGGGAACAAAACGACTTCCCTTGTCCTAGCCTACCTACATCTACCCTTGTGGATCAAAAGGTGGGCATCAAAGGCGTGGTAGGGCTCTTCCTCGAACACAACGACCTCCATGGTGACCTCTAGTTTCTCAAACAGGTCTCCCTCATGATTGAAAGGGCCCTCCTGAAGGAACTAAAGACATTTGTGCTATGGGGGCCACGGTAAAGTTACTCTAGGTAACTTGGGAGGCATACAGGAGGCTAGAAGGTGTTGAAATCAAGGTGAGGAGAAATGTGATGAAGAAGTAGAGGAGAGATCAAAGGGAGCTATTGCTAAAGATCACAACCTTTGTTTTCATAAGAGTTGCTACTCGGGATAGGTTCTAAGTGCTGGCACAACACTCTAGGACAAGAGGGTCCTATGCCTGGGTCGCCCAATCCCTGTTTAGGAGTTTTTGTAGCAAACGGGCTCTGGATTAGTACTTTCCCATGTTCCAGAGATGGTTTGGCCAAACATGGGCTTGGTTAGCCATCAAGAGGGGGTCGCCCGACCCCCCTATGGAGGCTTCCTAAGACCAGTTTTGTCATAGAGACTAGGATAGGTGTGTTCATTCTAATCTAGTGGCCAAACCATATAGAAATGAAAAGAAGTTCAGACATGTAGGTTTTAATCTTGTTGAATCATTAGCAAGGATGTGTTCTAGCATGTCAACTTCTTCTTTCGGGATTCATGCTCATGGAAAACTTTAAGAAGGTGGCCACTTACCTTAAAGATGATGAGTTGTAGCATTGGTCCTCCTTAGTTGCATCGAAGTTCCCCTTGGCTAAACAACTTGACCTTTGACCTTGAGGATCTCAATTTCTCTCCATGAATGATCTTATGACTTACCGTAGAGATGTTGATATTCTTGCTACAGGGGTTAGTCCAAAAGTGCAACCAAGTTCCATGCAAGTATGTTTGGTTCAATAATCAAACTTAACACCATGTCTTGTTCGATTAAGGTAGTCTATTTAACCAAAGCATCATGCTTAATTTAAAATGACTATGGAGGTATGATCTATCAACTAATCAGTACACCCAAACCAAGTCATGCTAACAAAGAAAAAGGAAGAATGATAGGATAAACAAGATTCATTCTACTAGAGACAAGAGAATGAGCGGTGAAGACATGAAGCATTTTTTATTTTATTTTAGAGGGTTGAAGACAAAAGTAAGAGGAATGCACTAAACAAGAGGAAAGGAAAGTGACAAACCAGTCAAGAAGTGTGGCTCAACATAGTGGAGGTTGACTAGTGGGTTGAGGGGCCCATGGCGGGGTCGGCCAACCCCACCTTGGAGGCTCCAGCCACTTTGGTTCTTTCCTTGTGCATTCTTACCTCTAATGATGTGTTCCTACGCTGATGCTTTTTGCTCGGGATGTCCTTCAGCACCCAAATGTTTTCGAGGGGGTCAAATGACCCCCTCACACTTGGTGTAATGTGTGCCCTGAGTCATGGAAACCAAAACAATATCAAGTACAGGGGTTCTACTAGTGGCGGCACACCAGCAGAACCACAAGTCTTACTACCCTACTCAAGTTAGGCACACAAGTTGCAGGATGCTAATTTGAAGCCAACTTGTGGGGCCTAGCTGCAAGAATTCATACCACTATGAGATGTGATAAATAAAAGCATCTACAACCAACAAAAGCATCTACAACCTCTACTGTAAAGTTTTGGACACAAGAAGGGTGGAGATCTCTTGTTTGGTAGTGGTAAGAAGAAAGATTGAGTTGGGAGATTCCTCAAATGAGCAAGGACTTGATGAGACGGTCAGAGAATAACTTCCAAGCTCATTGATGGAATTCTCCATCTCAAGGAGTGGGTAAGCACTTTCATGACATTCCAAATCCTCCCCCAGACTTGGATATGTCACGGTTGCTTGTGAAATCATCTTAAGCTCACCCCTTGGATCAAGAACAGGATCGGATTCTACACTTATGCTAAGAGGTTAGAAAGTCCAAACAAGTAGATATTCTTTGCCTATTCTATGACCAAGCTTCTCATTTCCCAAAGCATTCACCAATATCCGCTCAACTGGCCTTCCGATAGAAGTGAGATGAAAGGAGAGTCTAGGAAGGTCAAAGATGTGGAAATTTAGGGAGGTCTTTAGATCATCAATCACCATAGGTATGCCTTGAAGAACTCCTAAACAATTAAGAGCTTGACCATTCGAGAGCCTAAAACATTTTTGAGATTGGAGTAGATTCTTTGATGAATTTTGAACATGGGAATGAGGAATGAGGAAGAGCACCATTGGGATCATCAGGATCAAGGATGAGTTTAGAGATGGGTTCAAAGGATATGGCAGATGTGGGCATAGAAGAAGAGAAGATAGAATTTACTTTAAGGAACTTCGGTTTTCCTTCTATGGGCACAGTATGCACTCCTTTTTGGAAGTTCATCCAAGATCCTAGGTTTTTCCCAATGTGCTATTTGAGAACTCGAGGCATAAAATGGTGCTGATTTGGGAAGTTTCTAAAGAGATCTCTTCTGGATGGCATTCCCAAAACTAGCAAGATCATCTAAGAGTTTAGCCCCTAAATTAAAGGAGTGATGTAGAGGATGGATATCTTCCTCCTTCGATATTTGTGGTATTTGTGGTTCAGGATCGATGGCAAAATCTCTGGATAAGATTGATGGTGATTCGGCTATCGAGATTTCTTCTTGCTTTGGGATGGAGAGACTCCTTCTCCTTCTATTGGATGTTTAGAATCTCTTTTTGAAGATGAGCAACACAAGAAATAGGGAAGAAAGCTAAGCAGAATTTGGATTGAAGGCTTTCCCATTCTCTATGTGCACTCTCTACGTGTCGAGCATACCGATGTTTAGCTATCCCCATCAAAGAGAACGAGAGTAGCTTCCATTCACTAGTAGAGATATGACCTACGATGTGTTGGCAAATCTTAGTGAAACCACCGAAGGTAGGTGACAGCGCCAAAGATGCCTGTGAGGTAAATTCTAAGTCTATTGGATAATTCTGCAACCACACAGAATGTACCGCTGTAGCACTTCACCGGGGTGTATTCCAAGGTATCATAATTTATATTTTACCAGGGGAAGCAGTAGCTAGGAATATTTAATAAAAGGGGATTGAGATCCTTGTGTCTACTACAACCTAGTACCAACTAATGTAACTAGGGGGTAGACAAATAAACTAGAAGGATAGGTAAATGATCACAACAATCCTAATCTATAGATAACTGGCAGACAACTAGCTAGGCAGGAGGACAACGAGGGAGTAAAGGACTCCTATGTATCTTACTTTACTTCTGTGTACTTAATCCTAACAAATAGATGACTCAACTAGATTGGTGCCTCACTACATGTGTGGTGGGGATAGGCGCGAAAGCAGGGGACAGAACCTGATGAGGACATCGTTTCTTCTTGTGCACCTGCTGATCCTCTCCAAGGCCCAATGACCCGAGCTCGAATGCGTCAACTACATTTACAGGTGAGCTCATTTTTAAGCGATACTTTTCATACTTTTGAGAATAGATTACTACCTAATGATTTAATATTGCTTAGGAACAATGGAGAGGCTTCTGAAGAACTTGGACGAGGAGTTGGAGACGAGCTGGGCCAGCAAGGGCGTGCAACACAAGCTGATTTCGCGTCTGTCTCGGACTGCCAGACCAGCCTGGACTAGAACTGGTCATACGGACTCATACGGACTCCGTTTTCGATGTTCTACATATGGTTGGAAAGCTAACTTCATAAGGAAGCCAATAGAAGTGGTCTCACGTCAAAACCTCTTCGGAGTCCACGGGAATTGTCGAAGCAAGTCAACATTCCGAATCTGTCTTGGTGCTGCGTCACCTTATTTTGGTCCAATGGGCCGTGTATCGTTTATGAGCCTGTTAGTGGGCTCGTCCAGGGTAGGCGACGACCCTAAGTCCTTTATAAACATACGCCGCCGCCGTCGTTAGGTTTTGGGTTTTGCTTAGATTATTCTGTCCATCAACAGCCGCCGTTCATCGGTTTGTGGAACCCCAACTCGAGTGCTTAATCATTCATTTGCAGATTGTCCCATTAATTGAGCTGCGTTCTTTCGAGTTCTTGCTTGTGTTCTTCGTTTCGCAGGCAGGGATTAGCCTTCGTGGCGAGGTCAACCGGTTGGAGACACGGTTGATAACCAGAGGAGTCGTGGTGCTAAGATTGCAGGGTTCGGGTCTTTGGATCTGAAGCCGGATCGGTGTGTCGTGCTCCACCAAAACGATAGTTATCTCCATCTGACGGAAGATCAGGGAATCACGTCCCCATCAAGTGGTATCAGAGCTAAGGTATACCGTCAGATTTATGTTTATCCCTAGTTTTTGAGTGTTTCATTTTTGTCCCATAGTCCAAAGTCATATTCAATTTCCTGTCCTAGAACCCTTCCGCGCTTTAGCCTTTGCATAATTCAGTCCAGAGTCCGTAATGTTGAATTTGTGTCCTGGTCAGGGTCTTGTTGCTGGTAGGTTGTGTTAGAGTCCAGTCGTGTGTTTTTCCGTTCAACGTTGTCCCTTCCACCGTTCCAAACAACAAGTCGAATCACCACATTACTCGACTTGCCCCCGCCAGCCGCCTTGTGTCGACTCTCGCCGCCGCGCAAACCCTAGATAGGTCGTCAGCCGCTCTTTGTTGCTTGCATCGCAGCCTTCCTTAAATCATCTGGCGAATACCTATTGCTGTGATCGGTGTTGGAGTTTAGGGACGCTTCGCCCTAACTGCCGACTGCCGCGTTGTGCCTTCTGAGAAAATATAACTTGAGATACCTTCGGTAAAACAGGCATAACTTTTCGCTCGTTTATCAGAAAAATCTAAAATTTTTACAGCAGCTTCTTGACTCCATTTGGAGCCGACCCAAACTCGCCTTCGGCCTGTTTGGTTTCATCAGAATTGCCAAAAAAATTCAGGAAAATAAAGAAAAAAAATTGTCAAGGTTCTTGCACGCTTTCAGAGAACGTGCTGTTTTTCTGTAGACCACATCCCACCTCAGTTGTCGGTGCCAATTTTTGTGGTTACATCTTTTGTGATCCTTGTTCAGGGAAAAATATAAAAAAATAGTGAAAAAATAAAAAAAGTTTGATTCCTACTAGTGCCTGTGGGAAAAATCCGAGAAAAAGACAAAATCCGAGCTATTTGCTTGTTCTGTGATTGCGTGTGCTACATTGTGCTTTGTGCTTCATTCATACTTGTCTATCCATCATACTTGTACTTCCTTTGTCCTTGTTCACACACTTTTGGTACTTGGAACACGTTAGGCCAGCAACAAGCATAAGTACTTTGGACTAGAGTTCAGCATTGCTCGCTGTTACTGAGTTGTGTGCCATATATATACATATATTTTCTGTTTCTGCGCCTTCCAAGCTCCACATTATCTTCAGATCAGTACAGAAAAAGACCTTGCAATAGTGGCCCACATCCTCAGGTATCACAACCGAGATCCACCGGTTTGCCATTCTCTGCATATGTTGGTAAGAACTTGGGTAAGAACTTGTTAAGACGTGTGTGAGGGTGTGATTCCACCAATTGAACCCAAGTAGTAGCTCATAGGAGTTTTTGCTAATCACTAATCATGCCAGACGACACTCCTGTTTTGCAAAGTGACTTGCAGGTCATCAGGGATTTACTCACCAACCAGTCGAGGATGCTGGAGGCGTTACAAAAGGATATTCGAACAGTCCACATTGATGTTGAACGTGTGGACAAGCGAGTATCCACGATTTCTGGAAGGGTGGAACAGCTTGAGAACAATCCACCGAAGCCGGACGATGATCAAGGACAAGAGGGAGGTGATGACGAGGCTGCTTTTCTTGAAATAGAAGAAGATGTTGTTTATAATTCCGATGGCCTTCTTGATCACATTAGGACAAACGAAAACCGCTTACGCAGAAGACGCAAGATGAAGAATACAATTGGTATGGGAGGTAATAGACATCAAGGTAACGATGATCCATATGCTAAAATTAAATTTTCCGTACCATCTTTTGTTGGTAAATATGATGCTGAGGAATATTTAGATTGGGAGCTGACAGTAGAACAAAAATTTTCTGCTCATCTTGTACCTGAACGTCATAAGGTTAGACAAGCCACTAGTGAATTTAAAGATTTCGCTCTAATCTGGTGGACTGCTTTGAAAGTAAAACCTTCAACATGGGAGAATCTTAAATTTGCTATGCGTGATAGGTTTGTTCCAATTACTTATCAGCGAGATATGCGTAAGAAACTACAGCGCTTAGACCAGGGAGATATGCTTGTTCAGGATTATTTTGCAGCGCTACAAAAGGGTATGATGCGTTGTGGTATAGAAGAAGAACCTGAGGATAAATTGTGTCGTTTTTATGGTGGTTTGAGAAAAGAAATTCAGGATCTTGTTGATTATAGGGAATATAATACTACCAACCAGTTGTTTCAGCTTGCCATGCTTGCAGAAAAAGAATTGCAGGGACGACAACCACAACAGCAAAGGAGCCGAAGTAACTACGGCAGTTCTTTTTCATCGAAGAATGTGCCATCGGGCGCTAAGGCTGCGAGTGCGTCTCCTTCAGCAGCGGCGCCAGCAGCCACGCGTTCGCCACCCGCTGCATCTTTTCCTTCAACCGCTGGTAAGACTCGTATGCGGAACCGTCATCTTCTGTGGCTTCTACCGGTCGCTCTACAGGTATTCAGTGCCGTCGCTGCCAAGGGTACGGTCACATAGCAAGAGAATGTCCAAGCACACGGGCATACATTGCAACTGAAGATGGTTACATTAGTGCCTCGGATGAAGAACCTGACGAAGCAGATGCTACAAATGAGGACGGAGTAATTGTGAGCTCCGAAGATGCTGGCAACCAACGAATTTTTATTGTGCAGCGAGTTCTTAGTACGCAGGTTCACGATGCAGAGAAGCAACAGCGCCATAACTTGTTCCAGATTTTATTTGTGATTAAAGAAACACGTGTACGCGTGATCATTGATGGAGGCAGCTGCAACAATTTGGTAAGTGAAGATTTGGTCAAGCATCTTGAATTAACGACCCGACCTCATAAAAATCCATACCATATTCAGTGGCTCAACGATTCAGGTAAGGCCAAGGTAACTAAAACGGCACGAGTTTATTTTTCCCTTGGTCCATATTCTGATTATGTAGATTGTGATGTTGTTCCAATGCAAGCTTGTTCTCTTTTGTTGGGTAGACCTTGGGAATATGATAATGATGCTGTCCACCATGGTAGAAGTAATACATATACTCTTATGCATAAAGGACAAAAACTTACTTTGCAACCCATGACGCCTGCTCAAATTGTACAAGCTGAGAAGGATAGACTAGCTGTTGATGCTAAAATTGAGAATAAGTCAGAAATTAAATTAAAAAAATCTGTGATGCTTGCCACCAAATCTGATCTTGCAGAGATTAATGATACGTGCTATGCTTTAATATGCAAAGATGTTTTATTTTCTATAGAAGATATATCTAGCACAGTGCCATCTTCTGTCGCTGACCTTTTGCAGGAGTACAGTGACATTTTTCCCTCTGAGATTCCCCCGGGGCTTCCACCCATTAGAGGGATTGAACATCAGATCGACTTAATTCCTGGAGCAAGTTTGCCAAATCGGGCTGCTTATAGGGCCAATCCTGAGGAGACTAAGGAGATTCAGCGCCAAGTCCAAGACCTTTTGGACCGTGGGTACGTCCGTGAGAGCCTTAGTCCTTTTGCTGTTCCAGTTATTTTAGTTCCAAAAAAAGATGGCAGTTGGCGCATGTGTGTAGATTGTAGAGCCATTAATAATATCACCATAAGGTACCGTCATCCTATTCCTAGGTTAGACGACATGCTTGATGAGTTAAGTGGTTCTGTAATTTTTTTGAAAGTAGATTTGAGAAGTGGCTACCACCAAATACGAATGAAATTAGGCGATGAATGGAAAACTGCTTTTAAAACCAAGTTTGGCCTGTATGAGTGGTTAGTAATGCCTTTTGGGTTAACAAATGCACCTAGTACTTTCATGCGATTAATGAACGAGGTGTTACGTCCTTTCATTGGTAAATTTGTGGTGGTTTATTTTGATGATATCTTGATTTACAGCAAGTCTTTACATGAACATGTTGATCACCTGCGTGCTGTTTTTCAAGCATTGCGAGCTGCAAGTTTGTTTGGTAACCTCGCGAAGTGCAACTTTTGCACCGAACGAGTATCGTTTCTTGGCTATGTTGTTACCTCGCAGGGGATTGAAGTTGATGAGGCGAAGGTGGAGGCTATAAGGAGCTGGCCAACTCCCACTACAGTGACACAAGTCCGGAGCTTTCATGGACTTGCAGGATTTTATAGGCGCTTCGTCAAGGATTTTAGCACTATTGCAGCCCCGCTTAATGAGTTGACGAAAAAGGGTGTGGTTTTCCATTGGGGAGAAGAACAAGAGGCGTCCTTTGCTCTTTTGAAGGACAAGCTTACTCATGCACCGTTGCTGCAACTTCCTGATTTTGGTAAGACTTTTGAACTTGAGTGTGACGCTAGTGGTATTGGCATTGGTGGCGTCTTGATGCAAGAAGGTAAACCCGTTGCTTACTTTAGTGAAAAATTAAGTGGGCCTGTTCTTAATTACTCCACGTATGATAAGGAATTATATGCTCTTGTTCGTACTTTACAAACGTGGCAGCATTATCTATGGCCTAAAGAATTTATTATTCATTCTGATCATGAATCATTGAAGCATATTAGAACACAAAATAAATTGAATCGTAGACACGCTAAGTGGGCTGAATTTATTGAATCTTTTCCTTATATTATCAAACACAAGAAAGGAAAAGACAATGTTATTGCTGATGCTTTGTCTAGACGATATGCCATGTTGTCTCAACTTGATTGTCGGATTTTTGGGCTTGAAACAATTAAGGATCAATATGTTAATGATGTTGAATTTAGAGACATTTTGGAGAATTGTAAAGAGGGACGCACATGGAATAAATATGTGATGAACGATGGATTTTTGTTTAGAGCTAACCGCCTATGCATTCCAGTTGGTTCCATTCGTCTTTTGTTGTTGCAGGAGGCCCATGGCGGCGGATTGATGGGTCATTTTGGTGCTAAGAAGACGATCGAGGTGCTGTCCACACACTTCTTTTGGCCACAAATGAGGCGCGACGTTGAGCGGTTTGTGTCTCGGTGCGCCACATGTCAAAAAGCTAAGTCACGATTGAACCCACATGGTTTGTACATGCCGCTGTCTGTTCCTTCGATTCCTTGGGCTGATATTTCTATGGATTTTGTTTTGGGATTGCCAAGGACTAAGAGGGGGAGGGATAGTATTTTTGTGGTTGTGGATCGTTTTTCGAAGATGGCACATTTTATTCCTTGCCATAAGAGTGATAATGCCATTCATATTGCTGACCTATTCTTTCAAGAAATCGTTCGCTTGCATGGTATGCCTTCTACTATTGTTTCAGATCGCGATGCGAAGTTTTTGAGTCACTTTTGGCGCACTTTGTGGAATAAATTGGGAACAAAGTTACTGTTTTCTACAACTTGTCATCCACAAAGTGACGGCCAAACTGAGGTGGTGAATCGCACATTGTCCACCATGTTGAGAGCAATTTTAAAGCGTAATTTGAAGATGTGGGAGGAGTGTTTGCCTCATGTGGAGTTTGCATACAATAGGGCTGTACATTCTACAACAAAGGTAAGTCCCTTACAAGTAGTGTATGGCTTTAACCCCCGTGCTCCAATTGATCTTTTGCCTTTACCATCTATTGAGAGAACGCATAGTGATGCTATGGAGCGTGCTGAATTTATTAGAAAACTGCATGAAACAACAAAAATAAATATTGAAAAGATGAATGAGAAGTATAGAATTGCTGGAAGTGAAGGTAGAAAGGAAGTAAAACTTGAACCGGGTGATTTGGTATGGTTATATTTAAGAAAAGAAAGATTTCCAGATTTGCGTAAGTCTAAATTAATGCCAAGAGGTGCTGGTCCTTATAAAATAATTGAGAAAATAAATGATAATGCATATAAACTTGAGTTGCCGCCCGAGTTCGCGGTTAGTCCCATATTTAACATTGCAGATTTAAAACCATACTTGGGAGAGGAAGATGAGCTTGAGTCGAGGATGACTCCAGTTCAAGAGGGAGAGGATGATGAGGACATCGCTTCTTCTTGTGCACCTGCTGATCCTCTCCAAGGCCCAATGACCCGAGCTCGAATGCGTCAACTACATTTACAGGTGAGCTCGTTTTTAAGCGATACTTTTCATACTTTTGAGAATAGATTGCTACCTAATGATTTAATATTGCTTAGGAACAATAGAGAGGCTTCTGAAGAACTTGGACGAGGAGTTGGAGATGAGCTGGGCCAGCAAGGGCGTGCAACACAAGCTGATTTCGCGTCTGTCTCGGACTGCCAGACCAGCCTGGACTAGAACTGGTCATACGGACTCATACGGACTCCGTTTTCGATGTTCTACATATGGTTGGAAAGCTAACTTCATAAGGAAGCCAATAGAAGTGGTCTCACGTCAAAACCTCTTCGGAGTCCACGGGAATTGTCGAAGCAAGTCAACATTCCGAATCTGTCTTGGTGCTGCGTCACCTTATTTTGGTCCAATGGGCCGTGTATCGTTTATGAGCCTGTTAGTGGGCGCGTCCAGGGTAGGCGATGACCCTAAGTCCTTTATAAACATACGCCGCCGTCGTCGTTAGGTTTTGGGTTTTGCTTAGATTATTCTGTCCATCGACAGCCGCCGTTCATCAGTTTGTGGAACCCCAACTTGAGTGCTTAATCATTCATTTGCAGATTGTCCCATTAATTGAGCTGCGTTCTTTCGAGTTCTTGCTTGTGTTCTTTGTTTCGCAGGCAGGGATTAGCCTTCGTGGCGAGGTCAACCGGTTGGAGACACGGTTGATAACCAGAGGAGTCGTGGTGCTAAGATTGCAGGGTTCGGGTCTTTGGATCTGAAGCCGGATCGGTGTGTCGTGCTCCACCAAAACGATAGTTATCTCCATCTGACGGAAGATCAGGGAATCACGTCCCCATCAGAACCCCTACATAAGTGGCTATTTGGCTTATGGACGCCCTACCTTTTAAGAACTAGCCTGAACATGGTGAGAAACCCTAATGCTGCCCAAGACCTGTCACCACTTGGGAGTGCGCTCATGAACTGTCCGTGCGGACTAGCAGCAATCAAAGATAAGACTAAGCCTGAGCACCTTGGTCACACTTACTCTTACACCTCTAACTAATGATCAGATAGCTAGAGTCCCTATGCAAGATAGGGCAATGATACACACAAGAGTTGGTTAGAGGAAACCAATCCAACTAAGGCAACTATGCTACTAAGACAAGCACACAGCAAGACTATAAAGACTATAGACTTGCACTAAGTAAATACTAAGTAAAGTAAAGCAAGAATAAAGATATTACTAAAAGTAAAGTCTTACAAAAGAGAAAAGGTACAAGAGCTATACCAGACTCTCCAGAAGACGACTTTGGAGACACCGAGTTTCGCTCAACTCGACTCTAACTCCCACACTAGACTAACTACTACTACTACTCTTGCTTGGAATATGTGACTTGGGTGATGTTGTGATTGTTCTGATGATTTCCAAGGGTGGTGGCAGCCTCCTTATATAGGGGAAGGAGAGGGGGTGCTATGTGATCAATCCATGTGCTCCTTGCCTCATAGCCCTTGGATGAACCGACCTTGAATATCGCCTCAAATGGACGCTCCTGATCAAATGAACTGCATGGTGGCATGCTGGAGGTCGGTGGGAGCAAACCAACCTAGTGGGCCCACAGGGGGGTCACCCAACCCCCTCACTGGGAGGTGGGCCTGGCTGGAGCTTCTAGATGGTGTCCCCACCTATCATGTGAAGTGGCTCAGTGTTCTTCTGAGATCTTGTCACGTTGCTTTCTTGCTTGTGGGCCCATGAATCCATGTGCAATGAGCTTGAGCCGTTGGATGTGAACACAAGTTGATCTGAGGGCTCATTTACACTCTAGGGAGCTTGACATGGATCATGCTCGAAGGAGGAGCTCATGTGGGGGTCGGCCAACCCCCTCATTGGGTCCCACCAATGTGTATTTTGCTCTTTCCTAAAATCACAAGCTAAGAGTACAAGTGGAACTGATTATTGATAGAATATGCCCATGTTATGCTATTCTTCCTTAGAACTGAGGCATGTTGATGGTGTTTTGAGTGTGGATTTACATGGTATATCCACTGTCAACAAGATCCCCCAAGCTTAACCTTTGCTCCTCCCGAGCAAACAATCAAACTTATCCTCAGTGGATCAAGTATTGTTACTTATGTCCACATTTCAATAGTACCATGTGCACAACAAAGTTCTTCTCCTTGAATGGAAAAATTAGCTATAAAAGCTCACCCATATTACCTTAGTCCTCTATGGGGCTTATGGCCTTTCCTTTTTCTTGGGCAGTTGAAAGATAGAACAGTTTGACTTGAGCACTAACTTTCTTATTCATAGCAAGTTTCATACCGGAGGTTTTTGCAATGTTTTTCAAAAGAAAACTTAATGTTCCTCATATGGTACTCTCGTGTCGCTCAAATGGTGTATGATTCCTCACCAAGGCACAAGGTAAAATTGCCTTTCCTTATTTCATCCTACTTCAAAAAAGGCTTATGTGGAGCTCAAGGTAGGGATAACAAGGAGATAGCATACTTACTTGCGTATGTTGTGAAGTCAAAGCTCGGATCATTAAAGAGAAGTGTCATACCCCTAGATCAAGATGTGCAAGTGTGTGGTATATATATGGTGGACTAAGTTGCTCCTTTATTTGATAAGATCTCTCTCTATTTTTCTATTGAGACAGGGCTAGCATTTTTTTTGCATGGACTTTCATGTGTCCATCTATATATATCAATATTTATTTTGCCTAGCCCTTTTTATTTTTGTCTCATCTACCAAATAATATGTAGAGAGATATTCAAACACTTAAAGCATGGAGCTACATATTTTATGGAGAATGGAATGCATGTTTTTGTGTACTTCTAGTGTAGAAGCAACATATATATATGGCGTGCATGTGATCTTGATCTTAGAGGCATGAAAAGTCTCTTAACAGGGATCAACAAGATTTGAAAACACTCAACACAAAGCCAATAGCTTATATGAAAGGTTTGAATATGTAGAGCATATATGACTGTGGTAGGAATTTCATCACCATTGAGGAACAATTAAGGTTTTGATTATTTTTAAGAATAAATTCTCCGGTAATCAATCATGCCTAGAACAATATTATAGCAACTCCTGTCTCACTATCTCATATCCCACAACAACTTAGACTTAGTTCTAGCACTCGCAACCCACAAAGTTTTCAGGTTCATGATGGTTTAAGAGAGCTAAGTGATCCATACTTAGAGAAGCACTAAGTTGTAAACTATGCACTAGAGAAACATTGACAAAGCAACTAGTCATCATTTCCATAAGGAGAAAGACATACATGAAGCATAGACACTACTAAAAGTAAACAAATAAATATTTTTGGTATTTTTAAACTTTTCCATTTTTTCATATATGTAATAAAATAAACAACTAGAATGCAAATGCTAAGATAGAATACTTACCTTAGTGGGGGAGAGGATCTCCCCCAAGCTTGGCTTTTGCTCACTGGGGTGGCGGATAGTATTGGAACCATCCGGTCCAACGCTGTGCATCCTCCTCTTGCATTGCTAGTAGATATTGGGCATTCTATTGTGCTAATTGTAGTGTTGCCTCTTGTTCGATGTGCATTGTGCCCATGTTGTTGATGAGGTCATCCATATTTGACCTTTGAGGACGCCTCTCCCTTCGCCTTGGGCGAGGAGTGTCTTGTGGACGTGGACGCCTCTGCATGGACCCTGAAATGTCCATGGAGCTTGCCTCCTCACCCTCTTCAACTTCTTCTGTAGGGCATGAGGGGCCTGCCTGGTCCATCTGTCCAGCTCGTGACATGCCTCTTGTCATCCTGTCCATCTCCGCAACAATTTGGCTTCTTGCCTCTCGATCCAATTTGATGGTTAGTGTACGAAGCCTATACAGCCGATGTTTCTCACAAGGGAGAGAGACTTCAACCGTATGGCTAGGATAAATCATTCTAAGTCCACCTCTTGGACCTCTTTTGAACACATTAGAAGAAATGAACATGTTTTCATCTAAGAAATCCCTAGCAGAGGTAATGTACTCAAAAGTATGTGACTCTATTGCACCCCAAGTGTCGGCTATGCCAGTAATGAATGATGTGTAGTAGATATAGTTTCCACTTTCAAAGCAATTAAGCCAAAAGTTCACTAGCATTTTAATAGGAGAGACCTTAATTTTGTGTACCATGGCATAAAGAAGTTTAAATTCATCATCACTTATGGCATTACCTCTAGTGTCAGAAAAAAGAGTGATAACCACCAATAATGAAGAAAACATGGAGTTGGATTATGGACTTTGGAAGGCGAGAGCAATCATTGGAGCCAGAAATTGCTTTCCAAAATTCAGTTTTATTAAACCCAGCAATGGCAATGTATAAATCAAGTTGACAATTAGGATCACATCCCAAAGAGGTATTTAAGAGACTCCAAGACAAATTATATTCTTCCCTGAACATGCGAAAGGCTACCCCCATCATTTGTTAACTTTAAGGTGCACAGAAATCTTGGGTAAGCACTTTTATACCGTTTTCATGCATTTGCCAAAAACCTCCCCAACCAATTGCAGTAAAGACATCATTGAATTCTTTACTCAAACATGTGCGGTCCAAGAGGACTGGGTCGATGATGCTCATGTGGTTGAAGTTGCTTCCTTGGAGGATGATGAACTTTTGCAGCCCTTCTTGGCTTAGCATGAGGCCGCTCTCAGGCTTGAGCACTCTTGATGGAGGATTATAGAGTACCATTGGGTGGTAGCTCTCTTCCTCATCTCTTCTCCCATGGGTTCCTTCATGAGTGGGGTGAGAGCCATGGGAAGAACTCTCACCTACCTTGGACTTCTCGAACCGGGAGAGGAATCTTTTCTTCATCTTGCTGCCCAATTGAGACAACCAAGCTCTCCTACTACTACTACTACTATGCAAGAGAAGGAAAATATTTTTGGGGTTTTTTTGTTTGTGAGGACTACTACTAAACTTGAGAGAGAACTTGCAACAAAGGAGAGAAGAAGAGAGATTGTGAGCTCGAGATGATTCTGGTGGTTTTGGGTGTGGAGTTGAGCTCACAATGCAGGGGTATTTATAGGGGAGAATGGCAAGTGGTAGACCCCACAAGTGGGCATCGGCCGACCCCCCTCAAAGCAATTTAATTTTATTTTGAATCCTAGCAAGGAATCCAGCAACATCCTATAGAAACTTTTCAGAAATTGTCCAAAGTGGGTGTCGGCTCATCCCCATCCTAGGCCACTCAGCACTTTAAACAGTGTGTCATCAAGTGTCTGGTAAAGTGCAGTCTAGGTTTGGACCAAAAGTAAAGTTTTTTCAGAGATTCCTTTGCCTAGTGCTTTGTGAAAGAGAAAAGAAGAATGGCAAAAGTGGAGACATGTCTAAAGAGATTCCCATGGACCATGAGGACACTAAAGGATGTTTGGGTGACCACTTTGCTGGTTTTGAGCTAGTGGTATGGTCCCTAAAGTATCCAACATGAAAAAGAGCATCTCATGTCTAAAGTAATAAAGCAAAGGACCATTTCTTTTCAGGCTTTGGCTAATGTGGCATGCATAGGATTCCTAGGTATGGTGTATGGGAGACAACAGACTGCCAAAGGGGTCAAGATGGGGGTCGGCAGACCCCCACTTGAGTGCCTCAATGGCATCCAAGTGCTGGTCCTGAATCAGAGCATCTAGCCAAAGTGAAAGGATGGCATGTGGGCCCATTTTGGCAAATCTTAGCACCACCACCAAAGGTAGGTGACGGCGCCAGAAATACCTGTGGGGTAATTCTAAGTCTATTGGATAATTCCGCAAGCACATAGAACATACCGCTGTAGCACTTCACCCGAGAGTATTCCAAGGTATCGTAATTTATATTTCCCTAGGGGAAAGCCGTAGCTAGGAATATTTAAAAAAGGGGAAGAGATCCTTGTGTCTACAACAACTAAGTATCACTAGTGTATAGGGGGTAAGTAAATAAATAGGAAGGATAGGGAAAATGATCACAACAATCCTAATCTAAAGATAACTGGTAGAGAGCTAGCTAGGTGTGAGGACAACGACTGAGTATAGGGCTCCAATGTATCTTACTTTACTTCTGTGGACCTAATCCTAACAGATAGATGACTCAAACTAGATTGCTGCATTACTACTTGCGTGGTGGGGATAGGCGAGAAAGCAGGAGACAGAACTCCTACTAAAGCGGCTATACTCTTATGGGCGCCCTATGTTTTAAGAACTAGTCCAAACATGGTGAGAAAACCCTAATTCCACCCGAGACCTGTCACCTCTTGGGAGTGCGCTCACGAACTGTCCGTGCGAACCAGCGGCAATCAAAGGTAAGACTAAGTCTGAGCACCACCCTCACACTTACGCCTACAACTCTAACTAACGATCAGATAGCTAGAGCTCCTATGCACGATAGGACAATGATACACACACAAGGAAGTTGGTTACAGGAAACCAAACTAGCTAAGGAAACTATACTACTAAGACAAGCACACAACAAGACTCTAAAAACTATAGACTTGCACTAAGTAAATACTAAGTAAAGTAAAACAAGAATAATATATTAATAAAAGGAAAATATTACAAAAGAGTAAAGGTACAAGAGTTATACCAGAATCTCCAGAAGACGACTCCGGAGACCCCGAGCTTCGCTCGACTCAACTCTAACTCCCACTCTAGACTAACTACTACTACTCTAGCTTGAAGCTTGATGATGTAGTGATTGATGTGTTGTTGTGATGTCTTCCAAGGGTGGTGGCAGCCTCCTTATATAGGGAAAGGAGAGGGGGTGCCACATCAGTGATCCCTGTGCTCCTCCTCTCTACACCCTTGGATGAACTGACTTCATAACCGATGTAGATGGACGCTCATGATTGGACTTGTTGCATGGCGGCATGCAGGAGGTCGGTGGGAGACCAATCGACTTTGGGGCCCACAGGGTGGGGGTTGGCCGACCCCCTCACTGGCAGGTGGGCCTGGCTGGTCTTCTAGAAGGTGACCCCTCCTATCATGTGAATTGGCTCGGTGTTCTTCCAAATATTTGTCACATTGCTTGCTTCCTTGTGGGCCCATGAATCCATGTGAAACACTCTTTGTTCCTAGGATGAAAACTCAAGTTGATCTGATGGTTGAAATTGACTCCAGGGGCCTTGACATGGATCATGCTTCGAAGTTCAACTTGTGGAGTGTTCATAGGGGGGTCGGCCGACCCACTCATTGGGCTCCGCCGACCCCCTCATTGGGCTCCACCACGGTGCATTTTGCTCTTCCCTAAAATCACAAGCTAAGAGTACAAGTGGAACTGATTATTGATAAAATATGCTCATGATATGTTATTCTTCCTTAGAATTGAGGCATGTTGACGGTGCTTTGAGTGAGTATTTTCATGGTATAATCACCATCAACAAGATCCCCAAAGCTTAACCTTTGCTCATCCTGAGCAAACAATCAAACTTAGCCTCGGTGGATCAAGTATTGTTACTTATGTCCACATTTCAATAGTACCATGTGCACAACAAAGTTCTTCTTCTTGAATGGAAAAATTAGCTATAAAAACTCACCCATATTACCTTAGTCCTCTATGGGGCTTATGGCCTTCCTTTGTCTTAGGAGGTTGAAAGACAGAACAGTTTGACTTGAGCACTAATTTTCTTATCCATAGCAAGTTTCATACCGGAGGTTTTTGCAATGTTTTTCAAAAGAAAACTTAATATTCCTTATATGGTACTCTCATGTCACTCAAATGGTGTATGATTCCTCATAAAGGCACAATGTAAGATTGCCTTTCCTTAATTCATCCTACTTTTAAAAGGGCTTATGTGGAGCTCAAGGTAGGGATAACAAGGAGATAGCATACTTACTTGCATATGTTGCGAAGTCAAAGCTTGGATCCTTGAAGAGAAGTGTCGTACCCTCAGACCAAGATGTGCAAGTGTGTGGTATATGATAAACTAGGTTGCTCCTTTATTTGATGATATCTCTCTCTATTTGTCTATTGAGACAGGGCTAGCTCTTTTTTTGCAAGGACTTTCATGTGTCCATCTATATCTCAATACTTATTTTGCCTAGCCCTTATTGTGTCTCATCTATCTAATAATACTTAGAGAGATTTTTTAACACTTAGAGCATGGAGCAACCTATTTGGTGGAAATGGAATGCATGTTGTGCGTACTTCCAGTGTAGAAGCAGCATGAATATATGTGGCATGCGTGTGATCTTGATCTTAGAGGCATGAAAAGTCTCTTAACAAGGGTCAACAAGACTTAACAACACTCAACACAAAGCAAATTGCCTATGTAAAAGGTTTTGAACATGTAAAGCGTTTATGGCTGTGGTAGGAATTTCATCACCATTGAGGAACAATTAAGGTTTTGATCATTTTAAGAATAAATTCTCTGGTAATCAATCATATTTAGAACAATATTATAGCAGCTCTTATCCCACTATCTCATATCTCCCAACAACTTAGACTTAGTTCTAGCACTCGCAACCCACAAAGTTTTTAGGTTCATGATGGTTCAAGAGAGCTAAGTAATCCATATTTAAAGAAGCACTAAGTTGTAAACTAGGCACTAGAGAAACATTGACAAAGCAACTACTCATCATATCCATAAGGAAAAAGACATACATGAAGCATAGGCCCTACTAAAAATAAACAAATAAATATTTTTGGTATTTTTAAACTTTTCAATTTCTTTTATATATATATGCAATAAGATAAACAACTAAAATGCGAATGCTAAGATAGAATACTTACCTTAATGGGGGAGAGGATCCCCCAAGCTTGGCTCTTCCTCACTGTGGTGGCGGATAGTATTGGAACCATCCGGCCCAACATTGTGCATCCTCCTCTTGCATCGCTTGCAGGTATTGGGCATTCTGTTGCGCCAATTGTAATGTTGCCTCTTGTTCAATGCACATTGTGCCCATGTTGTTGATGAGGTCATCCATGTTTGTCCCTTGGGGGCGCCTCTCCCTTCGCCTTGGGCAAGGAGTGTCCTGTGGACGTGGAGGCCTCCCCATGGACCCTGAAATGTCTATGGAGCTTGCCTCCTCACCTTCTTCAACTTCTTCTTCTGTAGGGCGTGAGGAGCCTGCATGGTCCATCTGTGCAGCTCGTGACATGCCTCTTGTCATCCTGTCCATCTCTATAGCATTTTGGCCTCTTGCCTCTCGATCTAATTTGATGACTAGTGTATGAAGCCTATACAGCCGATGTTTCTCATAAGGGAGAGAGACTTTGATCGTATGGCAAACATAAATTATTCTAAGTCCACCTCTTGGACCTCTTTTTGAGCACATTAGAAGCAATGAACATATTTTCATCTAAGACATCTCTAGCAGAGGCAATGTACTCAAAGGTATGTGACTCTATTGCACCCCAAGTGTTGGCTATGCGAGTAATGAATGATGTGCAGTAGACAGAGTTTCCACTTTCAAAGCAATTAAGCCAAAAATTCACTAGCCTTTTAACAGGAGAGACCTTAATCTTGTGTACCATGGCATAAAGTAGTTTAAGTTCATCATCACTTACGGCATTACCTCTAGTGTCAGGAAAAAGAGTGATAACTATCGAATAATGAAGAAAACGTAGAGTTGGATTATGGACTTTGGAAACAGTGAGGCGAGAGCAATCATTAGAGCCAAAAATTGCTTTCCAAAATTCAGATTTATTAAACCCATCAATGGCAATGTCTAAATCAAGATGACAATCAGGATCACATCCCAAAGAGGTATTTAAGAGACTCCAAGACAAATTATATTCTTCCCTGAACATGAGAAAGGCTACCCCATCATTTGTTAACTTTAAAGTGCACAAAAATTCTTGGGTAAGCACTTTTATACTGTTTTCATCCATTTGCCAAAAACCTCCTCAACCAATTGCAATAAAGACATCATTGAATTATTTACTCATACCTGTGCAGTCCAAGAGGACCTGGTTGATGATGCTCGTGTGGTTGAAGTTGCTTTCTTGCAGGATTTTGAACTTCTGTAGCTCTTCTTGGCTCAGCATGAGGCCGCTCTCAGGTTCTAGCACTCTTGATGGAGGATTATAGAATACCATGGGGTGGTAGCTCTCTTCCTCTTCTCTTATCCCGTGGGTTTCTTTATCGGCGTAGTGAGAGCTTCGGGAAGAGCTCTCACCCCCCATGGGCTTCTTAAACCGAGCGAGGAATCTTTTCTTCATCTTGCTGCACAAATGAGAACCAAGCTCTTCTCCTACTACTACTATGCAAGATTTAAACTAAGATATTTTTGGGTTTTTGTTTATGGAATACTACTACTAAACTTGAGAAAGAACTTGCAACAAAGGAGAGATGAAGAGAGATTGTGAGCTGGAGATGATTCTGGTGGTTTTGAGTGTGGAGCTGAGCTCACAATGTAGGGGTATTTATAGGGGGAGAAGGGCAACTGGTGGTCCCTAAAGGTAGGGGTCGGCCGACCCCCATAAAGCACTTTCAACTTTAGTTTGAATCCTGGCAGGGAATCTAGCAACATGGTGCAGAAACTTTTCAGAGTGTGTCCAAAGTGGGGGTCAACCGACCCCCTCCCTAGGCCCCCATCACTTTAAATAGTGTGTCATCAAGTGTCTGGTAAATTTAAGTCTACGTGTGGACCAAAAGTAAAGTGCTTTTTAGATATTTCCTTACCTAGTGCTTTGTGAAAGAGAAAAGATGAATGGCAAAAGTGGAGACATGTTTAAAGAGATTCCCATGAACCATGGGGACACTAAAGCATATCTAGATGTCCACTTTGCTGTCATGAGCTGGTGGTGTGGTCTCAAAAACATCCAATATGAAAAAGAGTATCTCATGTCTAAAGTGATAAAGCCAAGGACCATCACTTTTCAGACTTTGGCTCTAGTGGCATGCATAGGATTCCTAGGTATGGCAAATGGGAGACAATTGACTACAAGAGGGGACATGGTAGGGGTTGGTCGACCCCCACTTGAGAGTCCCATGGGCACCCCAGTGCAGAGCAAGGACCAATGCATCGAGCCAAAGTGAAAAGTGCAGGCGTTGGCCCACTGGTGGGGTCAGCCGACCCCGCTCTGGGTGACCCAGCAGCTCAAAACTTTATTGCAGGTTATTCTCAATATTTTGTTCTTTATAACTAACTATTTTTGTCAAAGTAAAACATGCAAACTAGAACTAGGATGTAATGTAAATGAAATGTAGAAATTAAAATGCAAAAAAATAAATATGGGATAAATACTGATTTACCTTACCAACAAGGGCTCCATGTTTTAGGTCTGTAGAGCAGGACCTCTCCATCTTGTTCATTCTTCGGGTGCTTCAGTTGGTCTCGGAGATGGGGAACATGATTGCACCTCTTTCTCCCGCCATATTTGCTTACCATTGCCTTGTGGTTTAGCGAGTTCTTCCTTCTTCACTTCGGCCTTCTTGGTCGACTCGCCTTTCTTGTTGTTCCTTCGGCGCGGGTAGTAGCGAGGCTTGTTCTTTGCTTCGTCATCCTTCACCTGCATGTTAGTTGTATAACCATTGAACGTACATTTTACCTTCTTTCCTGGGAATTGGAAATGAATCTGGCCGGATCCCATGTAGATGATCGCATTAACTGTGTTGAGGAATGGCCTTCCTAGGATGACTGGGACTTCATTGTTAGACCCCATGTCCAAATAGAAGAAGTCGGCAGGGACGTACTCATCCTGAACCTTGACTAGTATTTCTCTTGTCAATCCCTTAGGGAATCGAATGGTTTGATCTGCCATCTGCAAACGAAGAAATGTGGGGTGCAAAGGCCCCCCTAACAGATTATCATAAGTTACCTTGGCCATGATGTTGACAAACGATCCAAGGTCGCAAGACATTGTGGAAGATCTGTGGTCCAATTTCGCAGGTGATGGTCGGTAGGCCTGGATCTTCCTTCTTGGTGATGAAGGGTGGATCAAGAAGATAGCCCTAGTTGGAGCGTAGTGGAGGCTTACCGAACCTCTTGGTTACTAATTTAACACCTTCAATTGGGTCCTTAGGTTTCCCTGGGATCTTACCTTGTTCGAAGGATGGGATAGCTGCTGCTAACTGAGCTAATTGTGTTTCTAGTATTTTATTAAAGCTCAATTGATTTTTCACGGCAGATGTAAAGCTATCCATTTTCTCACTTAAGTTTTCAAGAATCTTATCATTAGCCATCATTTTCTTATTAATACTATCATTGATTTTAGTTTGGCCTAAGACAAGATCTCTTAAAGAAGGTTGATTACCATAAGAATTATTGAAATTATTATTGTAACTGTTACCTTGGTTTCCTTGGTAGAAGGGGCGTGAGTTCAATCCTTGTTGTTGTTGGGGCCGGTACCCATTGTTGTTGTTGTTGTTGATGATGATGAAGCTCACTTCCTCCTTCCTTTCAGGACAATTGTTTCCCGAATGCTCTTCTCTTCCGCACACCTCGCACCATGGATTAGCTTTGACAGCTCGTGCGGTGGCGTTGGGTTGCACCATATTGATGAGCGCAGGTTTGAGCTCAAAAGTCGCATCCCCCAAGTTAAGCTGTGGACCAGTGGCGACATAGTTGGCCGACGACGTAGAGTACTCAGAGATGGTCTTTTGGGTGGCCATAGCTTCCTTAATGCTTGGTGCTGAACCTCCTTCCTTGAGTGAATTCAATAGTGTGGTTGCCTTTGAATTGGAATTCACTCACACTGCCTGGCTTCACGATAAAGAGAAATAAAGGCAGGGGGATAGACCCCTAACACTAATTGATAATTAAATTGTTAGTAGACTCCGGATTCACTTTTATTAAAATTCCTAGGCTGACGCTTTCCTCGGCAATAGCGTCAGAAATGCTTGTTGCCAAATCTTAGCACAACCACCAAAGGTAGTTGACGGCGCCAGAAATGCCTGTGGCATAATTCTAAGTCTATTGGATAATCCCTCAAGTGCACAGAATATACAGCTGTAGCACTTCACCCGGAAGTACTCCAAGGTATCGTAATTTATATTTTTCTAGGGGAAAGCTGTAGTTAGGAATATTTAATAAAAGAGGAAGAGATCCTTGTGTCTACTACAACTTAGTATCACTAGTGTATTGGGGATAAGTAAATAAACATGAAGGATAGGTAAATTATCACAACAGTCCTAATCTAAAGATAACTGGTAGAGAGCTAGCTAGGTGGGAGGACAACAAGTGAGTATAGGACTCCTATGTATCTTACTTTACTTTTGTGGACCTAATCCTAACAGATAGATGACTCAAACTAGATTGGTGTCTTACTACTTGCGTGGTGGGGATAGGCAAGAAAGCAGGAGATAGAACTCCTACTAAAACGGCTATACTCTTATGGGCACCCTGCATTTTAAGAACTAGTCTGAATGTGGTGAGAAAACCCTGATGCTGCCCGAGACCTGTCACCTCTCGGGAGTGTGCTCATGAACTGTCCGTGCGGACCAGCGGCAATCAAAGGTAAGACTATGTCTGAGCACCATGCTCACACTTACTCCTACAACTCTAACTAAAGATCAAATAGCTAGAGCTCCTATGCACGATAGGACAATGATACAAACACAAGGAAGTTGGTTACAGGAAACCAATCTAGCTAAGGCAACTATACTACTAAGACAAGCACACAACAAGACTGTGAAAACTATAGACTTGCACTAAGTAAATACTAAGTAAAGTAAAGCAAGAATAATATATTAATAAAAGGAAAATCTTATAAAAGAGTTAAGGTACAAGAGCTATACCAGACTCTCCAGAAGATGACTCCGAAGACCCCAAGCTTCGCTCGACTCAACTCTAACTCCCACTCTAGACTAACTACTACTACTCTAGCTTGATGCTTGATGATGTAGTGATTGATGTGTTGTTGTGATGTCTTCCAAGGGTGGTGGCAGCCTCCTTATATAGGGGAAGGAAAGGGGGTGCCACGTTAGCGATCCGTGTGCTCCTCCTCTCTACAACCTTTGATGAACCGACTTCATAACCGATGTAGATGCACGCTCATGATTGGACTTACTGCATGGTGGCATGCAGGAGGTCGGTGGGAGGCCAACCGACGTTGAGGCCCATAGTGTGGGGGTCGGCCGACCCCCTCACTGATAGGTGGGCCTAGCTGGGTCTTCTAGAAGGTGACCCCTCCTATCATGTGAAGTGGCTCGCTGTTATTCCAAATATTTGTCACGTTGCTTGCTTCCTTGTGGGCCCATGAATCCATGTGAAAGACTCTTTGTTCCTTGGATGAAAACACAAGTTGATCTGATGGTTGAAATTGACTCCAGGGGCCTTGACATGGATCATCCTTCAAAATTCAGCTTGTGGAGTGTTCATAGGGGGGCGGCTGACCCCCTCATTGGGCTCCACCAAGGTGCATTTTGCTCCTTCCTAAAATCACAAGTTCAGAGTACAAGTGGAACTGATTATTGATAAAATATGCTCATGATATGTTATTCTTCCTTAGAATCGAGGCATGTTGACGGTGCTTTGAGTGAGTATTTTCATGGTATAATTAGCATCAACAGCCCACTGGTGGGGTCGGCCAACCCTACCCTGGGGTGATCCAGCAGCTCAAAAGTTGTTGCAATTGATTCTCAAGATTTTATTTACTATGACTAATTATTTTTGTCAAAAGAAAAAATGCAAAATTAAAACTAAGATGCAAATGAAAATAAAATGCAACAATGAAAATGCAAAAAATAAATATGGGATAAATACTGATTTACCTTACCAGCAAGGGCTCCATGTTTTAGGTCCGTAGAGCAGGACCTCTCTGTCTTGTTCATTCTTGGGGTGCTTCGGTTGGTCCCGGAGATGGGGACCATGATTGCACCTCTTTCTCCCGCCATATTTGCTTACTTTTGCTTCGTGGTTCAGCGGGTTCTTTCTTCTTTACTTTGGCCTTTTTGGCCGACTTACCTTTCTTGTTCCTTCGGCGTGGGTTATAGCAAGGTTTTTCCCTCGGTTCTTCATCATTCACCTGCATGTCAGTTTTATAACCATTGAATGGACATTTTACCTTCTTTCCTAGGAATTGAAAATGGATTTGGCCGGATCCCACATAGATGATAGCATTGACTGTGTTGAGGAATGGCCTTCCCAGGATGATGGGAACTTCATTGTTGGACCCCATGTCCAAAATGATGAAGTTGCCAGGGACATATTCGTCTTGAACCTTGACTAATATTTCCCTTGCCAGTCCCTCAGGGAACCGAATTGTCTGAACTGCCATCTGCAAATGAATAAATGTGGGGTGCAAAGGCCCCTGTAACAAATTTTCATAAGTTACCTTGGCCATGATGTTGACACCCGATCCAAGGTCACAGAAGACGTTGTGGAAGATCTGTGGTCCAATCTTGCAGGTGACGGTCGGTAGGCCCGGGTCTTCCTTCTTGGCAATGAAGGGTGGATCAAGAAGATAGCCCCAGTTGGAGCATAGTAGAGGCTAACCGAACCTCTTGTTACCAATCTAACACCTTCAATTGGTAACTCAAGTTTCCTTGGGATCTTTTCTTGTTCGAAGGATGGGCAGCTGCTACTAACTGAGCTAATTGTGTTCCTAATATTTTATTAAAACTCAATTGATTTTTCATGGCAGTTGTAAAGCTATCCATTTTCTCACTTAAATTTTCAAGAATCTTATCATTGGCCATCATTTTCTTATTAATACTATCATTGATTTCAGTTTGGCCTAAGACAAGATCTCTTAAAGAAGGTTGATTACCATAAGAATTATTGAAATTATTACTGTAACCGTTACCTTGGTTTCCTTCGTAGAAGGGGTGCAGGTTCCATCCTTGTTGTTGTTGTTGGGGCCGGTACCCATTGTTGTTGTTGTTGTTGATGATGATGATGAAGCTCACTTTCTCCTTTGTTTTGAGACAATTGTTTCCCGAATGATCTTCTCCTCTGCACACCTCACACCATGGATCAGCTTCAACAGCTCTTGTAGTGGCATTGGGTTGAATGGCCTCTTGTTCCTTCTTAGAACCTTCTTCTATCTTCTTCATCAAGAGGTCCATTTTTGCTGAGAGCATGTCCACCTCATTGAGGATGTGGACACCCCTCTTCCTAGGCTGAAGGCGTTCCTCATTCCATCCTTGGTTGGTGACCATTTTCTCTATGAGGTCCTTAGTATCTTTGACATTGTGTTGCAAGAATGCTCCTCCAGCGGCAGCATCAAGGTGACTCCTGGCCAAGCCGGTCAGGCCATGGTAGAAACCTTGAATGATGAGTCATTCCTCTATCCCATGATGAGGATAGGCATGAATGTACTCCTGGAGACGTTCCCATGCTTCGGGAATCGTCTCATCAGCTTGCAGTTGGAAGCTCGAAATCTTTCCATGAAGGGCGCTGGTTTTACCCATCGGGAAGAACTTCTTCAGGAACGTGTTGGCACACTTCTCCCAGGTGGTGACTTCACTCTTGTTGGCGTAGAACCACTGCTTCGCCTTTCCCAATAATAAGAAAGGGAAAAGACAAAGACAGATGGCGTCTGCCGACACATTCTTGATAGTGAAGGTGCCACACACCTCAAGGAAGTTTCAGAGATGGGCATTGGCATCCTCATGCAGCTTCCCACATAATGGATTTGCTTGCACCATATTGATAAGCGCAGGCTTGAGCTCAAAAGTCGCATCCCCCAAGTTCAGCTGCAGACCCGTGGCGACATAGTCAGCTGACGGTGCAAAGTACTCAGAGATGGTCTTTTGGGTGGCCATAGCAATTGGGGATGGGGTTCCCAATCTTCCGTCAGTTCAAAGATAAACAATGATTTGGTGGAGCATGACACACCAATCCGGCTTCAGATCACAAAGACCCAAACCCTACAACCTTAGCACCACGTCTCCACTGGTTATCAATCATGTCACCAACCAGTTAACCTCGCCAAGAAGGCTAATCCTTGCATGCGAATCGAAGAACACAAGCAAGAACTTGAAAGTACGTAGCTAAAGATTGAGACAAACTGCACATATATAATTAAGAACAAAAAGTGGGATTTCACAAACCGATAACGGTGACTGTTCAAAGACAGATAAATCTAAAGCAAAACCCAAACCCTAATGTAGACAGTGGCTGCTCATTATATAGCCTAAGGGGCATCCAAGGACCCCTACACAGGTCCATAAACAGCCCCGACACATTACAAGGCCTAAATGGCCCAAAAGACGACGACGCAACGCTCTGACAGATTCTAGACGTCAACTTGTTTCGATGAATTCTGCTGATCCCGAAGGAATTTTTATGTGGGTCCACATCCATTAGTTTCTTTATAAAATTATCTTTCCATCCATATGTGGATCGTCGAAAACGGAGTCCGTATGCAACCTGGGTGTTCGTTTTATTGCACGCTGCTCTTGGAGCCCGAGACGGCCTCGAACTTGACTTGGATTGGGCCTCCAACTTAGCTTGAACGTCCCTGCTGGTATCCAAAGGTGGTAGCCAAGGGGGAGGATGTCCATGGGCTTCTTTGGTGTGTTCCACATTTTCTTGGGGCATGCTCTCACTTGGGTCAGAGTCCCAATGGCGAATAACAAGCCCATGATGATGACGTAGCCCTTGGCAGAAACAGTGACGGAATGTCATGATGAATTGGATGCCTTCCTGATGTGATATTGAGGTAGGACTAGACCTATTGGAAATCTTATCAAATAATCTTTCCAACATGTGCTGATTGACCTCAAGTGCACTCCGGATGGATGAGTTATGGCCTGCCCAGTGAAGCCCTATCCGGCTGCCGACGAACCGAATGTTGGACTTTGATGAGTTTGCCCTTTGAGACACGTTTGTACCTACATTGAAATAAAAACATGCACATGTGGAACCAATTGAATTGTATCAAAAATCATTGTTCAAATGAAGGAATGAACTCACCTTATCATTAGCCTCCATGGGCTTATGCATAGGTCTCATGTCCTCATCAATAGCTTCATTAACGACCGGTGCTGGGCTTCCTTCCTCTAGCAGATTCTGGTCCGAAATGAACCTCTGAGGTGGAACTTTACAACATCTAGTTCTCCTCAACAATTACCCAGGATCTTCAACAAAGTTTGACGGCAATTGGAAACTACTCATGCACCTGCTAGTTTCATGATAACGAAAAACTAGACAAGTGATGGGTAAGCCCCTAACACTAATTGATAACTAAATTGATAGTAGACTCCGGATTCACTTTTATTAAAATTCCTAGGCTGACGCTTTCCCCGGCAATGGTGCTAGAAATTCTTATTGGCAAATCTTAGCACAACCACCAAAGGTAGGTGACGGCGCCAGAGATGCCTGTGAGGTAAATTCTAAGTCTATTGGATAATTCCGCAAGTGCACTATTGGCGGTCCTTATGGATCATTTCTAAACCACCAACTTAGGCTAAAAAGAGGAAAACAAACATATTCTAACACATATGCCTATGCTTCTAACAAAGTTCCACTTGTACCCCCTAGCATTCTTGTGTTTATAGGATATATGGTAAAACAAGTGGAAATGCACAACCTCACGGAGAAAGCGCAAAAGAAAAATAGGAATTCAGAAAATGCGCACACAAGGAATACAAAGAAGCTCACCTTCGGAACATACCTGGGCTTGATCGTAACCACAGGAGAGATCCAGGCCCAGGAAGCAACCGACCATGCGAAGGCGGTAGCCAGCCGGCCCCACCAGGGGACCGACCGCCCCCGGGACCGACCGCCCCCTGGTGGCGGCTCCCGGGCCCATCCTTCGGAGGCGGTGCTCTAGGCGGTTCCCCAAGGGCGGTTTCACCTCCTTCCATACCTAGAAACGCCTAAACCATCCTTTCCTAGCTATAAACAGATGGTGCTCCACCATTCTACACACATCATTTTAGAGTCACTTACCTCACACCTCTCACTTGTATCTTTTAGAGTAGTATTAGTAGTTTGTGAGCAAGGCAAAAGCTATCAAGGAGAGCTTGTCTCCTTGGAAGAAAAGGCTCATCTCGGTTGAATACAATTCAGTTTTCTTCCATGAGCAAGTTCTTACCATATTTATATAATCATGCATATGAACTAGAGTATAGTTATGATCATGTTATGAGCATAATATATGAGCTAGTACTTAGTTTATATATCATGTTCTTGACTTTTTCATCTTCGTTCTTCATCGTTATTGAATTAGTATGAATAGAAGAAGAACTAGGAATGAGGTGATGGTTTGTTGCCTTCTTGGTTGCTCTTAACCTAGCCTATCAATCCGAAGGGTTAGGGTCTACGAGGGTTAGGAGTTGTTTCCAATTACACAGGCATGGTGCTCGGGTATGCAGAGATCGGTGAATATGTCGGTATCCCACGGGTAGAGGGGTAGGTGGGCAGGTGGTGACAGCCCTGTCCATCCCAAGCACTCCCCCACGTTCGGATATTGAGTAGGAGTTTGTAAAGTCTCTATCGGCTGGCAGACCAGCTGGGGGGATCTCCCTATCATCCCAGACTTAGTCCTGATGCTAGACATACTAGTTAGATGGTTTGCTAATAGTACTTTGCATAGTTATATATGACCAATGCCTGCTCTGTTTAGTTATATTCGTTTATTCGTTTATTTCCCTTTTATCCTTGAGGTCGACCCAGATGTGTGTCAACTATCTTGAAATCATGTTTTATTCCTGTTTACTCTATGCCTACCATTGCACTCAATAAGTGATCATGTTTATACCACGCTTGATGCATATTGCCCTCCTATGGAAAATTATAAATACTTCACCCTTGAATATTCACGGGTTGAAATGCTACAATGATAGTTCTGTGTGCTTGCAGATTTATTCTTATTTCTTACTGAGATATCGATTGGCGTACCTAAGCACCATTACTTAAGAATTGTAATTCTTGTTGCACCCCAAGGCGCCGTGCTGTAGTTTTGCATATCGTAAGTAATGATGGTTAGGAAGGCCAATCAGGCACTTCTAACTATTATTACCAGACTGCATTACCTAGGCCGGTGCCATTAAGGGCCGAGGGTTATCTTTCTAAAGTAATGGTGGTTAGGAATGTCAACACACGTTTCTAGTATTATTACTAAGGATGAACTTATAATCTATCTTTAGTAGTGATGTTAAGAAACGCCAACAAGCATTTCTGGCACCGTTGCCGGGGAGGGCAAACATCTAGCTGGCATAAACATCAATTGGATAATGAGCATGGTGGTCATAGTTTAATCAGGCTAACTTCGCTGTTTTCTTCCTCTTTTTATTGGAATGAAAACAGGATAGTGTATGAGCAGTTTTGCTCTACCGGACAACTTCCTCAGCAATTCGGAAGCACTCCAAAGGAAGAAAGGTCTTGTACCGTTTCTTCTTCTGCTACTCCATCGGCAGACGAATTGGTCACTCCCGTACCATCTGTTACTATCACTATGGCCAAGACACTCTGTGACTACTCCACCCCCACTGTTGCCAACGTGCCGTTGGGCACGCTGTCAATGTTGGGAATGGAAATTTCGATATTCGTACGGACCTCATCTCGATGGTGCAGGCGAGCCAGTTCTGTGGCTTGCCAAGTGAGGATGCAAATGCTCACCTGCAACACTTCCTTGAGCTATGCGACACCATTGTTATCAAGGACATCACACAGGATAGTATCAGGCTTCCCTTGTTTCTTTTATCCCGCATGGGGAAAGCGAGACAATGGTTCTATCAAAACAAGGAAGCTGTCAACACGTGGGACAAATGTTCCATGGCGTTCCTCGCCATGTTCTTTCCCATGAGCAAAACCGGTGCTCTGAGGTGGAAGATATCAAACTTCTAGCAATCTTCACTCGAGTCCATCCTCGAAGCTTGGGAAAGGCTTCAGGAGTACATCCGGGCCTGCCCTCATCATGGAATGGAAGATTGGCTCGTGCTCCAAAACTTCTACGAAGGCCTCACCGCCATGTCAAGGGGCACGTAGATGCCACAGCTAGAGGTGCATTCCTCTCCCTCACCATCGCGGATGCAACCACACTCATTGAGAAGATGGTAGCCAATCAGAGCTGGGGGAAGGAAGAAAAACACAAAAAGGCATGCATACCGTGAAGGACACAGATTTGCTGGCCGCAAAGATAGACATGCTGATGCAGAAGCTGGACGATCGTGCCACAAATCCTACCATGAGCACCGTCCAGGCCATAGACTCACACATGACGTGTGAGGTCTGTGGAAACGTTGGCCAATTGGGGAACAACTGCCTCGAAACCCAAGAAGAAGCTTCCTACGTGAACAACGGGTTTCGCCAACCATAGCAAGGTAATAACGGGTGGAACAACCAGCACCACCCGCAAGGTAATAATTTCAATTCAAACCAACCTTCTTTGAGAGACCTCGTTGTGGGACAGGCTAAGATGAATGAAAATCTTACCAAAAAGCTGTCCTTCAATGATAAAATGTTTGAAAATATAAATGCAAAGCTTGAAACTCTGTCTTCTTCTATTAAAAATCAGTTGAGTTTTAATAAAATGATAGAAACACAGATGGCTCAGATAGCTGCTTCTATCCCTGTAAACAATACGGGAAAAATCATGGGGCAACCCGAGACTTCTCCCGACTTTGTTCATGCAGCTGCAGAGCAATGAAGAAGGAGGAGCCTTGCCAAAGGACTATAAATGTTGAGCCCTTACCGAAGGTCATTGGTAGTTATCTAAAAAAAACATATATATATACATATATACATATATATAGAAGAATAATCCTCTGAAGGGGCCCTATAATGTCCCGCCTCCTCGAGGTCGGGCTCTCTTACATCCGACCGCTTATCTAGGACATAGGCTGCCCTCACAGACCAACACTAGTCTTTTTTGCACACTTTGTCCTCACTCGTGTGCATAGGCTGCCCTCACAGACCAACACTAGTCTTTTCTGCACACTTTGTCCTCACTCGTGTGCACCCGGGAAAACTTCCCGATCGGTCATCCATCCCTAAATTGCTCTAGGCCAAGCACGCTTAACCTCGGAGTTCTTCAGTGATGAGCTCCCGGAAAAGAAATAATAACTTATTGGTATGAGTATCCTATTAATCCTATTAACCCCTGGGCCAGGGTGTTACAGGCCCACACCATCATCCAGGTTGGGGGAGGCACGCCCACTCAGGTATTATGTATCCTATGCTTTAAAAAAAGAGAGAAAAATATATATATTTATATACTTTATAAAATTATTTTGCTTTTGAACAAGAGTTTTTTGTTTCTCTAGTTTTATAAAAACTTTATGTTTAATTCAAAATAAATTTTATCCAAAAATCTTATAAAACTCATTTTCTGAAAGTTTAGTTTTTGTTCTCTCTAAATCTATTTTTAAAATAATTTTTGAAAACAAAATATTTCAAATAAATTTGTGCAAAATCAAAAGATAGAGCATAGTTTCAAACTGGAGGCATTCATAACCGGCTACCAGACGAGGGTAGCCGTTGGAGGGCACTGGTAAAAGGCAGGATAGAGCCAGCCCCACCAGGGGACCAGCCGGTCCCAGGGGCGACCGCCCCTTGCGCAAAGGCCCTGGTGGCGCGGCCTTTTGCCAACGGCTACTAGCCATTGCAAGGAGCGTCGCCCGCCTACGACCAGCTCTATAAATACTGGGAGGCCGGGGTGGAGGTCCTCACCCCTCTCATTCTCACATTTCTTTACTCCCTCCATCACTCTCTTGCTCTACCACTCTCCAAATACTTTCCACAAAGCTCAAGTGCAAGAAAATTCTGAAAACCTATTTCACTTCCACCACAAAGCAAGCTCAAGCTCTCGTGCTAAGCTCACTCACCATGAGTGGGATCGGAGGTCGAGTTTCTAGCATGTTCCGAAAAGGTTGTCGCTCTCGCGGGAGTCAAGTACTCCCGCACATGAGGAGCACCCGCTGCACGGAGGAGGGACGGAGGTGCCAACGGGCCATGCCATCGACGAGGCTGACACCCCCTTCCTCCACTTGGAGAACGAGCGGGAGATGCAAGCATACAACCTCCTTAAGGAACGTGAGTTCCTGCACACGCCGACCTTCGACCCGATCCTTCTCCAGCAGACATGTATGTACATCGAATTTAATACCATTTTCGAGCATGTTGGTTGGAGCCAAGTTGCCCTAGTGCATGAACTTGGATCTCGTCTTTTGACCATCCAAGTCTTGGGCACTTTGAAAATTGTTGATTATGGTATTACTTTTCGCTGCTTTAGGAAAGAGCATAGCCTTTATTGGAAGGATCTTGATACACACTTAGGCTTTCATGAGAGATGCTCTTTTGACTTGGGTTTTTCTCTCTTGGGTTATCATCGTCATACTCTTTGGCATTTGATGACTGGACAAAATGTTATTGGGAAATTCCAACCCAATGTCAACATCATTCATCATCCCACTCTAAGGCTTATGCATAAATGGATTGCCAATTCTTTGTTTCCTAGAGAGGACATGCATCATGCTTATGACATTGAGTTGAAGTTGTTTTATGCCGTGCTTAAAAAGATTAAGGTTGCTCCTGTTTATGACATTGTTAAGCATTGGATGAATTATTTCAAAACTTCCTCCCCTATCATGTGCACTTCACTCATCACTCATCTTGCTGCTAGTGTTGATCCCCATGCTGCTAATACCATTGTTTACCTCTCTACTCCTCGCATTATGATCAGTGAGTTTTATTTGGGGCAAGCTCATATTCTAAAACGTGATGAATCGGGAAAGAAATTGGTATTTTAATTTTTTGGATATATAAACGAGATTCCGTTACCTAACCCGGATCTCGCTTTATATAATTCCCCATCTCTCACCTTCGACCTCGTTGAGAGGGAAGAAGCATGTAGGAGTTTTGTTTCCTGTAGGAGATCACGGAGGAGAGGAGGACAGGAGGAGGAACCTGCACAGCCTACTCCACCACTAGCTATGCCCACCATGACACCAGGGATGGAATGGTCCCCTGTCATGTCTACAGCCGGGCTCACCCCTAGGTATGGATATGGTATGGGACACACTCCTCTCCGTCATGAGGCTGGAGGATCAGGATGGCAGCACTCACACGAGGCAGGAGGATCAGGGTGGCACGAGTAGGCGCATTCCCCAGGGTCAGACGGCATGCCACCCCCGGTTGACCCGCAGCCGGTCACACTAGAGGTCCTCAACACACACATGGGAGGACTAGAGCTTTAGAATAGGCAAATCCAAGGTACGCTTAACGCTCATATCCAGACCTCCACTCAGTGGCACGAGTAGTACCAGCAGCACTTTGTGGACATCGAAGATGCAAACTGGCGAAGGCACGAGGCACAGATGGCCTTCCTTTGGTCTATGGGACAATTCCCTGGACCGAGGCCTTAAACTAGCTTGAGGGAGGAGACCCCACAAAGGTAACATGTATCTTTAAATTCTTGCAATTTATTTCTCACATTTTAATTTTGTAATTCTATTTTCCTATAATCAAAAAAATCATTCCACTCCCATATGTGCTAAAATGTGTTAGTTTCCTTCTATTGAAATGATGAACAGTTGCTCTGTCCCTAAATCATTTGTGCCTAAGTTATAACTTAGTATTCCTCAAGATTTAAGTTTGTTGGCTAAAAATGTCTCATTCTGAGAACTTGAAATCTTGTGGGTTGCAATTGCATGATCCTTTTCTAAGTTGTTGCGAGATATGAGATGGTACAAATAGTTTTTTCTATGACTTTGTTCTACGAGAAACTTGACATCCGGAGTTTTCTTTTCAAAAAAAATTCAAAAATCAAAAGTTCCAAAATAATTATGAAATACCCACCAAGGCCATATGACATGTTCTGCTTTTATAAACCTTTAGTCATATGCTGCTTGTGGAACTTTGAGTTGAGTCAAAACGCTGAGACCTAGTGAGATTATGGTCATATGCCCATGATTGAGATTCACATGCACCCACCAACTAAGGCAATCGCCTTTCAAAACCTACTACTAAGGCTGTATAAAGGTGGGCATACTTACATCACCTGTATTGCTGAGGTAATCATACACATTAAGCGATTGAGAGAATCATTTGAGGAACTTATTTTATTTTGCAAAACTTATAAAACCTCCGGATAGACGGTCTATCAAAGAATGAATGATTGGTGATTCTATTATAACCATTCTGTCTTGCAACCACCCAAGAACTTGGAGAAGTTACAAGCCCCATGAGCAATCAAGGTAAAGGATGGATAGAATACCAACTTATTTAAATTGCGAAGGAATGCTTTGTTATAAGCATAGCACTTATGAATTATATTAGCATTGTAGCAACTCCTGATCAACAACCGTACTTAGCTATTTGCTCGGGACGAGCAAAGTTAAGCTTGGGGGTCTTGTTGGCGGTCCTTATGGATCATTTCTAAACCACCAACTCAGGCTAAAAAGAGGAAAACAAACATATTCTAACACATATGCCTATGCTACTAACAAAGTTCCACTTGTACCCCTAGCATTCATGTTTTTACAGGATATATGGTAAAACAAGTGGAAATGCACAACCTCACGGAGAAAGCGCAAAAGCAAAATATGAATTCAGAAAATGTGCAAACAAGGAATACAAAGAAGCCCACCTTCGGAACATACGTGGTCCTGATCGTAACCACAAGAGAGGTCCAAGCCCAGGGAGCAACCACCCACATGAAGGCGGTGACCAGCCGGCCCCACCAGGGGACCGACCACCACCGGGACTGACCGCCCCCTGGTGGTGCTCTAGGCGGTTCCCCAAGGGCGGTTTCACCTCCTTCCATACCTAGAAACACTCGAACCGTCCATCCCTAGCTATAAATAAATGGTGCTCGATGTGACAAAACCGACCAATTTATTAGAGCACAAGCACATAATTCGCCATTAGGATGGCAAACTACATGATTGAGACCTAATAAACCCGGTAGTCATACCGAAATCTCGAAGGACTTCAAACATTTCCAGCACGACCAAGATCGTAATGAGTTTAGCGTTCACCATTCACAACGTACATAGTTCGCACATAGTTTAAACATCGGAGTTTGAAATAAGTTATTACAAACCAAGTTCAAATTTCAAAATAAAGCAGAAGCGGTTTAGTTCAATTCCACACACACACTTAGTTCAAATACAGTGCCAGGTTCTTGATCGACATCCAACAAAAGCATTAAGTAGAGAAGAGTGACCATGCCCAAGGTCTAGTCATCTCCCAAGGCGGGATAGAAGCAGTGCTGACAATAGCCATAAAACATCTCACCATCTGCAAAAACATGGGAAATAAAACCCTGAGTACGAGAATGTACTCAGCTAGACTTACCCGTCATAAACTAAAAATAAATTGACTCCAAGGGGTATGCAAGGCTGTATAAGTAGGATAGCTGACTCATTTAATTGTGAAAAAGCTGGTATTAAAGAAACAATTAATAAGAACCTTCTAGCAATGTATTTTAATCTGATTAACCTTATCATGCTACATTAGCACCTGTACTAAACAAGCATGGTAATAATTATTCAACAAGAATAGTAACCAATTCCGGTTGAGTATCTTTCAATCTCAACAGCTCAACCATCTCATCTCTTGTTCAAGTTCTTACTACGATGCCGCTGCTCAAGTCAAGTGTTCAATGTCTAGGAACGATGGCGATTATAATCGATTACTAACCAGCTGGCGGGTATTCCTCACACAAACCACACTCACCAGCCACGGTGAGCTACAGATCACCGACATTCAATTCGGGAAAAGCGCGGGATCAACAGGTACCTTCGTATCCAGGAACCGCCCGGCTGCCTTATTCAGGGCGACCCTGACCTCGGACTTACTCTCCGCGTAACCTGTGGTCCCCCATCTTCACCAATACGATGCGTACAGCAGGTCGACTCCCGGCCCAAATCAAAATTAGGCTTTGCGGTCGGAACGACTTATCCTTCTAGCTAAATGTGAGGCATAAATTCAATATGACTTGAGGACGTACAACGGATGGGGTCCTAGTTTGACACAGACGGGATAACCTTACCGAACCTCCAGTTCAGTCTCAACACCAATCCCGCCCGGTCTCGATTTATTATCTCCACATGGTTATCCAAGATAACAATGTATTCAACCATTCTGAGTCACCACCTATAACTCGCGGATGACAGGAAATCACCCGACTTCTACCGATCTAGTTAAGCAGGGCTAAGCAAATATTCATACCTGAACCTAACAGGGTTAAAATATGTACAGTGGCAAGGAATATAAGTAATGCAGCAATGGTATAAAACAACGCCTATAACTTAATGCATCAAACAAGTAAAGGACTCAAGTTAGATATTTTGCAAACCATAGGGAGAATGCTCCGGGGCTTGCCTTTCAGGAAAGAGCTTGGCTGGTGGTCAGGACACTCTGGAAGATCAGCTTCGGGATCCTCTTCTGCTGCTACTTCCCGCACCAAAGCTTCCTGCTGGCCTCCTTCTTCTTGTACTCCGGGAACTACCGTTTCAAGCTCTGACGATCCTGTATGATGCATAGTATGTATGAATATCGTGTATACATAGAAATACAATGCTGATGCTGATGGTGAATGAATGCTCAGCTAAGGTAAATGATATGATTTTGAAACATATAAGATAAGCATAAGTCATCTGCATTCTCTTCTACCGACAAATCTTAAACAAGCCTCGTATTACAATTTACTTACACACTATAAGGAATTATAAACAACCATTGTTTTGCATACTACCCTCTTCTGAACTAAAACCAATAACAGATCACACACATCACAAATATCATAAAAAGCATTTTTACACACATGAAATGATAACTTTAAAGCATTATTTTTCATTGAAAGAAATTAGGGTATAACTACAACCTAACTTTATACTACTCATAAAATTCTATAAAAATTACAGGAGCTTAAGCATACCCAATAAAGACTACCATAAAAATTTCAGGTAAAAACAGAAAGTAATTTATCCTACACAAAAATGACAAGGCAGCACAATTTAATGGGCCTAAAATACTTTGTACATAAAAATATGTCAAACAATAGATCTCAGAATATCATTAGCTTTAGATTAGCATAAAAACATTCTCCAAAAAGTTTCATGCATAAATTCCTTGTATATTATTTATTATGAATTATTTATCATCTAATGGAAATAGGCACCATAACTAGACAGAGCAAACTTTTCACAAGACATAGTCTCACAACATTTTTCACAGATACAGCATGATATAAGAAGACTAACAAACTTGGTCTCATATTTTTCTGAGCAACAGAGAATTACTTATGCATTTTCTAAGATAAAAGCAATTAATAGAGATAAATAAATCTATACAGAAAAGTATCACAAAATCCACATTTCATATTTTTTGTGCATAGATCTTCTCATAAGAAAATACTGCAAGTTGAACCAACTCATTTGGACTTAAAATGAGGAAGTTATGATTTTTCAAAGCTTTTACAAAAATCTGGAATTCATTTTCTTTAAAACCGATAAAGAAAACGGTTTTGCACTGGGAACCCTGGATTTTTGGGAAAACAACCGAGCCCTAAAAGAAACTCACTGTATCTGGCTACTTTGCATTTAAGTCCGACAAAGAACACAAATGATGCCCGCGGTCCACGCGGCGGGGAATGGTCGTCAGCGTCGGGATTCCTCGCCGACGGCGAGGTCTCCGGCCGAGCTACAGCTACCGAAATGCTCAGCTCGTCAACGCAAACGCATTGGTGTACAAGATGCAAGCTATGAGCGAGGTTTTGACCGGCGGCCACGCGCGACGGCGGACGGCGGCGACGGTCGGCGGTGCGCCGGCCATCTCGGGCCACGGCGGAGCGCGGGACCTAGCCTACCAGCTCCAGCAGACCAAGGTGACTCGGATTAGCTAGTCAAAGAGATGAAGTGCCGGCCAAAACGACGACGGCGCTGCACGCCGGCGAGCGATGGCGCAACCCGCGACGGTGGACGGCCAAAATCCGACGGACTCGAACCCTAATCGGTCCCATTAGCTACACCAACCTACGCTACTCGAGCAGGCGGTCACGATGCGCAAGCTAATTAAGGGAGAGAGAGGTTGTTGGCCACGACGGACCGCGCGGCGGTCGGGCGGCCATGACCGGCGAAAGGGGAACGGGTCGATTCGACCTCTACCTTGGGGCTCGAGGGCAGGATTCGTGCGCAGGACGTGGCTCGCGTCGAGGCGGAGCTGCTAGCAAGCTCTGGGCAAAATGTGATGAGGTTATGAGGTGCAGTGGCGCTGCGAGCTCGCAGCGGCGGCAATGGCGGGCTTCGCATCATGCTCGGGCTCTGGTGAGGGAAAGGAGGGGCGAGAGAGCGTCTGGCGATGGAGAAGTGAGCGAGGGAGAGGTTGACGCAGTCGGGGCAGCTTGAAGCGGCCGCTCGGGCTCGGACAGGCGAAGCGCGGCGTCGGGCATCGGCGAGCGCGTGGCGAGCATGCGGGGTCGGCCGAGGGCGCGTGGGCGAGCGGTGGGGCCAGGCAAGCGCGGGCATGCGCAGGCGTGCGTGGCGCGTGCGTGCGCGGGGCGGACAGCGGCAGCGGCCCGGCGTACGGACGCCACGCGGCCGGCGTCGGCGCGGACAGCGTCGCGAGGAAGAAGAAGAGAGGAAGAAGAAGAGACTGGCATGTGGGTCCCACTGCGCCAAGATTCGTGCAGAACTTGATTACCCCATATTTTCCAAAATAAACCGAATTTGAAGAAACTTGTAAAAGATGAAATGTTCTTTTTGATGAGTAGAATATTTCACTTTTAAACATCAAAGCCTAATTCTGACTAGAATTTGAATTTCAAAAATGGGGATTTAAAATCCTTTTAAAATTAAAAGAAAATCATTTTTATAAACTGTTTTTGACATTTTTGACCCACTTCCAAGCCTTTTCATGAAATGACCCCAAAATAAGTTTTGCTCCAAAAAATTTTCTCTACAAACTTTATTTAACACTCAACCCCAAACAATCAACCTATCACATAGCTCTAGTTCAAATCAAGGTAAGCACATTTTCATTTTATCATTTCATGTAAATAAATGACCATGCAAATGAGATGATTATGCTCATGAGATGCAAGATAATACATGCTTAACACCAGGGTGTTACACTCCACCATTCTACACACACACATCATTTTGGAGTCACTCACCTCACACCTCTCACTTGTATCTTTTAGAGTAGTATTAGTAGTTTGCGAGCAAGGCAAAAGCTATCAAGGAGAGCTTGTCTCCTTGGAAGAAAAGGATCATCTTGGTATGAATACAATTTAGTTTTCTTCCATGAGCAAGTTCTTACCATATTTATATAATCATGCATATGAACTAGAGTATAGTTATGATCATGTTATGAGCATAATATATGAGCTAGTACTTAGTTTATATATCATGTTCTTGACATGTTCATCTTTGTTCTTCATCGTTCATCGAATTAGTATGAATAGAAGAAGAACTAGGAATGAGATGATGGTTCATCGTGCTTCTTGGTGACCGTCATTGTGTTGTTTTCGTATGCCTACAAGACGGCTACGTATGCGTACATGACGGCCCAGATGGCTGTTAGGTGCCCTGGTGGCCGTTAGGCTGACATGGCGTGCTCTACTTCTTCCACGTTTCAGGTTCTCATAGGTCCACGTGTTAGGTCCCTGTTGTTGATATTTCTTATGACTCTTGGATAATTCCGCAAGCACACAGAATATATCAATGTAGCAATTCACTCGAGAGTATCCCAAGTATCGTATTTATTTCCATAGGGAAGCTATGTAGGAAATAATTGTTTTAATTCTAATACTATAGGATATGAATGTAACAGATAATTGATTAACTAAAACTATAAAGGTGGAAGAAATAACTTGGCGAAGTAGGAGGGATCACAGAGTGATTGCAAGATAAAGTATTCCACGGGTAATCAATATAATCTAAATGGTAATCGGCACTCAACTAGTACTTCGGGGCGCACGTGCTCCGGATTCAACTGGACACAACGCACCTGGAGCCCTGGCATTTTAAAGAACTAACCCAAGTAGGGTGGACTACATAGGCAAACAGGGCTGTCACCACCTGTTGCTACCACCTCCGGAGGACTAGCCACAATTCTAAGGTAGCAGATAGTCTAAGCACCTCGCTTACACTACAAGCTACTACTCTAACCTCGCACAAAGATTAGAGCCCCGACTAGCGTCGTAGAACCCGAACTAATTGTGAACAAACTATCCAAGTCGAATATGATTGATAACTCAACACAACTATAAGCTAAGTACTTGAAGTAAATGCTTAAAGTAAGTGCTGAAATGGAAATACTAAAAGTAGGAATTATATTGCAATTAAGAGTACTCACAAAGGAATTACAGGAGCTATACCAGAGATTTCTAGAGACTTCTCCTGAACTCCCGACTCTTCACTCTCACTCTCACTACTAGCCTTGCTACTAGAGTAAACTACTAAAGAGACAATAAATCTCTTAAACTCTTCTCTTCTTGTATTTCTGGTTTTTCTTGTTGTTACAAAGACTACCCTTGGGGGGTATTTATAGTACACAAGAGGGGGAGAGCCATTTGTAGGCGAGGGAGGTCGGTAGCCCTGAGGTGGGGGGCGACCGCCCTGGACGGGGTGGGTGCCTTGGACTGGGTGGGCGCCCTGGGATCCACCACCTCTCGATCCAATGGTGTCTCAGCTGCTCTCCCAGGTCAGTTGCATGTCAGGTAAGTCGGTTTTCATGGTTGGAAAGTCGGTTTGGAGCCTCTAAGTGGATGACAGTGGGTCCATGGATCCAAGTCACCTGTTTCGGTCACCACTCGATCAAAACTGACTTAGATGGATGACTGAGAGTTGTGACAAGTTGAAGTCACGGATCGGTGACGTGGTAGGCCGACTTCCCGAAGGTGGGCGCCTTGGTCCAGGGTGGGCGCCCTGGACAGGGCGGCCGCCCTGGTGCTGGGGTGGGCGCCCTGGCACCTGGGTCTACTACTGTCCACGTTTGATCCATGCCATGTTCATGTCATTTTGTACCTGTTTTCGACATTTTTACCTGCATTCAAATAAAACTCATGTACAAGTGGAATTCCTTTAGTTATAAACCAAATCCCTATCTCCTAAGTGGAATTTCTCATTAAAAGCATGCATTGTTGATGGTAAAAATAGGCATATAATAGCCATCAACAAGCTCCCCCAAGCATACCTTTTGCCAGTCTCTAAGAAAACCTTTAAATCATGAACCAACTTTTGATCTAGACATGATAATATGAAAACTCATACCCATATTACCTTTAGTCACCATGGGACTTTTAGCCTTTCCCTTTACTTGATAGTAGAGTGTAGCCCAGCTAAACAGAGAGTCTCTTCTCCTTATCTCTATTACTCAATCTTATCATATGGAGGGTTTTTTTATGTTTTTGCAGAAAAATCTTGCTTAGTTACTTCTGTGACTCACTTAGTCTCTCGTATGTGGAAGTGGAAATGTCAAGCACAAATGCCTTTATCCTCACTGACTTTTTGTGGGCTCTTCAAAAAAATGAGGCATACCTTGCATCATGTAATATTGCAAAACTAAACAAGTGGAACAAAGGAACAACAAGTCATACTCTTAGTCTGAGAATAAATGATGAATTTTCTCCCTTAAGACAAGGTCATGGCTATTGGCTCAGTTCTGGCAGGCACTTGCCCGTCGTTTTTATTTCTGAGCATTTTTTTGACATTGTTTTACTATGCCTCGTATGATATGTATATACATGGGAGGTACCTTGCGGTACGTATTTTCTCAGTCTTGGGAATATGAAAAATTTCTCACTAAGTCTCTCACTTGCTTAATAAAGCTCAACAATAATGCAGTAGCAAAAAATATGGTCAATGTAAGCATGTATATATGGCCCTGGTAGGTTTGATTGCCACGAAGTTCCTTAGCAAGTTTTATATAATTTTCAATAATTCCTCCATAGACAGATCTTGCTCAAGACAGAATAAAAACAACTCTATTTTTGCTAGATCACATCACTCCATTTCTCAAGTTCAAGTTCTAGCTTTTTATCCCACGGGTTTCTTCAGGTTCATGGTAAAAGCAAAAACACATTATTTAGCCTAAATCATCAGTAGATTCTAATATAAGATGCCCGGTGGGTTTTTTCTTTCTTTTCTTTCATAGTTGACCAAGTTTTAGTGAGATTTTATTTTATTCAAGCATAGCAATAAGATACTAACAATAATTAAACACGATAATTAAACAAAAATTAAGCACAATTATTTATTCTTATTTTTGGATTTTCATTTTTTATTTATGGTGCTGAAATAAAATATACTAAACATGTAATAATACAAATAATAATAAGGCAAGGTCATGAGACACTTACCTTCGCGGGGGCTCCTTCCCCAAGTTGGCATGAATCAAATCACTGGGGAGGCTCCCACCCCTGACGGTATTAGAAATCCTCCCAGTATTGGCTACTCTGCGTGTCGTACTGGATCGATGCCAAGTCTCCTGCTGTCTCCTGGTGGTGCTGCTGGAAGTCCCTGTTTAGCTCCTGCAAGTTATTCTGCATAGCAACACTGTGAATCTGTAGGCCCTCGATCTGATGTTGCATCGGACCGAACTCTCTCTCCCATGTTTGCTGGTCCATGGTGGAATGGTGGCCTACTCGTGGAGGTTGTAGGCCATCTGAGGTAGACAGCTGGGAGTCACACCTCTTGTGTACCTGAAAGATCCTCCCAACTAATAGCTGCCCATAGGGAACTGCCGGTGTGGGAGGATGACTCATCAAAAGTGTGCCGCGATGGCTGGTGCTGCCAGTTAGAACCTCCTGCCTGATCAGGGGCCAGTGGTGCACCCCTATAGGAACCTTCACCCTGCTGTCGGGCTGCATGTGTTGCTGCAGCCTGCGTCTGTGCTCGTGTTCTCCTTCGCAATGCATTCTCCTCTTCTAGTGCAAGTCTTGCATTGTACTGTTCTTCTATTTCAAGAGGCAACAACAAAGACTGGGTGTTGCCCAACCAATATGTGGCGTCGGGCAAGGGAATCTCATTAACAAAGCCAGCGTAAATCATGGTGTATGTGTCGGCCTCTATTTCATAATACAACAAATGTGCATGCATGAAGTGCCCATAAAGTAGCTCTTGTCTGTCATCTTCTATGTAATTAAGTCTAGCATTATTAAGGACACCCAAGTTTCTTGCAATCTATGTGACAAGAGAAGTTATTTCTATGTCCCCTGCTCGAGTAAAAGTTGTAAGCAAATATTCCATCATGCTCCTAGCGGGGGACACACACTTCCTTCTAAGAATGGCATAAATCAATTACATTTCCCGGTCTAAAATTTGTGCTAGATTATTCCTCGGGAAAAAGGTCACTGCAATAAAACGATGCAAGAAGCGTAGCGTGGGATTGTGAAAATGTCTAGTTCTTAGGTTATCTCTGTCTACCCCATTAGCTACTCTTAACCAAAAGCTATCCTTGGTGAACCCATCGCATGCATTATTTAAATTTGTCTCACAATTAGGAGCAAAGCCAAGCAGTGCGCTAAATTTTTTCCAAGTGCATGAGTGTTGTTCATTAAAAAGTATAAAATTGCCATGGGCGTAAGTGATTTGGAGTGTGCACAAAAATTCCAAAGTTAATTAAGGACAACCTAATTCATTCACTTCCCAAGCATTGCTCCATCCCATATAATTAAAGATTCTAGTGAATTCATTTAACATGCTGGTCTTTTCTAAAATTGTACGATCAATGTGACAGGTGTGAGTGAAGTAACGTTCGTTCAGTAAATTATAAGCTTGCTCCTCTCTTTCATCCCACAAAATTATTTCATCATCACTAAGAAGAGAGCGAGTAGGTGGAGTTTGTACCTCACGACCGGATGAAGCTTGATGTCCATGCGAGATGGACATGGCGTCACTTGCTCTTGCACTAGACCTTCTCGATGATGATGATCCACTGGTGAAGCGAATGTGTTGGTTGATAGGAGAACTTGTTTCTTCCCTCTCTCCCTTCTTCTTCTTCTTCCAAAATCCAAACATGGTGCCTGCACAAATTCACCTTGCCACAAGAGATTATGGGTTAGTGAAAACAAAGCACCCTTGGATGGTGCTTACCCTTTTCTTACCTTGATGATTTCTTGATGGCTTGCTTCACTAATTATGCATGTGTGAGTTACAAGAGTGGTGTGTGTGTAGGAAAGAAGAGTGTACTTGTTGTTTTGCTTGGTGGTGGATGATGGCAAGCCTCACATGCATGTTATAGAGGTGAGTGGAGAAGGATGGGAGAGCTTTTCCTAGCATTTGCACAGTGGGCGCCTTGGCCATGGGGTGGGCGCCCTGGCCATGTGTGCCACTTTGCCCAACATCACCTTGGCTCTATCCTAGGTACTCTCACATGCATTGGTTCAGATTTTTGAAGTTGAGAAGGAGCCAATAGAGTGAGTGGGATGATGGGAGATATTGGGAGAAAGAGAAAAGGATGAAAGAAAGAGGTGAAATGGTGGGATCAAATCATGTCCTTAACATTTGCATGCATGGAGGAGAGAGGGGAATATGAAGGACAAGAGCTGCATGCGTGTTGCCAGGATGGTGAAGGTGGGCGCCCTAGTGTGGGGTGGGCGCCCCAAACTTTTTGTCAAATTAATGATTTTTGACTTTTTAAGTAGGATACTAAACATACTTAAGTGAAAAATGATTATTGTTTGCAAAAATAACTGAGTTTAGTACTTACTTTAATATTAACTCACCTTGATTAGGCACATTGGATTCTCTCAGGTTGCATGATGTGGTGGTGGCCTCTCTTGAATGACAGGAGCCTCATCATTTGCTAGAGTGTTGGTGTGATTATTTTCCACCGATGAACATTGCTCCACTCGTGGCCTGAAATGAAATATTTCTTCCTTCCCATTGATGTTGAGGTGGATTTCTCTAGCTTCAACATTGATATTTGCATTTGCAGTACTTAAAAATGGTCTTCCCAAGATTAATGGTGTTCTAAAATCAGGATTAATATCTAGCACCACAAAGTTCACAGGAACAAAAAATCTCTTATTTTCACAGGAATATCCTCAGCTATTCCTATAGGATGTCGAATTGATTGATCAGCAAGTTGCAAATACATTGTTGTAGGTGTCAGAGAATTGTGATTTATTTTCTCGTACACTATTTTAGGCATGACACTTACGCTAGCTCCCAAATCACAAAGAGCTTGATCAAATTGCTGGGTCCCTATAGAGCATGATATAGTGGGATTCCCTGGGTCCTTCTTTTCAGGTAGTTGATTTAGGATGAACAGCACTACATTGCTCAGTTAAATTAACTTTTTCGATGTTTGGCATGGGCTTCTTTTATTTAAAATATTGTTTAAATATTTAACATAAGTAGGAACTTGCATTGCATCAAAAAGAGGAATATTTATATGCATTTTCTGTATGACATCTACAAACCTTTTAAATTGTTCATCCTCTTTAACCTTTTTATTTCTTTCTGGAAATGGTAAAACTTCAGTATCATAAAACTCATGAGGTGCTGGTCTTACCTTTCCTGTAGGAGTTGCAGGCATTTCTTCTTCGTCTTCTACTTCAACTACCACCTTCTTCTTGGGAGTAGATGATGGAAAAGGTGGATCACGAGTGGTCTTACCCCCTCTCATGGTCACAGCATTTACTTTTTCATTGTGATGAGAAAACTTGGAATTTAAATAAGCTAGTTGTTTCTCTAATCCTTTATTAGAATTAAGCTGGTCTTGCAAATTAGAAGTGTTTCTAGCTTCTTCTGAATTTCCCCTAGTGTTTTATCATGTCCAAGTATCCACGCATTAAATCCATTATTTATACATGTTTGATTAAAAACAAATTTTCTAAGAGGAGTTTGTTCAGCCATTAGTTTCGAGAAAGTACCTTTTTCATCGTATGGTCCCCATACCTAGTAAAATGGACGTGGAGGTGGTCCGTATCCACCATCATTGAGGAGAGATTTTGTTTCTCTCAAAAGACATTCTGTGGTGGCATGGTCCATGCACCCACATCTTTCACATGGCATGATGACTCTAGATAGTGTGGCTTTTTCAATTGCTGCATGGTCCCTTTTCCAGTTGGCTCTCTCTTCTAGCTTTTTCCAAAGATATTCCATGGATAAAGCTTTTACTTCATGTTAAACATCCTCAATTTTCCACGAAGGGAAAATACATAGAATGAAGGATTTAATGATAGCCTAGGAGGTCCAAGCATCATCTTATCATCAGTGGATTACAAAGCCATACATCGATTAAAAGAATTCAATAGAGGGGTTTACATAATTTATTACATCGCCACATGGCGGAATCATCAGAGTATCTAGCATCCAGAACAGCTGCGGAAGTAGAGGGATATTGCGGAAGCATCGTCTTTCACCATCTTGAGCATAGGAACGAGACCATCTAATCCTCTCGTCCTTCAGGGGCGTCAGCAAGCCATCATCCAAACTTGGATCCAAATTATTAGTATGTTTTGTACTGGCCACATCTCCCACCCTATGTTTTTCTTTTGCTATGTAGTATTCGGTGGGATGCAAAGGTTATAATCAAAGAGGCCTAACATATGGCTATGGTTTCCTATGCATGTAGTGACCAATATTATATAATATAGTTCATCAAGTTTTAACCCATCTCATCCACATATCCATCCTATCCCAACACCATCACACACATCTCACACTCTCGCGCTCAGTCGACAGGTCCAACTCCCTCTTGGAGCCTGTCTCAGCGGCTCACAGCCAGAAGGGTAACACCAGGGGGAGAATAGAAGGACTCATCTCACTACTCTCGAGAAGCGTAGGTCGAGGGAAAGGCCATGCCGAGGCCGTAGACTATATATAGATTTAAAACTCTACAGAGTGTGTACTCCCGTAACCATAAGATCACCATCGTTGGTGGTGCGCTCCGCCTAGGCTGATTTTGGCTGCTTTCTAACTGGTGCGATGCCACCCTACTACTCAGTACTGGGACACCCCAAAATACCACCAAAACACCGATAGGTACACCGACACACTAAGACTGTGAGGAGTAGTTACCCGGGCCACCAAGGTAACTTTGCGGCTTTAAGGAGGGTGTGGGACCCAATGCCCGTACCTCTCGACACTATCTACTAACAACCTAGTAGTAGTGGCACCGTCCTAGTTAGTCAGACATCCGTCCCCCGCCCATACAGGGGCGAGCGGTGAGCACATAGGTCCCAAGGTTCCAGTCCTCAAGAGATATCAGGTCCTAGGGGGATCAGATAGGATTATCTTCTCATAGGGACTACAGCAGTCCGTGCTACAACAGTACCTCCTACCCGGGGCTTCGCTCCACGAAGGCTCTCACCCCCAGGATCACCATATACCTCACAATGTATCCGCCACAGATACCTTACATAGGGATGCCCAGAACACACCCCTCGACAAGACTTGCCCTCATGGCTCGTCATAGAATCCTGTCCGATCGACTCAAACCCTCACCACACACCCAAGACACACGCAACACTCTCCCTGAGTAAAGTGGCACCACGTGCCTTAACCATATACCATACCATACTCTCCACCACGCATCACATCACAGATATAAGCGCAGTAGAAGTAAAGCATCATAAGTAAATAAGCATGCGTCTAGCCTATCAGCGGGTGTGCAGGGGTATGGTTGCGACAAGGTAAAGGCTCATCAAGCAATTCTACCATGCAACCTATCATCAGGTGATATTCATAAATAAGCACTAGCAAACTAGATATTATGCCATGCGTAATAGGATTCTATGAGGTTGGGTGGGGTGTGGCACCTGAATAGCTGTCACTCAAGTCCTCCTTCAAGTCCTTGATGTGCTCCTAGTCCTCCTCTTTGGGCCCCCTTCGTAGGATCTGAAATCGAGACATAATGGTGGCAGGAGCGACCCCTATAGATTAACACAAAGAACCAAATAAAATCCAATAACTCCAAATGCAATCATACATAAGCCTACGACGTAGAGCTCATTTTTATGAAAATTTAGACACTTGGTTCATATTGTTTGGAGTTCGTATGAATTAGTTACGAAAATTATTTTCTAAAAAAGAAAAAGGCTGATTAAACCAGGGGCTGACATGTGGCGCAATCTGGCTGGTCCATGAGGCACTGCAGGTCCAGCAGTGGTGGCGCAGGGCTGACGTCATGCTGACATCATGCTGATGTCAGCGCTGGCAGGTGGGGCCGACTGGCTTAGTGACTGACATGTGGGTCCTAGGTCAACGGTCAATGACAGGTGGGACCCAATCAATAGTCAACCGTTGACCGGTCAACGATCAATGTCTACCGGGCCTGGACTAGGCCTGGACGGGCCGGATCTGGGCCGGGTTGGTCTGGCCCAGCCCGAACACGTGTCGGCACAAGGAACGGCCATGTGGCGGTTCTGGGTCCATTCGGCCATGGTCTACGGTCCATACCTGCACGGACTTGGTCCATGGTGGACCGAGGACATCGAGTCCATGTGGCCTGATGCGGTTGGCCCAGCGTGGAGTCCAGGTGGACCCGCCGACTAGGTCCACACGGGGAAAATTCCCCATCCCTTTGTGTGCGCGCGGCCGAACGCGGCGGCTCGGCCAGACCTCGCCGGCGGCGAGCAGCGCGGCACTCCCGGCCAGCTAGGGTGGATAGGGTTGCGGCTATGGCTGTGCTAGGGTGCGGCGAAGCTGCTGGTGGGGCGCAGGCGGGCTTGCGGCTCCTCGGCTCACCGGCGTACCTGCAGCGGCGGCGGCGGACGGCGAGGCACGGCTGCGGGGCGAGGCAACGCGCGTGGAGCTGCTTTGGCTAGTGTCCTGGGTTCGCAAGGCCAAGGTGAGTGCAGCAGTGAGGTCCGAGCAGCCTCACGGGGCATGGCCTCGCCAGCGCGTGCATGGCAGCGGCGGTGGACGGCAGGGGCGCAGCGGCGGTGGACGGCAGGGGCGCAGCGGCGGCTGAGAGGCCGCTTTGACTTGCGCAACGGGTCCGCGAGGTCAAGGTGAAGATGGCTGTCAACATTAATTTGGCCGCGGGGCTCCTAGCGAGGTGGACGGCAGCGGCGACCGGGTGGCGGCGAGCCCCGACTGCGGCGATGATCTCTCTGGCAGCGCTCCTTCCCGGGTGCCATCTTCTTCATCTACATCTGATTGGAGAAGCTGGGATCTCCAAGACCTAGCTAACGCAGTGGGCATGGCATGGAGGAGGCGCACACGGCAGTGAACGCCACGGCAGCGCTCCGACGGTCGAAGTCCGGGGAAACCGAGGGCGGCAAAGCGGCACGCCCTCACTGTGGTCCATGCTGGCTCCAAGGATGTTGTCACTATGGCGTTCTATGATGCGGCGGACCTACTCCTGAATTTAATGAAGGGAGAGGTGGTTGGAGAGAGCGGGAACGCGGCGGTGCTCGGCCAGCAGCCATGGAGCTGGCGGAGGTGAACTCACCTTGCGCGGCCGTGGACGGAGGCGAAGCAGGTGACGGGGTGGCGAGCTTGGTGAAGGGGAAGTAGAGTCAAGGCGTCGAGCTGATCGTGCGGCGCTCTAGCATCCTCCTCCGGCACGCGGACAGTAGTGGCGGCGGCGGCGCACTTGGCTCTGGCGGACGGCCCCTACCCCGCTTCCTTTCTCTCCTCACTCCTCGCCTTCTCCTCAGTAGCAGCGAGTGTAGGCACGGTCGGGGTGACTGCTCAAGCACGAGAAACCCTAGCAGCCCGGTGCTCCTCCTTCTTATATCCATGGCGGGCGTCGACCGACAACGAGGACGGGAGATGACCATTGGGCGGCTGTGGCGCGGTCACGGTTAGGTTCGGGTTCGGATGCGCGCCGAGGCGGATGGATGGCATCTGGAGCACGGCGGCGGGTCACAGGCATGGACGAACAGCAGACGCAGGCGTTCCCACTTTTGTAAGCACGGACGGGATGGGCGAGAAGCAGAAATGGCAAAAAGGGGAGATGACAAGCGGGCCCCGGCTATCAGCGGCGGAGCGGCTGGTGCGCGGCGCGCGGGCGCTGAGCAGGCCCTTGCTGGGCTGCGGCTGTGCGCGCGTGGGCGAGTTGCGGGGCGCGATGCCAGGCACTTGCTGGGCCGGCTGTGCGTCGTGCGCGGGCGAACGGCGGGTGCAAGAGAAGCAGGCCGGCTGGGCAGCTAGCTGGGTCGCGTCGGCCAGCTGGGCCGCGGGCGAGCGGGCAGGTGTGCGGGCTAGGCAGGCCGGCTGGGCCGCGGCGGCTGCAGGCTGGTGCTGTGCTACTTGCTGGCCTTGGGCCGCTTTGCTCTTTTATTTTATTTCTTTTTCTACTTTTTTTCTAATTTGCTTCCAAGCCATGCCATGATCAAATTAATCTATCCAAGTTAGTGACCATGACACGTCCACTAGGGTCTCAAGGTGGTTTGGTTAGCATGCTAGGGTTAGTATACTTATATATATACATGTGATAGATATGTTGTATAAAGGTTATTGATTTATTAGCAATACATAAAATCAATAAGAGGCAAATCATACTCTTATAGTTAAGATGCAAATGCTTTAACGAACATTGGTGCTAGTTGTGCAACTATGGGATGTTTTCCTATATGACACGCACCAGATATTGGTATACTTTAGAAAATTTTTTAATAGTTCGTATTTTTGGTGTTTGGATTTTTGGGATGTTACAGTCCTACCCCCTTATGGATTTTTGGGATGTTACAGTCCTACCCCCTTATGAGAATCTCGTCCTCGAGATTAAGGGTGTAACTTGCTCTTCTGACCGGTAGGGGTAAGGCTTTCTTTTGTACTGACTTCTTTTCCCAAGTTGCCTCTCTTTCTGTGTGGTCGCTTCACTGAACTTGGCACATTGGTAGGTGGGTGTTCCCCCTTTTCCTTTGGTGGTTGTGTCCATGATGTGAGAGGGGTGCCCTTAGTATACCAAGGCGTCCCGTATCTTCAGTTCATCTGTGGATACTGGTTGTCCCAGTAGCTCCAAACGCTTGCGCTGTTGTGACTTATGGAACACTGGTGTACTTCTACGAGTTGCCCGACAACTCTATCCTGTAGCCAAGCTTGTCAATCCTTGTACACATGTGGTATGGTCTCATGTACCTTGAGCTAGCTTTCTCTTTGCATGGAAACGGGGAGTTCCTCGAGGTGGGAAGACCTTAAGGCAGGCATGGTTCCCGGGAAGGCCTTGGATCCTTTTGCACTTGGGCGATTCCTTCTTTAGCCTCATTGATGGTGGCAGGTCCAAGGATGTTGATCTCCTTCCTTCTTCTATCCCCACACCAGGGGTGGGGTCTGCACCACCCTCCTTTCATGGCCTCAAACGACGATGTGTGAAGACTTGCTCGACATCTATTGTTGAAGAGGAACCTAGCATGGACCAACTCTTATCCAATCTGTCCATATTAGAGATCACATGCCCGAAGCATGTCCTTGAGGGTCTGATTCACCCTCTCTATCTGACCAATGATCTGAAGGCAATAAGTGATGCAGTAGTCCGGTTGAGTCCCTATAGCTTCATCCAGGGCTTTTCCAAAACTTGGACGCACACTGAGGTCCATGATCTGATATTATGCTTCCAGGGGCTCCATGTAGCTTGAGAACATTCCTATTAAACAAATTTGCTAGCGGTCCATCTCTGGTGTCACTCTTGACTTCTAAGGAGTGAGCTACTCTGGGTCAGGCGATTGATTATCGCTCGTATAGCACGTCCTTCGGTGTTCGAGGCTAACCTACGATGAAGTCCGTAGGAATGCCATCATGTTTCCATCCAGACACCTCAAATGGCTTGGCAGCCCTACAGGTCTCTTGTGCTCAGCTTGACGCGTCTGCATATGCCACTCCCAGTAGCATGTCCTGCGTCATCTGCCTTCATACTCTTCCACTAGGATTCCTTTCTCAAAATCACATACTTCCTGGTGCTCTCAGGGTAAATGCAAGAATTGAGCTCACGCCCTTCTGATTGGGTCTTATTGCATGTGACGAAGTTGGAAAGACTCACAGATGCAGTTCTTGTACCCAAGAATGCTTTGTTCATTCTTACTGGCTCCTAGGCACTTGCTCTGCGTCAGGAGCTCGCATAACTCCCAAATCCTTGGGCAATGGCGTTGGGTTTCACGGATCCTATCCATGGGGGTGTAGTGCACACGAAGCTCATTCAATAGGCAATGGGGTATCACCTCAAACGGTAACTCGTCTATGTCCTCTTGCAACTCCTAGGCAAGGTTATGGTGAACAAGGCATGACAATGGCTCTTGCAGTTAGGAGCATCAGCGACTTCATTAGCCTGTTCTGGGTGGTAAGGGATCTCCACATCGTAGTCCTTAATCAAATCCAGTCAATGACACTGCCTGATGTTCAGATCTTCCTGGGTGAAAAAGTGCTTCAGGCTCTTGTGATCGGTGTAGAATTCACACTTGTTCCCAATCAGGTAGTGCCTCCAAATCTTCAATGCATGGATCACAGCTGCAATCTATAGATCATGGGTAGGGTAACATTGTTCGTGCTCCTTAAGCGGATGGGAAGCATAGGTAATGACTTTCCCATTTTGCCTCAGAACACAACCAAGCCCATGGCGAGATGCATCGCAATAGACCACAAGGTCTTGGGGTTATCGGGCAAGGCAAGAACAAGCATCGTGGTGAGCTTCTCTTTCAGGGTCTCGAAACTCTATTTGCACTGGGGTGTCCATTCAAACTCCTTGGTCTTCTCTGGAAGGTTGATCCTGTGGCGAGTTGTCTGGAGAAGCTTTCAAAGAGTCAGTGGTACTAACCGGCCAATTCTAGGAAACGTCACGCATCGGTCGCATCTTGCGGTTGTTATCTCTTCTCCATTGTCTTTGTGTTGGACAGGTCAACAGCTATTCTGATAGCGTCGACTACATGGCTTAGGGAATTGACCTATTCAAGCCAGACTCATACTTGCTGAACTTGGCGTAGAGCTGATGCTTCTGTACCTTCTCCAATACTATCCGTAGATGCTGCTCATATCTGGTGACAAGAGTTTCCTCAGGTGTTGTCTTCTCCATTGCTTCATCTGACGGTAGCCTGATCTAAGGTCAAACTTGGTGAAGTACTTGGCATTATGCAGCCGATCTAGCTGGTCTCTATCCTTGGCGAGGGTACTTGTTCTTGGTGGCACGACACCTTGTTTCCTTATTTCCCTTTAGGCGTAGAGGGTTGCAATCACCTAATTGAACTTGTATTGATCCGTGTGTTTCCTTACAAAGATCTTTTCCAAACAAAAAGGTACTGCTCATGCATCCTAGGGTAGCAAGGTGAGCTTAGCTACTAGGGTATCCCAAAGTAGCGATCCTTATAATCTACCTCTCTATGGGTGGAGACACAAAAGGACTAGAACTGAGGGAAACCTCATATGGTAGTGTGCAGGTTTAAATCTCATACCGACTTGGTAATAAGTGCATAAAAAGATGCAAAACTAGATTTAAAACATCATTGTAGCGTTAGCTCCAATTATATGCACATACCTTGTTCTATGTCGGGGATGCCCTTAGCAGCATGCTTGGCGAGATGCCAACGGGCGGCTCTTCATGCACTATGGTTCATAGTACTCGGAGTAGGGCAAAATGCAGCCTTATGACCCTTTTGGAAACATCTGAAACAGGTTACTCTGTCGAGAGTTGGAGTGACTCTTGAGTTCTATTCTTTGTTGTTGGAGACGTCTTTAGCGAAACCGTGCGTAAGTTGCCAGCGGGCAGCTCACACATCATTGCAAACCTTCTTTGCTAAAACCCAGATCTTCTTGAAAGGAATCATAGCTGGTGATGCAATGTCAACTCTGACACAGTCGATAACTCTATGGCCTGGTTGTCCGCATATAAAGCAAACGAGAGGAACACCACCTGTGTGTGTGGGTGTGGTAGCTCTCTCTCTTGGACAGACCTGGATCTTGTGACCGGGATGGCCACATCCATAACAGAAGAAGGGCACCTTTATTGTAGGAGTGCTTGTAGTAACCTCCCATGTGTTGGAATGCTGAAGGGGGCGGCTCCGGAAGGAACTGCTCGTAGGGAGATCATGCATATGCGGTCATTGCTGGACCGGGTGTTTTTATGGTTCCTCAAGGCGACGCTTCATAAGGACGAGCGTGCCTGTCTCCTGGTGGGTCCTTTCTAACCTTAATGCCTCATTGATGGACTCGTCAAGGGTGTGGCAAGCCCTTCTTGCGATAGCCAGGCTGTGGGGAACTCCCAGCCCCCGAGTAAAGTAATACACCTTATCCTTCTCGATGGCCACACTCTCTGGGTGCCATACCGCATCAGGCGAAAGAAGCGGGTAGCATACTCATGAATTGTGCCTGTTCCTTGCTTGTTGCTATAGAACTCTTCTGCCAGAGTCTCTTCTGCTTCTGCTGTCACATGGTGCTCGTAAATGGCCTTAGTGAACTCTTCCCATGAGATGTTGGCGGAGTCTTGGTGAGCAGTGCTGAATCCATTCCACCATGCCTGGGTGTTACCCCTGAAGTTGATGAGGACATCAACACTAATCATACGTCCAAGTCAGCCACGCCAATACC
>CM041642.1:34886628-34972530 GCA_023333625.1 Bothriochloa decipiens | reverse complement strand
CCTCTCATTGAAAGATCGACCACAAACCCTAGCAGGTTCATATCAGAAGTGGTGGGCTATGATCTTTGCCTGATCCTCCTTGGTGTAGATGGTTGATTTCAGCCACTCTGTCATGTCATATAGCCAATTCATGGCGATGATAGGGTCACCGTCGACACCATCGAAGGTAGGAAGCTCCAACATGAGTGCACTAGCCAATTTTGGCTGGAATTCTTTAGTCAAGGTTTCCAGGGGCAAGTTTGCTGAACCATCACCCTAGCCAAAAGTGGTGGAGAACGCTCCTCAACATGGGTCCTGACTGGTGGCAAAGTGACGATCTGATGTTCTTCCTATATCCCATGAAGCTATGACTACCATCGTGTCCATGGCCCATGGTGAGCCCTGGGAGTGGTGCGTGGTGGCTCAGATGTGCTAAATGGCGGGCAGACATCCGGCTTCAAGATCACCAGACTTAGGAATAGGTGCAAGTGATATGAGTTATTATCAACTTTGCTAGGAATTTAAACCGATTCAATTAATTTGAACATTTTTATCTATCCAACACTCATTCAAAGAAGCAATGAAAATCCATAAGATGTGATTAAAATTCGAGCATCCATTACATCAAGTTGGTTACACGACGATGTCTCTAGCGGCTATGCTAAGAGACTCACGGGAATTTCCGCACTACGCGCAGGTAGGATTCAAAAGGGGAACAATCCACTCTACTTCAGAAGTGAGTCATGTCCTCTTAGCCATTGCGGGGCTGTCTTCAGCTGGGTTACTCTGCGTCAGTTGCGGATCACTACTCGAGAGTCGAACCTGGTGGCACAAGGGGGAAGGAACTAGCAGCCATCTCCTTGAGCTGTGCGTCGGTCTTGAGCATCCTCTGCACATACTTACGGGCTTCTTCCCACTCTGGAGTAGGTTCTGACTCGGGCACGTGGCAGGCATCCATGTTGTGGCTGGTGGACCCTACCTTGAACTTCTCGGCGAGAGGCACCTTGCGATAGTGGGCAGGCAGTTGCATCTGTACCTGCTTGTACTGCTGGATACGATGGGCATCAGACTGCTTCCACTTCTCCAGTGTTGCTCTCATGACACCACGCAGATACACACAACCTTTCATGTACCTGGCAAGGTGTGCCGTGTTGGACCAGCTCCACTTCTTTAGCTCTGTGACCTAATGCTTGTAGTAGCGCTTGTCACCTTCCAGCACTAGGATGAGCTTATCCTGGGTAACCATGTGTTCCCCTGCGATTATGAGCATGCGATCATGCTCTCTACCCCAGATGCTCTCGGTCTCGGCCCAATGATCTATGTCACCTCTGGAGAGATCAAGGGCTTGGGGTAGCAGGAGGAACGGTCTTGTCTTGAGGAGTTCATAGGTGTCTCTCATCATGATCCGGAGGGCGGTGCGTGCAGCAAGCTGTGCGGCGTTGGTGATAGTCCTATCCATCTCACGGACGACAAATGGCTTCAGTGCAGGTACCTCATTGCACTCAATGATCTGGATCGACACCACGAAGCAATACTCTAGTCCATTGGGTTCCATCTTGCGGTGGCAGATCCAGTGACAGTTTGACTTGGGGACACCAAGGTGCTGGAGCATCTCATGCACGACCATGGCATAGTCTTGCTGGTACTTCTCGTAGAAGGGAATCTCCACAAAGCTTTCCATCTGCATACAGAGCTGGGAAAGAAGTTAGAGGGTGAGTAAGAGAGGAGATGAGCCAAGCATAAAAGCGTTATGCAAGGTCGGTATATAACCGAAAGTGGTTCAAGATCTCCTAATCTATCATCCAATCCTATGGGTCTCGTCCTAGGGTCAAGCATGGCTCTGGTACCAACTGAAACATCCTCAATTTTCCACGAAGGGAAAATACACAGAATGAAGGATTTAATGATAGCCCAGGAGGTCCAAGCATCATCTTATTCGATATCAGTGGATTACAAAGCCATACATTGATTAAAAGAATTCAATAGAGGGGTTTACATAATTTATTACATCGCCACATGGCAGAATCATCAGAGTATCTAGCATCCAGAATAGCTGCGGAAGTAGAGGGATATTGCAGAAGCATCGTCTTTCACCATCTTGAGCGTAGGAACGAGACCATCTAATCCTCTCGTCCTTCAGGGGCGTCGACAAGCCATCATCCAAACCTAGATCCAAATTTTTAGTACATTTTGTACTGGCCACATCTCCTACCCTATGTTTTTATTTTGCTATGTAGTATTTGGTGGGATGCAAAGGTTATAATCAAAGAAGCCTAACATATGGCTATGGTTTCCTATGTAAGTAGTGACCAATATTATAAATATAGTTCATCAAGTTTTAACCCATCTCATCCACATATCCATCCTATCCCAACACCATCACACACATCTCACACTCTCACGCTCAGTCGACAGGTCCAACTCCCTCTCGGAGCCTGTCTCAGTGGCTCATAGCTGGAAGGGTAACACCAGGGGGAGAATAGAAGGACACATCTCACTACTCCCGAGAAGCGTAGGTTGAGGGAAAGGCCATACCGAGGCTATATATAGATTCAAAACTCTGCAGAGTGTGTATTCCTGTAACCACAAGATCACCATCGTCGGCGATGCGCTCTTCCTAGGCTGATTCTGGCTGCTTTCTAACCGGTGCGATGCCACCTATCACTCAGTACTGGGACACCCCGAAATACCACCGGAACACCGATAGGTACACTAGCACACTGAGACTATGAGGCGTAGTTACCCGGGCCACCAAGGTAACTTTGCGGCTTTAAGGAGGGTGTGGGACCCAATGCCCATACCTCCCGACACTATCTGCTTACAACCTAGTAGTAGTGGCACCGTCCTAGTTAGTCAGACATCCGTCCCCCGCCCATACAGGGGCGAGCGGTGAGCACGTAGGTCCCAAGGTTCCGGTCCTAGGGGATCAGACAGGATTATCTTCTCATGGGGACTACAGCAGTCCATGCTACAACAGCACCTCCTACCCGGGGTTTCGCTCCATGATGGCTCTCACCCCCAGGATCACCATATACCTCACAATGTATCCGCCACAGATACCTTACATAGGGATGCCCAGAAGACACCCCCGGCAAGACTTGCCCTCATGGCTCGTCGTAGAATCCTGTCCGATCGACTCAAACCCTCACCACACACCCAAGACACACGCAACACTCTCCCCAAGTAAAGTGGCACCACGTTCCTTAACCATATACCATACCATACTCTCCACCACGCATCACATCATAGATATAAGCGCAGTAGAAGTAAAGCATCATAAGTAAATAAGCATGCGTCTAGCCTATCAGCGGGTGTGCATGGGTAAGGTTGCGACAAGGTAAAGGCTCATCAAGCAATTCTACCATGCAACCTATCATCAGATGATATTCATAAATAAGCACTAGCAAACTAGATATTATGCCATGCGTAATAGGATTCTATGAGGTTGGGTGGGGTGTGGCACCTGAATAGCTGTCACTCAAGTCCTGCTTCAAGTCCTTGACGTGCTCTTAGTCCTCCGCTTCAGGCAACCCCTGCGTAGGATCTGAAATCGAGACATAATGGTCGCGAGAGAAACCCTATAGATAAACACAAAGAACCAAATGAAATCCAATAACTCCAAATGCAATCATACATAAGCCTATGACGTAGAGCTCATTTTTATGAAAATTTGAAGTTCGTATGAATTAGTTATGAATTTCTGAAGTTTAAATCATTTTCTAAAAAATAAAAAGGCTGATTAAACTAGGGCTGACACGTGGCGTAATATGGCTGGTCCACGTGGCATTGCAGGTCCAGCAGTGGTGGCATAGGGCTGACGTCATGCTGACGTCATGCTGACGTCAGCGCTGGCAGGTGGGGCCGACTGGCTTAGTCACTAACATGTGGGTCCCAGGTCAACGGTCAATGACAGGTGGGACCCAGTCAATGGTCAACCATTGACCGGTCAACGGTCAACGTCTACTGGGCCTGGACTGGGCCTGGACGGGACAGATCTGGGCCGGGTTGGGCCGGCCCGGACACGTTTCGGCACGAGGAACGGCCACGTGGCGGTTCTAGGTCCATTCGGCCGTGGTCTACGGCCCATGCCTACGCGGACTTGGTCCATGGTGGACCGAGGACATCGAGTCCATGTGGCCTGCTGCGGTTGGCCCAGCGTGGAGTCCAGGTGGACCCGTGGACTGGGTCCACACGGGGAAAATTCCCCATCCCTTCGCTGGCGCACGGCCGGATGTGGCGGCTCGGCCAGACCTCGCCGGCAGCGAGCGGCGCGCCGCTCCCGGCCGGCTCGGGCGGATAGGGTTGCGGCTATGGCTGCGCTAGGGTGCGGCGAAGCTGCTGGTGGGGCGCAAGCGGGCTTGCGGGTCCTTAGCTCGCTGGCGTACCTACGGCGGCGGCGGCGGACGACGAGGCACGGCTACGGGGTGAGGCAACGCGCGTGGAGCTCCTTTGGCTAGTGTCCTGGGTTCACAAGGCAAAGGCGAGTGCAGCAGCGAGGTCCGAGAAGCCTCACGGGGCACGGCCTCGCCGGCGCGCGCATGGCGGCGGTGGCAGACGGCAGGGGCGCAGCAGCGGCTGAGAGGCTGCTTTGACTCACGCAACGGGTCCGTGAGGTCAAGGCGATGATGGCAGTCAACATTAATTTGGCCGCGGGGCTCCTAGCGAGGCGGATGATAGCGGCGACCCGGTGGTGGCGAGCCCTGACGGCGGCGCCGATCTCTCCGGCAGGGCTCCTTCCCGGGCGCCATCTTCTTCTTCTACATCCGATTGGAGAACCTAGGATCTCCAAGACCTAGCTAACGCAGTGGATAGGGCACGGCGGAGGCGCACACGGCAGTGAACGCCACGACGGCGCTCCGGCGGTCGGAGTCCAGGGAGACTGAGGGCAGCAAAGCGTCACGCCCTCACTATGGTCCATGCCAGCTCCAAGGATGTTGTCACTATGGCGTTCTACGATGCGGCAGACCTACTCATGAAGTTAATGAAGGGAGAGGTGGTTGGAGAGAGCGAGAACGCGGCGGTGCTCGGCTGGCGGCCATGGAGCGGGCAGAGGTGAACTCACCTTGCGTGGCCATGGACGGAGGCGAAGCAGGTGTCGAGGTGGCGAGCTTGGTGAAGGGGAAGTAGAGTCGGGGCGTCTAGCCGATCGTGTGGCGCTCTGGCGTCCTTCTTCGGAGCGCGGACAGTAGCGACGGCGGTAGAGCACTTGGCTCCGGCGGACGGCCCCTACCCCGCTTCCTTCCTCTCCTCACTCCTTTTCATCTCCTCAGTAACAGCGAGTGTACGCATGGCTGGGGTGACTGCACAAGCACGGGAAGCCCTAGCGGCCCGGTGCTCCTCCTTCTTATATCCATGGCGGGCGTCGACCGACGGCGAGGATGGGAGATGCCCATCGGGCGGCTATGCGTGGTGGCGGTTAGGGTTCGGGTTCAGATGCACGACGGACGCAGGCGTTGGGTCATGGGCGTGGACAAACGACGGACGCAGGCGTTCCCACTTTTGGAAGCACGACGGGACGGGCGAGAAGCAGAAATGGCAAAAAGGGAGGAGATGACAACCGGGCCCCGGCTATCAGCGGCAGAGCGGCTGGTGCGCGGCGCGCGGGCGCTGAACGGGCCCTTGCTGGGCCACTTGGCCAGCTGCGCTACGGCTGTGCGCGTGCGGGCGAGCGGCGGGGCGCGAGGCCAGGCCCTTGCTAGGCCGGCTGTGCGTCGTGCGCTAGCGAATGGTGGGCGCAGGGGAAGCAGGCCGGCTAGGCAGCGTGCTGGGCCACGTCAGCCAGCTGGGCCGCAGGCGAGCGGGCAGGTGCGCGGGCTAGGCAGGCCGGCTGGGCCGCAGCGGCTGCAGGCCGGTGCTGGGCTGCTTGCTGGCCTTGGGCCGCTTTGCTCTTTTCTTTTATTTCTTTTTCTACTTCTTTTCTAATTTCTTTCCAAGCCATGCCATGATCAAATTAATCTATCCAAGTTAGTGACCATGACACAAGTGTCATGGTAGGTCCACTAGGGTCTCAAGGTGGTTTGGTTACCATTCCAGGGTTAGTATACTTATATATACATGTGATAGATATGTTGTATAAAGGTTATTGATTTATTAGCAATACATAAAATCAATAAGAGGCAAATCATACTCTTGTAGTTAAGATGCAAATGCTTTAACTAACATTGGTGCTACTTGTGCAACTATGGGATGTTTTCCTATATGACACGCACCAGACATTGGTATACTTTAGAAAAATTTTTGATAGTTCATATTTTTGGTGTTTGGATTTTTAGGGATGTTACATCATGGTTCTCACCTTGAAGATGTTTATCGGTCAATCCTTGGTTATCTACCATTTTCTCAATCAATTTCCTGGCCTGTTTAACCTTGAGAGCAAAGAATGCTCCTCCGGCAGCAGCATAAGGTGCTGACTAGAATCTAAATTAAGTCATGGTAGAAACTTTGGATTATTAGACATTCCTCCATTCCATGGTGGGGGCATGCCTGAATATATTCTTGCATACGTTCCTAGGTTTCCGAAACGGATTCGTGGATTTGTTGAGAGAAGTTGGATATTTTGCTGCGAAAGAGGTTGGTTTTTCCAACAGGGAAAAATTTGGTAAGAAAGCTATTAGAGCATTTCTCCCAAGTTCTCAGAGTTCCCATGTTGGTATAGAACCAATGTTTCGCTTTATCCAGCAATGAGAAAGGAAAGAGGTGAAGACAGATGTTGTCATGTGGAATCCCTTGGATAGAGATGGTACTACAGATTTCTAAGAAATTCTGGAGGTGAGCATCGGCATCTTCAGAAGGGTTGCCACTAAAAGTGCTTGCTTGCACCATAGTGATTAACTCAGGCATAAGCTCGAAGTCTCTATTCTCACTTGGAAGAATGGCTATTTTGGAAGTGGATGGGACAGAGTAATCACTGATGGGCTTAGGCTATGTAGAAGATTCAGGTCGTATAGGGTCACTGAGGTTGCCCGAAGTAGACACTGAAGAGTCTTTTACTGGTGGGTCTGTGGTCGGAGAATCTTTGGTTGAAGGATCTTTAGTCGACGGGCTTCTAGAAGGAGACGGTTCCCGTGGAGGAATCGCACAAGGCCCAAGAATTCTTCTAGGTGGGGTAAGGTAGGCCCTTGCCCTCCTAAGAATAGACTCAGGGTCATCGTGGAAATCTTTCGGCAGGTTGAAACCAGCCATACTAACTAACTAGATCAGTTATCCAAGCTAACCACGTTAACGGATATTCGGGTAATAGAACATTGAGAATCCTATAGCAAAGTGCTAAACTATCTAGGCCAATTGCTTCCCCGGCAACGATACCAGAAATGCTTGTTGATATTTTTAATGACCCTTGGATAATTCCGCAAGCGCACAGAATATATCGATGTAGCACTTCACTCAGAGTATCCCAAGTATCGTATTTATTTTCACAAGGAAGCTATGTAGGCAAGAATAGTTTTAGTTCTAATACTATAGGATATGAATGTAACAGATAACTGATTAACTAAAACTATAAAAGTGGAAGAAATAACTTAGCGTAGTAGGAGGGATCACAGAGTGATTGCAAGATAAAGTATTCCATGGGTAATCAATATAATCTAAATGGTAATCGACACTCAACTAGTACATCGGGGTGCACGTGCTCCGGATTCAACCAAACACAATGCACCTAGAGCCCTGGCATTTTAAAGAACTAACCCAAGTTGGGTGGACTACACAGGCAAACAGGCCTGTTACCACCTGTTGCTACCACCTCCGGAGGACTAGCCGCAATTCTAAGGTAACAGATAGTCTAAGCACCTCGCTTACACTACAAGCTACTACTCTAACCTCGTGCTAAGATTAGAGCCCCGACTAGCGGCGTAGAACCCGCACTAATTTGTGAACAAACTATCTAAGTCAAATATGATTGATAACTCAACACAACTATAAGCTAAGTACTTGAAGTAAATGCTTAAAGTAAGTGCTGAAATGGAAATACTAAAAGTAGGAATTATATTGCAATTAAGAGTACTCACAAAGGAATTACAGGAGCTATACCGGAGATTTCCAGAGACTTCTCCCGAACTCCCGACTCTTCACTCTCACTCTCACTACTAGCCTTGCTACTAGAGTAAACTACTATAGAGACAATAAATCACTAAAACTCTTCTCTTCTTGTATTTCTGGTTTTTCTTGTTGTTACAAACACTACCCTGGGGGGTATTTATAGTACACAAGAGGGGAGAGCCATTTGTAGGCGAGGGAGGTCGGTAGCCCTGAGGTGGGGGCGGCCGCCCTGGACGGGGTGGGCGCCCTGGACAGGGTTGGCGCCCTGGGATCCACCACCTCTCGATCCAACGGTGTCTCAGCTGCTCTCCCAGGTCGGTTGCATGTCAGGTAAGTCGGTTTTAATGGTTGGAAAGTCGGTTTGGAGCCTCTAAGTGGATGACAGCGGGTCCATGGATCCAAGTCACTTGTTTCGGTCACCACTCAATCAAAACCGACTAGATGGATGGTCTGAGAGTTGTGACAAGTTGAAGTCACGAATCGATGACGTGGTGGACCGAGTTCCCGAAGGTGGGCGCCTGTGGGCGCCCTGGACAGGGCGGCCACCCTGGTGCTGGGGTGGGCGCCCTGGCACCTGGGTATGCTGCTGTCCATGTTTGATCCATGCCATGTTCATGTCATTTTGTACCTATTTTTGACGTTTTTACCTTCATTCAAATAAAACTCATGTACAAGTGGAATTCCTTTAGTTGTAAACGAAATCCCTATCTCCTAACTGGAATTTCCCATTAAAAGCATGCATTGTTGATGGTAAAAATAAGCATATATCAGCCATCAACACCTGTTCAGCCATGTGTCACTTTCTTATTGGCACAAATTTCGTGTTGCTATTTGCCCACATGTCTGCACCTCACTGGACCATCTATCAATTTTTATTTGTCCACGTGGCCGTTTGACATTCGACCAGTTATCACTTTTGTGTCGGTCCACGTTCGCTTTACTGATTGAGACATGTGGCAAGATGATTTCCCTTCACACGTCAGGTATTCAGGAGCCCACGTGTCGAGGCCTGGTCATTATACGTGTAGACCACTAGTTTGGCCACATGTCGAGCTTTTATTTAACCACATTTGCTACCCCAATTTGTCCACAGAGAAAATTCAGTTCGTCACCAAAGTAATTCCAAAACATCATATAAACCATTTAAAAAACGTCACATAAACCAATTAACATCACACATGAACGTCACATAAACCAATTAACATCACATGTAGCAGCAAGCCACTGCCACTGTTTCAACAGACATGTCCAGACATCAAATCGGAACATACCGGCACACAAGTACACACATCAAACAACAAATGTCTACGGCATCAAGGCCACTAAAGCAGAAGACTTATAGGTAATTACCAGAAGATTTGGATGCCAACAGTTCATCACAAAACTTCTTCTGCTCTTCATGACATCTCCTATATTCCTCAAACTCCATCTCAGTCTTCTTTGCTTTCCTCTTTAGTTCATCCAGTTGCTCAACAAGGCCAGCACAACTTACCTGTTCCTCAAAAATCTATTATCGAAGGACCCTCTTCACCAATGTCTCCATCATGGTGGACCCTGCCCGGATACCAGCATTCTTCAGAAAAGGGATATTGCGGATGTGTGCCTGTGACTCATTCTTGCCTTTGGAGTCACAGATGACCTTGCAAACCACATCAGCAATAGCCATTGCTTCCTTCCCTTCACCAACACGGGCTTCTAGCTGACTTTCCATAGCTACCTGTGAATATTCATACATTGAATATTAGGTTATAGATAGTACTAGAGGACTTCAATTGAAAACAGCGGACATTGATTCATAACTAATGCATGGGTCTTCCTCAGCATTCTACTGATAGAGAATACATAAGCATAATGCATTTGTAGAGATCAGCCTAGATCTAATAGAGATTACATAATCACAATGTAGAGGTACCATATAGATTGGGATAGACTTGCAAATTTCAAGGAAAGCAAATCAAGATGCTTACAATAGCTTCTCTTGCAGCATCGCTAAGGCCTTTCCTCTTACTGGTATAGAACCGCTTGAAAACTTCCATAGCATTAACATCTCCATCAGGTCCACCAAGTTGTTCATCGAGTCCTTGATCATCATACTGTTCATCTACTCCCTGGTGTCATCGCGCGACCTTCCTCTTGTTTTCCATCTGTTCACTTTGCACGTGACTTTCAGTTTATATTTACACAAAGTGCCGATAACAATACAACAACCACCTCTTACTAGTTCGTGGAGGCCGACAATATAGGACCGAGACCCTGTAGTCTGGTGGTACTTCACTTTTGCATGGTTTTGCTTTTTTCTTTATAGATACGTCCTGTAACAACATCTATGTTAGACTGCAGCACATGTAGACAATAGGAAGACTAGACAGGAAATCACTGAGTTCACACACCTTGCTTTAACATTGGACCAAGCTTGGACAAGGCCTTTCCACTGCTTATCATTCATGGACTGGACAGGAGAGCTTGTCACGATCTCATCATTAGGGACATTATTGAAGTATAATTTCTTCAACCTATAGTGTTCCTGCCTCACAACACACCGAAACACACTCTAGCAAGCTTCTCTTGTTGGTAGGTGGTGCTGATCGAAGGCCAGATTTGTCTGCATTAGTGTGAATGTAGATTAAATCAGTAACTGAGTTGCTCATGGCATGGTGCAATGTAAAGAAGGGATACCGATACATACAGATAGCATATTCAAAAACTTATCAAAATGGACCATGCCGCCAGGTGCCCTGTAATGCTTGTAATGCGTCAAAATTGGTATGCAAGACCCAACTACTATACTGGCCTCTACGGAAAACTTGGTGGCTTGCAGTGGATCCTATGGCCGTCTTTTCCCCTCAGCAATAGAGATGCGGATCCTCGTTCCTCCATATTTTCTGCTCAATCTTTTCAAAGTAATTCCCGTAGTTCTCCCCCTCTTGTTCCTCATTCCCTGCGATTCTTCTACACTGTTTTCATATATTCAGATTGTTACAAAGGCAACATGGATATCAAATAACTAGTGCACAATTGGTTTACAGACAGTTATAACTTAATACCAACCGTGCACATTTTCATTATTGTCTGTGGGTTGGGGTTGACCGGAGCTTGCTCAGAAGGACCCTCTCCAGCATGGGTATCATTGTCTAGCATAAATTTGATCTCATATTGTTACAAAAGTAATATAGATATGAAAAATATATGGCAAATCGATCGAGAGACATTTGTAACTTAATATGAACCTCCAACTTCTCCTCCATGGTCAATTGCTGCTGCTGACCTAGAACTGTGTCCACCTCCAACGGATATATCCAGCAATTTTTGTTTACTGGACAAAGTAAGAACACCAGTCAACTTTGGTGCTATTGGCATAACTTGCTTCGTACAACTTCACCCTCTTTTCCTTCCTGGACCCTGACACTGAAATTGGTGAAACAAACAAAAGCAGCAAGTATGTACAAATTAAATTGCTATCTAAATAGTGGAGCATTGTATTATACCCACCCACCCCTCATAACAAAATACAAGACATAACAATCAACTTAACTGCAAAAGGCTCTGGCTCAGCTTCTATTCTGAATCTATTTCATCTAATTCAGGACCTCCATCAACTAACTCTCTTCGATCAGGGATGTATTCCAAATCTTCACCATGTCTACTCTTTGCGCTTGACACCTCTTCATTTGGAGGATTCAAAGGTTTTGGGCCCACATTTATTCCTAATAATTCTAGCATCTTTAAAATATTCTTCACGATGTTTTCATTCTGTGCTCGTTCATAAGGATTTAGCTCCTCTTCATCTAGATTACAAAGGAACTTATATTAAACTAAAGACTAACAATTATATCAAATGCCAACACAGCAGAGCAGGGGTGTACAAATAAGTGCCAAACTACAACTTATGCAGAGATCATTGATCCAATAAAAAAGCAAGTGCAGCTACAATAATCTCAGGTTCAACCACCTTAGTGCAGCACACATCATAAAAATGGATCTCAATACCTGTTCCTCCTCTTTCACTGGCTAGTGTTCGTTGCCGGCCCCGAGGTCTCATCGTCATCGCGGAGCTGGTGCGGCAGGCGTTGACGATGGGGTACCGGATCCAGATCCAGCTAGGGTTCTGTTGGATGGCGACGGGTGCCGAGTCCGGGGATTTGGATTTGGAATCAAGCTACTGCGGTGATGGCGCCTAGCGCTCGAAGCCAGGTGGGCATTGCAGTGGGCGGCACTGCTTGAAAGTTTGAAAGTGGAGAGGGAGGCAGGAGCAGGAAGAGAGACTGGTGCGGCTGTGAGAATGGGAGATGGCGGCAGAGAAAGCCCGTCCTTGCGCTTTTATGTGGCCAGCACAATACCATAAGTGCCCTTGTCTTAGGTGAACATATTTTCAGCTAGGAAGGGCAAAATAGACGCATCAACATGTTGGCGAGCGCAGAGTAAAAATTTTGACTAAATTTAAACCTTCAGGCGGGGAGACCGCCTCGTATGCTCTCAAGCAGAGACCACCACATATTCCACGTTTTTTAATAGGAAATTGTTGACTACGACAAGTCAAAGTCCCCATCTCCGTAAATACAACGCGCCGGATAGCACGATGGTGGCCGGCGACGTCGCCTACTACTCTGACTGGTATTCTCGATCTCTTTTACGTATATACTAATATCTACTATAGTCTATCTCAAATTGTAGTTCTTTTGACTTTTTAACCCAAGTTTGACCACTCGTCTTATTCAAAAAATTCTCAAAATATCATTTCTTTTGTTGTGGATTTCTTTATTAACAAAATATCTTCGAGAATAAGCTAAATTTGACTACATTTTGCTCTATTTTTTTGAATAAGACGAATGGTAAACTAGAGGTCAAAAAAGTAAAACAAACTACAATTTGAAATGGAGGGTACTATAACTCTTATAAAGGTAACCGCTCTAGATGATTTCTCTCTTCAAGCAAGGTGTTCACATCATTCCCCACTAAGCATCTCCAAGCAACATGTCATCCTTGTTTTGTATGCTATATAGATTTAGATTTTTAGAACAAAAATAAACTCCAACAACTATGTTGTCTTGTTTTGTAAAATAGCAAGTTGGTAATTCCTAGATCTTCTCATGGTAAATATAGCTTGCATGTGCCGCTAGCCACCTATCATTGGCATAGTATAAAGGCTACTGAACTTTTAAATCTTTTACATGGTTTTCTATTTTAGAGGTTGACCAAATCATAGGTTTAGCAATCCACTTTTACCAACTCTATTTAAGTTGCTCTATGTGATCCACTAAATGCTCTATCTCTTCATGCCATGTGTTCATATCATTCCCCAATAAGTCCAAGAGGCGACAATGCTAGCAATCCAGACACCGTCAGTCCATGGCAAACCATTCTGCCGGAGGTATGCAACAACGTCCTGAAATTATCAGACGATGACCTTTTCACCACCATGCGCTTCCTGATAGTCTGCAAGGGTTGGGAGAATGCTGCAAAGTAGGGATCACAATTCCCCCTGCCGTGGTCAGGCGCTCCGACATTGATCACATCAGGCCGTGAAGGCGCAGAGGAAGCGACGAGACGGAGTGGGGGGCCTTCAGCCTGCACGATGTCACCACCGACAACTCCTACTATGGTGAGGCGGAGGGTTTGAAGAACAGGTTCTGGGTCGGCGGTAAGGACCATTGGCTGGTGACCATGGACCTACGGTGTAGCATCGACCTCTTCAATCTAATACCCGGCGAACGCATCCCGTTGCCATCCTTCAAGATCATCCCAGGCGTCCAGGTGCTGGCCATTCCAATGACACATCTCGGTGTCTCCTGCCGTGTACCATGGTCCAAAAGGTACATGCCACAGGTCTGGATGAGAAAGATCGCGCTAGAGTGGAGTAAGTCACTGTTGCAGTCGTAGTTGCCGCCGCAGTCACAACTGAGAGGCTACCTGGTCGTCGCTCTATTCTCCTCTTGGGTATACGGCAATCTAATTGCTTTTACATCCATGGAAGGCCATTAGAAGTGGACACCATTGAGAGATCCATCAAGCGGAATAATGAATCATGAAAGGTATGTGGACATTGTTGTACACAAGAGGGAAGTGTTTGCCGTGAAAGCTTCTGCCAAAATCTGCTGCTGGAAGATTGAACAGGGAGGCGTTGCCGCTGAGGGCACAATTGTTGTGTCACTAGAGAGCCTTGTCATCGACGACGCCATTGACCACAAAACATTTTTACCTCACCTGGACGAGCAGCGGCAACCTCCAGCTAGTCAGCGTGTGCGGTCGTAGATATGAACATTGTCCGTCTCAAAACCCGGCAAGGGTGGTGGAAACGTAGTTCGACTTCGTGCCAAAGCGCATCCCCCTCCACGAGCACGACAATGGTGCCGGCGTGCGGCGGCAGGTAACATACCTCGAAAGGGATCGTGCCTTGTTTGCGGGCACAAACCATCCTTTCTACATTGACATCTCTAAGTTTGTCAAAAATGGGGATGACTCCGGAGCTCGTTCTTATCTCCCGGGTAATCGTGTTGTCGGTGTCACGATCCTGGGGGCCTAACACCAACGAGTAACTACATGCTTTGTGCTCCCTAATCTGGATGGTGATGCAAGAAGAACACATGATTTATCCTGGTTTGGGCAAGAAAAGGCCCTACGTCCAGTGGAGGGAGGAGATTTTGAATTATCTTGCATTGAAGTGCTTGTACAGGGGAGATACAAAGCAGGCATGTATCAGATGGGTTGGAGAGCAAGGCCTAAGTCTAGGAATGCTAGTCCTATGCCTTGCAAGGTGTGCATGAAGCTGAGCGAGTTCATCTGAGTTCACCTGCCCTTTCAGCTAGGCCTGCGACCGCTTTTATAGTCCAAGGAGGGGCATGGGTGTAAAAGAAACCCTAATGGTGCTATGTGGGCTATTGTAAGCAATGACGTTGAGGAGCGATCATGTCGAGAGCACTATAGGGGCATGCACTAAAGTGAAGTCAAGCCCTATAGCAATGTGCGTGATGATGAGATTCACCCTTCTGAGACGTCACGGTGAAGTCGGTGATTGACCAGACCTGATGATGACGCTGGTATGCCTCAGCGACATGGTGAAAGACATGACCTCCTGTTATGGGTGTACGGCTTGCAGTAGATGGCGTACGGGAGTGGTTGAACCGCTGACCGGGGCCGCCAAGAGCTTGAGTCGAGGGGGCACCCAGAGGGCTCGTGGCCATGTGGATAAGAACGAGCCCCAGGAATCCTGGTATGGATGTGGACATTTGCGTTTCGAGGGGGTGCCTGATGGGGCATAGTGTTTAGTGTGGAGAAATAGTGGTTTATATGAATCAGAGTTTCCCTAGGGGATGGGCGGTAAAATGTAGACGTGACCTCTATTCTTGCCCATAATTACCACCATTGTAGCCACGGGGGTTGGTAGGAGCAGGTAAGGCGCATTGAAAGCTTTGACTCCTGTACAGAGGTATGTGGTTCAAGGAGGAATAGTAGTCGACGGGGGTGGGGGAGGGTTGTTAGCCCGCGCCATGTTCTGTCACTTGAGGGGTGGTCCTCCACTCGGGCGGACTCCTGTTACTCAAGGGGTCCTGTCGAGCTAGCGGTTGCTTGGGCTGTCGAGACCTGTTCGTGGGCCGGCCCAGTACGACTCGGTACCTAGACCTTATACTTAAGTATTTGAGTCCGGGCTCGCCAGGAACTGTAGCTGGAGATCATGGTGGTGCCGGTTCGATCGAGGGTAGTAGGCGTGCCTAACATGTAAGATTAACATGAACTGGAGTCATAGCGCCCGATCAAGGGTTATTTCGAGCCTTCGGGCCCCCGGGCATATTCGACCCTCTTTCATCGAGGGGTGCCAAGTGGAGTCGAGCCCCCGAGCCTCGCATGGCCAGGGGTTGCTAGCTTTTGGTGAGACATCCCACGAGTCCTTTCGATCGGATGTGGGGCGAGGAGCGTCGTACTACCCTCGATGGGCAAGTTTCGACGTCCTCTGTGAGCTATTACTGGGAAATCCAAGTGAGAACTCGTGCCCCATTCCATAGGGGTCAACTAGTGGCCGTGGAGGCATTCTCATTAAAGCCAAACAAGCTGACGCATGGATGCCGTTCCCATTTGCTAGGGTCTGGTGGCTCGATGCCTCCCTTCGAGGGAATTCCATGAGCGTCCTTTTGTTTTGGCCTTGGATATGTCTGAGGGGGTCTCGAGAGTTCGTTCTCGAGCAGGGCCTCATGTTGGCTCCCCCTTGGTCATCCCTGACTCAAGTACTCGAGGGTGGCTGTGGAACCCTGACCGAGGGCCAGCCTTCGCTCCCTCGAGGTTTGATGTAGGACCAGGGCCGGTTTTCCTTCTCGTAGAAGGCATCACCTGTGGTTAACTCCATCCGTCCGTTGGGCACATCTTTTTAGGCGAGAGCTGAAGCGGCGTGGTCATGGTGGACCCGGGCAATGGCTAGAGGCTGAGCGGGTGACGCGTGTTCCTGTCCCGGGAACCGAGGGAGCGGTTAGATAGGCGCAATAAATGCCATCGATTCGCTTACCCCCTCGGCGAATCTGTCCGTTGCTCTTCGCCTTGACTATAAATTGGGGGAGGTGGGGTTCCGTCCGTCCATTCCTTTGCCTTCCTGCCTTCATCGCCGCTGCCGCCGAGAGAGAGATCGCCTTGCTTGTTAGCATAAGAGAGAGAAAAGAGAGAGAGAGATTGGGAATATTCCCTCTCCTCCTTCCACCGAGCAGATCCGCGCTGCTGCCATGGCGCCCAAGTTTCTTCCCCGGAAGTCTGCCTCCCATCGGTTGTGACGAGGCGGGAGTTGGAGGAGCTGGTCGACGGCGGGCTTCTTCGTCCCATCACCTCGGCCGACTGGCCGAAGTGGCAGGTGCCACCGCAGGGAGATCTGCAGCCGAATCCACCTGAGGGCTACGTGGTGAGGTTCGTCAAATTCCACAAGATGGGATTTGGGTCTCCCCCGAGCCAATTCATGCGAGCCCTCCCCCACTTCTACATGGTCGAGCTCCATTACTTCTCCCCCAACGCCATCTCCAACGCGGCGATCTTCACCGCCCTCTGTGGGGGGTACTTGGGGAGGAGCCACACTGGGAATTGTGGCTCCATCTCTTCAAGGGGGAGCACTTCACCAAGTTCATCTCATCGGGGAGGAGAATCTTGGTCTGCACCGGCAGCTGCAACCTGGCGCTGAAGAGGGCGGAGCTGTACATCCCCACAGGGTTGACCTCCAACCACGACAAGTGGCAGGAGTGGTGGTTCTACCTTCGGAACGACGACGGCCTGCTACCTCCCTACATCGGGCGCGTCATCGCGGAGCGCCCAGATCACTGGCTGTACAGGGTGGCCAAGCCTCTCCAGTCGAGGTTGAATCCCCTCCTCGATGCATTGAGGACCCTGTACGAGTAGGGGCTGCACGCGGGGATCATTCGCTCGGCATTCTATAGCCGGAGGGTTCTTCCTCTGATGGCGTGCTCGCTCTGCCTAGACCAGATGGTACCCGCGGCGCCACCCGAGCAGCTCAAGAGGTCCCGGATGTCGGCCGAGGAGCTGCCCCCCTGGAGGTCACCGGGCGAATGAGGGGGACGGTCGCCGGCGCTTTCGTCCTAGAGGATGTGAACAGCATCCTGATGTTGCCTAACGACGGCCAATCATTCTGGTAAGTGCTTTGACTTGCTACTCTTGAGTTCCCTCTTGTTCTTGCTCCATCTCATGTGCTCGCCACGTCTTCGTGCACAGGGCCAAATTGGCTACAGGGTGTCGGAGCCCCCGGTCAAGGAGGACGCCCCCGACCATCAGGTGAGGCGCTTTACTGCTCATCTGGAGAAGAAGGGGAAGGATACGGAGAAGAAGGAGAGGAAGAAGAGAAACCTTAAGCACCAGACACTTGAGTAGCACCGGGCTAAGCAGAAACATGATGGGCTTCCCATCGAGGAGTCCCCCTCAGAAGAGGACGAGAGGAAGAAGATAGTGATGATGAGGAGGGGATGGCGGCACGCCTCAAACCTCATCTGACCGATCCTCCACGAGCTAACGTCCTTCCCAAGCAGGAGGACATCCTAGAGCGGCTTGCCCCTCAGGCGTCGAGGGCAGCCTCGAAGCGGTCCCGGGAGAGAAGGCCCGCCGACCCCTCGATGCGTGGAGGGTCGTCCTCCCGGCATATGCGCGGTGAGACTCCACCGGCCTCAACTCAGGGCTAGTCCGGTATGCCACCGCCCCGTACTAGGTCCTCGACGCACGGTGCATGGACCCGAGATCAGGAGATGCCGTCCTCGATGCACGGGGTGCGGACTCGGGGTCAGGCAGCCTCATCGGAGCAGGGAGGCCTGAAGACATCGTCGGAGGCCCCGGGCAGCTCTGGATCCATGAAGGGCCCGGCTCAGAGGGGCCTCGAAGCCCTCGAGTGGTTCAAGGGGGTACGGAAGGGTGCCCGTCATCCCGGTGGGATAAGTTTCATTGTCCTGAACCCCGTTTGTTCGAGGGGGTACGGAAGGGTGCCCGTCATCCCGGTGGGATAAGTTTCATTGTCCTGAACCCCGTTTCCTTTTCTTATAGTTTGCAGAATTATTAGATGCTTTCTTCTTTGCGTGCTTGTTTAGGCTCAAGCGCCCGGTGGAGGAAGCAAATCCTTCACCGGCCAAGCGGCTTAAGGCAGACGCGGCCGCGAGGATGGCAGCGGCGGCAGGAGATGTGATCTCAGGACCCCTATCGACGTCGAAGGCGGCCTGGGTAGCACAATTCTAGGCAGCAATAGCTCGAGGTAAGCTGATGGGTGCTACTCTTGTTGTAGGCTCGAGTGGCTCGGGGTCTGTGGTGGGCGGTGACTCCGCCCAGGACTAGGTGCCATAGGTGAGGGTGTCGCCTAGGTCTTGACGCCTATGGCCCTCACGCTTAGCCAGGTCGAGGCTTCCGCCGCCTCGCTCGAGGGGAAGCCCTCGACAGTCGCGAGCCGGGGTCGGAGGACGAGGAGGCTATGGTCTCCCCTCGCTCTGGAGATGGTGGAGCGCCCCTAGGAGGCAGGAGCGTCGCCTTCTCAGCAGGAGGGGTGGGAGCCATGGCTGAAGGGTCTGCACGAGGTGGAGGTGGAGTGCAAGCGGGAGCAGGAGAGCCTGAAGAAGTGGGAGGAGGAGGTGCGGCTGTAGAAGCAGTAGGAGAAGGAGCGGTTGGCCCCAAGCCAGCCTGAGCAGTAGCAGTAGCAGGAGGAAGTGGAACAGCTAGCCTCGAGCTAGCCAGAGCAGCAGTAACAGCAGTAGCAGGGGGCTAGGGCTCCCTCGAGCCCACCACAGCAACGACTGGATGGGCAGCAGGAGGCACGAGCCACCTTGAGCCCGTGGCATCGGTAGCAGGAGGAGATGACGACCGCAAGCACGTTTTTGCCTCAGCGACAGAAGGAGGTGGCCCTGCAGGATGCAGGGGAAGGGGACGTCCGGCGGTCCGAGTCGCCGGCCTCGTGGCACCCAGAGGCACCGGTGGAGGAGGACGCCTCGACATGGTGGAGGGCCGTCCAGCCAATTGGGCACCCCATCCTAGGGGAGGCCTCGGCAACCGAGGTGGTGGCATTTACGATGATGCCTCAACCACCGCCGTCCGGGTCATCTGGCGCCACGGGGTCCTTGTATGGCCCCAGAGCGTATGCCCCCGATCACTTCTCGAGGGGGAAGCAACCGGTGGGAGAGGCCGGGTCCTCGGGGGCAGGGTTGGAGGTCGAGGTGCCCTTCCGCGCACTTGCCGATCACATGGCTCATCATGGTGGCTTGCAAGAGATGGTGGGCAAAATCGTTTCGGACGTGCAGGAGCAGGTCGAGGTGGACCTCCCCTATTGGGGCCAGGATGCACTCCAGTTCGGGATCCGATGGACCCCAATGCGGTCCTGTTCGAGATGAACGACCCAGAGGAGGTCGAGCAATGGGAACACGTGGAGGAGTTCCGGGCCTGGATGTAGCACGCCATGACGATAGCCGTCAACGTTGCGGACGAAGACCTCTCGAGGGCCTTTGCAGTACGTGATCTTTGTTTTCCAAACCCTTGAGTTGACTTGTTTTCCTCTTGATGCTTACTTTCATGCTTTCTATGCTCAGGACCTAAGAGACGCTCCCAGATCAAGTCTTGGTTCATTCACATGACCAAGGGTGGATGGGGGAAAGTCCCGTTGTTGTAGGACCAGCTCGAGGTGGCCAAGACAGAGGCAACGCAGGTGAAGGAGGACCTGATCAAGGCCCAGGAGGAGGCAACCAAGGCCAAGGAGGATGCCAAGGCAGCTCATAGGGACGCGTCCTAGGCCAAGGAGGAGGCCACTCAAGCCAGGGACGACGCGAGCCAGGCCCGTGCGGAGGCGCAGAAAACCCTCGAGGCCCTCTCGTCTTTGGAGGAGCGCGTCAAGTCACTCGAGGGGAGCTCTGAAACTCCTCGGAGCGTATCAAAGGGCTCGAGGTGGACGTCGCCCAGGTCTCCCAGGCTCGCGACGCCCTCAATATCTCGGTTGGGGAGGAGCAGCGGCGCTCCCAGGACTTGTGTGTCGAGGTTGCCACGCTCAAGGAGACCCTCCTAAAGAAGGAGAAGGCCATCTCGCTGGCCGGTAGGGCAATCGAGGACCTGAGGGTGGAGAAGACGGAAGCCGCTCGTGCTCTGGAGGAGGCCAAGAAGGATTACTCCTCGCTGAAGGATGCGTTCACCACCCTCGACACCCACGCCACAAGTGAGCTTTTTCTTTTCTCTTCTGACTTTGGCTTTCTTGATTCTGGCCACCTGTTTGTTGTGGCTGATTCTGTCTTGGTTTTTAGAACTCGATACGGAAAGGCTCGAGGCCCAAAACAATGCCAAGATTCTCCAGGATCTCTACTGGAAGGAGGTGACATTGACCGACAGGCTCCATACCACGATCACCTCCGTCTGTGATGACGTCGGAGTCGAGCCCGAGGAAGGGGTCGACGAGGAGGAGGTACGCAGGACCTCCCTCATCAACCGACTGTACGACTTTGGTTGCGTCACGAGGGAGAGGGTTTGGGACGTGCTTCATATCAGCGTGAAGCGGGCAATGGCGATCATCTACTCTGACTTCATTTACGACATGGGCATCGTCTCCCATGGCTTCGTCTCTGATCCCAACAAGATAGACGCCGACAATGAAGAGGTGCATAGGGCCTTGATCGAGGACGCCGAGGAGCTGGTGAGCGGTTGGCGAAGCTATTTGAGCCCGAGGTCCTTTCTCCTGGCTTTGATGAAAGCGCCTGCCCGTGAGCCAAATTTGGGCAAAAAAGGCCCATGTAATAGATTAGTTTTAATGACTTGGTGACATCGTGGCCCTAGGGGCCCTAAAAACAATGCGCATCATGCTGGATGCTTTTGGATATTTTTAGCTCGAGTTTCTTATCACTTTTTGCTTGATTCATACTTTTACCAAGTTTTTGACGCGTGCTCGAGTCCCTCGAGGGGGGAGCGAGTGGAGGTACCATAGTGCAGAGGCATAGGCGAGCTCCCGGCTCGACAGCCCTTGACCCTTAGGGATTTGGGGCGTTTTTGACTAAGTAAAAGTAAGACGTCGAAGCGTAGGAGAAGAAGAAGAATGTCAAATTTCAAAAAAACGTGCGAGTTTTTTGGGGACTTTGGGGGGTTCCCCCTTTGTAGCCCCCGAGGGAGGCTCGACTTTGAGGAAGCAGAGTCGAGGCTACCTTACATGAATAAGAAAGTATGCTAAATCAAAGCCATTTTCATTTATTCATTCATGATGCTACGGTTGTACAAAATACGAGAAATGTACAAGGCCTCGAGGCCCTAGGGGTAGAAGCGACGTAGTTGTTTGATGTTCCATGTGTTGGTGTAGGTCTCCCCTTTGCCATTCAATAGCTTGTAGGTCCTAGGTTTTAGCACCTCGGCAATGATGTAGGGACCCTCCCATGGCAGAGTTAGCTTGTGGCGGCCCTTGTTGCTCTGTCGTCATCGGAGGACAAGGTCGCTGACTTGGAGGTTCCTCTTGCGCACATGTTTGTGGTGGTAGCGTCGTAGCTTCTGCTGGTACCGTGCCGAGTTGAGGAGGGCCATATCTCGAGCTTCCTCGAGCTGGTCAATGGCGTTCGCGTGGGCCTCCTCGTTCATCTGCTCGTTGTAGGCTTTGAGTCGAGGGGACGCATACTCAAGGTCTGTGAGGAGGACGGCCTCGGACCCATAGACCATGAAGAACGGAGTGAACCCCGTGGCCTGGCTCGGCGTCATCCTTAGGCTCCATAGGACCAAGGGTAGCTCAGCGGCCCACTTCTTCCCATACTTCTTGAGGTGATTGAAGATCCTCCGCTTGAGGCCCTACAAAATCATGCCGTTGGCATGCTCGACCTGGCCATTAGTTCAAGGTGGGCAACCGTAGACCTATTCACCCGAATGTGGTGGTGGTCGCAGAAATCCAAGAACTTCTTGCTAGTGAACTGCGTGCCATTGTCGGTGATGATGATGTTGGGGACCCCGAAGCGGTGGATGATGTCGATGAAGAATGAAACCACCTGCTCAGATCGAATGTTGGTGATGGGTCAGGCCTTGATCCATTTGGTGAACTTATCGACGACAACAAATAGATGCGTGAAGCCCCTAGTTGTTTTCTTCAGGGGTCCAACGAGGTTGAGCCCCCATACAGCGAACGGCCAAGTGATGGGAATCATCTGCAGAGCGTGGGTGGGGAGGTGCATTTGCTTGGCATAGAATTGGCACCCCTCGCAAGAGCGGACAAGGTCGATGGCGTCAGAGATGGCGGTCGGCCAGTAAAAGCCCTGCCGAAAAGCATTCCCGATGAGAGTTCTTGGTGCAGCATGGTGTCCGCAAGCCCCCGAGTGTAGATCCTTGAGCAGCTTCCTGCCCTCCTCGATGGTGATGCAGCGCTGGAGGATGCCTGTGGGACTTCATCGGTAGAGTTCCTTGTTATCGCCGAAGAGGATGTAAGTTTTGACCCTTCGAGCGATCTGTCGAGCCTCGGTTCGATCTTCTAGGAGTTCTCCTTGAGTCAGATAGTCGAGGAAGGGAGTGCGCCAGTCAGGCTCAGGACCCAAAGGCGGGGCCGACCCCTCGATCTCCATGACCTCGGCCCTGTTCGAGGGGTCCTCGGTGGAGGAAGGTGGCTAGATGGCTTGAGGAGCAGCCTCAGCCCCCATTCCCCAGTCGACGGAGGGCTCGGATAGGTCTCTCGAGAAGACGTCGGGTGGGACGGTGCCTCGAGTTGATGCAATCCTCACAAGCTCGTCGGTGGCTTTGTTGTACCTTTTGTGCGATGTGGTTGAGCTCGAGGCCGTAGAACTTGTCCTCTAGCTTGCGAACCTCCTTGTAGTAGGCCTCCATCTTGGGGTCATGGCAGCTCGAGGCCTTCATGACTTGGTCGATCACGAGTTGCGAATCACCACAAACATCGAGGCGTCGGACCCCTAGCTCGATGGCGATGCACAGGCCATTGACGTGGGCTTCGTACTCAGTGATTTTGTTGGAGGCGGGGAAGTGTAATCAGATCACGTAGCGCATGTGGACCCCTTGTAGTGAGATGAAGAATAGGCCCATGCCTGCTCCCGTCTTCATCTGTGAGCCGTCAAAGTACATGGTCCACAGCTTAGCCTGGATCTACGCCGGAGGAAGCTGGGTATCGGTCCATTCGGTGATGAAGTCTGCTAGCAGTTGGGACTTGATGGCCTTGTGCGGCACGTAGGTGAGGGTCTCGCCCATGAACTCGACCGACCACTTGGTGATTCTCTTCGTAGTTTCCCAGTTCTGGATTATCTCCCCGAGGGGGAAAGACGAAACCACAGTTACCGGTGGCCGAGGAAGTAGTGCTGGAGCTTGCGTCACGTGATGACGATGGCGTAAGCAACTTCTGATCTACGGATAGTGGACCATGGTTTCTGAGAGTACCTCGCTGATGAAGTAGACAGGCCGTTGGACGGGCAGTGCATGCCCTTCCTTTGCCCTCTCAACCATTATGGCCGCGCTAACCACCTGGGTGGTCAGCATGGCTTTCACCTTAGCGAGGGCCTCCTCGACCTTGAGGGTCCAATTGAAGTGTTCTGACTTCTTCAAGAGGCGGTATAGGGGCAGCGCCTTTTCTTCGAGACACGAGATGAAATGGTTGAGGGCTGCGAGGTAGCCTATGACCTTCTAAATGCCCTTGAGGTCTTGAATCGGGCCCATCTTGGTGATGGCCGAGACCTTCTCGGGGTTGGCCTCAATGCCATGTTGAGAAACGATGTACCCAAGGAGCATGCCTCGAGGGATGCCGAAGACACACTTCTCAGGATTAAGCTTGATGTTCTTGGCCTAGAGGCACTCAAATGCAATTTTGAGGTCTGCGATGAGGTTGTCGGCTTTTTTGGACTTGACTATGATGTCATCGACGTAGGCCTCATCGGACCTATATGTTTGCCAAAAACATGAAGCATGCACCACTGGTACATTGCCCCAGCATTTCGAAGGCCGAAGGACATGGTCACATAGCAGTACATGCCAAAAGGGGTGATGAAGGAAGTCGCGAGCTGGTCGGACTCCTTCATTTTGATTTGATGGTAGTCGGAATAAGCATCGAGAAAGGAAAAGTTTCACATCCCGTAGTTGAATCGACAATTTGATCAATACGTGGTAAAGGAAAAGGAACTTTAGGACATGCTTTATTCAAACTGGAATAATCTACACACATCCTAAATTTCCCATTCTATTCAAACTGGAACTTTAGGACTTTAGCTAACCACTCGGGATGATGAATCTCCTTGATGAACCCGGCCGCCAAGAGCTTGTTGACTTCCTCCCCGATGATCTTGCGCTTCTCCTCGTTGAAGCAGCACAAGCGTTGCTTCACCGGCTTGGACCCGGCCCAGATCTCCAAGGCGTGCTCGATGACTTGCCTCGGTATGCCCGGCATATCCGAAGGACTCCACACAAACATGTCAATGTTTGCATGGAGAAAGTCGACGAGCACTGCTTTCTATTTGTCGTTGAGGGTGGCGCTGATCGTCAGTGCCTTCCTGTTGGAGTTGCTCGGGTCGAGAGGGATCTTCTTCGTGTCCTCGGCAAGCTCAAAGTTGCCAGGGTGGCACTTGGAGTCGGGGGCCTCGACAGCCAATCCATCGAGGGTTGCGGCGATCATGTGGACTCCTCAACGGCCTCCCCGTTCTCGACGCATTCGATGTCGCAGTCGTAGGCGTGCACGTGGGAGGGTCCGATGGTGATGACACCTTTGGATCCTGGCATCTTGAACTTGAGGTAGGTGTAGTTGGGGATGGCCATGAACTTGGTGTAGCCAGGCCGGTCGATGATCGCATGGTACGTGCCGTGGAAGCCGAGCACGTCGAAGGTGAGGGTCTCCTTTCGGAAGTTCGAGAAGGTACTGAAGCAGACGGGGAGGTCGATGCAGCCCACGGGGTAGGTCTTCTTCCCTGGCACAACTCCGTGGAAGCCCCCGGCGCTAGGACTGAGCTTCTCCCTCAGGACTCCCAGAAGGTCAAGGGTCTCTATGTAGATGATGTCGAGGCTGCTACCCCCATCCATGAGCACCTTGGTGAGGCGGGTGTTGATGATGATGGGGTCGACGATGAGTGGGTACACTCCAGGCCTCGAGACATGGTCTGGAAGGTCATTACGGTCGAACATGATGGCCGTACTAGACCAGTCGAGGTAGTGAGGGGTCGCCACTCGCACGGAGAAGACTTCTCGACGCTCCCTCTTGTGGTGGCGTGATGTGAGCTGAGTCGAGGGCCCCCATAAATCATGTAGCAGTCATGGACCTCGGGGAAGCCATCCTCCTTGTTGCCGCCTCGATCCTTGGGCTCGTCCTTCTTGTCGCCCTTTCTGAGGCCCAGGCTCTCGAAGTATTTCTTGAGCATCTAGCAGTCCTTGAGGTTGTGGTTTGCCCCTCCCTTGTGACAAGGCCAGGGCTCCTTCAGCATCATGTCGAAGATACCCTACTCGGGAGGCCTTGAGGCTTCTTACGCTCTATGGCGGTGACTAGATCATCGATGCCGGTCTCGTACTTACCCTGTTGGTCCTTCTTCTTCTTCTTTTTCTTCTTCTTCTTGTTCTTCTTGGCGCCTTTGGTTGAGCTCTTGGGGTCAGCCGCTTGTGCTTTCCCCTTGTCTTCGTCGTTGCCAAAGAAGGCACTCACCGCTTCCTCATCGGCTGCATAGCTGGTGACGATGTCCATCATCTCGTCAGCGGTCTTGGGGGGATTGCATCTTAGCTCCTGAACCAACTCCTTGCAGGTAGTGCCGGAGATGAATGCCAAGATGACATCCTGATCAAAGATGTAGGGGAGCTCGGTGCGTTGTTTGGAGAATCGCCAGGCGAAGTCACGGAGGGACTCCTCAGGCTTTTGCTTGCAGTTGCGAAGGTCCCAGGAGTTGTCAGGGCATACATAGGTACCCTTGAAGTTCCCCTCGAACACCCGGGCGAGGTCGGCCCAGTCGTGCATTTGGTCGGGGGTAGTTCCTCTTACCACCGTTGGTGTTTCTTAGTGCACCACTAAAGATGGACTAAAGCCCATCCCTAGCAATGATACTAGAAACGTGTGTTGGCATCCCTAACCATCGTTACGTTAGAAAGGTAACGCTTGGCCCTTAACGGCGTCAGCCAAGATAGTGTATTCTGGTAATAACAGTTAGAAGTGCCTGATTGGCCTTCCTAACCATCATTACTTACGATATGCAAAACTGAAGCACGATGCCTTGGGGTGCAACAAGGATTACAATTCTTAGGTAATGGTATTTAGGTATGCCAATCATGATAGCTCAGTATGGATAAATCTGCAAGTATTCAGGTGTATCATATTTATAATTTCTCGTAGGAAGGTAGGATGAATGCATCTAGCATTGGTATAAACATGATCACTTATTGAGTGCATAGGTAAACATAGCATAGGCAGGGGTAAATCATAGTTCAAAGATAGTGGACACACATCTGAGCCAACCTCAAGGATAAAAGAGAAATAAAGAATAAAAGAATATATCTAACTGAGCAGGCATTGGTCATATACAGCTATGCAAAGAACTGTTAGTAAACATCTAACTAGCATGTGTAGCATCAGGACTAAGTCTGGGATGACAGGGAGATCCCCACAGCTGGTCTGCTAGCCGATAGAGACTTTACGAACTCCTACTGAATACCCGAACATGGGGAATTGCTAAGGATGGATAGGGCTGTCACCACCTGCCCGTGGGGTACCCACATATTCGCTGATCTCCGCATACCCGGGCACCATGCCTGTGTAATTGGAAATAACTTCTAACCCCTTCAGAGTGACAGGCTAGGTTAAGAGCAACCGAGAAGGCATGACGAACCGTCACCTCATCCCTAGTTCTTCCTCTATTCATACTAAGTCGATGAACGATGAAGAACAATGCTGAACATGTCAAGAACATAACACATAAACTATATGCTAGTTCATATATCATGATCATGACATGAACAAGACTATACTCTAGTTCATATGCATTGCTATATAAATAAGATAAGAACTTGAACTTGGAAGACAACTGCATTGTATTCGTACCGAGGTGTTCCTTCTTCTTCCAAGGAGACAAGCTCTCCTTGCTAGCTCTTGCCTTGCTCTACTACTACTAAAACTAATCTAAAGAATACAAGTGAGAGGTGAGGTTAGTGGCTCCAAATGATGGTGTGTGTGTGTTGGAGGGGAGCTCTCCCTCTCTTTTATAGTCTAACTAGGATGGTTTGGGCGCCAACAAATATGGAAGCAGGTGGAACCGCCTTGAGGGAACCGTCCTACGCATCGCCTGAGAAGACTGGGCCCGAGAGGCCCCACTAGGGGATCGATGGCCCTAGGACTGGCCGCCCCCCTGGTGGGTCCATATGGCCATCGCCTTCGCGTGGTCGATTTATCTCAGGGCCTGGACTTCTCCTGTGGTTATGAATGGGCCCAGAATGCTAATAAAGGTGGGCTTCTCTTCTTCTTTGCGCCTTTTCTAAATATGAATTCTAGAATGCGCTTTCTATATGGTTTTTGTGCATTTCCACATGTCACACCTACAATTCAAGTGCACACCAAAACTTGTGGAAGCCCTACCTACTATTTATTTTAGTAACATATTGGTGGTAGAAAATAGGCTCTAAGGACCGCCAACAGCCACCTTCGAGCGGTGTCAGACAGGAATAGAGGGAGCTGGCGAATGATGGCGTTGTCATCGCGTGCTCCACCCAACTGACACGCCAACCGGAAATCGGCTAGCCACAGCTCGGGTTTTGTCTCGCGATTGTACTTGGTGAGGCTCGTCGAGGGATGAAAGGGAGTCAGTAGCGGCGTCCTCCGAATTGTCCTACTGAAGACTCGAGGGCCGGCGACTCGGGGGATCGATGCCGATCTTCATCGCTATCATAGCGCCCGCCCCTGTGAGCGCTATAGCCTCGTGCCTCAGCATCACCGCTCTTGCATCTGCGGTTCTCGTTGATGTCGTGGCGCGCGTCTCGAGGCTCACGGTTATCGAGGATGCGCTCCCGGACAAGCAGCCTCCTGATGGACCGAGCCTTCCCTCTCATGTCGAGAGGGGTCGGACGGTCGCTCCGAGGCTGCCCCTCGATGCCTCAAGGCTGAGCTCTCGGTCTGTTGTGTGGCCACCACCTTGAGGAGGCCCTGAACAACCTCCCTGATGCTACGGGCCTCAGGGTTCGAGGGGGTAGGCATGTTGCTGAGAAGCATGGTCGCAGCGATGACATTCTGGCTAGCGCGGTTGAAGATGGGGCGCCGACTGCACCCCCTCCAATGATCTGCCGTGGACTTCTCGGGCCCTGGCTCGAGCCCTTCTACCGGGTGGATTTTCGCGCTCCTGCTCAAGGGTCTGCTCGAGCTGGCAAAGGCGCTCCCAATCCTCATCGAGCTTGGCCTGCAACTCTCGAACCAGTGCGAGCTGGGCATCTTGGGTGTCATGGGGCAACTGCGCGTCATTAGGCGCGACAGGTGCCTGCTCCTCTAGGTCCGCTGCAATGAGGGCACCTCCTGCTGCGGCCACAGCCGTGGCCATGGGGTCGACGGTGTTGCTGCTCGACGCAACAGCACCCTCGACATGGAAGCATCCGCGCGTGGGGTCGTAGTCGTCGGAGTCGGATTCGGGGTTGCCAGAGTAGAAGGGTCGGGTGCTCGAGAGAAGCCAGAGTACTCGGAGGCTAGCGTGACCGTCACCAAGTCCATGGTGGCACGAAGGAGAGGCCCCTGAAGGGCCACGTGCGCGCTCATACTGGCGCTCATGGCGGAGGAGTACGACCTGGCATCGTTGTCCAGGCCGAACGGGAATGACCGCTGAACCACGAACAACCCATGGGGCAGCAGGTCGGATGGTGCTAGAGGTGCACCCACCAGGGAGGCCACGCCTGGTCCCCTCGACGAGCGCATCGCGAAGATGAAGTCGGGGTCGCCGCCGAGTCCTCCCAGCTCCTCCTCCGTTCCCAGGCGTAAGTCTGCCATGTTCCCAACCAAGGACCCTGCATCCTCAACCTAGAGTGAGGAAGCTGAGGTGAAGGTCGACTCACTCGTGGAGCGGCGATGGAGGCTGCGCCGGCCGCGTCTCCTCCTGGACACGGATGCGTGGTGACGAGATCGGCGAGGGACCCGTTGTGGGGACCCGAGATTGCCTCCGCTCGGATCTCCGAGCGAAAGCACGACCATGTCAAGGCCGTGGCCGAGTGACATGAACTCTAAACTCTCGAACCAGATCACTGTGGCAAACAGAAGCGATGGTACAGAGTCTACCATTTGAAAAATGGCAGGAAACGCTGGTGACACGTAGATCCCCTACCTGGCGTGCCAACTATTGGTGTCATGACCCCGAGGGCCTAACACCAGTAACTATGTGTTGCGTGCTCCCTAATCTGGATGGTGATGCAAGAAGAACACATGATTTATCCTGGTTCGGGCAAGAGAAGACCTTACGTCCAGCGGGGGGAGGAGATTTTGTATTATCTTGCACCGAAGTGCTTGAACAGGGGAGATACAAGTGGGTGTGTATCAGATGGGTTGGAGAGCAAGGCCTAAGTCTAGGAATGCTAGACATATGCCTTGCAAGGTGTGCGTGAAGCTAAGCAAGTTCGTCTGAGTTCGCCTACCCTTTCAGCTAGCCCTGCACCCCCTTTTATAGTCCAAGGAGGGGATGGGTGTACAAGAAACCCTAATGGCACTATGAGGGCTATCATAAGCAATGACGTTGAGGAGTGATCATGTCGAGAGCACTGTAGGGGCGTGCACTGAAGTGAAGTCGAGCCCTATAGTAGCGTGCGTGATGATGAGATTCGCCCTCCTGAGACATCACGACGAAGTCGGTGATTGACCAGACCTGATGATGATGCTAGTATGCCTCAACGGCATGGTGAAAGACGTGACCACCTATTATGGGCGTATGGCTTGCAGTAGATGGTATACGGGAGTGGTTGATCTGCTGACCGAGGCTGCCGAGAGCTTGAGTCGAGGGGCACCCAGAGGGCCTCGAGGCCGTGTGGATAAGAACAAGCCCCAGGAATCCTGGTACAGATGTTGACATTTGCGTTTCGAGGGGGTGCCTGACGGGGCATAGTGTTTAGTACGGAGAAATAGTGGTTTATATGAATCAGCATTTCCCCGGGGATGGGCGGTAAAAGGTAGACGTGATCTCTATTCTTGCCCATCATTACCATGACTGTAGCCACGAGGGTTGGTAGGAGCAGGTAAGGCGCATTGAAAGCTCTGACTCCCATACAAAGGTAGGTGGATCGAGGGGGAATAGCAGTCGACAGGGGGGTCGTTAGCCCGCGTCGCATTCCGTCACTCGATGGGATGGTCGTCCGCTCGGGCGGACTCCTGTTACTCTAGGGTTCCCATTGAGCTAGCGTTGGCCTGGGCTATCGAGACCTGTTCGTGGGCTGGCCCAGTGCGGCTCGGTACCTGGACCTTATACTTAAGTATTTGAGTCCGGGTGTTCGTGTTTCTTAGCATTACTACTAAAGATAGACAATAAGTCCATACTTAAGAATAACACTAGAAACATAAGTTGACATTCCTAACCATCATTACTTCAGAAAGGTAACCCTTGGCCCTTAATGGTGCCAGCCTAGGTAATGCAGTCTGCTAATAACAGTTAGAAGTGCCGGATTGGCCATCCTAACCATCATTGCTTACGATATGCAAAACTGTGGCATGGTGCCGTGGGGTGCAACAAGAATTACAATCCTTAAGTAACGGTACTTAGGTACGCCAATCGATAGCTCAGTATGAAATAAGAATAAATCTGCAAGCGGACAAAACTATCATTGTAGCATTTCAACCCATGAGTATTCAAGGGTGTCGTATTTATAATTTCCCTAGGAGGGCATGTTGAATGCATCTACCTTTGGTACAAACATGATTACTTATTTAATGCATAGGTAGACATAGCATAAACAGGGGTAAAAACATGTTCTCAAGATAGTGGACACACACATCGGAGCAACCTCAAGGATAAAAGATAAATAAAGAATAAAAGAATAACTACAGGAGCAGGCATTGGTCATATACAACTATGCAAAGAATAGCAAATAACATCTAACTAATATGATTAGAGTCAGGACTAAGTTTGAGATGATAGGGAGATCCCCGCAGCTGGTCTGCCAGCCGATAGAGACTTTATGAACTCCTACTCAATACTTGAACATGGGGGAATGCTAGGGATGGACAGGGCTGTCACCACCTGCCCACCTACCCCTCTGCCCGTGGGGTACCGACAAATCCGCTGATCTCCGTATACCCAAGCACCACGCTCATGTAATTGGAAACAACTCCTAACCCCCCGGGACCCCAACCCTTCGGATTGACAGGCTCGGCTAGAAGCAACCATGATGGCACAACGAACCATTATCCCATCCTTAGTTCTTCCTCTATTCATACTAATTCGATGAATGATGAAGAACTTTGATGAACATATCAAGAACATAACACATAGACTATAGACTAGTTTATATGTTATGGACATAATGTGAACAAGTGGGAATAAACCCTGAGTACGAGAATGTACTCAGCTAGACGTACCCGTCATAAACCAGAAATAAAGTGACACCAAGGAGTATGCAAGGCTGATATATATAAGTGGGGTTTGCTTGACAACATTTTGCTAAAAGCTTAAGTACATATAAGTAACCATTTATAGCTTAAGCATCAAGTTAATCATCATTAACCTGTCATCTAAGTTTGCACCTGTACTAAACAAGCATGTGAAACCAAATCAATACTAATACCATATCAGGTTCATTATAGGCCATCATCAACGTTACTTAACCATTTATTAATTTTAGTGTGACAACAATGAAGATGGTTCCGTCAAGTTTCTCACTGTCCAGGAGAGATGGTGACTCGAATCGATTACTACCCAGCTGGGGAAAATATTCCTAACACTCACCCGGCAAACCCTGCTAAAGGTAGCCGTAGATAACTGTTGGAACAACTCAAGAATCACGGGTCTAAGCAGTGCAACGCTCCTTGGGCAATTACCCTGCCAAGACGGTCAGGACTTTTAACCACCTGCCTCTTGGACTAACTAAGTAGGCCCTGCACATCCTTGCTCCCTCTGACAGCGCGCACTTATACTCCTCAATTCTCGGCTTAAGTTGAGCTACTAGGCTTCACGGCGGATAACCTCAGATCCAACCGCTAAGTGATAGGCATGCGTTTAAAATGATGAGAAGACCTCCATGTTGCATCCCTTAATCGACACAAACGGGACTTTACATGCACACAAGACCCATGCCTTGCTGCCCAAAACATCCCGCTCGATCTCCAATTAGTTCATTAACTCATGGTTATTTTCCACGATAGAAAATATAGCCAAATGTGAGCCAACCCACATATTTTATAAGTAAAAAGAGATTACTCGCTTCTACCAATTAAAGCATTGCCAAGCATCTAGCGATTCTATACTTAAATAGGATTCCAAGTAAGATGTGCTAGACAAGGATGGATATATATGCAGCAAGCAGTTCCAACCAACTCCTATCAACTTAATGCAACAATACATATATAACATATACATACTCAATTGCTTTCAAAAGTAGGAGGCTTAGAATGCTCCGGGGCTTGCCGGGAACCGAGTCATGTTAGTTCAGTTTTCTCCCATCATCTTGCTGACATATCCACTTCAGTCCTTTTGTCTTCGGGATGAATCCACCAATACCATCTTTGGGTTCAGCTCCACATCATGTTCTTCACGCAATTCACCTAGCGTACCTAGATGAGATGCAAGATGCAAATATGTGAATGCGAAGAATGGCAATGAGAGATGCTTCACATAAAAGCATTCAAAGCAAGCACAACATAAGCAAGACATAGACACGTAAAACTAATTTACTTAACTAACCCAAGCATCTAAAACATTATCGACCAAATCAAGCAAAGCAACATGAATTTAGGCACTTTCAGCAAACTGGGCATACAAGCAGAAATTCAGTAAAATAAATCATAACTAGAGATCTACAAGTCCAATGGACTTGAAACAAGATATTCTGGAAATCTAATGAAATTGTCAATAAATCATCTTCATATATCAAAACATGATTCACAAGCTAACAAGGCCGAATTAATCAAAGTTCAGAGATGACTCAGGCTGGACAGAGCAAACATGCAGCCGCTCCAACTTTGAACAGCTGTAACTCACAAACCACTAAGACAATTGGCCTCCAAATGGAACATAAGCTAGATACATGGGTTATGAACATTCTTGTATTCACAAGATTCACAGAAAAACAACTTATCAAGCTGAATATGACAACATCCCTAAAACTATACAGAACAAGCACTTGCATGAAATTAAATATTAACTCATGGGCCAAACTGAAGAGATGACCAAGCCAAGCATATGAACATGTCACACCTATCTCATAAACATCAGAAAACATGTTGGTCACCCAGAAATAAATTTATTTCATGGCATTCTCATTTTATTTAGATATTAAGGTGGAAATATGAGCATATAACTAAAGTACATAGAAATATCTACAAAAATTACACTGGATATAAAATCTTTCCTGGAAGACATTGTATAAATTTCAGAGCATTTGACTTTGTAGATTAAGGTACACAAAAGTTACAAATCCCAGAAGCTAATTATAGCATACAAGAACAATAATTGAGAAACCCTATAAAGAAGTGTCAAACAATATATTCCAATTTATCTCAAGCTTTTCATAACATGAAAATGATGATCACAAAAATTCACCTCAAGAGGATGTATAATTTAGCTGTGAAGATTAGCACAAGATAGTATAATTATTAGCAAGAGAAACTCATAACTAATTCATACCGCATCCAAATACCCTCAAATTTAAACTACACCTACTGATAGCATCAAAAGCATCCCACAAAATTTTCAAGTCAATTGGATCTATACAACAGGAGATATGAATTTCACCATTTAGAGCATGAATAAAAGACATAAATCATAACTAATTATTTTACTACATAACATGGCATGTTTCATATTTTTATTAAAAACTAGACATATCAAGGAGCACAACAAAACTTGGTTCACCAAAATTGGAGTTACCAATTACGAGATATGAATTTCCAAAGATTCAACCAAACATCTACCCACTATTCACCTGAGTCTATAGATTTGCAGATAGGACCTTCTGTTTTCTTAAATTCGAGGACGAGGTCCCTGGCGCGATTTGGATCACAGGAAGAGGCAGAGCTCGCCGATGCCGGCCGGACAAGGCTCGCCCACGACGGTGGAGTCGAGGAGCTGCATCAGGAGGCCCGCGTGCACCCGCGGGTGGTCACAGCTCGATCTGAGACAGCCCGTGGCATCCTGGCCACTCGCGCAGCTGAGGACACGGCGGCGCGATCGGAGCGGCTCCGGTGGCCGGGCTACTCTGACGGTCTTCTGCTCGACCGAGGGGCGGCGGTTGACGAGGAGAACGAGCCTGACGCAGAGGTGCCCACGATAGGGTGCGAGGAGGTGCAGAGGCACGGGAACATGTCAGCGGCTCGGAGCTTGGCCATGGTGACCATGGTGACGTCGCTCTTCCGTGGCGAGCGGAGAGAGCGAGGGGCGAGAGCGAGCATTGAGGTGAGTGGATGCGTCTGTGGGCCACTCGGCCTCCCCAGTGGCGTGGAAAGGCATGGGGTGCGTGGCAATGAAGGGTGCACGCGTCGATGTGCTTGCGGCCACCGAGGCATTTTGCTAAACAGCTGGCAGGCGACGGAGAGGGCATGGAGGAACGCCGTTTTGGGCCTTTTGCGGGCCGATTTGGGCAATGGGCCAAAAACAAAATTTGATCCTTAGCTGATGCTCTATAATTATCGTTAAAGAACCAAGATCATTAGCATTACAGATTAAGAGATAATTAGCTCCAAAGTGGAGTATCTTGAAACTAAAAACTGAATTCAGAATATTCAGCTAAGTCAAACTTGCAGTTTTCATAACCGATTTTGAATACCAAAATGATCTCCAAATGTGATGAGACTTGCTTTGTTGTTTCCATCACAAAGGGTAATTCATCTCATAGTAAGGAGTCCAATTGAGTTGCCATGTCAAATTAGAAGATAAAATGTCACCAACATGTCAACTCACTGCTTAACTGGTTGCAAACACCTGGGGTGTTGCAGCCCTCCCCCTTAAATAAATCTTGTCCCGAGATTTGGTATGAAAGGGAAGAGAAGGGTGTCAACCCTGTTCTTGCATCCACAATAGCAGTAGACACTTAGCTTCAAACGTAGGAGAGGCCAAATTGGTCGAGCAACTTTCTGATACTTGGTTCTCATAGGGACTATTTGTCCAAAAAATTTCTTTCATCGATTTTTATGAGCATTGCTACCTTGAGAGAAGTCCATGATAGAATAGCATTCCGTTCTTGAATACAAGAGTGCTAAGTAGCATAAACTAGTTACCCACACACATCTATTTCTCTAGTGGATATAGCCTGCACATGAATAATCATATTCCATAAAGCTCCTTGATGCACTTTGGACAAATTTTGACATGGGTCCTCCATTCTAATGTCAATCAACAATCTAAAATCATATCCTGAAACATGTGGTTTCATATATTCCACATATCTTTAGGTTACATTTCTAGGAGTTGATTGTTTAGAACGCAATGATTGCTCCAAAAGCCATTTGAGACAAGAGGTACAAAATTGCACGCGAGGTGCATGACCTTATGTGGAGAGCTTTCGATCTTAAAGGGAGAGAAAAACCACATAATCAAATAGTGCAATCCAAGCTTACAATATGATGCTACATGGATACAAGGAGCATGTTCTTTGGCATACAAAGATATACCAGCAACAAATAATCAATACTCCATTGATTTAGCATCAAAAGCGAAAACAATCATTCAAAACGAAGAATGATTGGGGCTAAATAAAGATATGGCAGATTCTGTTTCACTCGGTAAACAGATCATATCTCCCAATCTACTGAACCAATATGCATAAAATTTGGTAAGCATGTAGGTCTACAAGTCCTCTAACTACTGACCAAAATTCAGCTCAAAGGGAGACCGTTTGACTGCTCAAACAATTCATATACCAAAACTGTTCGGTTCTGAATTCTGCAGTAGTCTGGACTAACAAAACCTTTCTCAAAGCAGAGGTTTTACTTCGTCAAACCTCAAACCAATTTGATAGATTGAAGTACTCAAAGTGTGGAATGAGCTCACAAAATTTGGTGCCATTCCAATAGAATTTGAGTCACCACACATGGGCTTGAAGGTGACCAGTTTAGTGCAAGAAAATCTGGACAGATTTTTCTTCCTTCATTTTAATTGGCTTTGGTTGACTTCTCAAGAATAAGGGAGGGGTTCTGAATGTCCTTTTGGGCTTCCTTCAATAGAGCCATGGAACATCAAAATTCTGGCTCATACTCAAACCGTCAAGAAGAAGGGAGTCCACAACGGCCTTAGCATATGGAAGACAAATACAGAACCTCACTTGGGTCCTCTTCGGGAAGGAGGAGGGACACCAATTTAGGAAATGAGTCCTGAATAAATTCTTTGTCAAGACACATCTCTTATGATTGCTATGTCCCTAACCAAGTGCACACTCTTGGCAAGTCAATTTAGCTGGTAACACACCTTGTACTATCGATGTGATTGTCCAAGATGGAACCGGCTTGGCTATAGCAGCGACCAAATATGAAAATGGGACAAGCATTTTCAGTTGGCCTGCTATTTTCTTGCATACAATGGCTGGTGTCACAACCTTCATAGTTACCAACAAATCATTACCTCGCTAGAGATAAATTTGATCATGGGTAACTAATTAGTTGGTTCTCAACACTAAAAAGCTCTGAGGCTTCAGCTTTTGTAGCAAGTAAAAGTAATTGTTATAGATGTAGGTGACCATCATCGAAATCAGCTAAAAAGGATCAACGGCTGATCCCATCTAAACGATCATCCTACATACAACAATCCAGAACTTGGACACAAGATTCTGAGCACCAGAGAGATCTATGAAAGAACATAGATTCCCATTAAGTCTTGTCCGGCTAATCTATGGTCCAACCTAAGTGATGTGTGCCATTTTGATTTAACATAAAGGAACATGTCTATCAAAAGGTAACACCACTCACGGAAACACCACTATAGAGCCATTGATCTACCACTTCTTGCAGACTGATATGGTCTATATTAGTGGCGTGTTCATAAAGGTCGTCTTCTTGCCACTTCAAAAGAAAGATATATCACAAAGAGTCTGATATATAAAGATCTTCCAATAGGATACAAAAAGGTAACCAACAAAGGTTCATGAGAAGATAACCCATCATTGTAGTTTCTATAATAGATCATGACTAAAAACCACAATACCAGCGCATGCCGAACAGCATAACCATGTGTCTGCAGCCACAGGATGCTCTCGGTTTCGTCGCGGCACCATCAGTCATTAATCGAGATTCTATTACTGAATCTACAACCAATATGGTATCTCACATGAAACAAGGATCGGCTTGCATGGATGAGCATCACATGCAAGACGAAAAGTGATTACAAGGTTTAGAGACAGGAAGGGATTCAAAGGCAAAGATACAACATAAGAGAAACATCGATTAATTGCCCAAGGCAGTCAACATGAGACTCTTGGTTGGACTTCACGGACACCTTGTGATCACCACAGAGATTAGCAGATTAAACGCCTAACATGAGATTTGGTCTTGTTAGGAAAACACAAGAGCAGGGTCGATAACATTATGAGACTTGAAAGGGTTGGAGGAGAAATCAACAACACTTATGGTAAAACCGAATATACCGCTTATAGATTGAGTAGATGAAGCCAAAACATGATTTGTGGATAAAAGATTCTGAGGTCAGGACTGAGAGATTACAAGGCACAGGTTCACTTTCGGAAGAGACATCGGGAGGTCCAACCCAGATTTGGGCATGGTCCTCAGAACTGGTAAAGAACAAACCATGGTCAATGGCTAGCATTCATGGAAGTGTAACAAGGTTGATCAAACACAAGGGTCCCCACGAAGGTACAAAACATTCATGACGCATTTCAATTGACTGGAAGATGATAACCATGAGGCTTATGATAACTTGGGTGATGTCCCAAGGTAGCGCTCATCAACACTCGGATGCTCACCGAGGACAAAAGAGGTGACAATGATCACACTACCTAACAAGCATCCAAACACACCACAGTTCTATGCAAGAAACTGAGACATTCCCATAGATTGTCCAAGCATGTGAAACTAGACATCAAGCTTACTCAAGCAGTCATCTCTAGCAAGACAACCACATACAAACACACTGAAAATGGTGGTAAAGTGTGGCTAACAACTTCATTTTAAACAAACCTATTCTAGCAGGTAAGTAGACACTTATAATTCAATTATAAACTATGCTGCATATGAAAACTCAAATTTAAGCATAGCTACCCATACTAGCAGTTCACAAATATACCAAAATCATTAGAAAGCATCATGGTTGCCCTAAATTCAATTTCTGTCACATCATTTTACATATTGCATCATATAGGGCAGAACTGGAGCATATTTTTTGAGTGACCAGAAAAATATAAGAAAATTACAGAAGTTCATTCATGATATCAAAATTATACTGTAAAAATTTCATAGTATTTGGATAAGTATAATAGCCTACACAAAAAGGACAAGCTAGCAGGCTGAATTGACATGAAAACACTTTCTACTATGAAAAGTGTGAGACTACAGGTTCCATATTTTAGTTACACTCTTCTTGGCATAAGATTACCATATAAAATTACTCATGCATAGGATTTTTATACCAAAAGCTAATTCACAGGTTAACATGACCAAACATGCCAATGTTTCAGGTGTGCACATGTGATGGATAGGAAACTGACATGAAATTTAGAATTGCATAACCCGAGTTCTATACCACCAAAAGGAGTAATTCAAAAAAATTTAGAAATCTTATAAAAATCCCTAGAAAACATATATTATCACCAAGACATGATTTCGGAGGCATATAGGTCAAACAAGCCAAACATCCAAATCTGTTCAGAGCACAAGCAGAAACTGATAACAGATTTCTAAAATTCATAACTCCTAAACCATCGGGCTTATGGTCATGAAATTTTAGGACAAACATGATAAAGAAGTTATCTACAACTTTGGTATTCACAACCATTGCAGGAAACACCATTAACATTATGCAAACATCACTGCAAGAATAACAGCTCTAGCAGTCAAGTTCAGCACAAATTAAGCAATATTTTCTCTTGTTCTTGCTAACACGAGAGCACACAGATGTATTAAGTAAGTAGATATTAACATTAACATTGATACCTTTGCAAACAACCACCTAAGACAATGCTAAGCATACACTTTGTTGACGTATAGCTAGTCAAGTAACATGGAATAGGGAAATTTTGGTCTAGCTTCACACAAGGAACATAGTATCCTATATCAATCACAAAATATTGATAATTAGAACAAAGGTGAGAGGAGCATGGTAATGCACAAGGCAACCTTCATGATGATGCATGCTTCATCCTATTCGTCCTCACACAATTCCGTTCTATATCGGTGGCATAACTCGTGCTCTCTCGATATATAGCTAGTCGTAAGCTATCATATACGTATTCGAAGTTAGTGTACCTGCATAAGATTTCATTTCAGCCCAACCCAATAGTATGAATATAATGCATTGCAGGAATTAAAATTCTACGCACCCACCACACATATGCATAATCCCAAATATACATATATGTAGGTGCAACTACCCAAATCATCGTCATAACAGACGGCATCGCCATAACAGACGAAAAACACCCACACATGCGGACATCCATATAAACATGCTCTCGGCATGTAAATACATCAGTACCATATAAGCACTCCCCTAGATCAGCTGTTGTCCGATCATGCTCTCACAACTCACACTTACCTTGGTGTAGAGGCAAAATAATCCATACATCACCATTCAAGTGAATGGCACCCATACGACTCCACCACTGTATGGGCAACGGCAAAACAAAAATATGATGCAATCCCCCAAGTCAGTACTTAAGTAAGCCACCGAATAATCCTTATTTAGGCATAAAGGAAATGACCATTGGCACACTTAGATTAAAATTTTAGTTTTGAACAGACCTATATACATAGCTATAAGTTGACAAAACTGATTTTATAAAACAAAACCTTTTGTTTTAAATACACATATGACAAGTTTAATATTGAATCTTGCTCCGATACAGCTGTCATAGAACCACCCAATTTATACAAGATCAAGTACAGATATCTCCGCTAACACGTTGACACTCCCATACTTTCACCTATATAAATTCGGTAGTCCAATGAAATCATGAGGGATTTCAAACCAACCAACATACAAGCCAAGATCGTAGTGATTCAACACAACAAGTTACATGTTACACCATTTTACAAATACTTCGATATACATCGGAGTTCAACATAAGTTATTACAAGTTGAATTCAAAAGTATCAGAAACAAAATAATTTTGAAACTAACATCGTCCTTAGTTCAAATACTTACCAGTACCATGGTCAACTTCCAGCAAAAGCATTGGAGACAAGATAACTAAGAGAGATCATGCCCATGATCACACTCCGCTACTATGGCAGGAGCCATCCAATTCTTGCAGTAGCCATGATATATCACAACCTGCAACAAGTGGGAATAAACCCTGAGTACGAGAATGTACTCAGCTAGACGTACCCATCATAAACCAGAAATAAAATGACACCAAGGAGTATGCAAGGCTGATATATATATAAGTGGGGTTTGCTCGACAACATTTTGCTAAAAGCTTAAGTACATATAAGTAACCATTTATAGCTTAAGCATCAAATTAATCATCATTAACCTGTCATCTAAGTTTGCACCTATACTAAACAAGCATGTGAAACCAAATCAATACTAATACCATATCAGGTTCATTATAGGCCATCATCAATGTTACTTAACCATTTATTAATTTTAGTGTGACAACAATGGAGATGGTTCCGTCAAGTTTCTCACTGTCCAGGAGAGATGGCGACTCGAATCGATTACTACCCAGCTGGGGAAAATATTCCTAACACTCACCCGACAAACCTCGCTAAAGGCAGCCGTAGATAACTGTTGGAACAACTCAAGAATCGCGGGTCTAAGCAGTGCAACGCTCCTTAGGCAGCTACCCTACCAAGACGGTCAGGACTTTTAACCACCTGCCTCTTGGACTAACTAAGTAGGCCCCGCACATCCTTGCTCCCTCCGACAGCGTGCACTTATACTCCTCAATTCCTGGCTTAAGTTGAGCTACTAGGCTTCACGACGGATAACCTCAGATCCAAACCGACAACGTGCATTCAAAATGACGAGAAGACCTCCATGTTGCATCCCTTAATCGACACAAACGGGACTTTATGTGCACACAAGACCCATGCCTTGCTGCCCAAAACATCCTGTCCAATCTCCAATTAGTTCATTAACTCATGGTTATTTTTCATGATAGCAAATATAGCCAACTGTGAGCCAACTCACATATTTTATAAGTGAAAAGAGATTACTCGCTTCTACCAATTAAAGCATTGCCAAGCATCTAACGATTCTACATTTAAATAGGATTCCAAGTAAGATGTGCTAGACAAGGATGGATATATATGCAGCAAGCGGTTCCAACCAACTCCTATCAACTTAATGCAGCAATACATATGTAACATATATATACTCAATTGCTTTCAAAAGTAGGAGGCTTAGAATGCTCCAGGGCTTGCCTAGGAACCAACTCATGTTAGTTCAGTTTTCTCCCATCATCTTGTTGACATATCCACTTTAGTCCTTTCGTCTTGGGATGAATCCACCAATACCATCTTTTGGTTCAGCTCCACATCATGTTCTTAACGCAATTCACCTAGCGTACCTAGATGAGATGCAAGATGCAAATGTGTGAATGCGAAGAATGGCAATAAGAGATGCTTCACATAAAAGCATTCAAAGAAAGCACAAGATAAGCAAGACATAGACACGTAAAACTAATTTACTTAACTATCCCAAGCATCTAAAACATTATTAACCAAGTCAAGCAAAGCAACATGAATTTAGGCACTTTCAGCAAACTAGGCATACAAGCAGCAATTCAGTAAAATAAATCATTTCTAGAGATCTACAAGTCCAATGGACTTGAAACAAGATATTCTGGAAAGCTTATGAAATAAATCATCATCATATATCAAAACATGGTTCACAAGTTAACAAGGCCAAATGAATCAAAGTTCAGAGATGACTCAGGCTGGACAGAGAGCAAACATGCAGCTGCTCCAACTTTGAACAGCTGTAACTCACAAACCACTAAGACAATTGGCCTCAAAATTGAACATAAGCTAGATACATGGGTTATGAACATTCTTGTATTCACAAGATTCACAGAAAAACAACTTATCAAGCTCAATATGACAACATCCCTAAAACTGTACAGAACAAGCAGTTGCATGAAATTAAATATTAACTCATGGGCCAAACTGAAGAGATGACCAAGCCAAGCATAAGAACATGTCACACCTATCTCATAAACATCAGAAAACATGTTGGTCACCCAGAAATAAATTTATTTCATGACATTCCCATTTTATTTATATATTAAGGTGGAAATATGAGCATATAACTAAAGTACCTAGAAATATCTACAAAAATTACAGTGGATATAAAATGCTTCCTGGAAGACATTGTACAAATTTCGTAGCATTTGACTTTGTAGATTAAGGTAAACAAAAATTACAAATGCCAGAAGCTAATTATAGCATACAAGAACAATAATTGAGAAACCCTATAAAGAAGTGTCAAACAACATATTCTAATTTATCTCAAGCTTTTCATAACATGAAAATGATGATCACAAAAATTCACCTCAAGAGGATGTATAATTTAGCTATGAAGGATTAGCACAAGATAGTATAATTATTAGCAAGAGAAACTCATAACTAATTCATACAACATCCAAATACCCTCAAATTTAAACTATAGCCTACTGATAGCATCAAAAGCATCTCATAAAAGACATAAATCATAACTAATTATTTTACTACATAACATTGCATGTTTCATATTTTTATTAAAAACTAGACATATCAAGGAGCACAACAAAACTTGGTTCACCAAAAGTGGAGTTACCAAACACGAGATATGAATTTCCAAAGATTCAGCAAAACATCTACAAACAGGTCCTTATGACACTATTCATCTGAGTCTATAGATTTGCAGATAGTACCTTCTATTTTCTTGAATTCGAGGATGAGGTCCCTGGCGCAATTTGGATCACAGGAAGAGGCATTGCTCGCCGATGCCGGACGGACGAGGCTCGCCGACGACGGTGGAGTCAAGGCGCAGCATCAGGAGGCCCGTGTGCACCCGCGGTTGGTCATAGCTCGATCTGAGACAGCCCATGGCGTCCTGGCCACTCACGCAGCTGAGGACACGGCGGCGCGACCGGAGTGGCTCCAGTGGCCGGGCTACTCCGATGGTCTTCTGCTCGACCGAGAGGCGGCAATCGAAGAGGAGAACGAGCCTGACGTAGAGGTGCCCGCGATAGGGTGCGAGGAGGTGCAGAGGCATGGGAACACGTCAGCGGCTCGGAGCTTGGCCATGGCGGCCATGGCGACGTCGCTCTTCCGTGGCGAGCGGAGAGAGCGAGGGGCGAGAGTGAGCACTGAGGTGAGTGGATGAGTCTGTGGGCCGCTCGGCCTCCCCAGTGGCATGGAAAGGCAAGGGGCGCTTGGCAACAAAGGGTGCACACATCGATGTGCTTGGCGGCCACCGAGGCATTTTGCCGAACAGCTGGTGGGTGACGGAGAGGGCACGCAGGAACACCATTTTGGGCCTTTTGCAGGCCGATTTGGGCAATGGGCCAAAAACAAAATTTGATCCTTAGCTGATGCTCTATAATTCTCGTTAAACAACCAAGATCATTAGCATTACGGATTAAGAGATAATTAGCTCCAAAGTGGAGTATCTTAAAACTAAAAACTGAATTTAGAATATTCAGCTAAGTGAAACTTGCAGTTTTCATAACCGATTTTGAATACCAAAATGATCTCCAAATGTGATGAGACTTGCTTTGTTGTTTCCATCACAAAGGGTAATTCATCTCATAGTAAGGAGTCCAATTGAGTTGCCATGTCAAATTAGAAGATAAAATGTCACCAACATGTCAACTCACTGCTTAACTGGTTGCAAACACCTGGGGTGTTATAGCCGGTCCCGGGGGCGGCCGGTCCCCTGGCTGGGCCCACTGGGCACCGCCTTCGGGTGGTCGGTTGCTCCCTGGGCCTGGACCTTCCCCGTGGTTACGCATGGGTCCAATTCGATGTTGAGGTGGGCTTTCTCATTTTCCTTGGTTTACGCCTTTTCTGAGTACGTCTTCTTGAAGTGTGCTTTCTTGTGAATTTTGTGCCTTTCCCCGTGTCAGACCTGTATGTCACATAAACAACAAAACTCGTGAAAAGATTAGATAAAAGCCCTACCTTCTATTTATTTTAGTATTAAAATGATGTTGTAAATTAGTCGCTAAGGACCGCCGACAACTCCCCCACACTTGGTCCTTTGCTCGTCCTCGAGTAAAGTGCTAAGGACCAAATGGGTACATCTTCCTTGTTAAAAGAATCTGCATACAGATTATTCCAAGCTTCACCTGGATTTATGAACTTCAAAGCGTCTACCAAGTCATCTTGGGTAATTGAAAAAATGGAATAGCCTGGATTCAAATCCTTTTACTTTGTCCCTAGGTAGAAACTTGGGTTTTGTGCATGGTTTTCGAAAAATGTAAAGATAGCATATGTTCCTTGAAAGATTCTCTCAAGTCGCTCATTTTTTTGTAAGTGGTTCCTCACCAAGGTGTAAGAAGGTGATGCCTTCCGTGATCATCCTACCTCTAAAAATCTTATCTGGAGTTTTAGGTAGGTATTAGAATGATGAGGTATACTTACTCTGCAATGTTGTCAAGTCAAACCCTAGACCATACCGGAGGGAGTGCGCCATACCCCTAGATCAGAATGTGCATGTGTGTGGAAGAATATGCAGGTGGAAACCTAATTCTAACTCTTTTTGATACTCCATGCATCATGATTCTCCTTTGAACAAAATTTAGAGAGATATGGGCTATAGAATCTTCATCATCATTTTTTTGAATGGGTATTTGAATTTTTCTTTCTCGTTTATTTTCTTATGCCCCTTGGCATAGTCTTCTCTCTCTTTTTTTAACATAGCCCCATATCCTTTTTTGGCATATGAAAAACTTTTAAATAAGGAGATATCATGATGGTAGATGAATGGAGTAAAACTTTTGCAGAAGTAATGCACGGATCCTGGGATGAGGTCCGGCATTTTCATTTGGTGGAGAAAGCTGCGCAACTCCTAGTGTAAGAGTTGGCAAATTTTTGGTGGATGGATGAGGTGCATGTTTTGCGCAACTCTCAGAGTGATAATTGGCTTTATTTGGTGGGCACATGTGAATTCTGATCTTGGGAGCATGAAACATCTCTCAACAGCGGTCACAAAAATTGACTAAACTCAACACAAGGTAAGCAGCATATGTGGAAAGTTTCATCATATAGAATCATATATGGCCTTGGTAGGTATGTGCTAATCATTCAAGGAACATGCTATTGGATTTTTGTTTTTGTAAAAGAAATCCCAAGTACTTTGCAGGAACGAGCAAGCATCATGTCATCCTACTATATCTCATTCGTCAATTACTTAGATAAAATGGGGTCTCTAAACAATGTTCATAAATCTGTAGGGATATTAGTAGGGAATAAAAAGTATGCAAACATTTCAAACGCAGGAGGACATGTTTGATGGAGTATGTAGGAAACATCATTTTAAACTTTTCTTTGAAAAACTTTTTGATGTGAGAGGGGAAAAGTTGCACAAACCGAAGTTTGACTTTGTTGTGCAGTCGAATTAGAGAATCCTCCCCCACACTTGTTTTCCTCCCTGTCTTGGTTAGTCACAAATATACATATGGAGAAAGCAAGTGCACAACATATATAAAGATAAAACTTTATTCATTGATAACTTCAAATAGGCACATTACATTGTAAGGGAAATGATTGGAAAATAAAAGATCATGAAAGGGAAATTATGCCTAAAACAAACTTCTGCAGCAAGTGTATTCTAAAGATCTTCAAGGAGATGCCCAACACCTAGGGCTTCAGCGACCTTCCTGAGTCTAAGGTTAAACTTGAAGCAAAACTTATTGACATCATTACTAAGGTCCCTAATCTCTGTGTTCTTTGCTTCTAGGTTGTCCTCTAAAACCCTCAGCACAGCACGCAAGCTAGCCTACTCGGCTTTGAGGTCAGCGAGGATGCTAGGATCATCCTCTTCATCACTGCTTTCATACTGTCCTACACGACGTTTGATGGTTGGCTGCGGTAAGTGCCTCCTAATCCTAGGAAGGGTGCCAGAGGACTCTGCCTCCTTGGCCTTGCTAGCCAACCTGTCACCAGCACATTTGCTAGGCCCACTACCACTAGGAGCCTTCCTCTTAAGTCCTATAGCACTGGTGGTAGGACGGGTAGCAGCGTTTTTGTTCTTGGCGCCACCTTCGGGCACACGGGAGCATGCCGACAAGATCGCTAAAGGCTTCTCCTTCACAACATGGGCTTCTTCCCTCACTAAGGAACTCTCTTGGTAAGGTGCTATGTCTAGGTTTGCTATGGCCTTTGGAGCATTAATCATCGAGAGGGCATAGCTAGACATGGTTAGCACTTGGAGGTGGGAGAGCTTAGCAAGCTTTGCAAGAGGGAGAAGAGAAAAGGTTGTTGTGAGGAGAGGAGAGGCCTATGGGGGGTTTTATAGGTGCTACCGTGGTCTCTAAATAGGAAACAACTTGATCGTAACCATGGGCGCGATGCTCGAAGGATCAGAGGGAGGCATGAAAAATATTGGCATGATTTGGCGTAGCTAGGGAGGCGGCCGGTCCCGGGGGTGGTCAGTCCCCTGGGTCCACCTGCTAGCCTCCGGCTTTTGGCCAGGTGCTCCTTTGACTGCGTGGATCCCTATCCTGGTTGCGATCAAGTTTGATGCGCAGTGAATCAGAGTGATAGTGTGCAGGATAGAGTGTGGGATATGAGTGATATTCATGAAAATATGTTCAAGATCACACTATCATGCATTTATGAGGAAATATTCCTATGATCACAAAGATTCATGCATAAGAAAAAGAAGATCATAGGGGCATTTTAGACATATCACAAATGCAACACTAGCACTATGTAAGTATAAATTTATTTATACATATAAATATAAAAATTATATTATATTTTTTAGAGGATAAAGAAATTATTCAGGCATTTCTTTAAAGTAAAGAAACTGCTAAAATTATTTAAAACAAGAATTAACTAAGGATAACTACAGATTTACCTTCGGCAAGGGCTCACCTTTTAAAGTCCGTTGAGCAGGACTTTTCTCCCTTCATTGATTGCTCGATGATGGCACATCCGTCTTGGGAGAAGCGAACGGCTGCACCTGCTTGGGCCTCCACACTTTTTGAGTGATCTTGGTCGGTGTGGTAGTATGTCCGATCTTTTCCTTGGGTTTCCACACCGTCTTCTTTTGTGAAGGCTTGAAGATTTCTTCCTTCTTTTCTTGTATTTTATTTTTAGGAGCCATTTTTTTCTGCTCCCTATTTATATTTCTTTTGGGAGCCTCCTTTTCTTTTGGCTCTGGCTTTTTCTTTGATTCTTTTGATATTTTTGATATATTTTTCAAAGGTTGAGGCTAAATCTCAACCTCTTTGATACCTTGGGGGTTCGGCCCATATTGGATATGTATCATGTTGCATTCTTCCTAACGGCGAGGCCTGAACTCAAACTTTTCTTCTTGGCCATTGATATTAAAGCGGATTTCTCTAGCTCCAACATCAATTTGTGCTCCTGTCGTGCTCAAGAATGGTCTTCCCAGGATAAGTGGTGTTTCTTTAGTAAGCTCCATGTTGAGCACCACAAAATCCACTAGGTCATAATACCCTTGAATCTTGATAGGGATATCTTGTGCAATCCCTGCTGGGTACCGAATTGAGGAGTTGGCCAACTGGAGTGTCATGTTCGTGGGCTCCAAGTTGGTGAAATTCATTCTATCAAAGACTGATTTTGGCATGACGCTTACGCTCGCCCCAAGATCACACAAGGCATGGTTGAATTGCTGGGTGCCAATGGAGCATGTGATTGTGGGGCACTCAGGGTCTTGTTTCTTCTTAGGCAGATGATTGAGTATAGCTGCGCTACACGCTTTTGTCAGCTTGACAACTTCTGTGGACGGTAATGGTCACTTGTTGTTGATGATGTCCTTGATGAACTTGGCATAGGACGGTATGTGCAAGACATCCATCAGCGGGATGCTGACGTGTGTCTTCTCGACCATCTCCACAAATCGGAGGAACTGCTCATCTCCGGCCTTCTTCTTCCTTCTTAACCTCGTAGGGAATGGCAACATTGTGGTTTCTACATAGTTTTCCAGTGTCGGCTCATCTTCTGCAATTCTTCTCGTGGTTCTGCTAACTCAATCGGTGTTTTCTCCTGCTGCCTTGAAGTCCTCCCTGTCGGTTAGGATATGGTGGATCATGAGTGGTCTTACCCCCTCTCGTGGTCACCGAATTAACATTCTCAACAGAGTTTTCAGGATTAACGGTAGATTTAGCAGTAGAGGCAAGCTGAGCGATCTGGGTTTCTATTCTTTTATTAAAACTTATCTGATCTTTAACAGATAAGCAGGCTATCAAGCTTAGCATTTATATTTTGAAACATTTTATCATTAAAAGAAAGCCTTTTCATAAGGTTTTCATTTATTTTAGCCTGTCCTAAGACAAGATCTTTCAATGAAGGTTGAGAGGAATTAAAACTCAAATTAAAATTAGAACAATTACCTTGGGGCGGTTCTGGTTGTTCCACCCATTATCTGGTTGCTGATGTTGGCGAAACCCATTGTTGACAAACGATGCTTCTTCCTGGGTTTTAGGACAATTGTTCCCCGAATGGCCAACATCTCCACAGTTCTCACACGTCATGTGTGAGTCTATGGCTTGGACAGTGCTGGTGGTAGGATCAGTGGTACATCCCTCTAGCTTCTTCATCAATAGATCTATCTTTGCGGCAAGCAGATCCGTCTCCTTCACGATGTGCATGCCTTTTTGTGTTTTGCATCCTTCTCCACAACTCTGGTTAGCCACCATCTTCTCAATCAGTGCCGTGGCACTATCAATGGTGAGGGAGAGGAACGCGCCTCCAGCAGCGGCATCTACGTGCCCTTTGGACATGGTCATGAGGCCCTGATAGAAATTCTACAGCACAAGCCAGTCTTCCATCCCGTGGTGGGGACAGGCCCGGATGTACTCCTGGAGCCTTTCCCAAGCCTTAGGAATGGACTCGAGTGAAGTCTGCTAGAAGTTTGATATCTTCCCTCGTAGAGCATTTGTTTTGCTCATGGGGAAGAACTTTGTGAGGAACACCACAAAACATTTGTCCCACGTGTTGACAGCTTCCTTGCTTTGGTAGAACCATTGCTTCGCCTTTCCCAAGAGGGAGAAGGGAAACAAGCAGAGCTTGATGCTATCTGGTGCAACATCTTTGATGATGATTGTCTCGCACAACTCAAGGAAGTTTTGTAGATGCGCGTTTGCGTCCTCACTTGGCAAACCACAGAACTGGTTCGCCTGCACCATCATGAGTAGGCCAGTGCAGAGCTCAAAGTTTCCATTCTCGACATTGACAGCGGGCCCAACGGGCACGTTGGCAACAGCAGGGGTGGAGTACTCGCAGAGTGACTTGGCCATGGTGATCATAGCAGATGGCGCGGAAGTGACCGGTTCGTCTGCTGGCGGAGTAGCAGAAGAAGAAATGGTACGAGCCCTTCTCTTCCTTAGGAGTTCTTCCGGATTGTTGACGAAGTTTTCCGGCAGGTTGAAACCTCTCATACACTCTTATTTTCATTCCAATAAAAAGAGGAAGAAAACAGCAAAGTTAGCCTATTTAAACTATGGCTACCAATGCTTATTTTGTAATCAATGTTTATGCCAATGCTAGATGTTTGCATTTTTCTTTTGCCCTCCCCGGCAACGGCACCAGAAATGCTTGTTGGCATCTCTTAGCATTATTACTAAAGATAGACAATAAGTCCATCCTTAAGAATAACACTAGAAACATAAGTTGACATTCCTAACCATCATTAATTCAGAAAGGTAACCCTTGGACCTTAATGGCATCGGCCTAGGTAATGCAGTTTGGTAATAATAGTTAGAAGTGCCGGATTGGCCATCCTAACCGTCATTACTTACGATATGCAAAAACTATGGCACGGCACCGTGGGGTGCAACAAGAATTACAATCCTTAAGTAACGTTACTTAGGTACGCCAATCGATAGCTCAGTATGAAATAAGAATAAATCTGCAAGCGCACAAAACTATCATTGTAGCATTTTAACCCGTGAGTATTCAAGGATGTCGTATTTATAATTTCCCGTAGGAGGGCATGTTGAATGCATCTAGCTTTGATACAAACATGATTACTTATTGAATGCATAGGTAGACATAGCATAAACAGGGGTAAAAATAGCTTCTCAAGATAGTGGACACACACATCGGAGCAACCTCAAGGATAAAAGATAAATAAAGAATAAAAGAATAACTACATGAGCAGGCATTGGTCGTATACAACTATGCAAAGAATAGCAAATAACATCTAACTAATATGATTAGAGTCAGGACTAAGTTTGAGATGATAGGGAGATCCCCGCAGCTGGTCTGCCAGCCGATAGAGACTTTACAAATTCCTACTCAATACCCGAATGTTGGGGAATGCTAGGGATGGACAGGGTTGTCACCACCTGCCCACATACCCCTCTGCCCGTGGGGTACCGACATATTCGCTGATCTCCGCATACTCGAGCACCAGGCTCGTGTAATTGGAAACAACTCCTAACCCCCCTGAGACCCCAACCCTTCGGATTGACAGGCTCGGCTAGGAGCAACCATGACGGCACAACGAACCATTATCCCATCCATAGTTCTTCCTCTATTTATACTAATTCAATGAATGATGAAGAACTTTGATGAACATATCAAGAACATAACACATAGACTATAGACTAGTTTATATGTTATGAACATAATATGAACAAGACTATACTCTAATTCATATGTATTACTATATAAATAAGATGAGAACTTGCTCATAGAGGAGAATTGATCTGTACTCATACCAAGGTGTTCTTGAATCCTCCAAGAAGACAAGCTCTCCTTGATAGCTTTGCCTTGCTCAACTACTAGTACTAAATTAAAGAGAACAAGTATGAAATGAGAGGTGTAATGCTCCAAATGTTGGTGTGTGTGTGTCTTGAATGGTGAAGGAGCCTTTCTTTTATAGCTCAAGTAGGAAGGTTCGGGCGTCTCCTCAATTGGAAGGAGGTAAAACGGCCTTGAGGGAACCGACCCAAGCACCGCCTAAGAAGGCTGGGCCTAGGAGGCCCCACCAGGGGGCGGCCGGTCCCCTGGCTGGGCCCGTTGGCCACCGCCTTCGGGTGGTCGGTTGCTCTCTGGGCCTAGACCTTCCCCGTGGTTACAGATGGGTCCAGTTCGATGTTGAGGTGGGCTTTCTCATTTTCCTTGGTTTGCGCCTTTTCTAAATACGTCTTCTTGAAGTGCGCTTTCTTGTGAATTTTGTGCCTTTCCACGTGTCAGACCATTATGTCACATAAACAACAAAACTAGTTGAAAGATTAGATAAAAGCCCTACCTTCTATTTATTTTAGTATTAAAATGATGTTGTAAATTAGTCACTAAGGATCGCCAACACCGTGCTCATTAGGAACTGTAGCTGGAGATCATGGTGGTGGATTTTGTTGATGATATCAGGATTAACTCACTCAATCGAGGGTTAAGGGTACCCCATTATCCAGGTACCCGACACATGTGTACCTCGCAGACCCAATAAACCTTGACTGGGAATCCTTTGAGGTTGTCATGTGCTCCAAACAAGGCACCAACCAAGCCGGAGCACGCCACTACAATAATTGATGGAGCATACAGTTGCCAATGTGGTTTCATCCTATAGTGGTTCACCCCAGAGATGGGGAGGAATCCAGGGAATAGAAGCTCCCAAGAGAGACGGTATGGTATATATGTCTATCTAATCAATTTCCTAGTAGTGTCTGTCTATGTAAAACTTGTACATGTCCCTGCCTACTTACTTGTAATAATTTCTAAATATATATTTGTAGTGAAGTGACGTGTGCGAAGGACATCACTTTGAATAGCTACAGGAGTTGAAGTCTAGGGCTCAGAAAATGCTAAAATGAGCGACGTGATCTCCTGTTTGTTAAGAAAGGGGTGTGCCCTGTCAGTGCTGGGCCTTGACATATCCAAGAAGTTTGTTTCGTATGCGCGACTGTCGTTTAGTCTCATGAAGTTGTTAAGTCAAAATGTTGCATGTCCTATATGTTTAAGTAATGGTGCAGTTCCTATGTGTAAAGTCATGTTGTGATGCTATACAGAAAATTAATGTGGTATAATTCTATTGATTATACTAGATTATGAGAATCACACTCGATTGGTTCTTCTGAGAGAAGTGTACCGCATAAAGATTGCATCCACTCAATATCAACGATTCGCATGCAAGCATACACGGTTCTTCTATTTGCGTTTTATTTATTGTACACGTAAGGAAGTTCGGCACCAGGCGGGGTGCTCAGGTCAGAAAGTCCGACCATTGTAGTATCAGACACGTATCACGTTATACAGGGTTACCAAAAAATGGAAAAAAGGGAAACAAATAAATTAAGCATACATCGCACATAGTTTTGTCGCTGAATCCCTATTGGAAACAAAGATACATGAACTAAAATAACAAGAAACTATATATAATAACTTATTTTGCAAACAAGACAAATATGGCACATTTGTAGAGGGTTAGCAGTATTACTCCGTATAAATTAGGTCAAATGTGAAATAATGGTAATTTTGCTGGCACGCATCCTGTAGCTTCGTTTTTTTGCGGAAGGAGGGACTGATTCACAGGATCACGCAAGGTCCAGCCGTTTGAATTCTGGTCTACTACGGTAATCATGAATTCTAGGATTCCGGTGCAAGCACGTCGCGTGTGCCTGGCAACGGCAGCCTGTTGCTTCAGGGATGTTGCATCGTATCGCTCCCTGTCACATTGATTGTGACGAGGCAAAGCCACCCAACCACTCCAGGGCCTGAATTACTACAGCAACACAGACCTATGAAGCCATTGTTGTAGCCATCTCTAGGTAGCTGCAGCATCTGCAAAACCACGCAAGAGAAATTGCTTTACGTGAGTTGGAGTCCATGATGGTGCCACTAGTTTGGTTGCACCGCACTGTACAGCTTGCTAGCCAGAAGGTCCGACCATTTAAAATATTCACTTACACGGATAGATGAAGGACGTGCGGTGGCCGTGGACGCACGCGCGTGCATTGGTGGTGTTCCTGTGTGGCATGCAGTATGGACGAGCTTCCAGTGTCGTTGCTTGGTGAGATTGCGGGCCGCGTCGCCAAGACCGCAGAGCATCCGATGCATGACCTCGCCGTCCTGCCTGTGTCATGTAAGATGATGAAAGCGGTGTGCGGTGAGGCCATCGTGGGACGAAGCATGGCACTGGATTAGGTGGTGTCATGGGGGTGTCCATCGGCGCTATACTACTACTCGATCGAGTATCACACGAACCTCATCATTAGGCTCGTTGTCTGTTCTAAATGCCGTAGCAATCTGTCTGCTTGAAGATCAATAGCAATGTATCAATCACCTTCCTTCTGCCTCCAGACTTGCAGTGATCATCCAGTCTCACCAATGCAGAACCGAGTAGCCACAGGTTTTGAAATTCGATTCGGACGTAAGAAAGTCCGGCCCGTGCAATTTTGATTGTGTCTGACAGTATCCTCCATAGTAGTTTCCTTAAAGAGGCCAAAAGCAGCTGCATATGACGAGGCCAATTTGTAGCGGAACAAGGAGAGGGCAAAGACGGTGAAGAAACACGCACAAATGGTTAAGAAGCACGCACAGACGGTTCGCGACACCGACAGTGATGGCTACGAGCATCACTGCTAGTGCCTACTGATGACTACACTTTTGGTCAATCTGTAGTAGTGGCACAATAGAGTTTAACCAACAAATACAAATTTTTTTTGACAACAGACCTAATACAAAGTTGAGATAAAACAGTACGACAAAACAATTCTCTAGTGAACAATGAAAACATCACACCTATTTCAGAAACAGAGAACAAGGGCATATCTCCAATTCCATAGATACTAAACGTTCACAACATCTGACCATTTGTTGAAAAGAACTGCATGAACACGGACTTCGAAGGGAAATTTCTCAAAAGCACTGAGGCACTGTAACATCAAACCACAAATGTTCACTCATCCAAGTCCCTAGGAGTTGAAGACTGAGAGTTGTGCTTGATACGCATGACATACTCATGGAGCTTTTTGACCTCCTCCCGTTTCTCTGTAGTTATTCTGAAGCTCTAGTACTTTTTTTCAAACTCCTCAGTTTTGGAATCAAACTGTTCTATCATGCTTAGCATTTCATTCACTTTGCCGAAAAGCGGAGCAGAATATTTCTGTTTAGCTGCAAGCAGTTCGCAAAGCAGTCTCTCCTGCAAAATCCAAGCAGTAAACATTAGCTTATAGACAGTGGAAGACGACTGCAATTGAAAATCCAAGAGATTATGCTGATGACCCTGGAAATAAGGTATCGGATGGAATATTGAATAAGTAGTGCTTGTTCTAGGGGGCTGGCCCTTGCGTCCGTCCTATTGTTGGGGGCCTCCTCCATTTTGTCAGTGTGGTATATCCCTATGTTTCCTAAGTAATGAGATTACTGAAGCAGAAAACAATCCAACAAAGATCCATCAGTGAAGTCCACAACTCATCTAAAATGCAAATTTAACAACAATTAAAATTTTCCATGGTACGAGCTTATCCAAATTTAGAGTAGCACATAGATATGTATAACTAAAACTAGAATAGCAGTCAATGTAGCTGTAGCCATTACAAATTCGGCTAAATGAAGTCTAGCCATAACACTTACAATACTATTACAAATTCAGCTAAATCAACTCCAACCATCATGTTAACAATCAGTACACAAGCTCAGCTTCAGATGAGTTGAAGGCAGCGACTGCAACTTCATCGGAGTTGTACTTTCTACAAGAAGAATAAGGGATGGAGTGCTAGTGCCTTAGTTTTACAAGTGCAAGTGGTAGTGAGGATCATTCGCACCAGCAGTATTGTATGTAGCTTAAAGATTAGTGGCACTGATTTGCTGCCTCCTAACAAATCCAATAGCCATGAGCTACAGGGACTACCAGAACCATTCTTCATCCCACATCTATCTAAAATTAAGTGATACGATAGTATGCATCAAAGCTGTTCATTCTAAGCAAAATCCCCAAGTCCTATAGTAGATCCATGATGAGGCAAAATCCAAATGAAGAAACAAACAGTAAAAAGGGAGAAAGGAGACATGCGGATCGGATCTGACGCCTCTGCCGCTGCCGCAGCACACAAGCAACACGGACACCAATGATGCCGCGCCCCACCAGGAAAGCCCCGCCACCTGCCTCCAAATGGACACTAGAGCTAGCACAACACACCGGGGATCCTCCACCGCAGCATCTAGCTCTGTCGCCCAGCTAGCGCAAGTCCAATGGGAAGATATTTTCCCATTTTCAGGGGATATATATCCAATATATCCACATGACTTGTCCCTTAGGAGCAGGTATAGCCCAATTATCACAAGGCCCGTATAAGGACTGTCCCGTGGTACACAAAAGAGGTATGGCCGGACTTCCCCATGACACACGAAAGAGAAAGGGTCGGACTGCCCCGTCTCTTGATCTTGCAAGTCCAAAGTCTTGGCTCCTGGTAGTTAATGTCTGCGAACGCCAGAATGTCCGACCGCTACATAATTGATCATGTAGGACAAAGCGTAATGGGTATGTCAGTTTTGATTGTATTATTATTATGGTCAACAAGTCTTGCCACACTCTATAGCTTCACGGGTGATACGTAACTCTTGAGTTTTACTACGAATGTAAGAAAGTCCGACCGCTCCACATTTGATCTCGTAAGACAAAGTGTGAATGCTTTTGTTTTGAAAGCCCTAGCAATCAGTCTGCCGAGTGCTCACTGACGGTTACGATTTTGGCCAGTCTGTAGTAGTGGAACGACAAAGTTTAATTTAATATAAAGTTCAACCATAGATCACGTGCAAGGGTATTATAACAGCAAGTTTTATTAATTGAAATTTTGTTGGACACAAGAAAGTCTGACCTCTTTATATTTGAACGCGTATGACAGAGTATGATAGTATCGACAACTACGTTCTTCGCCCAAAATGGAGAAGTCTAACAAGACTAGCCAGGAGTTTCAGCACTACAGCCAAGTTCAAATAAAGGACATCAAACTAGCTTATTACATGCTCCCAGAAAAGAGTGGTGCACACAAAAAACCCCAGTTTCTCACATCACTTCCAGCTTGTCATGGTTCACATTCTCAACACATTTTCTTTTTTCTTCATCCTTGGTTCTGGTCATCTTCTAGAAGCTCCTGAGCAAGATGTAACATCACGTATATGTCCACTATACGTGTTCCACATGAGGTGGATGACTGTCCCTTACCAACGGGAATGACCCAATTATCACTCGGCCCATTTAAGGACTGTCCCATGGTACACAAAAGAGACAGTGCCGGACTTCCCCATGCTACACGAAAGAGAAATGGCCGGACTATCCTATGTCCCAAGTATTGGCTCTTGGCAGTTCATATCCGCTAATGTCGAAACTCCAACCGCTACATAATTGACCTCATAGGACAAATAATAATGGGTTTGTCAGTTTTGATTGTCGTATCGATCAGTATGCACCGATACAAAAAATCATTCGCCTACCTGCTGGCTCCCACATTGCGGCGAGGAGCAAATCTCGCCGCATCATTATGCAGAATAGATCGAGGAACCATGGGGTTGAAATGCTATTGCACATGTATATCCGAAGAAAAGCAGCTTTAACAACCATTAGAATTTTTCATGGTATGAGCTCATCAAAATTTAGAATAGCAGCACATAGATATATGTAACAAAAACTAGGATAGAAGTTAATGGAGCTGTAACCATTACAATTTTGGGTAAATCAAGTCTAACCATCACACTTACAATACCATTACAAATTCAGATAGATCAAGTCTAACAATCACAGTAACAGTCAGTACATGAGCTCAGCTTCTTCCATATGTTACAGACATAGATAACCATGACAACTATTACAACAACTTTGAAGGAGAAAGAGATTGGAGCAGGTATTGGGTTTTAATGATAGATGTCATCATCAGCAGCCAAGGGTGGATTTGAGTTGTTTGCTCTTGAGTTGAAGGCATCAACTGCATCTTCATAGGAGTTGTACTTTTTATATGAAGCACCAGAGAACCCATGAACTTGGTCCTGGCAGTCAACCCAGCTGCGGAAAACCCCTCGCCTACGGCCGCGGAACACAGCATAGCAAGGTTTCATCTCGAATCTACAGCATGCGTAGCAACAAGTGCATCTCAAAGATCAGTGGCACTAATTTGCTGCCTCCTAACAAATCCAATAGCCATGTGCTACAGGGACTACCAGAACCATTCCCCATCCCGCATCTATCTAAAATTAAGGGATATGGAGATATGCATCAAAGGTGATATATCTAAGCAAAATCCCCAAGTCCTGTAGTAGATCCTTGTTGAGGCAAAACAGAAATGAAGAAATGAACAGTAAAAAGAGAAGAAAGGAGACCTGCGAATTAGATCTGACGCCTCCGTGGTGGCACACAAGCGACGCTAATCAGATCTGATGCCTCCGCCGTAGGACACAAGTGATGCGAATGCCAATGCCGGCGTGCTCCACCAGCAAAGCCCCGCTGCCTGCCTCCAAATGGACGCCGGAGCCATGACAACACACCAGGGATCCTCCGTTGCCACCTCCGACTCCGCCGCAAAGTCCATCGGGCAGATATTTTTCCACTTTTAAGGGATATAATATATCCCATATATATAGATATAATATGAAAGATAACATAAAATGTATTAACATTATATAAAGGCTCCAAGGGGATGAGAACACACACAGCCGCTTAGTGTAGTGGCAAAGACCTTCACGTCTTTATGCCAGGTCCCGGGTTTGAATCCTAGAAAGCCTAATGTTTTTGGCGAATTCAATGTCGGTCGGAGAATGATGGTCCCACATGTCTGTGGGATAAGGGTGGTCCCACACGAACAGAGAAGGATCCCTAGTTGTGGGTCCTATGTAACTGATGCTCTGGTCCCATGCGTCGGGTGGTGAAGGGTAACACACGGGCCCACAGGTCGGTCGAAGAAGGGTGGCCCATGTGAACAGGGATGGTGCCCTGGTCCCACATGTCAGCCGATAAAGGTTGACCCACATGAATAGAGATGGGTCCCTCATGGCCGGTCCCACGCGGATCCCACACATCAGATGGAGAATGGTCCTAAACGGGTCCCACATGTCAGTTGTAGAAGGATGACCCCACATGAATGGAGATGGGTCCCCCATGGCGGGTCCCATCTAACTGACACACTAATCCCACACGTCGGATGGAAAACGGTCCCAGACGGGTCCCACATGTCAGTTGTTGAAGGATGGTGGGCTAGGTCCCATGTGGCGGGTCCCATCTAACTAACACGTTGATCCCACACGTCGAATGAAAAATGGTCCTAGACGGGTCCCACATGTCAGTCGTCGAAGGATGGTGGGCTGGGTCCCCTGGGGCGGGTCTGTTCTAACTAACACGCTGATCCCACACGTCGGATGGAGAACGATCGCAGATGGGTCTCACATGTCAGTCATTGAAGGGTGGTGGCCTCAAGGTTCCCTTGACAGGCAGGTCCCACATGTCGGTCAGTGAAGTGTGGTAGAATGGCGCCCATTGAAAACGGATGCGTAATGGCGAGTCCCATAATGTCGGATGGGGAAGTGTCCGGCTGAGTGATGGGCAGGTCTGACAACTAACGGCGGATGGGGGTACTAGTGATTCGTGCTAACGGTGGTTGGAAGTATGAGTGAAGGTGGCTCTCCTATAGGCAAACGGCACCGGCTCCCGTAGCCAAATGGAGTGGCGCGAGTTTTAGTGACGAGTGTGTTGGTCACAACTCGAGGATATCCATAAAACTATCACAATCCAGTGATGAATAGTGCCATGAATGCCTCTGTGATGATTCCGTCAAGGTTTCCGTGATGATTCCCGTGACCTTTTCAAAATATGTCACGGAAAACAAAATTGTCACGCAGTTCAATGACCAAAATGACCAACACGTCATGGAAACCACTATTCGATGACCATAACAAAATCATCATAAAAATTTTCATCATGGTAGGTCATATCTCTACTAATGATTTCATGGTATTTCGTGTCATGATTCAATAAGAAGACATGAGCACAATTTCTCAAAATCACATAAGTGAGTATAGGAGTTTTCATCTTCTTCCCCAGGAAGAGATTGTTTCTGAACCACAAGTATGAAACTGGGGCAATGCTCATAGCTAGGTGAAAGAATAGGATGGAATGATGGTGGTGGCTCCAAACTAGGCCCTTTGGAGTGGTGAGATGAGAGATGGGTGTTTGGTTCATGGGGTGGAAAGGATAAAAAGAAAAGAAAGGTGAAAGAAGGATAACTCGGACGACTTGTTCTAAGTTAGAACAGCTACCGTTCCTCGACAACAGTGCTAGAAAGCTTGTTGACACCAGAAGTGGCAAACGGATATACCGCAAGCGTACGGTAGTCAATGTAGCCTTCACCGAAAGTATTCCAGGTATCGTATTTTCCACAAGGAATGTGAAGTGAACTAACTAGGCTCAAGGTTGTCCATTGATGAAACAAAAGGTCTAGGATAATAGGATAGAGAGGTCTAGCTAGCAAAGATATCTGGTCGTGGTATTCTAAGTATAACGAGGTTTACCACCTCCTCCCTTACTGGGGGTGATAGACGAAACAACAAGTTGAGTTAAAGAGGTTTGCACCTCCTCCCTTACCAAGGCGACTACACTATTTAGCCCCGCTCTCATAATGTTAACTTTCCTAACACATGTATAAGGAACTCTCCACCTAACGAGGTCTGTCACTCTCGCGCTAGGTGTCTTACAATGCGACAAGCAGCTCATACTAGCAAGATATAGCCTAAACACCACGTCTACACTAATCTCACTAGTCTAAGGTTAGCGAAAGCTTTGAGCACTTTAACAAGTAAAGAAGTATGCTAGTAAAAGACTGTATACTTAAAGTACCAAACCAGAATAATTTTTAGAAAAACTCGAATGTAAGACTTACAAGAAGCTTGCATCCGCTGAGGTGCACCTTGGAGAAGACTCCCGACCGGCTGGGACTCCTCCTTGGAGACTCCACACTCTCCCTCTACTAACATAGCTAAAATACTAGAGAGTGGCTTTCTCCTAAGTTTCATGCTCTAAAGTGACGGCCTATGGGGGGTATTTATAGTAGAGGTGGAGTAGGGGCTACTCTAGTGCCACGTCAGCAATCCATGTGCCTCCCATCCTCCACCCTTGGATAAACCAACCTTGGAACTGCCATAGATGGATGTCCACGATGATGTAGCTGCATGGAGGCATGTAGGAAGGTGGTGGGGGCCAACTGACCACGTTAGGCACCAGGTGGGGGTCGGCCGACCCCCCAATGATAGGTTGGCCCAGCCATGGTCTTCTAGAAGGATTGTCATGTCGATTGGTGAAAACAAGGTGGCTGGATGGCCCCACAAGGGAGTCAGCCGACCCCCCTATGATGGGTGGGGCCATCCCCCTTCCTTGTGGGCCCTCTCCACCTCCTTTAGAGTGGGTATGAAGTGGTGGGACCCCTAGATCACTTAATTTGGATGATGGAGATGTAGATCCATGGATCCATGTGAACTAATTGGGAGCCGTTGAGAGACACACTTATGATCCAAGGGTGGTAATGGACTCTTGGGAGTGTGTCATGGATCATGGCATGTCAGAAAGGCTCTGGTGTAACCAAGGTGGGGTCAGCCGACCCCACCATTGTGCCCATCTCTTGCACATTGTCTCCAAAAGCTATGACACACTGAAGAATACCTGTTTTAAATGCCTACAACCAAATAATGATAGGTACATGTGGAACCAAGTTATTTGTACCTAAGTCACTATGTGTTTGGTGGTTTCCCTCTAGAAAGAATGTCCTGTTGATGGTTTTGATGGGGTAAAAACATGGTATAACTCCAGTCAACAACAACAAAGGGTTACCATGAATTTTCTCATATATTACCTTAGGCATAACTCCTAGATTGTAGACGTCTTCTTCAAACTCATGAGTTCCAATGTGGATGGGGATGACGGGTCACCTTGGATCTCCCTTCTTCTCTAGATATGCATCATCTTGCCACCACTTTGGTCTTGGTGGAGCTATGAAGTACTCTCCTGCATTGAAAATGTCTACAAGATTCATAGTTTCTAATTCTTCCGGATTCCTCAGAATCATACCTTTTTTGGTCACAGGTATTAAAGCTTCCAACTGAGAGAGTTGTGATTCTATCATCTTATTAGATCTAAGTGGATTCTTTATGGTAGAATTAAAGCTATCCATTCTATTATTTATAGATTCAACAACTTTATCATTGGAAGTTATCTTTCTAGACATATTCTCAATAACTTTATTTTGATTAGCAATCATATCTCTCAAAGGTGGTTGGTTGAAGTTATTACCTTGGTACCTTGGAAGTTACCTTGATAATTACCTTGATAATTGGGCCTTTGTTGATTCCACCCTTGATTATGTCGATTCCATCCTTGAGTCTATTGGGGACAAAAGTTGGGGTTGTTGTTGATGTAGTTGACATCCCCTAAGACTTCCACACTCTTCACAAGTCATGCGAGAGTCTCGGATGTGCATGACTTCCTTCTTTTGTTGATCACGTTCATCAAGCTTCTTCATGAGCAGGTCCATCTTAGCAGACAACATATCTACTTCTTTGAATTGATGCATTCCTCCTCTCTTGCGTGGTTGAGTGCGTTCTTTGTTCCATCCCTGGTTAGAAGCTATCTTCTCAACAAGATCGGTTGCCTCACGAATAGTGAGTGACAGGAACGATCCTCCAGCAGCTGCATCAATATTCTCACAAGCACTTGTAGTGAGCCCAAGGTAGAATGTTTGCATAAGTAACCAATCCTCCATTCCATGGTGAGGGCATTCTGCTATGTAATCTTGAAAGCACTCCCATGCCTCAGGGACAGATTCATCATACTGCTACTAAAAAGTTCAGATTTTTGCACGTAGGACATTCGTCTTGCCTACGGGAAAGAACTTTGCTAGGAAAGCAGTGGAGCAGGCATCCCAAGTAGTGTTTCTATCTTTGTTGGCGTAGAACCATTTCTTTGTCCTTCCCAAGAGTGAGAACGGGAACAGGCGGAGTAGTGTGGCATCTCTTGAGATTCCTTTAATGATGAAGGTGCTGCAAATCTCCAGGAAGTGTTGGAGGTGAGCATTTGCATCTTGATGTGCTTTCCCACAAGACTAATTTGCTTGCACCATGTTGAGCAAAGATGGCTTGAGCTCGAATCTATCATCTCCCACATTGACTGTTGGTCTAGTCCTGATGTTGGCAGTTGTTGGAGCGAAGAATTCATGGAGAGTCTTGTCGGCCATTGCTTCAAACAATGGTGTTGAGCTACTTGCTGGTTGATCTTCTGACAAAGTGGTCAGGATCTTTCTTCTCAGTTGTGCCTTAGCTCACCAAATTATTGTCTCATGATCGTCGACGTAGTTTGATGGTCGATCAAATCCAGTCATACATCACCCTACATAAAATATTCACAACTAGACAAAATGACAGGGTAAGCCTGTTCGAGTAAAGATCAATAGTATGTCTCAATTACCACATGTGTAAGATTATTCCTAGATATTCAATTTCCTTCTCTAAACCTCCATTGCCTTCCCTGGCAATTATGCCAGAAATGCTTGTTGGCAAATCTTAGTGTCGCTTAAGTTAGGTTGTTGTCCCCGGCAACGGTGCCAGAAATGCTGGTTGACAATTCTTAGCGTAGCTTAAATTAGGTTGTCATCCCCAACATGGCGCCAGAAATGCTGGTTGTATCTATTGTCTAAGCACTTTACATAAAATGAAATAAAAAGATTATCCGCAAGCACACAGATAAATACTCTCGTTGTAGCATTTCACCCAGAAAAGTTCCAGGTATCTTTATTTATAATTCACCACTAGGAAGGCAGAATGGAGGTATGGAGAATGAAGCTATAACTTACACTTGTGATAAGTGGTCTACTAGATCTACTCAAAACAGGGGTAAACCATATCATAATAATAAAAGATAAAAATAATTCAACAAAGTCCAAAGGAGGTTCCACCAAGCATTTTCCTTCTTGGGCGTGATTCTAGAAAGAACTAGAAATAAAGACTAACTCCTAGGGTTGATTATAACTATAGGTCATTGAGCTACATCAATTACTGCAATTACATCTAGCTATCATGGTCAGGGCAACCTCATATCCATACTCAAGAGACATTGCCAAGGTGGATCAGGAACAAAGTAAGATATCACCCCGCAACTCAGCCTTACTAGTCCTATATTCGGGAAGTGGACTACAAAGGACTCAATGAAGCTATAATAGTCACCTTCGCGATCTACCACATGGCCCAGAACATAGGGTGCATTCATAGATAGACCTAATCTAGGCACCACACCTACATTATTTCTACCGTCCACCCCTTGGCCTTTGAGATGAGTGCTATACGAACATGAGCATAAATACAAAACCACTCCAACTAAACTAGACATATAACCAGCATAAGCAATGAACATTATAATTATGAATCTATTGTTGTAACAAGTCATGATAGGTATTCAACGAACACGAACACAAACAAGAAATAGAACAAAAACTAGAGGATTACCACGAATTAAAACAAGAACACAATGAACTAGATAAACTAGACGATGAACTAGATAATTAGACGATGAAATAGATGAACATGAAGAACAAGAAGATGAACTAGAAGATATACATGATGAACTAGGAACACAAATATATTAATACTATTGAATACAAGAGAGAAGTAAAAGGCATTACCGAGCCTCCTCGTGACTACATCAGGAATCCAAGCGTTGCTTACCTCCTCTAATTCCTATTCTTATTATTCTAGCTATGCCCTAGATGGTGGAGCTCTAGGTTATCCTTTCGAGGGACTTCCCTGAACTGAATGATGGATGATATGAGATATGATAGATGATCTCCCCAGGGGGTCTGCCTGTGCTTATATAGTTTGGTGGGATGAACCGTGGCCCTTAGATCAAACCGACATAGAACAAGGGTCAAGATGTGTTATAGAGGTCGATTGGAGGCCGCCACGTGAAAGATGGCCCACTTGGCAGTGAAGCCAGGCTGGCTGGCCTGACATGTGGGCCGGCCGGCCCCACCTGGCAGTCGTCAGGCTTCTAGTTTGTTCTCGTGCCTTTTGGTGTCTTCCATGTCCTTCTAGTGCCACTTTCCGATCCGTTTGCGTAGATAGTCGTATGGTGATTGGATTCTTTCTTTTCCCAGCTTCTGAATAAATCCCTGGAAAATATTATTTCATGGAGTTGTGGAATTTTGTCAGTTTAGTCCCTGGTCTTGTGATGATGATGAATTCTAGGGCATTCTAGAGTCTTCTGTGTTGTAACCATCGAGGACTTCTCTCCAGTTCTCCAAATATGGCAAGTGATATATCTGTTTTGATCATCTTGATGAGCTGTTCACAATGGTGTGCTCAGATTGTTCACTTGAGATACTTCTTTATGATGAAATATTAAATATCCTGCAAAACAAGTGAGAGCAACACAACTCGAGGAACTCATTAGAATAAATCCCTACTACCATACTTTATTCTTCAATTAAGGCCTTATCCTGGATTAGTTGATGGCTAAAAATTAGAGTTAATTAACGTAAACAAACTCCAAAGTTAAACTCTTCGGTGAAGGAAAACTTTGGAGTAAATGGAATGGACCGTATACCATCGTCAGCACATCTTTGCATGGTGCAATTACCATTTAAAATGACGAAGGTAATATTTTTAAGATAAATGGTCAATGCTTAAAAGTTTTCTTTGAGCCTTCATACACTTTAAAGAAAATTTGGATGTAATAAAATTGATTGATTTTAATAAGTATCCTAACTCAAAATAATTACATCATATTTTGAATAAAATAATATATCATGTTAGAATATCTACACTTGTTTTTGTATTCTTTCTATTTCTGCAAAATAAAAAGAACAGATACAAAGACAAGTGTGGGGGAGGCACCACACTCACCTTTAGAAAAGATGCGCAATTGTTCAACATGATCAATTTTGGTTTGTGCACTTTTACTCACTCTCTTATTATCTAGTAGAATTCAAATAAAATAAATCCAAGCTAAAAATGTGGCACTCCAATTCCTTTTTCACCAATTGATAATGATTTGTATACAGTTTATTCCATGCTTAAAGCCTAATAATATATGAACAACTCTACAATAGGGACCCCATTTTCTATCTAAGTTATCGACGGATGTGAGATAGTAGGATGACATGAAGTTTACTTTTCTCTTGCAATGATCTTGGGATTTATTTATAAAATTCAAAATATATAGCATGCTCCTCAGTGATGAATAAATTCCTACCAGTGCCATACATGTTGATGCTTACATGACAAACTTGCCACATAGCCATTTATCTTGTGTTGAGTTGTATCAAGTTTTGTGATCTATGTTGAGAGAAGCTTCATACCTCCAAGATCGAATCTCATGTCCACCCACCAAATAATATTTCCGACTCTTACCCTAAAAAGTCACACATACATTGCATTTCTTCCAGCCACCAAAAATGCCAACTCCTGCTCCGGGAGTTGCACATGTTTCTACCAAATAATATTGCCAACTCTTCCCCTAAGAGCCGCACAGTTGTCATCCACCTAACTCTTACTCCTCGCATTCTATCATGACATCTCCTCATTCATATTTTTCATATGCCAGTACAGAGATATGGACTATGCTTAGAAAAAGAGAAGAAGAGAAAAAGAGAAAAAATCCATGGCAAGGGGCATGATAGAAAAAAATCTGAGAAATAAACAACGGGAAAGAAAATACATATTTTGTTCAAAAAATATATGAAAGTATAGTTCCTTTTATAGCCCATACTCTTCGAATAATCATTCATCCTTCAATAAAGAGACTGATGATCAAAGGAGTACTACCAAAAACATATAATTAGGAACCATCCTCCATGTACACTTATAGACACACACACTTGCACATGATTCGATTTAAGGATATGTCCTTCCCTCCAAGGATCCGGGGCTTGATGCAGCCACATATGCAAGGTAAGTTTGCATCTCATCGTCCCCGCCTATGAACTCCAGATATTAAGCCTATTAAAATAGAGGTAGGATGAGTAACATGGTTCTCGGTGAGGAAAGAAATAAGATTTCAAAGAGTTATTGGAGAGCATCACTTGAGGAGCTAAGCTATCTTTCTTTACAAAATTCTCAGAACCCAAGTTCCTAACACAGGAGGAGAGTAAGTGTTGACGATAGATATGACACAAATTTACACCTTCAAAACACTGTCAACAGCCTTGGTTTGGAAGGAACATAGACACATAATAAATATATTTTATCTAATAACAAGTTCCACATGTCCATGAAGTATTTGATAGAGACATACAGGAAATGGGGACAAATGGGTCAGTCGGACACAACTAGTGGGGTCGCCCGACCCCCTATGAGGCTCACCAGCCCCCAAACTAGCCATGATCCATGGGAAACACTCCAGAGTCGTTCTTCACCCTTGGATGGAGTGTGTGTTTTTTCTCAACGGCTCATATTCAGCTCACATAGATCCATGGGCCCACAAACAAAGTAAACCGACTAACCCAAGGCCAAGCCAAGCTCCACCACACTCTATGATAGGTGGGCCATGCTTCTTGAAGGAGGAAGGCCCCACTGCCATAGGAGGGTTGGTCAACCCCTCCATGGTGGCCCAAGGGCGTCCTCCCTCCTCCAACCTCCATTTGCATGCCTCCATGCAAAGCAGCACATGGTGAATTAAAGAAGCACATGCTGAATTCTTCTCCACCATTGATCTAAAGGAGGTTACGATCCAAGGGCTCTCATCCATCATCACGTGGATCGATGACATGGCGGTGGAGTAGCCCCTACTCCGCCTCTCTACTATATATATATATACCTCCTCACTCCCTCTCATTCAAGACACACCACAAGAGAAACTCTATCTACTTTCAAGATGTAGTCTTAGTGTTGGAGTGGGATGTTGGAGTGAAGAGGAGTTCTTCCTAGAGTTGGTAGCAGTCTTTGAGAGTCTGGTATAAGCATTCTATCTCTCTCTTGTAATACTCTTCTTATATTAATATATTACTTTTAAGTAATATATTATCTTCTTTAGTCACTTGTCTTGCATAGTCTAAGTGTTACTATTACTTTATAGTAGTAATGCTTTCTCTTACATTAGTATACTCTTAGTAGTATATCTCTAGTATAATGTTGGTATTTCTTAGCGTAAGCAGATAAATCCACAAGCGCACGGAGTACCATTGTAGCTTTCGCTCGAAAGTATTCAGGGTATCGTATTTTCCACAGGGAATGGAGTGTACCAGAGGGAAACAAGAACGTCCAAGAGAACAAGGTAGAAGGATATTTTTGGTAGGACGAGAGGGTATTCTAAGCTCGGCCCAAGGTCACTATATAACTAAAGTCTCGGCTTACTCGACTCACTCACTTCAGAGCAGCAGTACCTTTCCGGTTCTCAAAAAGACTGGGAAGACGTAACCGGGAGAAGGCCGCCAAAAGCTCTACGAAAACATCAACCCGAACATGGTGGAATACAAAGGCCTTGTCGGGTCTGTCACCCCCGAGGTTACCACAACTATCCTAGGGTTGGGCACAAACTCAGGTAACTCGCTAGCCCAGACACCACGTCTATGCTAACGGCTACTGCTTTAGCCCGGATCTTAGAACTAGAGCACTCGGTAGAGCGGAGATCCCGTAAGCAAGCAAGTAAGCACTAAACTTTAGATCACTAGGGAGTTGCAAAGAAAGAATGCGGATATTACTCATGAAGGAGTCGGCTTCGTAGAGGTACAAGTTGGAGGGGAACCTGACAAGCCAGCTCCACCTCCGCTCTATGCCTCCTCTCACTTCCTCTTTTCTAACTTATACAACTAGGTGAGAGCACCTAGAGGGACACTATTACTAATACTAGAATGATATGGAAATGAAGCTTAAAGTGTATAATATATAATGTGTAGCTCAAAAATGTAGTGTAGAGTGTGTGTTACAATGGAGGGAATAACCCTCTATTTATAGTTGAGAGAAGAGGGACATTTTTGCACTATGGCCCCACTCTAATGATGGTGCAAAGGCATGCAACCGACCTTTCCAAGGCGGTAACTTGATTGCCAATCAATCTGTGTCCAAAACTAGAAGAGAACCACCCTCTAAGGTCGTGAACTGGAGGTGAACCGGTGTATTCTGGGCTATCTGCATTAACTGCGGCGAAACGGCGTTGGCCAGCGGAACTAGCCGGTCCTGGCGGTCCAGGCACGCGTAAACCATGCGGACCAGCAACGACTTGTGCGCACCAGCCATAGCTCGCCACGTGTCGACTCCAGCTGGCCAGACCACGCTCCCACTCTGCGCTCCACGTTCGTCCGCGTGAATGGTCAGGTGCTGCCACGTGTCACCGTTCCCTTGCTCCGTTTGAATTCCCGCTGCCGCCTGAACTGGCGCGAGGACGCGCGTGAGCGTGGGAGGCCAGGGCACCACGTGTCATTGCATGGTTCGCTGGTTTGAATTCCGCTTCCCGCCTTTGCTGCTTTGCTCCATGTGTGGGCGTCGTGGGCCTGCCTGGCACCACATGGTGCTGGCCCATAGGCCAGGCTCGTTTGTGAGGAGTAGCTCGGCCCAGCACACCTTCTGTTGCACTTGTGGTTTTTGAATTCAAACCCAAGTACATGCTGTTGTACGGATCACGCATCCCGATGATCTGCTGACTTCTTCTTTGGTTTAATTGTTAATTATATTCAGAAAATTAATATCTTTTCATTGGTAGCTCCAAATATAGCCAATGATATGTCCATATTGCTCATCCGACAAGCCTGTCACAATGGTGTGCTCCGTTTCATTATTTGAGATACTTTCATTTTATGATAAATTGGATATTCCTGCAAAGCACATGATAAACCAAAACTCGTGGAACTTGTTAGATAAATAATATTTTTGCTATAATGTTCCACGAATTTATATTAGTTTGGTGACCAAATTATATGCAATAAGGAGCGCCAACAAGTTCTCCCACACTTAGTCCTTTGCTCATCCTCGAGTAAAGGTTTGAAGGACTAAGTGAGTTTATCTCCTTGATTTGGAAATCTACATACAAGTTATTCCATGCTTCACCAGAACCTGTGAACTTTAAAGTGTCTACCAAATTATCTTGGGCAATTAAAAAATGGAATTACTTGGATTCAAATCTTCTTACTCGTATCCCTGCTCAGAAACTTGGGTTTTTGTAAGGTTTCAAAAACATAAATATAGTGTTTGTTCCTTGAATGATTCTCTCAAGTCACTCATATTTGCATGTGGTTCCTCACCAAGGCATATAGAGAGATTGCCTTCACTTGATCATCCTACCTCTAAAAAGGTTTATCTGAGGCTTTAGGTAGGAAATCAAAATTCTAAGGCACACTTACCTTGCATATGTTGTCAAGTCAAATCCCGGCCTCACCGGAGGTAAGCGTCATACTCTTAGATCATAATTGTGCAAGTGTGTGAATATCATGAAGGATATAAATGGTGTCTAACCTAATTCTACTATGCTCTTTAAAACACATCTCCCTCTTTATTAAAAAATTTTTCTATGAGGGCATGGCCTATCCTTATTCTATTTATATATTTTTTCTCTTTTCTTCCACCTTTTCTTTTCTTTCCTTTTTTTTCATGTATCTATATTTTTTCATCACCTTTTTTTCTTCTCCTCCACTTTTTTTTACTTCTCCACACTTTTGTCACTTTTTTTCTATGATAGCCTCATGCCTCTATTTGCAACAAAAACTTTAAGGGAGATGTGAACAAGGATTTAGAGCATTTATTTTGATGAAACCTAAAAAACATATTTTTGGTTCACTCCCAGTGTAGGAGTAGAACTTTTTGGGTGGATCTAAGTGGAAGGCATATTTGCGCCTACTCCCAAGATAGGAGTAGTGCAATTATTTGGTGGATGGATGGATGAATGTTGTGCACAACTCTCAGTGTAAGAGTTGGCAACTTTTTTTGTGGGTGCATGTGAATTCTGATCTTGGGAGAATGAAACATCTCTCAACAGGGGTCATAGAACTTGACCAAACTCAACACAAAGTAAGAGGCATATGTAAGGTTTTGTTATGAAAAAACATATATGGCTTTGGTAGGTATTTGTATATCATTCAAGGAACATGCTATTTTATTTTTGTTTTGAAAAAATAAATCCCAAGTTCTTTGCAAGAAAATAACAAGCGTCATGTCATCCTACTATATATCATTCGTGAATCACTTAAATAAAATGGGGTCCCTATAATAAGTGTTCACAAGTTGTAGGAATATTGGCAAGGAATAAAGAGTATGCAAACTTTAATCACAGGATAACAGGAGATGGAGCATCAAAAGTTTTGTCTTTAAGAATTGCTCAATGTTAAGATTCAAAATCATGAGAGGAGTGAGGGTAGATTTGCACAAACCACCGTTGAAGATGAAGGAGCTAGTGGAAGTCATTTGTCTCGTCCTTCTGTACGATGAATTGTTTGATGTTTGTGCAATGTGTTCGGGGGATCTCGAATTTGTTTTAGTTATGCTTGAGAGATCTCCCCCCACTTATTTTTGTACCTGCTTTTATTTCATAAAGAAAAGAAAACAAGAAAAACAAACAAGGGTCCTACTGACTAGAACAACAAAGGGTTTAAAACTTCTATTAACCAGACTATAAGCTAATTATTTTTATTTTATAAAAACTTGTTCAACCAACCTTTATTAGAGCTCATGCAAGGCTAAGATAAAAGATGCAATGAAAATATAGCCAAGATTTATCTCCATTTTAGATTACTGCCATTGTTTACGACAACAACTCAAACCTCATTAACCAAAATCCAACACCATGTCAAATTTTGATTAAATAAGACAATTTTAACCTAAGCACCATGCTTAATTTAAAAATGCCTATGGATGTACTTCCAGAAAATACATCCAAACTAGAGCATATGACATAAACAAGGAGGCATGAATTTGAATTATCATATGGAAACAAATATGAGCAGAGGGATTGGTGAACATTTATTACCATTTGCATACCTGAGTGTTCTTACTGGTAGCATATGTGGATTTTGTCGGGTACCTGGGCAAGGGGGTACCCTTAATCTTCGATCAAGCAAGTTAACCCCAACGTCATCAACAAAATCCTCCTACCACGATCTCTGGCTATAGTCCCTGGCAAACTCGGGCCTGAATGCTCAAGGATAAGGTCCAGGTGCTAAGTCACCTGGGGCCGACCCACGAATGGGTCCCAACGGCCCAGGACGACGCTAGCTCGACTGGACCCTCGAGCAACGAGGCCCGACCAATCACCCCCTCGAGTGACGAAAGTCCGCATGGGCGAATGACCCCCCTCGTCGACTGCCAAACCCTCCTGAGCTACCTACTTCTGTATGGGAGTCAGAGCATTTAATGCACCTCACTGCTCTTGCCAACCCCCGTAGCTACAGCGACGTTAATGATGGGCAAGTACAGAGGTCACTCCACCTTTTATCGCCCATCCCCCGGGGAAACGCTGATTCATACAGACCACTATTCACCATACTAAACACTGTGCCCCGTCGAGCACCCCCTCAAAATGCAAATGTCAACATCCGTACCAGGATTTCCGGGGTTGGTCCTTATCCACACGGTCTCGAGGCCCCTGGGGACCCCTCAACACAGGTTCTCGGCGGCCCTGGTCAATGATTCAACCACTCCCGTATGTCATCTCCTACCAACCGTATGCCCTTGACAGGAGCTCACATCTTTCATCACGCCACTGAGGCACACCAGCATCATCATCAGCACCAGTCAATCACCGACTTTGCTGTGACGTCTCAGGAGGAGAATCTCATCATCACGCATGCTGCTACAGGGCTGGATTTCGCTTCAGCACACACCCCAACAGCGCTCTTGACATGATCGCTCCTCGACGTCATTGCTGACGATAGCCCTCACAGCACCGCTAGGGTTTTTTGTGCACCCATGCCCCTCCTTGGAATATAAAAGGGGGCGCAGGGCTAGCAGAAGGGGGATCCTGACTCAATCGGTCTCTCTCCACGCACACTGCAAGGCTTAGGACTAGCGTTCCCAGACTTAGGCCGAGCTCGCCACTACCCCGCATACACGCCCGCTTGTATCTCCCCTATACAAGGACTTCGGTGCAAGATAACATGAAACCTCCTCCCCCCGCTGGACGTAGGGTCTTCTCTTGCCTGAACCAGGATAAATCGTGTGATCATCTTGCAGCACATAGTTATTAGTTGGTGTTAGGCCCCGGGGGGTGCGACACCAACAGTTGGCATGCCAGGTAGGGGATCTGCGTGTCACTAGTGTTTCCCGCCATTCTCAGGATGGTAGACTCCGTGCCATCGCTTCCGTTTGCCACGGTGATCTGGTTCGGGAGCTTGGAGTTCATGTCACTAGGTGGCGGCCTGGACATGGTCCTGCTCTCGACTGGAGATCTGAGCAGAGGCCATCCTAGGTCCCCACAAGGGGCCCTTCACCGGCCTCATTACCACAGTTCTGCATCCCCGAGGAGGCACGGCCAGTGTCACCACCACCGCCGCTCCACGAGTGAGTTAGCTCCACTTCGGCTTCCCCGCTCCTGGTTGAGGATGCAGGGTCCCTGGTTGGGAACCTGGCAGACTTACGCCTGGGAGCGGAGGAGGAGCTGGGGGGACTCGGCGGTGACCCCGACTTCATCTTCGCGCTACCGAGGGGATCAGGCGTGACCTCCCCGGTGGGCGCGACTCCGACACCGCCCAATCTGCTACCCCATGGGCTGTTTGCGGTTTGCCAACCATTCCCGTTCGGCTTGGACAACGCCGCCAGGTCCTACTCCTGTGCCATGAGCGCCGGCATGAGCACGCACGCGGCCTTTTAGGGGCCTCTCCTTCACGGCACCACAGACCTGGCGATGGTCATGCCGGCCTCTGAGCACTCTGGCTTCTCCCGAGCACTCGGCCCCAGGAGCCGTATCGTGGGCATGATTCGACGTTAGCTGGAGGAGGAGCAGCCTGAGTGATTCCCCATCTTCTACTTCGGCGACCCTGACTCTGATTCTGACCACTACGACCCCACATGCGAGTGCTTCCACGTCGAGGGTGATGTTGCATCGAGCAGCGACACCGTCGACCCCATGGACATAGCCGTAGCCGCGGCTACGGCAGGAGGTGCCCTCGTCGCGGCGAGACGGGAGGAGCAACCACCAGCCACGCCCCATGACACGCGACCACCCTAGGATGCCCAAGACGCCCAGCTCACATAGGTCCGCGAGATGTGGGCTAAGCTCGATGAGGACCGAGAGCGGCTGCGCTAGCTCAAGCGGACCCTCGAGCAGGAGTGCGGAAACCGTCCCGGCGGTAGGGCTCAAGCTAGGGCCCAAGAAGTCCACCAGAAAATCATCGAAGGGGGAGCGGTCGAGCGCCCCATCTTCAACCGTGCCAGCCAGAATGTCATCGCAACGACCATGCTCCTCTGCAACATGCCTGCCCCCCGAACCCTGATGCTTGACGCATCAGGGAGGAGGTTCAGGGCCTCCTCGAGGTGGCAGCCGCGTAGCAGGCCAAGAGCTCAGCCTCGAGGTGTCGAGGGGCAGCTACAGAGCGATTGACCGACCCCTCCCAACACAAGAGGGAAGGCTCGGTCCATCAGGAGCCTGCCCTCCAGCAGAAGAGAGCAGTCTCCGTCCGGGAGTGCATCCTCGACAACCGCGAGCCTCGGGACACACGCCATGACATCAACAAGACCCGCAGGCAGAAGAGCGGTGATGTGGAGGCACGAGGCTATAGCGCACATAGGGGCGGGCACTACGATAGCGACGAAGACCGACACCGATCCCTCTAGCCGCCGGCACCACGAGTCTTCAGCAGGACCATACAAAGGACACCACTGCCGACTCCGTTCCACCCCCCGATGAGCTCACCAAGTATAATGGTGAGACCAAGCCCGAGTTGTGGTTGGCTGATTTTTGGCTGGCATGTTAGCTAGGAAAAGCACGTGACGACCGTGCCATCATCCGCTAGCTCCCACTATTCCTATCTGACACCGCCAGAAGGTGGCTCGAGGAGCTACCCCCCGATCAGATCCGCGACTGGGCCGAGCTGGTCTGGGTGTTCGAGGGGAACATCAAGGGAACCTAGGTGCGCCCCAGAAACTCCTGGGACCTCCACAACTACAAACAAAAGCCCAGGGAGTCCCTCCGTGGCTTCGCATGGCGCTTCTCTAAGCAGCGCACCAAGCTCCCCCACATCTCTAACCAGGACATCATCCTTGCATTTGTCTCGGGCACGATGTGCAAGGAGCTGGTCCGAGAGCTTTGGTGTAATCCCCCAAGACTGCCGACGAGCTGATGGACATCGTCGCTGACTGCGAGGAGGCGGTGGGTGCCTTCTTCGGCGACGGCAAAGACAAGGGGAAAGCGCAAGCGGCCGACCCTGAGAGCTTGACCAAGGGCACCAAGAAGAGCAACAACAACAACAACAAGAAGGACTGACAGGGCAAGTGCGAGGCCCCCATCGACGACCTCGTCGCTGCTACCGAGTGCAAGAAGCCTCGAGGCCCCCTCGAGGGGGCATCTTCGACAAGATGCTGAAAGAGCCATGCCCTTATCACAAGGGAGGGGTGAACCACAACCTCGAGGACCGCTAGATGCTCAAGAAATACTTCGAGAGCCTGGTACTTAGAAAAGGTGACAAGAAAGATGAGCCCAAGGATCGAGGTGGCAACAAGGAGGATGGCCTTCCCAAGGTCCATGACTGCTACGTGATTTATGGGGGGCCCTCGGCTCAGTTCACGCCGTGCCAGCGTAAGAAGGAACGTCGAGAGGTCTTCTCCGTGTGGGTGGCGACCCCTCACTACCTCGACTGGTCAAGTATGGCCATCACGTTCGATCATGATGATCATTCGGACAACGTCCCGAGGCCTAGAGTGTACCTGCTTGTTGTCGATCCCATCATCATCAACACCCACCTCACCAAGGTGCTCATGGACGGAGGCAGCAGCCTCAACATCGTTTACACAGAGACCCTCGATCTTTTAGAAGTCCGAGGGAGAGGCTCAGTCCTAGTGCTGGGGCCTTCCACGGAGTCGTGCCGGGGAAGAAGGCCTATCCTGTTGGCCGCATCGACCTCACCGTCTGCTTCGGCACCTCCGTGAACTTCTGAAAGGAGATCCTCACCTTTGACGTTGTCGGCTTCCACAACACCTACCACGCGATCATCGGCCGGCTCGGCTATGCCAAGTTCATGGCCATCCCCAACTACACCTACCTCAAGCTCAAGATGCCTGGGCCCAAAGGCGTCATCACCGTCGGCCCCTCCCACGAGCACGCTTACGACTGCGACGTCGAATGCGTCGAGAACGGGGATGATATGCTCACGCCTAGGTAGCGCGTGCAGCAAGTTGTGTGGCCCGATCTTCTCGTAGGATCCGCGAACTTGATAACTTGTCGCTGCATGACCTGGTGAAGAGGCAGTGCACCGCGAGGCTGTCCACGCGACGAACTACCGAGACAATCACCCTTCCATGTACCGATGAACAGCCCACACAATCACGCCCTATAGACGTGAAGGCACGAACTGGGTGAACCGCAGTTCGGCGTTCTACAACTCCCTCAGGAATCGAAAGAACAAGTGTTGCAAGTCTCTCAAGACTCACACATAAACAAAACTCCACGAGTTTGTGTAATCTGAATTCAGCAAATCAAGATATGTCCCTTCATTGTCTTAGTACAAAATATTTATAGAGAGAGGGGTGATCAGCTTGGAGTAAATGGAAGTATGCGCATGCACTAGTGGATTTCGTGGCTGGTTCGCGCGTCTTTTCAGCTTCTGGCAGCAGTTACTAAAATGAGCATAACTCTTTATTAGGAAGTCCAAATGAGGAGTCGTTTGATGGGTTGGAAAGTAGACTTGAAGACGCTTCCAACCAAATATAGAGCACCATCTAACTCCTTGTATTCTGTCCGCGGTGATGCTTGGAATTCGTAGCATGTGTCAGCCATCTAGCTTCTGGTTGCATTCCCATGCAAAGGTGATGAAGCACCATTTATTCTTGCACGCCTAGGTTTCTTGGTTCAGATGTCCGGGGGCTTGAATCCTTCATCATCCCATGCTTGCTCATTCACTCCCTCATTCCTAAGGACATTGAAACAAGAACTCAAAAGCATAGGTTCATTTAACATAATCTGATCATTAAACATAAGGTTAGCGTTCACCTGAGAATGAATTTCCTTCTCCAATTGTTTAGCTCTACTCCTTGTAATTGGACCAGTAATATCAAGTGTAGTTTCATTCGAAGATGAGGGAATGCTAGGAATGTCCTCATTAGGGGAGGCCGTTGAGGAGTCAACCATGATCGCGGCAACCCTCGATAGGCTAGCCGCCGAGGCCCTCGACTCCAAGTGCCACGCCAGCAACTTCAAACCCTCCGAGGACACCAAGAAGATCCCCCTCGACCCGAGAAGCTCCAACGGGAAGGCGCTGACGATTAGTGCTACCCTCAGTAACAAATAGGAAACAATGCTCGTCGACTTTCTCCGCACGAATGCTGATATTTTCGCGTGGAGTCCTTTAGATATGCCGGGCATACCGAGGGAAGTCATCGAGCACACCTTGGTGATCCGGGCCGGATCCAAACTAGTGAAGCAATGCTTGCGCCGCTTCGACGAGGAGAAGCGCAAGATCATCGGGGAGGAGGTTAACAAGCTCTTGGCAGCCAGGTTCATCAAAGAGGTTCGTCATCCCGAGTAGTTAGCTAATCCTGTACTAGTTAAGAAAAAGAATGGGAAGTTTAGGATGTGTGTAGATTACACAAGTTTGAATAAAGCGTGTCCTAAGGTTCCCTTTCCTTCACCACGTATTGATCAAATTGTCGATTCAACTGTGGGATGTGAAACCCTTTCTTTTCTTGATGCTAACTTAGGTTACCACCAAATCAAAATGAAGGAGTTCGACCAGCTCGCGACTTCCTTTATCATACCTTTTGGCATGTACTGCTATGTGACCATGTCCCTCGGCCTTCGAAACACCGGGGCAACATACCAACGGTGCATGCTTCATGTCTTTGGCAAGCATATAGGTCTGAAGGTCAAGGCCTACGTCGATGACATCATAGTCAAATCCGAAAAGCTGACAACCTCATCGATGACCTCAAAATTGCGTTCGGGTGTCTCCGGGCCAAGAACATCAAGCTTAATCCTGAGAAGTGCGTCTTTAGCGTCCCTTGAGGCATGCTCGTTCGGTACATCATCTCTCAGCGTGGCATCAAGACCTCAAGGGTGTCCAGAAGGTCATGGGCTGCCTCATGGCCCTCAGCCGTTTCATCTCGCATCTCGGAGAGAAGGCACTACGCTTGTACCACCTCTTGAAGAAGTTAGAACACTTCGCGTGGACCCTCGAGGCCGAGGAGGCCCTTGCCAAGCTGAAGGCCATGCTGACCTCACCTCCGATCCTCGTGCCCCCGAGCCCGGCTGAGCCCCTCTTGCTCTATGTCACCACCATCACCCAGGTGGTCAACGCGGCCATAGTGGTCGAGAGGCCAGAGGAAGGGCATGCGTTGCCCGTCCAGCGGCCCGTCTACTTCATTAGCGAGGTACTCTCGGAGACTAAGGTCCTTTACCCGCAGATCCAAAAACTACTCTACGCCATCGTCATCACACATCGCAAGCTCCAGCACTACTTCCTCGGCCACCAGGTAACCGTGGTGTTGTCTTTCCTCCTCAGGGAGATAATCCAGAACCAGGAAGCCATGGGAAGCTCATGGGCGAGGCCCTCACCTATGCGCCATGCAAGGCCATCAAATCTCAAGTATTGGCAGACTTCATCGCCGAGTGCATCGATACCCAACTTCCTCCAGCACAGATCCAAGCAAAGCTGTGGACAATGTACTTTGATGGGTCGCTGATGAAGACGGGCACGAGCATGGGCCTACTCTTCATCTCATTGCAAGGTGTCCATATGCGCTACATCATTCGACTTCACTTTCTTGCCTCGAACAACATCGCCGAGTATGAAGCCCTTGTCAATGGGCTGCGCAACGCCATCGAGCTTGGGATTCAACGCCTCGATGTTCGTGGTGACTCATAGCTTGTGATTGACCAGGTCATGAAAGACTCGAGCTGCCATGACCCCAAGATGGAAGACTACTGCAAGGAAGTGCACAAGCTGGAGGACAAGTTCTATGGCCTCGAGCTCAACCACATCACGCGAAGATACAACGAAACCGCTGATGAGCTTGCAAGGATTGCGTCCACTAGAGGCACCGTCCCACCTAATGTATTCTCGAGAGACCTGTCCGAGCCCTCCGTCGACTGGGGTGCGGGGGCTGAAGCCACTCCGCAAGCCATTGAGCCACCCTCCTCAGCAGAGGCTCCCTCGACCGGGGCCGAGGTCATGAAGATCGAGGGGTCGACTCTACCTCCAAGTCCTAAGCCTGACTGGCGTACACCCTTGCTCGACTGCCTTATTCGAGGGGAGCTCCCAGAAGCTCAAACCGAGGCTCGACAGATTGCTCGATGGGTCAAAACATACGTTATCTTTGGCGACAATAAAGAGCTCTATAGATGCAGTCCCATGGGCATCCTCCAGTGCTGCATCACCATCGACGAGGGTAGGAAGCTGCTCAAAGATCTACACTCAGGGCTTGCGGTCACCACGTTGCGCCAAGAACCCTCATCAAAAACACTTTTCGACAGGGCTTCTATTGGCTGACCGCTGTCTCTGACGCCATCAACCTCGTCCGCTCATGCGAGGGGTGCTAATTTTATGCCAAGCAAACGCACCTCCCCGCCCATGCTCTATAGATGATCCCCATCACCTGGCCGTTCGTCGTGTGGGGGCTCGACCTCGTCAGACCTCTAAAGAAGACAACCTGAGGCTTCACGCACCTACTGGTCATCATCGACAAGTTTACCAAGTGGATCGAGGTTTGACCCATCACCAACATTTGGTCCGAGCAGGCGGTTTCATTCTTCACCGACATCATCCACCGCTTTGGGGTCCCCAATGTCATCATCACCGACAATGGCACATAGTTCACCGGCAAGAAGTTCTTGGACTTCTGCGACCATCACCACATCCGTGTAAATTGGTCTGTGGTTGCCCACCCCCGAACTAATTTCTAGGTCGAGCGTGCTAATGGCATGATTTTACAGGGCCTCAAGCCAAGGATCTTCAACCGCCTCAAGAAGTATGGGAAGAAGTGAGCCGCTGAGCTACCCTCGGTCCTATGGAGCCTAAGGACGACGCCAAGCAGAGCCATGAGATTCACCCCATTCTTCATGGTTTATGGGTCCGAGGTCGTCCTCCCCACAGACCTCGAGTATGGGTCCCCTTGACTCCAGGCCTACAATGAGCAGACAAACGAGGAAGCCCTCGCAAACGCTATCGACCAGCTCGAGGAGGCTCAAGATATGGCCCTCCTCAAATCGACACGGTACCAGCAGAAGCTGCGATGCTACCACGACAAGCACGTACGCAAAAGGGACCTCCAAGGCGGTGACCTCATCCTCCGACGTCGACAGAGCAACAAGGGGCACCACAAGCTAACTCTGCCGTGGGAGGGTCCCTTCATCATCGCCGAGGTGCTAAAAAGCTGTCGAATGGCAAGGGTGAGACCTTCACCAACACGTGGAACATTGAACAACTACGTCGCTTTTACCCCTAGGGCCTCAAGGCCCCGAAGTTCCCAAAAAACTCGCACGTTTTTTTGAAACTCGACATCATCCTTCCTCTCCTATGCTTCGACGTTCTACTTTTACTTAGTCAAAAACGCCTCAAAATCCCTAAGGGTCAAGGGTTGTCGAGCCGGGAGCTCGCCTACGCCCCTGCACTACGGTACCTCCACTCGCACCCACCCTCGAGGGACTCGAGCGCGCGTCAAAAACTTGGTAAAAGTAAGAATCAAGAAAAAAGAGACAAGAAACTCGAGATAAAAATATCCAAAAGCATCCGGCATGATGCGCATTATTTTTAAGGCCCTAGGGCCACAATATCACCAAGTCATTAAAACTAATCTATTACATGAGCCTTTTTTGCCCAGATTTGGCTCACAGGCTGGGGCTATCATCGAAGCCGGGAGAAAGGACTTCAGGCTCAAATAGCTTCGCCAACCGCTCACCCGGCTCCTCGGCGTCCTCGATCAAGGCCCTATGCTCCACTTTGTTCTCGGTGTCCGTCTTGTTGGGGTCAGAGACGAAGCCATGGGAAACGATGCCATGTCATAGGTGAAGTCGGAGTAGACGACCGCCATCGCTTGCTTCACACTGATATGAAGCGTGTCTCGAACCCTCTCCCTCGTGACGCGCCCGAGGTCATACAACCTGTTGATAAGGGAGGTCCTGTGGACCTCTTCCTCCTTGACCTTCTCCTCAGGCTCGACTGCAATGTCATCGCAGACGGAGGTGATTGTGGTGCGGAACCTGTTGGTCAACGTCGCCTCCTTCCAGTAGAGCTCCTGGAGCATCTTGGCGTTGTTCTGGGCCTTGATCCTCTCCTTGTCGAGTTCTGAAAACCAAGACGGAATCAGCCACAACAAACATGCAGCTAGAATCAAGAAAGTTGAAATCAAAAGAGAAAAGGAAAACCTTACCTGTGGCATGGGTGTCGAGGGCGGTGAACGCGTCCTCGAGTGAGGAGTAATCTTTCTTGGCCTCCTCCAGAGCATAGGTGGCCTCCGTCTTCTCCACCCTCAGGTCCTCAATCACCTTGCCGGCCAGCATGATGGCCTCCTCCTTCTTCAAGAGGGTTTCCCTAAGTGTGGTGACCTTAGCAGACAAGACTTGGGAGTGCCACTGCTCCTCCCCAACTGAGATATTGAGGGCATCCTGAGCCTGGGAGACTTGGGCGACGTCTACCTCGAGCCCTTTGATGCGCTCCGAGGAGTCTCGGAGCTCCCCCTCGAGCAACTTAACGCGTTCCTCTGAGGAGGAGAGGGTGTCGACGGTCTTCTGTGCTTCTACGCGGGCCTGGTTGGTGTCGTTCCTGGCTTTAGTGGCCTCCTCCTTGGCCTGGGCTGCCTCCGCAGGGTCGCCTCAGCATCTTCCCTGGCCTTGGTCACCTCCTTCTGGGCCTTGACCAGGTCCTCCCTCGCCTGCGTCGCCTCAGCCTTGGCCGCCTCGAGCTGGTCCTGCAGCAACGGGACTTTCTCCCATCCGCCCTTGGTCGTGTGAATGAACCGAGACTTGATCTGGGATTGTCTCCTCAAGTCCTGAGCACGGAAAGCATAGAAGTAAGCATCAAACAGAAAACAAGTCAACCCAAGAGTTTGGAAAACAAGATCACGTACCGCAAAGGCCCTTGAAAGGTCTTCGCCAGCAACGTTGACAGCCATCGTCATGGCGTGCTACATCTAGGCCCGGAACTCCTCCTTGTGCTCCCAACGCTTGACCTCCTCCGGGTCGTTGATCTCGAACAGGACCACGTCAGAGTCCATCGGGTCCCAAAACTAGAGCGCATCCTTGCCCCAATAGGGGAGGTCCGCCTCGATCCTCTCCTGCACATCCGCCGCAACGTTGTCCACCATCTCCTACGAGCCGCCATGATGAGCCACATGATCGGCGAGTGTGGGGAAGGGCGCCTCGGCCTTTGACTCGGCCCCCGAGGTCCCGGCTTCCCCCACCAGTTGCTTCCCCCTCGAGAAGTAACTAGGGGCATACATGCCGAGGCCATACAAGGACCCCCTGGCAGTGGACGACCCGAACGGCGATGGTCGAGGCATCATCACAAATGCCACCACGTCGGGTGCCGAGGCCTCCTCCGGGATGGGGTGCCCAGTCGGATGGGCGTCCCTCTCCAGCGTCAAGGCATCCTCCTCCGCTGGTGCCTCCGAGAGCTGCAGGGCCGGTGATGCGGACCGTCGGACGTCCCCTTCCCCTGTGTCCTATAGGGCTACCTCCTCCTCCTGCCGCTGCGGCAAGGACGTGCTTGTGGACGTCGTCTCCTCCTGCTACCGGCGCCACGGGCTCGAGGCAGCCCGTGCCTCCTGCTGCCCGGCCAGTTGTTGCTGTGGTGGGATCGAGGGAGCCGTGGCCCCTTACTGCTGCTGCTGCTGCTGCTCCTGCTGGCTTGAAGCCAGCTATTCCACCTCTTGCTGCTGCTACCCGGGATGGCTTGGGGGCAACCGCTCCCCCTCCTGCTACTTCTGCAACTGCTCCTCCTCCTCCTGCTGCTGCAGGCTCTCCTGCTCCCACTTTCGCTCCACCTCCACCTCGTGTAGCCCCTTTGGCCATGGCTCCCACCCCTCCTGTTGAGAGGGTGGCGCTCCTGCCCCTTGGGGACCCTCCACCATCTCCTCAGTAAAGCGAGGGAGGACCGTAGCCTCCTCATCCTCAACAACAATCAGGGCATCCTCTGACCCCTGCTTGCAGCTGTCAAGGGCATCCCCCTCAAGTGAGGCGGTGGAAGCCTCGACCTGGCTAGGAGTAGGGGCCGCGGACGTTGAGACCTGGGCGGCACCTTGGCCCGCTGATATCTAGTCCCAGGTGGAGTCACCGTGGTGCCATGTACCCCAGGCCTCTCGAGCCTGCAACAAGAGCAGAGCCCATCAGCTTGCCAAAATCATTGCTGCCTGGGCTTGAGCAAGCCAGGCCGCCTCCGATGTTGACAGGGGTCCTGAGGTTGCACCTCCTGCTGCCGCCGCCATCCTCATGGCCATGTCTGCCTTGAGCCACTTGGCCGATGAAGGACTCGCTTCCTCCACTGGGCGCTTGAGCCTGAGCAACAAACAAGGGGGTGAACACCTAATGATTCCGCAAGTTATAGGAAAGGGAAAGAGGGTTCAGGATAGCAAAACTAGTATGACAGGCGCCCTTTCGAGCTGCCTCGAGCCGCTGAGGAGCCTCGAGGCCCCCTCTGAGCCGGACCCTGCCCGATCCAGAGCTGCCTCGGGGCCTTCAATGACATCTTCGGGCCTCCCTGCTCCAATGAGGCCGCCTGACCCTGAGTCCGCACCCCGTGCATCGAGGACAGCATCTCCCAATCCAGGGTCCACGCACCGTGCGTCGAGGACATGGTCTGGGGCGGTGAAGTCCCACCACGCGTATGCCGGGAGGACGACCCTCCATGCGTCGAGGGGTCGGCGGGCCTTCTCTCCCGAGACCGCTCCGCGGCCACCCTCGACGCTTGTGGGGCAGGCCGCTCCAGGACATCCTCCTACGTGGGAAGCACGTTAGCTCAGGGAGGATCAGGCAGATGTGGTTCGAGGCATGCCGCCATCCCCTCCTCATCATCACTATCTTCTTCCTCCTCGTCCTCTTCCAAGGAGGACTCCTCGATGGGAAGTTTATCACACTTCTGCTTAGCCCGACGCTGCTCGAGCGCCTAGTGCTTAAGATTTTTCACCTTCCTCTTCTTCTTCTCACTATCGTTCCTCTTCTTTTGCTGCTGAGTGGTGAAACGTCTCACCTGCCGATCCGGGTCGTCCTCCTTGGTCAGGGGCATCGACACCGTGAAATCTATGGCCCCCTGGGCATGAACCCATGACGGGAAACGTAAGATTCGGTCAAAGAAGAAAGGAACTTGAATACAATAGAATGGCATGCTTACCAGATGGACGTGGCTGACGTCGGGCAGCATCGGGATGCTGTTCACGTCCTCCGGGTTGAAAGCACCGGCGATCACTCCCTGACCCGCTTTGCGACTTCATCAAGGGGCAGCACCCGGACGACATCCGGTACACCTCGAGCTAGTCGGGTGACGCCTCGGGTCCCATCTGATCCAGACGCAATGGGCGCGCCATCAGAGGAAGGACTCTTCAGCCATGAAATGCCGAGACAACGATCTCAGCGTTCAGTTCCCGCTCACGCAGAGTCCTCAGCGCGTCAAGGAGGGGGTTCAGCCGTGCCTGGAGATCTGCAGCCACACAGTGAGGCCAGTGGTATGGGCGCTCTGCAATGACGCGCCTGGTGTAGCGTGGTAGCAGGTCCCCATCGTTCCGGATGTAGAACCACCCGGCATGCCACCCGCCGTGGTTGGTAGTCAACCCCGTGGGGATGTACGACTCTTTTCGCTTCAACGCCAAGTTGCAGCTCCCGGCGTGGACGATGCTCCTCACCCCCGTTGACACCGGCTTGGTGAAGTGCTCTCTCTTGAAGAGGTGAAGCCACAACTCCTAGTGTGGCTCCATCCCCAGGTACCCCTCGCAGACGGCGGCGAAGATCGCCGTGTTGGACATGGCGTTAGGAGAAAAGTGCTGGAGCTCAACCTCGTAGTGGTTGGTCAATGCCCACATAAATTGGCTCGGAGGAGACCCGAGTCCCATCCGGCAGAATTTGACGAAGCTCACCACATACCCCGCCGACGGATTTGGCTCTAGATCATCCCTTGGTGCCACCAACCACTCTGGCTGGTCAGCCGAAATGACGGGGCCGAGAAGCCCCTCATCCACCAATTCCTCGAGTTCCCTCACTGTCACGGCCGACGGGAGCCAGTCGTCCAGTGGAAGAATCTGTGGCGCCATGGCGACGGCATAGATCTTCTCAGTGGAAGGACGAGAGGGAAGATTCCCAATCTCTCTCTCCCTCCCTTCTCTCTCTCATGCTAACAAACTAGGCGATTTCTCTCTCTCTCGGCGGCGACGGCGAAGAAGGCAGGAAGGAATGTGGGGAGCGGACGGATCCCACCTCCCCGAATTTATAGCCGGGGTGAAGAGCAACGGGCGGATTCAGCCGAGGGGGTAAGCGAATCGATTGTATTTATTGCGCTCACCTAACTGCTCCTTCGATTCTCGGAACAGGAACAAGCGTTACCCACAAAGCGTCACCCACACGGCTTCTAGCCGTTGCCCAGGTCCACCACGACCACGCCACTCCGGCTCTCGCCTAAAAAGATGCGCCCAATGGACGGATGGAGTATCCACAGGTGATGCCTTCTACAAGAAGGAAAAGGGCCCCGGCCCCACAACAAACATCAAGGGAGCGAAGGCTGGCCCTCGGTCAGGGTTCGACAGCCGCCCTCAAGCTCCCGAGTCAGGGGTGACCAAGGGGGAGCCAACACGAGGCTCCACTCAAGAACGAACTCTCGAGACCCCCTCGGACATACCCAAGGCTAAAACAACGAGATGCTCGTGGGATCCCCTCGAAGGGAGGCATCGAGTGATGAGGACATCAACACTGATCATACATCCAAGTCAGCCATGCACTTGCTGGTCCTATTACT
>CM041642.1:34833520-34876628 GCA_023333625.1 Bothriochloa decipiens | reverse complement strand
GCGTGGCTGACTTGGATGTATGATTAGTGTTGATGTCCTCATCAGCACCCCCGGGGCTACCACAACTATCCGTAGGGTTGGGCGCAAACTCAGGTAATTCGCTAGCTCAGACACCACGTCTACGCTAACGGCTACTACTTTAGCCCAGATCTTAGAACTAGAGCACTCGGTAGAGCGAAGATCCCGTAACCAAGCAAGTAAGCACTAAACTTTAATTAAATAGATCACTAGGGAGTTGCAAAGAAAGAATGCAGATATTACTCACGAAGGAGTTGGCTCTGTAGAGGTACAAGTTGGAGGGGAACCCGACAAGCCAGCTCCGCCTCCGCTCTGCGCCTCCTCTCTCTTCCTCTTTTCTAACTTATACAACTAGGTGAGAGCGCCTAGAGGGACACTACTACTACTACTAGAATGATATGGAAATGAAGCTCAAGTGTAGAATATATAATGTGTAGCTCAAATATGTAGTGTAGAGTGTGTCACAATGGAGGGAATAGCCCTCTATTTATAGTTGAGAGGAGGGGGACACTTTTGCACTATGGCCCCTCTCTAATGACAGTGCAAAGGCATACAACCGACCTCTCCTAGGCGGTAACTTGATTGCCAATCAATCTACGTCAAAAACCAGAAGAGAACCGCCCTCTAAGGCCATGAACCAGAGGTGAACCGGTGTGTTCTAGGCTGTCTGCATTAACTGGGGCAAAAATCACGGCGCCGGCCAGCTAAACCGGCCGGTCCTAGCGGTCCAGCCATGCAAAACTGCGCGGACCAGCAACGACTTGTGTGCACCAGCCATAGCTCGCCACGTGTCCACTCCAGCTGTCCAGACCGCGCTCCCACTCCGGCTCCGGGTTCGTCCGTGTGAATGGCTAGGTGCTGCCATGTGTCGCCGTTCCATTGCTCCGTTTGAATTCCTGCTGCCGCCTGAACCAGCGCGTCACGCGCTTGAGCGTGGGAGGCTAGGGCACCACGTGTCATTGCATGGTTCGCTAGTTCGAATTTCGCTTCCCGCCTTTGCTACTTTGCTCCGTGCGTGGGCGTCGTGGGCCTGCCTGGCACCACGTGGTGCTGGCCCATTGGCCAGGCTCGTTCTTGAGGAGCAGCTCGGCCCGACACATCTTCTGTTGCACTTGTGGTTCTCGAATTCAAACCCAAGTACATGTTGCTGTACGGATCATGCCTCCTGATGATCCGTTGACTTCTTCTTTGGTTTAATTATTAATTATTACTTATATTTGGAAAATTAATATCTTTTGATTATAGCTCCAAATATAGCCAATGATATGTCCATTTTGCTCAGCTCGATGAGCCTGTCGCAATGGTGTGCTCTGTTTCATTATTTGAGATACTTTTATTTTATGATAAATTGGATATTCCTGCAAAGCACATGAGAAAACCAAAACTCATGGAACTTGTTAGATAAATAATATTTTTGCTACAATGTTCCACGAATTTATATTAGTTTGGCGGTCAAATTATATGCAATAAGGAGCGCCAACAAGTTCTCCCACACTTAGTCCTTTGCTCTTCCTCGAGTAAAGGTTTCAAGGACTAAGCGGGTTTATGTCCTTGATTTGGAAATCTGCATACAAGTTATTCCATGCTTCACAAGAACCTGTGAACTTCAAAGTGTCTACCGAATTATCTTGGGCAATTGAAAAATGGAATAGCTTGGATTCAAATCTTCTTACTCGTATCCCTGCTCAGAAACTTGGGTTTTTGTAAGGTTTTAAAAACATAAAGATAGCATTTGTTCCTTGAATGATACTCTCAAGTCACTCATATTTGTATGTGGTTCCTCACCAAGCATATAGAGAGATTGCCTTCACTTTATCATCCTACATCTAAAAAGGTTTATCAAGGGCTTTAGGTAGGAAATAAAAATTCTAAGGCACACTTACATTCCATATATTGTCAAGTCAAATCCCGGACCTCACTGGAGGGAAGCATCACACTCTTAGATCAGAATTGTGCAAGTGTGTGAATATCATGAAGGATATAAATGGTGTCTAACCTAATTCTACTATGCTGTTTAAAACACATCTCCCTCTTTATTAGAAAAAGTTTTCTATGAGGGCATGGGCTATTCTTATTCTCTTTATATATTTTTTCTTTTTTCTTCCACCTTTTCTTTTCTTTCCTTTTTCATGTATCTATATTTTTTTCATCACCTTTTTTTCTTCTCCTCCACTATTTTTTACTTCTCCGCACTTTTTTCACTCTTTTTTTTCTATGATAGCCTCATGCCTCTATTTGCAACAAAAACTTTAAGGGAGATGTGATCAAGAATTCAGAGCATTTATTTTGACGGAACCTAAAAAAACATATTTTTGGTTCACTCCCAATGTAGGAGTAGAACATTTTTGGGTGGATCTAAGTGGAAGGCATATTTGCGCCTACTCCCAGGATAGGAGTAGTGCAATTATTTGGTGGATGGATGGATGAATGTTGTGCGCAACTCTCAGTGTAAGAGTTGGCAACTTTATTTGTGGGTGCATGTTGTCGGGTACCTAAGAAAGGGGTACCCTTCACCCTCGACTAAGGGGATTAACCCCTGACATCAACAAGCCAAACCCGGTATCATTAGCCCTCACCTAGCGCGGAAACGCAAATGCCAGGTCATACTGGGTCGGCCCACGAACGGGCCTCAGTGGTCCGGGCGGCTACCTATCCGACGTACCCCGCTTGAGGCAAAGCAGATCAATCGAGGGTGCCACTCGACCTACCCCTCAGTGATGGAGATCCGCCCGAGCGAACGGGCACCCCTCGAGTACAACGCACCCCTCGAATACCTACCTCCTGTACGAATCCAGGAGCATTTAATGTGTTCTACCTGCTCCCGCCTAACCTTGTGGCCACAGTGACGGTAATAGTTACAAGTACACCGGTCAAATCTTACTTTTACCTCCCATACCCGGGAATCTGGCAGGTCGTACCACACTGTAACTCCATGCCGTGCACTGTGCCCCGTTCGGCCCTCCCTCGAGACGCGTTTGTTGATATATCTCCCGTATTTTTCGGGCTCATTCTTATCCGCTCGGGCCTCGACTCCCTTGATCACCCCCTCGAGCGGGACTTCATCATCATCGGTCAACACTCTAAAACCTCCCGACGCGACGGCTACAGGGATCCGCACGACCGTGCTTGGACATCCGTCTATCACCGACCATCAGCTGCGTCACCTTATGCACGAGAAGGATGGCTGCGCCATCTCCGAACACGTCGCTATAGGACACGCCATGCCCGGCGCACGCCTCTATAGCAACATCGACATGATCGGCATCACCTCCTCGACGTCAACAGCCACGCCCGCCCTAAGATCCATGTACCCCTGTGCCCCCCTTCGCCTATAAAAGGGGTGCCAGGCCCTAGTCTAGACAAGGCAACGGAACTCCACTAGAAAACACAAGGCATAAAGAGCAACCAGAGCCCGTAGCGCTCAAGTCCTAGCCAAGACATACTCGCTCACTTGTATTATCCCCTGTACAAGCACTTCGGTGCAAGATAATACAAACTCTCCCCTCCACTGGACGTAGGGCCTTCTATTGCCCGAACCAGGATAAACCTTGTGTATTCTTCTTGCATCATCATCCGGATTAGGGAGCACGCAGTACATATTCACTCATTGGTGCTAGACCTTAAGGGTCGAAACACCAACAGTTGGCGCGCTAGGTAGGGGATCTGCGTGTCACCAACGACTTCCCGCAACTTCTCTGGATGGCAGACTCGGCTTCATGGCTTCCGCGAGCCACGGTGATCTGGTTCAGGAGCTTGGAGTTCATGTCACTCGACCACGACTATGACATGACTCTGCTCTCGGTCGAAGATCCCAGCTGAGGCCGCAGCGAGCCCCCACGCTTAGGAGGGGCCGCACGCCGGTCTCGCCACCATGCCTCCACCGTCACCATCGACCTGCTTCTGGGTTGCCACCCGCCGCGTTTCCCCCGGTCCTGGTAGGCGACGAGGGGCCCCTGGTTGGGGACCAATCTGACCTGTGTCCAGGAGCGGAGGATGAGCCGGCGAGACTCTAAGGAAACCCCGACTTCACCTTCGTGATGCATTCATTGAGGGAGCCCGGCGAGGCTCCTTCGGCGCGCTCGGTTCTGACGCCGCCCAACTTGCTGCCGCACGGACTATTTGGAGCTCGCCGCCAGTTCCCGTTCGGTCTGGACAACGCCGCCAAGATGAACTCCGCCATGATGTGCTCCAATATGAGCACGCACAAGGATGGCCCGAGGGCTCTCTTGCGTGCTACCATGGACCTGGCAGCTGTCCTGCCGGCCTCCGAGGACCTTGGCTTCTCGCGAGTGCCTGGCCCAAGGCAGTACACCCTCGGCATGATGCGACATCAGTTGGAGGAGGAGCGGCGCAGATAGTTCCCCATCTTCTACTCTGGAAGCCCTGACTCTGACTACGACCACTACGACCCCACCCGTGAGTGTTTTCACATCGAGGGCGGGGTCGCGTCGAGCGACGACACCATCGACCCAATGGCCTCGACAGCAGCCACGGCCACAGCAGGAAGGGCCCATGTCGTGGCGGACCCGGAGGAGCAGCCTCCGGCTGCACCCCAAGACGAACGCCCTCATCTGACGACCAAGACGCTCAGCTCGCGCAGGTCCGGGAGAAGAGAGCCAAGGTCAACGAGGATCCAGAGCGCCTGCATCAGCTTGAGCAGACCCTCGAGCAGGAGCGCCGACCCTCGCCCGACGAAAGGGCCTGAGCTAGAGCCTAAGAGGTCAACCGACAGATCGTTGAAGACGGGGGACCCGAGCACCCTGTCATCAACCATTCCCCCGAGCCAGTCAGAACATCGTTGTGGCCTCCATGCTTCTTCGTAACATGTCCGCGCCGTCGAACCCTCAAGTTCGGCGGATACATGACGAGGTGGAGGGACTCCTCAAGGTCACTGCCGCACAGCGGCCGAGAGCTCGGCCTTGAGACGTTGAGGGATGGCCTCAGAGCAAACTGTCGAGCCCCCCGTGATGAGAAGGAGGTCTTAGTTCACTAGGAAGTGGCCTCCCGAGCAAAGAAGGTGATCCCCGTCCGAGACCGCATCGTCGCCAACCGTGAAGCCCAAGACGCGCGCTATGACATCATCAAGAACCGACGACGCAAGAGCGGGGACGCTGAAGATCGAGGCTACAGCGCCTATCGAGGGGGACGCTATGACAGCGACGAGGACCATCGGGCCCCCGAGCCGTCGGGCCCTCGAGTCTTCAGTAGAGCGATCCGCAGCACGCCGCTGCCGAACCCCTTCCGACCCCCACGAGCGTCGTCAAGTACAACGGGGAGACCAAGCCCGAGCTCTAATTGGCCGATTTTCGGCTAGCCTGCCAGTTGGGCGGGTCAAACGACGATCGCGCCATCATCCGCCAACTCCCCCTGTTCCTCTCCAACACAGCTCGAAGGTGGCTCGAGGAGCTCCCTCCCGATCAGATCCGCAACTGGGCCAACCTAGTGCGGGTCTTCGAGGGAAACTTCAAGGGAACCTACGTATTCCCCACTAACTCCTAGGACCTCCATAACTGCAAGCAGAGGCCCGGGGAGTCCCTCCATGATTTTGCTTAGCGCTTTTCCAAGCAACGCACCGAGCTCCCCCATATCTCCGACGTGATCCTGGCGTTCATTGCCGGAACTACCTACAAGGAGCTAGTTTGAGAGCTGGGGCATAACCCCTCGAAGACCGCCGATGAGCTGATGGACGTCGTTGCCAGTTACGCCGTTGGAGAGGAGGCTGTCGGCGCCTTCTTCGATGCCACAAGCTAACTCCACCATGGGAGGGCCCTTTCATCATTGCAAAAGTCTTGAAGCCCAAAACCTACAAGCTAGCCAACGGGAAAGGCAAAACCTTAGACAACGCATGGAACATCGAACAGCTATGTCACTTTTACCCCTAGGGCCTCGGGGCCTTGTACATTTCTCGTATTTTGTACAACTATGGCATCATTAATGAATGAATAAAAAATGGCTTCAATTCAGCATATTTTCTTATTTGTTCATATAAGGTAGTCTCGACTCTGCTCCCTCAGAGTCGAGCCTCCCTCGAGGGCCATGAGGGGGGAAACCCCCCGAAGTCCTCAAAAAACTCGCACGTTTTTTTGAAACTCAATGTCTATCCTTTCTTACGCGCCTCGATATGTGTTGCTACTTAGTCGAAAATGCCACGAGTGTCTCGAGGGTCGAGGGCTGTTGAGCCGAGAGCTCACCTATGCCTCTGCGCTACGGTAACTCCACTCACTCCCCCTTCGAGGGGCACGACCGTGCATCGAGTTCACTAAGTAGAAACACAATCAGGGCATGCAAGAAAGAAAAGGACTTAAAGTATACAAAATATACACATGCATAAATGTTTTAAGGCCCTTAGGGCCATGACATCACAATGTCACAAAAAACTAATCTATTACATGGGCCTTTTCGCCCAGATTTGGCTCACAGGCTTCGGCTCTCGTCACTACCATTGCCACCACTCTCATCTCAGGCTCGAACAGCTTCGCCAGCTTCTCACCCGGTTCCTCGGCATCTTCGATCAAGCCCCAGCACCTCTCCTTGTTTTTGGCATCCGTCTTGGTGAGGTCGGAGACAAAGCCATGCGAGATGACATTCATGTCGTACGTGAAGCCGGAGTAGACGACCGCCATCGCCCGCTTCATGCCGATATGGACGGCATCCATGACATGATCTTTCATGGTGATCCCGAGGTAGTACAGCCAGTCGATGAGAGCAGTCCCGCGCACTTCTTCCTTGACCTCCTCCGCAGGCTTGACCCCCCAGGATTTGCAGAGCCCGTTGATCGCGACACGGAGCCTATCGGTCAAAGCGGCCTCGGCCAAAAGGCCCTCTTGTAGTGCCTTGGAGGCAGTCCAGACGGAGAGCAGGTCGGCCTCGAGACCTAGAGGGTAGAGTGAAGTCAGTCGCAGCGCACGGAGACAAGAAAATCGAGGCCAAAAAAGAAGATTCACTAGTGCAGTGGGTGTCAAGGACCTCACGCGCATCCACTGCTTCGTCGCACTCCTTCTGGGCTTCCTTGAAGGCGCGTACCACCTCTGTCTTCTTGAGCCGCAGATCCTCGATCGTCCTTCCCGCCAAGGCGATGGCCCCCTTCTTTACCAGAAGGGTCTCCTTCAGCACGGCGACCTCAACAGCAAGGGCGTCGGCGCGATGTTTTTCCGCCTCGGCTGAGACGTGGAGGGCGTCGCGGGCCTCGGAGGCCTGAGTGACGTCCATCTCGAGAGCCTTGACACGCTCCAAGGACTCTCAAAGCTCTCCGTTGAGCGTCTTAAGATGCCCCTCCGAGGAGGAGAGGGCCTCAAGGGCCTTCTGCACCCCGTGTGGGCTCGGCTGGCCTCCTCCTTGGCCTGAGATGCTTCCCCACAAGCTGCCTCGACCTCTTCATTGGCCCTGGCAGCCTCCTCCTTCGCCTTCCTTGCCTCCTCTTCAGCCTGGGCCACCCCATCTAGGCAGACCGGCCGGCATTGAGTTGGCGCCGTACCTCCTCCCGCACTTCATGCGTCGCGTGAAGGAACTCGGACTTCATGTAGGAGCGCCTCCTCAGGTCCTAAGGACAAAGAGCAAGGAATCAGGCATCAAATCAGGAAGTTATTCAAGCTCAACACACTCAAGGAAGCACTTACCGAGAAAACCCGGCCCAGATCCTCGGCGACGACGTCGACGGCCAGCTTCAGAGCATGGGCCATCCATGCCCGATACTCCTCCGCATCCTCCCAGCGGTTTACCTCTGTCGCGTCATCCATCCAAACCACGGGGGCGCTAGACTCCAGCGGGTTTGGAGCGGGAGGCGCTCCCTACGCCATGAAGGAAGAGCCGCCTCAACCCTCTCCCGCACTGTCGACCTGATACGCTCCACCGCATCAGGCAAACCGCTGTAACGAGCCACCCGATCAGCCAAAGTGGGGAATGGCGGCTCGACCTCCGCCCTGGCCGCCGACGACTCGGCCTCACCACTCACCTGCCCTACCAGGGCAAAAGGGCCAGGGTCGGACTAGCCAGGGATGCGATGGGCGCCCTGAGCGACTATCGCTCTGGCAAGAGGAAGGGCGTCTCCCTCCTCGCGCCGAGGCAACGGCCGTAGTCTCTCGATAGCAACCTCCGCGGGCCGCTCCTACGGTGCCGGTAGAACCACCGACACCTCCTGTGCCATGTTCTGCTGCTGTGGCGGCTGACCCGAGGTAGTCGAGGCCTCCCCCTGCGGCTACGGGAGACTCGAGGATGTCGGCTCCTCCAACGACTCATCCTGTCGCCGAGGTAGCGGGGCTAAGGGCACCGCACCCTCTGGCGTTGGCTCCCGCTGCTGCTGCTGTAGTTGCTGCTATTGCTAGTGCAGCTCCGGCTGGATCGATTCTAACCCCTCCACCCCTCGTGGCTGTTCGGGCCGGCTTGGCTCCATCCCCTCTTCCTCCTGCCGCCCTTGCAGCTCCTCCTCCTGCTGCTTCTACAGCCGGTCCTCCTCCTCCTTTTTCTACGGGCTATCCTGCTCCCGCTTCCGCTGCACCTCCATCTCGTGTAGATCCTTTGGCCACGGCTCCCGCCCCTCTCGCTGGGAAGGAAGCGCTCCTTCTTCCTGGGGGCATTCCACCATCTCCTCAATGGAGATAGGAGGAACTGCGGCCTCTTCGTCCCCAAGGACGATCGGGGCGCTTTTTGACCCGGGCTTGCGACTGTCGAGGGCTCCCCCATCTGTTGCGAGAGCCTCGACCGGGCCAGGTGCAGGGGCCGTGACCGTCGGAGGCCGGGGCTCTAACCCCGCTCTCCGGCGCCTGCCCCTAGTCGGAGCTGCCGTCCGCCACGGCCCCCTCATCGCTCGAGCCTGCAACGAGACTAGAGCCCGTCAGCCTACCCCGAGTAATTGCCTCCTAGGCCTGTAATAGCCAGGCTGCCTCCGATGTCGACAGGGGCCTCAGGATAGCACCTGCCCCTCCTGCTGCCATCCTCGCGGCTGTATCCACCTTGAGGCGCTTAGCCGACGAAGGGCTCGCCTCCTCCACTTGACGCTTAAGCCTGGGCAACTTAGGGAAAGGCAGGATGTCAAGCGAAGTCTGCGAATCATAGGAAAAAGGAAAAATTTTGGACGGCAAAACTTACCCTAGAGGAAAGACGACCGACCCGGGCCCCCTCGAAGTACCTGGGTCCCTCGATGGCACCATCTAAACCAGATCCTGTCCGGAGCTAGAGCTGCGCGAGGCGACCGACTCGAACCTCGGCACCCCGAGTTCAACTGGAGCCGCCTCCCATGGATCATGCATCGAGGGTGGTGTTGCCCGCTCCTCCAAGCCCGTCCAGCCCCCTTGCCTTCCTTCCTGCAGGCGCTCCAAAATGTCCTCCTGCGCAGGCGGTGCATCTGCTCGAGGAAAGCCGGAAAGATGGGGCTCGAGACGCCCCGCCACTCCCTCGACATCATCATCATCGTCATCCTCCACGTCTGTCTCCTCAAGGGGGACTCCTCGATGGGAAGCCCATCCCGCCTTTGCTTAGCCCGGTGCATTTCGAGCACCTAGCACGAGGTTCTTCCTCTTCCTCTCCTTCTTCTCTGGATTTTTCCTTTTCTTTTCCTGTTGAGCATCAAAGCGCCTCACCTGGCGATCGCAGTCGTCTTCTCAAACCGGAGGCATCGAGACCCTGTAGTTGATGTTACCCTGCGCTCGAAACCATGACAAGAACGTCAAGAAAAGCCAAAAAACAAGGGAGAAACTCGAGGATGTGAAATTGAAGGACTTACCAAGATGATGCTGTAAGGATCCGGCAGCATCGGGACATGATCCACGTCCTCTAGCCCGAAGTCGCCGGTGACCGAGCTTCTAACCTGCTTCACGATATCCTCGGGAGGCAGGTCCGTGGGCAACATCTGGCACCCCTTGAGCTGCTCGGGGAGCGCCTCAGGCCCCATCTGATATACGTGCAACGGGCGCGCCATCAGAGGTAGGACTGTTCGGCTATGAAAGCCTGCGACGACGAACGCGGCATGCACACCCTGCTCAGACAAGGTGCACAGCGCATTAAGGAGGGAATTCAACCTCCGCTGGAAGGGCTGGGCCACACCCCAGAGCCAGTGCTTCGGACGCTGCCCGATGACGCGCCCGGTGTAGGTTGGCAGCAGGCTGTCGTCATTACGGATGGAGAACCACCCGGACTGCCAACGGCTGTGGTTGGTGGACAAGCCCATCCCGATGTAGAGATCAGACTTCTTCTGCGCCAGGCTGCAACTTCCCATGCGGATGATCCTCCTCTTCCCCTCTGAGATCCACTTGGTGTAATGCTCGCCCTTGAAAAGGTAGAGCCACAGTTCCCAATGTGGTTCCATACCCATGTACCCCTCGCAAAGCGCGATGAATATCGCTGCGTTGGAGATGGCGTTGGGGGTGAGGTGTTGGAGCTCGACCTTGTAGAAGTGGAGCAACGCGCGCATGAAATGGCTCGGAGGTGAACCGAACCCCAGCTGGTGGAACTTGACGAAGCTCACCACGTAGCCCTCCGGCGGCTGCGGCTCCCGATGCTCCCTCGATGGCACGATGCACTCCGGCCACTCAGCCAAAGCAGCGGGGCGGAGGAGTCCCTCGTCCACCAACTTCTCCAACTCCCGCTGTGACACATCGGACCGGGGCCAGGCCTCTGGAGGGAGGAACGTGGGCGCCATGGATGCGGCTCGAATTTGCTCGGCGGACGGGCGACCGGGAAGATTCCCAATCCTGATTTCTCTCTCACAGGCTCTTCTTTAGCGCAGAAAGATGAAGGCTCGAGCGCTCTGGTGGAGGCGGCGGAGGCAAGATGGCAAGATGGGGAATGGAGAAACCCTACCCCTCGTATTTATAAACAACGGGGCCAAGAAACAACGGGCGGATCTGGCAACGACATGGTAACTCCCCACATTTAATGCGCTTACTTAACCGCCCCTCGATTCCTGGAACAGGCACACGCGTTGCCCGCACGATCTCTAGCCGTTACCTAGGTCCACCACGACCACGCCGCTTTAGCCCTTGCCTAAAAAGACGCGCCCAATGGACGGGAGAAGTTATCCACGGTGTTTTCCTTCCAAGAGAAGTAAAACAGGCCACGGCCCCACGACAAGCCTTGAGGGAGCGAAGACTGACCCTCAGTCAGGGTTCGACAGTCGCCCTCGAGCACCCGAGTCAGGGACGCCCCAAGGGAGCCACAAGAGGCTCATCTCAAGGACGAACCCTCGAGATCCCCTCGGATATATCCAAGGAAAAACGAGAGGATTACCATGGAATCCCCATGGAGGGAGGCATCGAGCCGCCGAGTCCTATTGAATGGAACCGGTATCCATATAACTACTCGTTTGCATCAATGAGAATGCCTCCGGGCCACTGGTCAACCCCATCGAATGGAGCACGAGCTCTCACTTGGATCCCCCGTTATCAGCTCAATGAGAACGCCGAGACTCACCCAATCGAGGGTAGTACGGCGCTTCTTACCTCACATCCGATCGAAAGAGTCACCTCACACCGAGACTATGCCCTCGAAGGAGTCTCCTTACTCCTCCGAGGCCTCGGGGGCTACCCCCACGGGGGACGCTCGTGCCCCCCCACAGAAAGTTATGAATCGCACCTCACTCTCGGCCTATGACCCCCAGCTCAAGTGCCAGCACTCGTGCAGGGGCTCGGGGCTACTGTCGGGTACCTAAGAAATGGGTACCCTTAACCCTCGACTAAGGGGATTAACCCCTGACATCAACAAGCCAAACCTGGTATCATTAGCCCTCGCCTAGCGCGGAAACACAAATGCCAGGTCATACTAGGCTGGCCCACGAACGAGCCTCGGTGGTCTGGGCGGCTACCTATCCGACATACCCCGCTTGAGGCAAAGCAGATCACTCGAGGGTGCCACTCGACCTACCCCTCGGTGATGGAAATCCGCCCGAGCGAACGAGCACCCCTCGAATACCTACCTCCTGTATGAATCTAGGAGCATTTAATGCGTTCTACCTGCTCCCGCCTAACCTCGTGGCCACAGTGATGTAATAGTTAGAAGTACACCGGTCAAATCTTACTTTTACCTCCCACACCCAGGAATCTGGCGGGTCATACCACACTATAACTCCATGCCGTGTACTGTGCCCTGTTCGGCACTCCCTCGAGACGAGTTTGTCGACATATCTCCCATATTTCCTGGGCTCGTTCTTATCCGCTTGAGCCTCGACCCCCTTGATCACCCCCTCGAGCGAGACTTCATCATCACCGATCAACACTCCAACAACCCCTGACGTGACAGCTATAGGGATCCGCACGACCGTGCTTGGACATCCATCTATCACCGGCCATCAGCTACGTCACCTTATGCACGAGAAGGATGGTTGCGCCATCTCCGAACACGTCACTACAGGACACGCCGTGCCCAGCGCACGCCTCTACAGCAACATCGACATGATTGGCATCACCTCCTCGACGTCAGCAGCCACGTCCGCCCTAAGATCCATGTACCCCTGTGCCCCCCTTCGCCGATAAAAGGGGGCCGCCCTAGTCTAGACAAGGCAACAGAACTCCACCAAAAAACACAAGGCATAAAGAGCAACCAGAGCCCAAGCGCTTAAGTCCTAGCCAAGACATACTCGCTCGCTTGCATTCTCCCCTGTACAAGCACTTTGGTGCAAGATAATACAAACTCCCCCCCCCCCCGCCGCTGGACGCAGGGCCTTCAATTGCCCGAATCAGGATAAACCTCGTGTATTCTTCTTGCATCACCATCCGGATTAGGGAGCACGTAGTACATATTCACTCATTGGTGCTAGACCCCCGGGGTCAAAACACCAACACATGTGAATTCTGATATGGGGAGCATGAAACATCTCTCAACAGGGGTCACAGAACTTGACCAAACTCAACACAAAGTAAGAGGCATATGTGGAAGGTTTTGTCATGAAAGAGCATTTATGGCTTTGGTAGGTATTTGTATATCATTCAAGGAACATGCTATTTTGATTTTTGTTTTGAAAAAATAAATCCCAAGTTCTTTGCAAGAAAAGAGCAAGCATCATGTCATCCTACTATATATCATTCGTCAATCACTTAGTAAAATGGGGTCCCAATAATAAGTGTTCACAAGTTGTAGGAATATTAGCAAGGAATAAAGAGTATGCAAACTTTAATCACATGATAACAGGAGATGGAGCATCAAAAGTTTTTTTAAGAATTATTCAATGTTAAGATTCAAAATCATGAGAGGAGTGAGGGTAGATTTGCACAAACCACCGTTGAAGATGAAGGAGCTAGTGGAAGTCATTTGTCTCATCCTTCTGTACGATGAGTTGCTTGATGTTTGTGCAATGTGTTGGGGGGATCTCGAATTTGTATTAGTTATGCTTGAGAGATCTCCCCCACACTTATTTGTGTACCTGCTTTTATTTCATAAAGAAAAGAAAACAAGAAAACAAACAAGGGTCCTACTGACTAGAACAACAAAGGGTTTAAAACTTTTATTAACCAGATTATAAGCTAATTATTTTTATTTTATAAAAACTTGTTCAACCAACCTTTATTAGAGCTCATGCAAGGCTAAGATAAAAGATGCAATGAAAATATAGCCAAGATTTATCTCCATTTTAGATTACTGCCAATGTTTATGACAACAACTTAAAGCTCATTAACCAAAATCCAACACCATGTCAAATTTTGATTAAAGAAGGAAATTTTAACCTAAGCACCATCCTTAATTTGAAAATGCCTATGGATGTACTTCCAGAAAATACATCCAAACTAGAGCATATGACATAAACAAGGAGGCATGAATTTGAATTATCATATGGAAACAAATTTGAATTGTTCGTAGTCAATTCAGCAACTGTTTCCCCAGCAACGGCGCCAGAAAGCTTGTTGGTATTTATTAATGCGACCAGAAAAAGATCCGCAAGCGCACGGATACCGTTATAGCTTTCACCTGGAGGGTTTTAAATATTGTATCCACAAGGAAACGGGTGAGCCAACTATGTACTAACTTAACCAGAGAAGGTGAATGAGTTGGAAATATAAACTATGGTAAGGGCTAATCTAAGGTGGGAACAAGACTAAAATGTAAGGGAGGATCAATCTAGTATAGAGTCGATAGTAGGAGAATAGAGAGGATAACTCGATCAGGGTTTCTACTTCTAATATGGGCAGTCCACGTCTTCTACTATTCAACTGAGGGATTAAAATGGAAGACTGCAAATAGAGTACAAATCAACCACGTAACCAAATCTCCTGCAAGTCCTATATTCAGGGAGTGACTACAGAGGACTCAACAAAGCTATCACCTTCGCGATTTATGAGTAACCTGAGTCTAAGCACCACACTTAAACAACGAATTATACTCTAACCTAATGCATTAGATTAAAGCGCTCAAAAGAGACTCATAAACCATAAGAATAATATAAACATGTATCTTACTTGAATCAGAAGTTGATTATCAGAGCCTGAGCCATCTCAGGAGCAAGTCCACGTAGGGCCCGATCCCGCTGAAGTACATGTTGTTGAAGAAGCACCGACAGGCCAACACCTCTTTCGAACTCCTCCCTCGCCCTCCATCTCTCTACTATCTAGAAGACTAGTCTACTCTAACTTGGAAGTAGAGAGAACATCCAATCGAGGGACACCTCTCTTCTAAAACCCTAACTTTTCTGTGAAGGATGAATAATGATTGATGATGATGCCTGAGTAGGGGTCTACCCCTGCTTATATAGCCTGGTGGGATGAACCACAGCCCTTAGATCAAACTGACTTGAAACAATAGTTGAGATGTGTCATAGAGGTCTGTTGGAGGCAGCCACGCGAAGATGACTGACAGGTGGGCCAGGAGCAGGCCAGTTGGCCTTACATGTGGGGCCGGCCGGCTCAGCTCAATGCTAGGTGGGATTCTCTTCTCAAGGGCTGATAGATCTCTTCGTTATCTTTCCAAAGAGTACTAGATCGCTGAAAACAAAGTCCGGATGAGGGAGATATGCCCAATTTAGTCCGGATTGCTCTAGAAGCCCATTTGCAATCTTCCGGAAAGCGTAACTTTGTCGTCTGGACTCTGATTTGGGTGAATCAAAAATCTATTTCATGTGTCTCGACGAGCTATTCGCAATTGTGTACTCCAATTCATCACTTGAGATACTTCTATTTGGTGATTCTGGTCCTTTTCTAGTTTAACCCCTGTAAAACATAGATTCACCAAAACTCGTGGAACTCGTTAGTTTCAAACCCTACAACTATGCTTTATGGTTCATATCAAGCAATAGTTGATGGTTAAAAATTGACATTAAGGAGTGTCAATAGCAATATCTCCCTTTGATCTCTCCTCCTCTCCTCTTCTTCTTCATCCCATTTCTCCACATCTTCAATTCAACACCTTCTAGCGTCCTTTATGTCGCCCAAGTTACCTAGAGTAGCTTCACCGTGGGCCCCACAAGCACAAATGCCATTAGTTCCTTTAGTGAGGGCCCTTTCAATCATGAAGGAGACCTATTTGAGAAACCAGAGGTCACCATGGAGGCCAATGGGTTCGAGGAAGAGCCATACCATGCCTTTGATGCCCACATTTTGAACCACAAGGGTAGTTGGTGGTAAGCTGGGACAAGGGAAGTCATTTTGTTCCCTTGTTCACCTCAGAGGAGAAGAACTAGTTGTAGAAATGCACTAGCTCTCCCAAAGACCATCCAATGGAAGGTTAGTCCTCCATAATTAGTGAGCCATTAATGTGTTTCGAGGATGAATGTTGGAGAAGAGAGTCATGAAGAAGGTCCTTATGCGGTTTGCACACTTTGAGACAACAATATGGCACGAGGATCTCTTCCCTTGACCTTTTCCTTAGATAGCTCAAACCTCGTTCACAAATATGCTAGGCACATAGCTAAGTTCATATAATCTTTATCATTGTAACATGTGCCTATGACCCAATTTTGTTCTGCTGGTGTGTTGCCACTAACAGGACACCTGCACTTGATGTTTCCCATGTCTTTGCAATTCAGAATGCTCAAGAACCCAAGTGTGGCAGGGTCGGGTGACCCCCCAACTACGCCTCTAAACTTTTCTTAACATACCACGGCATAGCACATGGCCTGACACATTGGCAAGACAAAATTTGACCCAAGTAGGGGATCGGCCGACCCCCGCTTTGGTGGCCAACGGGAACACAAGTTTGCATAAGTACATTTTTAACAGAGGAGATTCAAACGGTAGCAACGGGCAAGCCCAACTGGGGTCGGCCGATCCCACCTTGGAGCCCTAGACCCACCAGTCAGCATCCACTCAACGTCTATATGCCTCCCGACTAGTTTGCCACTCTTACTCCCCCTCTCTTCTTTCATTTTTGACTTTTATCTTTTATTTGCTTTCCTTAGATGAAATAAAATAAAAATAAAAACAAGAAGAATTGCATCTAAAAATAAAGAGTGACATGATTTATGACATTAAAAGAGTAAAAGCATCACAAAGTGAGCGTCACAAAGTAAGCGTCACAAAGAAAGCATCACAAAGTCTAATTCTTGCATATGCTTATACTTGTGGGTCACATATGTTGATAGGAATATCATATTGACTTGGTTGTTGCCAAATGTGATATAGTTCGTAGCTCATGATTCATACCCTTTCTATTCAAAGTGCTTAGAGATTTATTTTTGAGAATGTCATAAAACCATAGTGTGACTTACTCCTCAATAGTAAGAAAATTGCTACCAAAGCCATATATCACTAGTAGAGATATGACCTACCATGATGAAAATTCTTATGATGATTTTGTTATGGTCACCGAAGAGTGGTTTCTATGACGTTTTGGTCATTTTGGTCTTTGAACTGCGTGACAATTTTGTTTTTCGTGACGTATTTTGAAAAGGTCACGGGAAGCGTCATGGAAACCCTGACGGAATCATCATAGAGGCGTTCGTGGCACTGTTCATCGCTGGATTGTGATGATTTCACGGATATCCTCAAGTTGTGACCAACACACTTCGTCATTGAAACCCGCGCCGCTCCATTTGTTTATGGGAGCCAGCGCCGTTTGCCTGCGGGAGAGCCGCCTTCACTCATACTCCCATCCGCCGTTACCACACATCACTAGTACCCCCATCCACTGTTATTTATCGGACCTTCCCATCACTCAGCCGGACACTTCTCCGTTTGATGTTATGGGACCCACCGTTACTCATCCGTTCCGAATGGGTGCCGTTCTACCATACTTCACTGACCGACATGTGGGACCTGCCTGCCAGGGGAACCTTGAGGTCACCACCCTTCGACGACTGACATGTGGGACCCGTCTAGGACCATTCTCCATCTGACGTGTGGGATCAACATGTCAGTTAGAAGGGACCCGCCACATGGGACCCAGCCCACCATCCTTTGATGACTGACATGTGGGACCCGTCTGGGACTTTTTTCCATCTGACGTGTGGGATCAGCGTGTCAGTTAGATGGGACCCGCCACATGGGACCCAGCCCACCATCCTTCGACGATTAACATGTGGGACCCGTCTAGGGCCGTTTTCCATCCGACGTGTGGGATCAACGTGTCAGTTAGATGGGACCCGCCACGGGGTACCCATCTCCGTTCATGTGGGGTCATCCTTCTACAACTGACATGTGGGACCTGTCTGGGACCGTTCTCCATCCGACGTGTGGGATCAGTGTGCGACCCGCCATAGGGGACCCATCTCTGTTCATGTGGGTCAACCTTTGTCTGCTGACATGTGGGACCAGGGCACCATCCCTGTTCATGTGTGGCCACCCTTCTTCGACCGACCTGTGGGTGAAAGGTCCCTATGTGGTTTTGGCAAATGAGTGGCAACTTTAGGTTGGACTAATGTGTTAAATTGAGAATACCCAGGAGATTAGTCCACATGTATAATGTGCAATGGAGGAGCTTAATTGCATATGTGATATGACATGGAGTCATGTGACCGAGATGGTGAACATTGAGATGAGGCTTGGCTCGATGGACCGGTGGATGTGTGAAGGGCAAGTCAAGGCTTTGAAGCAATAGACCATGAGCTGGTGAAGCTTGGGCAAGACTTGGCATCGATGGACCATAAGACAGTGAAGAGCAAGTGAGGTTAACATCGATGGACCAAGAAGGTTGCATGATAATATGAAGTGGATCATATCATTTGATGATTGTGTCGGTACATGTGTCACATTGGCATTTTGGAGGAAGACGGTGGAAATGGAAATGTGCAAGGCAAAGGTATAACCTAGGGCATTTCATTTCACCAGTCATGAGGCATGTAGAGAAGTTGATGACCAGTTTTAGGATTGATAGCCGTACTATCGAGGGGTAAACTTTTTTGCATATCGGTCATCTAGTGCCACTTGAGCGATCTAACTTTGCGATATGCTAGGATCGAGTGGCGTCATGAGAGCAAGTGAAAATCCTTTGAAAATGATTGTGAAAATGCTATCACATATGCGCATGGTGATGTACACTTGGTGGTGTTGGTACATTTGCAAAGGAGAAGGAGTTGGAGATTTTTTTGGAGAACTCGTGTGCTTGAAAAAGAGAGATGGTGGTTATTTGTTTGGAAAACTGCTTTGATCCTTTGTGCTTTGGATCAAGAGAGATACATGGTTGTGTAGCTCTCTGAGTAAGCTTTCCAACAAGTCCAAGATCATCAAAATTGGAATTCAGAGCTAAGAGATATGCTAATTTTAGCGTGAGACTTCAACTGTCTAGACGCCGAGCTCTGGACGCGTCCTGAGCTCCGGATGCAGGCCCTAGATGCGTCTAGATAGTTCATTTTTTGAGGTTACTGGTTGGCCGGGCAAAACCACGCATCGGACGTTGGCCGCTTTGCACGCTGGACGCGTCCTGCGCATGCCGGACGCGACACAGAGCCGGCCGGCTCCACATCGGAGCGCTGGACGCTGGTGACGCGCATTCGCGGCACCCGTCCGGATGTGTCTGGGGGTCCCCAACGGTCGTTTCATGTTTGAACAAGAATACACACGCTGGACACTGAACAGTGATCCTCTCGTGTCCGGGGCATTGTGTAGGACGCGTCCGGAGGTCGGTTTTTGAATCGGTTTGGTTTCCACACGATATTTGAACAGGCAGGGCACATCTGGGGGTTAGCGCAGGACGTGTCCTGAGTGTGTTGCTGAGCTAGACGAAGTGACTAACGGCTAGTTTCGAGTGTGGGCTTATAATAGCCGTTTGGCCGGCCTTGCCCGGTAGGGGAGCACACTTTGGCCTTGGTGGCTTGTGTGGTCGTGCTTGGGAGCTCTCTAACTCACTCATGCTTGATAGTGTTTATCCAATCAAGTGAGAGAGCGATTCTAGTGCATTGCTTTGAGAGATTGCATCATGTGGCACAAGGCGTTCATGTTGCAAGCTGGTGGGCTTGTTACTCTTGGAGGTTGCCACCTCCTAGACGGCTTGGGGGCAAGAACTCCGTCGAAGCACGTAAGGAGATTGTGCGATGCTCCGGAGAAGAGCTTATGAGGGGTATTGTGCTCACCCCGCGGGGATCGCTGTTGGCGGTGCTTAACTCACTTTTTATACAGCCAATAACAATATAAAAGAAACACCAAGCTTAGTGAATAGGACTTATTGCTAACGACTTCCACAAGTTTTGGTGTATCACTTGTGAAACATCCTCAATTTTCCACGAAGGGAAAATACACAGAATGAAGGATTTAATGATAGCCCAGGAGGTCCAAGCATCATCTTATCTGATATCAGTGGATTACAAAGCCATACATCGATTAAAAGAATTCAATAGAGGGATTTACATAATTTATTACATCACCACATGGCAGAATCATCAGAGTATCTAGCATCTAGAATAGCTGCGAAAGTAGAGGGATATTGCGGAAGCATCGTCTTTCACCATCTTGAGCGTAGGCACGAGACCATCTAATCCTCTCATCCTTCAGGGGCGTCGTCAAGCCATCATCCAAACCTGGATCCAAATTTTTAGTACGTTTTGTACTGGCCACATCTCCCACCCTATGTTTTGCTTTTGCTATGTAGTATTTGGTGGGATGCAAAGGTTATAATCAAAGAGGCCTAACATATGGTTGTGGTTTCCTATGCAAGTAGTGACCAATATTATATAATATAGTTCATCAAGTTTTAACCCATCTCATCCACATATCCATCCCATCCCAACACCATCACACACATCTCATACTCTCGCGCTCAGTCGACAGGTCCAACTCCCTCTCGGAGCTTGTCTTAGCGGCTCACAGCCAGAAGGGTAACACTAGGGGGAGAATAGAAGGACTCATCTCACTACTGCTGAGAAGCATAGGTCGAGGGAAAGGCCATACCGAGGCCGCGGACTATATATAGATTCACAAATCTGTAGAGTGTGTACTCCCGTTACCACAAGATCACCATCGTCGGCGATGCGCTCCGCTTAGGCTGATTTCGGCTGCTTTTCTAACTGGTGCGATGCCACCCTACCACTTAGTACTAGGACACCACGAAATACCACTGGAACACCGATAGGTACACCGGCACATTGAGACTGTGAGGTGTAGTTACCCGGGCCACCAAGGTAACATAGCGGCTTTAAGGAGGGTGTGGGACCCAATGCCCATACCTCCCGACACTATCTGCTAACAACCTAGGAGTAGTAGCACTATCCTAGTTAGTCAGACATCCGTCCCCCGCCCATACAGGGGTGTGCGGTAAGCACGTAGGTCCCAAGGTTCCGGTCCTCAAGAGATATCAGGTCCTAGGGGGATCAGACAGGATTATCTTCTCATAGGGACTACAGCAGTCCGTGCTACAATAGCACCTCCTACCCGGGGCTTCGCTCCACGAAGGCTCTCACCCCCAGGATCACCATATACCTCACAATGTATTCGCCACAGATACCTTACATAGGGATGCCCAGAACACACGCCCCAGCAAGACTCGCCCTCATGGCTCGTCGTAGAATTCTGTCCGATCGACTCAAACCCTCACCACACACCCAAGACACACGCAACACTCTCCCCGAGTAAAGTGGCACCACGTTCCTTAACCATATACCATACCATACTCTCCACCACGCATCACATCACAGATATAAGCGCAGTAGAAGTAAAGCATCATAAGTAAATAAGGGTGTGCAGGGGTAAGGTTGCTACAAGGTAAAGGCTCATCAAGCAATTCTACCATGCAACCTATCATCAGGTGATATTCATAAATAAGCACTAGCAAACTAGATATTATGCCATGCGTAATAGGATTCTATGAGGTTGGGTGGGGTGTAGCACCTGAATAGCTGTCACTCAAGTCCTCCTTCAAGTCCTTGATGTAGGATCTGAAATCGAGACATAATGGTCGAGGGAGCGACCCCTATAGATTAACACAAAGAACCAAATGAAATCAATAACTCTAAATGCAATCATACATAAGCCTATGACGTAGAGCTCATTTTTACAAAAATTTGGACACTTGGTTCATATTTTTCGGAGTTCGTATGAATTAGTTATGAATTTCTGAAGTTTAAATCATTTTCTGAAAAAGAAAATGCTGATTAAACCAGGGGCTAACACATGGCGCAATCTGGCTAGTCCATGTGGCACTACAGGTCCAGCAGTGGTGGCGCAGGGCTGACGTCATGCTGACGTCAGCGCTGGCAGGTGGGGCCGACTGGCTTAGTCACTGACATGTGGGTCCCAGGTCAACGGTCAATGACAGGTGGGACCTAGTCAACGGTCAACCATTGACCGATCAACGGTCAACATCTACCGGGCCTGGACTGGGCCTGGACTGGGCCTGGACGAGCCGGATCTAGGCTGGGTTGGGCCGGCCCGGCCCGGACACGTTTCTGCACAAGGAACGACCACGTGGCGGTTCTGGGTCCATTCGGCCATGGTCTACGGCCCATGCGTGCGCGGACTTGGTCCATGGTGGACCGAGGACATCGAGTCTATGTGGTCTGCTGCGGTTGGCCCAGCGTGGAGTCCAGGAGGACCCGCAGACTGGGTGCACAAGGGAAAAATTCCCCATCCCTTGGCGTGCGCGCGGCCGGACGCGGCGGCTCGGCCAGACCTGCCGGCGGCGAGCGGCGCGGCGCTCCCGGCCGGCTTGGGCGGATAGGGATGCGGCTATGGCTGTGCTAGGGTGCGGTGAAGTTGCTGGTGGAGCGCATGCAGGCTCGCGGGTCCTCGGCTCGCCAGCGTACCTTCGGCGGCGGCGGCGGACGGCGAGGCACGGCTGCCGGGCGAGGCAATGCGCGTGGAGCTGCTTTGGCTAGCATCCTGGGTTTGCGAGGCCAAGGCGAGTGCAGCAGCGAGGTCCGAGTAGCCTCACGGGGCACGGCCTCGCCGGCGCGCACATGGCGGCAGCGGTGGATGGCAGGGGCGCGATGGCGGGGCGCAGCAGTGGCTGAGAGGCCGCTTTGACTCACGCAACGGGTCCCCGAGGTCAAGGCGAAGATGGCAGTCAACATTAATTTGGCCGCGGGGCTCCTAGCGAGGCGGACGGCAGTGGCGACACGGTGGCGGCGAGCCCCGACGACAGCGACGATCTCTCCAGCAGGGCTCCTTCCCGGGCACCATCTTCTTCTTCTACATCCGATTGGAGAAGCTGGGATCTCCAAGACCTAGTTAACGCAGTGGGCGGGGCACAGCAGAGGCGCACACGGCGGTGACCGCCACGGCGGCGCTCCGGTGGTCGGAGTCCGGGGAGACCGAGGGCGGCAAAGCGGCGCGCTCTCACTGTGGTCCATGCCGTCTCCAAGGATGTTGTCGCTATGGCGTTCTATGATGCGACGGACCTACTCGTGAAGTTAATGGAGAGGTGGTTGGAGAGAGCGGGAACGCGGCGGTGCTCTGCCGGCGGCCATGGAGCGGGCGGAGGTGAACTCACCTTGCACGGCCATGGACGGAGGCAAAGCAGGTGACGAGGTGGCGAGCTTGGTGAAGGGGAAGTAGAGTCGGGGCGTTGAGCCGATCGTGCTGCGCTCTGGCGTCCGCCTCTGGCGCGCGGACAGTAGCGACGGCAGCGACGCACTTGGCTTCGGCGGACGGCCCCTAACCCGCTTCCTTCCTCTCCTCACTCCTCTTCTTCTCCTCAGTAGCAGCGAGTGTAGGCACGGCCGGGGTGACTGCGCAAGCACGGGAAACCCTAGCGGCCCGGTGCTCCTCCTATAGCCATGGAGGGCGTCGACAGACGGTGAGGATGGGAGATGCCCATCGGGCGGCTGTGCGCGGTCGCAGTTAGGGTTTGGGTTCGGATGCGCGCCGAGGCAGATGGATGGCATCCATACTACGGTGGCGGGTCACAGGCACGGACGAACGGAGGACGCAGGCATTCCCACTTTTGGAAGCACGGACGGGACGGGCGAGAAGCAGAAATGGCAAAAAGAGCGAGATGACAAGCGGGCCTCGGGTGTCAGAAGCAGAGCGGCTAGTGCGCGGCGTGCGGGCGCTGAGCAGGCCCTTGCTGGGTCGCTTGGCCAGCAGGGCCGTGGCTGTGCGCGCGCACACGGTCGAGCTGTGGGGCGCAATTCCAGGCCCTTGTTGGGCCGGCTGTGCATCGTGCGTGGGCGAACGGCGGGTGCAGGTGAAGCAGGCCGGCTGGGCTGCTTGCTGGGCCACGTCAGCCAGCTAGGCTGCGGCGAGCGGGCAGGTGTGCGGGCCAGGCAGGCCGGCTGGGCCGCAGCGGCTGCAGGCCGGTGCTGGGCTGCTTGCTGGCCTTGGGCCGCTTTGCTCTTTTCTTTTATTTCTTTTTCTACTTCTTTCTAATTTGCTTCCAAGCCATGCCATGACCAAATTAATCTATCCAAGTTAGTGACCATGACACAAGTGTCATGGTAGGTCCACTAGGGTCTCAAGGTGGTTTGGTTACCATGCCAGGGTTAGTATATTTATATATATATACATGTGATAGATATGTTGTATAAAGGTTATTGATTTATTAGAAATACATAAAATCAATAAGAGGCAAATCATACTCTTGTAGTTAAGATGCAAATGCTTTAACTAACATTAGTGCTACTTTTGCAACTATGGGATGTTTTCCTATATGACACACACCAGACATTGGTATACTTTAGAAAATTTTTTGATAGTTTGTATTTTTGGTGTTTGGATTTTTAGGGATGTTATAGTCCTACCCCCTTATGAGAATCTCGTCCTTGATATTAACGGTGTAACTTGTCTTCTGACCAGTAGGGGTAAGTCTTTCTTTTGTACTGACTTCTTTTCCCAAGTTGCCTCTCTTTCTGTGTGGTCGTTTCACTGAACTTGGCACATTGGTAGGAGGGTGTTCCCCCTTTTCCTTTGGTAGTTGTGTCCAAGATGCGAGCAGGGTGCCCTCAGTATACCAAGGCGTCCTGTATCTTTAGTTCATCTGTGGATACTGGTTGTCCCAGTAGCTCCAAACGCTTGCGCTGCTGTGACTTATGGAACACTGGTGTACTTCTATGAGTTGCCCGACAACTCTATCCTGTAGGCAAGCTTGTCAATCCTTGTACAGATGCGATACGGTCTCACGTACCTTGAGCTAGCTTTCTCTTTGCATGGAAACGAGGAGTTCCTCGAGGCGGGAAGACCTTAAGGCAGGCATGGTTCCTGGGAAGGCCTTGGATCCTTTCGCACTTGGGAGATTCCTTCTTTAGCCTCATTGATGGTGGCAGGTCCAAGGATGTTGATCTCCTTCCTTCTTCTATCCCCACACCAGGGGTGGGGTCTGCACCACCCTCCTTTCATGGCCACAAACGACGATGTCTGAAGACTTGCTCGGCATCTATTGTTGAAGGGGAACCTAGCATGGACCAACTCTTATCCAATTTGTCCATATTAGAGATCACATGCCTAAAGCATGTCCTTGAGGGTCTGATTCACCCTCTCTGTCTGACCAATGATCTGAAGGCGATAAGCGATGCAGTAGTCTGGTTGAGTCCCTATAGCATCATCCAGGGCTTTTCCAAAACTTGGATGCACACTGAGGTCCATGATCCGATATTATGCTTCCAGGGGCTCCATGTAGCTTGAGAACGTTCCTATTAAACAAATTTGCTAGCGGTCCATCTCTGGTGTCACTCTTGACTGCTAAGGAGTGAGCTACTCTGGGTTAGGCGATTGATTATCGCTCGTATAGCATGTCCTTCGGCGTTTGATGCTAACCTATGATGAAGTCCGTAGGCATGCCATCATGTTTCCATCCAGACACCTCAAATGGCTTGGCAGCCCTATAGGTCTCTTGTGCTCAGCTTGACGCGTCTGCATATGCCACTCCCAATATCATGTCCTGCATCATCTGCCTTCATACTCTTCCACTAGGATTCCTTTCTCAAAATCGCATACTTCCTGGTGCTCTCATGGTAAATGCGAGAATTGAGCTCACGCCCTTCTGATAGGGTCTTATTGCGTGTGGCGAAGTCGAAAAGACTCACAGATGCAGTTCTTGTACCCAAGAATGCTTTGTTCGTCCTTACTGGCTCCTAGGCACTTGCTCTATGTCAGGAGCTCGCGTACCTCCTAAATCCCTGGGCAATGGCGTTGGGTTTCACGGATCCTATCCATGGGGGTGTAGTGCACACGAAGCTCTTTCAACAGGCAATGGGGTATCACCTCAAGCTATAACTCGTCTATGTCCTCTTGCAACTCCTTGGCAAGGCTATGGTGAACAAGGCATGACAATGGCTCTTGCGGTTAGGAGCATCAGCGACTTCATTAGCCTATTCTGGGTGGTAAGGGATCTCCACATCGTAGTCCTTAATCAAATCCAGTGAACGACGTTGCCTGATGTTCAGATCTTCCTGGGTGAAAAAGTGCTCCAGGCTCTTGTGATCAATGTAGAATTCACACTTGTTCCCAATCAGGTAGTGCCTCCAAATCTTCAATGCATGGATCACAGCTGCAATCTCGAGATCATGGGTAGGGTAACATTGTTCGTGCTCCTTAAGCTGATGGGAAGCATAGGCAATGACTTTCCCATTTTGCCTCAGAACATAACCAAGCCCGTGGCGAGATGCATCGCAATAGACCACAAGGTCCTGGGGTTATCGGGCAAGGCAAGAACAAGCGTCGTGGTGAGCTTCCCTTTCAAGGTCTCAAAACTCTATTTGCACTGGGGTGTCCATTTAGACTCCTTGGTCTTCTCTGGAAGGTTGATCCTGTGGTGAGTTGTCTGGAGAAGCTTTCGAAGAGTCAGTGGTACTAACCGGCCAATTCCAAGAAACCTCATGCATCGGTCGCATCTTGCGGTTGTTCTCTCTTCTCCATTGTCTTTGTGTTGGACAGGTCAACAGCTATTCTGATAGCGTTGACTACATGGCTTAGGGAATTGGCCTATTCAAGCCAGACTCATACTTGCTGAACTTGGCGTAGAGCTAATGCTTCTGTACCTTCTCCAATACTATCCTTAGATGCTGCTCACATCTGGTGACAAGAGTTTCCTCAGGTGTTGTCTTCTCCGTTGCTTCATCTGACGGTAGCCTGATCTAAGGTCAAACTTGGTGAAGTACTTGGCATTAAGCAGCCGATCTCGCTGGTCTCTATCCTTGGCGGGGGTACTTGTTCTTGGTGGCACGACACCTTGTTTCCTTATTTCCCTTTAGGCGTAGAGGGTTGCAATCACCTAATTGAGCTTGTATTGATCCGTGTGTTTGCTTACAAAGATCTTTTCCAAACAAAAAGGTACTGCTCATGCATCCTAGGGTAGCAAGGTGAGCTTAGCTACTAGGGTATCCCAAAGTAGCGATCCTTATAATCTACCTCTCTAGGGGTGGAGACACAAAAGGACTAGAACTGAGGGAAACCTCATATGGTAGTGTGCAGGTTTAAATCTCATACCGACTTGGTAATAAGTGCATAAAAAGATGCAAAACCAGATTTAAAACATCATTGCAGTGTTAGCTCCAATTATATGCACGTACCTTGTTCTATGTCGGGGATACCCTTAGCAGCTTGCTCAGCGAGATGCCAACGGGCGGCTCTTCATGCAGTATGGTTCATAGTACTCGGAGTAGAGCAAAATGCAGCCTTATGACCCTTTTGGAAACATCTAAAATAGGTAACTCTGTCGAGAGTTGGAGTGACTCTTGTGTTCTGTTCTTTGTTGTTGGAGACATCTTTAGCGAAACCGTGCGTAAGTTGCCAGCGGGCAGCTCGCGCATCATTGCGAACCTTCTTTGCTGAACCCCAGATCTTCTTGAAAGGAATCATAGCTGGTGATGCAATGTCAACTCTGACACAGTCGATAACTCTGTGGCCTGGTTGTTCGCATATAAAGCAAACGAGAAGGAACGCTACCTGTGTGTGTGGGTGTGGTAGCTCTCTCTTGGACAGACCTGGATCTTGTGACTGGGATGGCCACATCCATAATAGAAGAAAGGCACCTTTATTGTGGGAGTGCTTGCAGTAACCCCCCATGTGTTGGAATGCTGAAGGGGGCGGCTCTGGAAGGAGCTGCTCGTAGGGAGATCATGCATATGCGGTCGTTGCTGGACCGGGTGTTGATATGGTTCCTCAAGGCGACGCTTTATAGGGACGAGCGTGCCTGTCTCCTGGTGGGTCCTTTCTGACCTTAGTGCCTTGTTGATGGCCTCTTCAAGGGTGTGGCAAGCCCTTCTTGCGATAGCCAGGCTGTGGGGAACTCCCAGCCCCTGAGTGAAGTAATACACCTTATCCTTCTTGGTGGCCACCTCTCTGGGTGCACATACCGCATCAGGCGAAAGAAGCGGGTAGCATACTCGTGAATTGTGCCTGTTCCCTGCTTGTTGCTGTGGAACTCTTCTGCCAGAGTCTCTTCTGCTTCTGCTGTCACATGGTGCTCGTAAAAGGCCTTAGTGAACTCTTCCCATGAGATGTTGGTGGAGTCTTGGTGAGCAGTGCTGAATCCATTCCACCATGCCTGGGTGTTACCCCTGAAGTGGTGGGCTATGATCTTTGTCTGATCCTCCTTGGTGTAGATGGTTGATTTTAGCCACTCTATCATGTCATATAGCCAATTCATGGCGATGATAGGGTCACCGTCGGCGCCATCGAAGGTAGGAAGCTCCAACATGAGTGCACTAGCCAATTTTGACTGGAATTCTTCAGTCAAGGTTTCCAGGGGGCAAGTTTGCTAAACCATCACCCTAGCCAAAAGTGGTGGGGGTGGTGGAGAACGCTCCTCAACATGGGTCCTGACGGGTGGCGAAGTGACGATCTGATGTTCTTCCTTCTCTAGGTCAAATCCAATGGGGGTCCTATGTCCCATGTAGCTATGACTACCACCGTGTCCATGGCCCATGGCGGGCCCTGGGAGTGGTGCGTGGTGGCTCAGATGTGCTGAATGGCGGGCAGACATCCTGCTTCAAGATCACCAGACTTAGGAATAGGTGCAAGTGATATGAGTTATTATCAACTTTGCTAAGTAATTTAAATCGATTTAATTAATTTGAACATTTTTATCTATCCAACACTCATTCAAAGAAGCAATGAAAATCCATAAGATGCGATTAAAATTCGAGCATCCATTACATCAGGTTGGTTACACGGCGATGTCTCTAGCGGCTATGCTAAGAGACTCGTGGGAATTTCCGCACTACGCGCAGGTAGGCTTCAAAAGGGGAACAATACACTCTACTTCAGAAGTGAGTCATGTCTTCTTAGCCATTGCGGGGCTGTCTTCAGTTGGGCTACTCTGCATCAGCTGCGGATCACTGCTCGGGAGTTGAACCTAGTGGCACGAAGGGGAAGGAAATAGCAGCCATCTCCTGGAGCTGTGCGTCGATCTTGAGCATCCTCTGCACATACTTGCGGGCTTCTTCCCACTCTGGAGTAGGTTCTGACTTGGGCACAGGGCAGGTATCCATGTTGTGGCTGGTGGACCCTACCTTGAACTTCTCGGCGAGAGGCACCTTGCGATAGTGGGCAGGCAGTTGCATCTATACCTGCTCGTACTGCTAGATACGACGGGCATCAAACTACTTCCACTTCTCTAGTGTTGCTCTCATGACATCACGCAGATACACACAACCTTTCATGTACCTGGCAAGGTGTGCCGTGTTGGACCAGCTCCACTTCTTTAGCTTGGCCAACTCTTCCTCCTGGGCCTTCACCTTTGCTTCCAGCTCTGTGACCTGATGCTTGTAGTAGCGCTTGTCACCTTCCAGCACTAGGATGAGCTTATCCTGGGTAACCATGTGTTCCCCTGCGATTCTGAGCGTGCGATAATGCTCTCTACCCCATATGCTCTTGGTCTCAGCCCAATGATCTATGTCACCTCTGGAGATCAAGGGCTTGGGGTAGCGGTCCTGTCTTGAGGAGTTCATAGGTGTCTCTCATCACGATCCGGAGGGCGGCGCGTGCAGCAAGCTATGCGGCGTTGGTGATAATCCTGTCCATCTCACGGATGACGAAGGGCTTCAGTGTAGGTACATCATTGCACTCAATGATCTGGATCAACACCACGAAGCAATCCTCTGGTCCATTGGGTCCCATCTTGTGGTGGCAGATCTAGTGACAGTTTGACTTGGGGACACCAAGGTGCTGGAGCATCTCACGCAAGACCTTGGTGTAGTCTTGCTGGTACTTCTCATAGAAGGGAATCTCCACAAAGCTTTTCATCTGCATACAGAGCCAGGAAAGAAGTTAGAAGGTGAGTAAGAGAGGAGATGAGCCAAGCATAAAAGTGTTATGCAAGGTCGGTATATAACCGAAAGTGGTTCAAGATCTCGTAATCTATTGTCCAATCCTATGGGTCTCATCCTAGGGTCAAGCATGGCTCTGGTACCAACTGAAACATCCTCAATTTTCCACGAAGAGAAAATACACAGAATGAAGGATTTAATGATAGCCCAGGAGGTCCAAGCATCATCTTATCAGATACCAGTGGATTACAAAGCCATACATTAATTAAAAGAATTCAATAGAGGGTTTTACATAATTTATTACATCGGCACATGGCAGAATCATCAGAGTATCTAGCATCCAGAACAGCTGCGGAAGTAGAGGAATATTGCGGAAGCATCGTCTTTCACCATCTTGAGCGTAGGCACGAGACCATCTAATCCTCTCGTCCTTCAGGGGCATCGGCAAGCCATCATCCAAACCTGGATCCAAATTTTCAGTACATTTTGTACTGGCCACATCTCCCACCCTATGTTTTGCTTTTGCTATGTAGTATTTGGTGGGATGCAAAGGTTATAATCAAAGAGGCCTAACATATGGCTGTGGTTTCCTATGCAAGTAGTGACCAATATTATATAATATAGTTCATCAAGTTTTAACCCATCTCATCCACATATCCATCCCATCCCGACACCATCACACACATCTCACACTCTCGCACTCAGTCGACAGGTCCAACTCCCTCTCGGAGCTTGTCTCAGCGGCTCACAGCCGGAAGCGTAACACCAGGGGGAGAATAGAAGGACTCATCTCACTACTCTCGAGAAGCGTAGGTCGAGGGAAAGGCCATACCGAGGCCGCGGACTATATATAGATTCACAACTCTGCAGAGTGTGTACTCCCGTAACCACAAGATCACCATCGTCGGTGGTGCGCTCCGCCTAGGCTGATTCTAGCTGCTTTCTAACCGGTGCGATGCCACCCTACCACTCAGTACTAGGACACCCTGAAATACCACCGGAACACTGATAGGTACACCGGCACAATGAGACTGTGAGGCGTAGTTACCCGGGCCACCAAGGTAACTTTGCAGGTTTAAGGAGGGTGTGGGACCCAATGCTCGTACCTCCTGACACTATCTGCTAACAACCTAGTAGTAGTGGCACTGTCCTAGTTAGTCAGACATCCGTCCCCCGCCCATACAGGGGCGAGTGGTGAGCATGTAGGTCCCAAGGTTCCGGTCCTCAAGAGATATCAGGTCCTAGGGGATCAGATAGGATTATCTTCTCATAGGGACTACAGTAGTCCGTGCTACAACATCACCTCCTACCCGGGGCTTCGTTCCATGAAGGCTCTCACCCCCAGGATCACCATATACCTCACAATGTATTCGCCACAGATACCTTACATAGGGATGCCCAGAACAGACCCCCCAGCAAGACTCGCCCTCATGGCTCGTCATAGAATCCTGTCCGATCGACTCAAACCCTCACCACACACCCAAGACTCACGCAACACTCTTCCCGAGTAAAGTGGCACCACGTGCCTTAACCATATATCATACCATACTCTCCACCACGCATTGCATCACAAATATAAGCACAGTAGAAGTAAAGCATCATAAGTAAATAAGCATGCGTCTAGCCTATCAGCGGGTGTGCAAGGGTAAGGTTGCGACAAGGTAAAGGCTCATCAAGCAATTCTACCATGCAACCTATCATCAGGTGATATTCATAAATAAGCACTAGCAAACTAGATATTATGGCATGCGTAATAGGATTCTATGAGGTTGGGTGGGGTGTGGCACCTGAATAGCTATCACTCAAGTCCTCCTTCAAGTCCTTGACATGCTCCTAGTCCTCCTCTTCGGGCAACCCCTTCGTAGGATCTGAAATCAAGACATAATGGTCACGGGAGCGACCCCTATAGACTAACACAAGGAACCAAATGAAATCCAATAACTCCAAATGTAATCATACATAAGCCTATGACGTAGAGCTCATTTTTATGAAAATTTGGATACTTGGTTTGTATTTTTCAGAGTTCATATGAATTAGTTATGAATTTCTGAAGTTTAAATCATTTTCTGAAAAAGAAAAGGCTGATTAAAGCAGGGGCTAACACGTGGCGCAATCTAGCTGGTCCATGTGGCACTGCAGGTCCAGCAGTGGTGGCGCAGGGCTGACGTCATGCTGACATCAGTGCTAGCAGGTGGGGCCGACTGGCTTAGTCACTGACATGTGGATCCTAGGTCAACGGTCAACGACAGGTGGGACCCAGTCAATGGTGAACCATTGAGCGATCAATGATCAACTTCTACCGGGCCTAAACTAGGCCTAGACGGGCTGGATCTGGGCCGGGTTGGGCTGGCCCGGCCCGGACCCGTGTCGGCACGAGGAACGGCCACGTGGCGGTTCTGGGTCCTTTCGGCCGTGGTCTACGGCCCATGCCTGCGCGGACTTGGTCCATGGTGGACCGAGGACATCGAGTCCATGTGGCCTGCTATGGTTGGCCCAGCGTGGAGTCCAGGTGGACCCGCGGACTGGGTCCACACGGGGAAATTCCCCATCCCTTCGCGTGCACGCGGCCGGACGTGGCGGCTCGGCTAGACCTTGCCGGCGGCGAGCGGCGCGGCACTCTCGGTCGGCTCGAGCGGATAGGGCTGCGGCTATGGCTGCGCTAGGATGCGGCGAAGCTACTGGAGGGGCCCAGGCGGGCTCGCGGGTCCTTGGCTCGCCGGCGTACCTGTGGCCGCGGCGGACGGCGAGGCACGGCTGCGGGACGAGGCAACGCGCGTGGAGCTGCTTTGGCTAGCGTCCTGGGTTCACGAGGCGAAGGCGAGTGCAGCAGCGAGGTCCGAGCAGCCTCACGGGGCACGGCCTCGCCGGCGCACACATGGCGGCGGCAGACGGCAGGGGCGCGGCGATGGGGCGCAGCAGCGGCTGAGAGGCCGCATTGACTCGCGCAATGGGTCCACGAGGTCAAGGCGAAGATGGCAGTCAACATTAATTTGGCCGCGGGGCTCCTAGCGAGGCGGACGGCAGCGGTGACCCGGTGGCGACGAGCCCCGACGGCGGCGACGATCTCTCCGGCAGGGCTCCTTTTCGGGCGCCATCTTCTTGTTCTACATCCGATTGGAAAAGCTGGGATCTCCAAGACCTAGCTAACGCAGTGGGCGGGGCACGACGAAGACGCACATGGCGGTGAACGCCACGGCGGTGCTCCGGTGGCCGGAGTCCGAGGAGACCAAGGGCGGCAAAGCGGCGCGCCCTCACTGTAGTCCATGCGGCTCCAAGGATGTTGTCATTATGGCGCTCTACGATGCGGCAGACCTACTCGTGAAGTTAATGAAGGGAGAGGTGGTTGGAGAGAGTAGGAACGCGGCGGTGCTCGGCCGGCGGCCATGGAGCGGGCGGAGGTGAACTCATCTTGCGCGGCCGTGGACAGAGGCGAAGCAGGTCACGAGGTGGCGAGCTTGGTGAAGGGGAAGTAGAGTTGGGGCGTCGAGCCGATCGTGCGGTGCTCCAGTATCCTCCTCTGGTGTGCGGACAGTAGAGGCGGCCGCAGCGCACTTGGCTCTGGCTGACGGCCCCTACCCCGCTTACTTCCTGTCCTCACTTCTCTTCTTCTCCTCAGTAGCAGCGAGTGTAGGCACGGTCGGGGTGACTGCGCAAGCACAGGAAACCCTAGCGGCCCGATGCTCCTCCATCTTATAGCCATGGCGGGTGTCGACCGACTGTGAGGATGGGAGATGCCCATCGGGCGGCTGTGCGCGGTCACGGTTAGGGTTTACGTTTGGATGAGCACTGAGGCGGATGGACGACATTCGGAGTGCGGCGACGGGTCACGGGCGTGGACCAACAGCGAACGCAGGCATTCCTACTTTTGGAAGCACGGACAGGACGGGCGAGAAGCAGAAATGGCAAAAGGGGGAGATGACAAGCGGGCCCTGGCTGTCAGCAGCAGAGCGGCTAGTGCGCGGTGCACGGGCGCTGAGAAGGCCCTTACTGGGCCGCTTGGCCAGCTGCGCCACAGCAGTGCGCGCGCGTGTGCGAGCTGCGGGGCGCGATGCCAGGCCCTTGCTAGGCCGGCTGTGAGTCGTGCGCGGGCGAACGGCGGGTGCAGGGGAAGCAGGACGGCTGGGCAGCTTGCTGGGCCACGTCGGCCAGCTGGGCCGCGGGCGAGCGGGCAGGTGCGCGGGCCAGGCAGGCCGGCTGGGCTGCAGCGGCTGCAGGCCAGTGCTGGGCTGCTTGCTGGCCTTGGGCCGCTTTGCTCTTTTCTTTTATTTCTTTTTCTACTTCTTTTCTAATTTGCTTCCAAGCCATGCCATGATCAAATTAATCTATCCGAGTTAATGACCATGACACAAGTGTCATGGTAGGTCCACTAGGGTCTCAAGGTGGTTTGGTTACCATGCCAGGGTTAGTATACTTATATATATGCATGTGATAGATATGTTGTATAAAGGTTATTGATTTATTAGCAATACATAAAATCAATAAGAGGCCAATCATACTCTTGTAGTTAAGATGCAAATGCTTTAACTAACATTGGTGCTACTTGTGCAACTATGGGATGTTTTCCTATATGACACGCACCAGACATGGGTATACTTTAGAAAAATTTTTGATAGTTCGTATTTTTGGTGTTTGGATTTTTAGGGATGTTACAACTTGTTTTGCAGGGCTTATACAGAAATACACCTAAAGTGGGCCGCAAGTAGAAAAATATAAAAGAAATATCTAATCCCACTTTGGCCCTTATCAAAACAAGATTAAGATGGCCTAATCATTCATCATGCTTGGGCCAAGGGCCAAACCAAGTCTGGTCCACCATGCAACCCAGGCCCAGACTCAGAAGGCCCAGTCGCCAAAGCCCAGAAAAGAGGAGGTTGAACTAAAACCCACATCAAATTAGCCCAACTCAGTGAGTGCACCACATGGACCAACTCAGGATACCGAAGGAAGCACGTCCACCAAAATTAGGCCAGTTTGGCTCCAGACCCCTGTCTGCGCGACCGGGGAGGGGCGCGCGCCCGACTTTTGGGTCTAAACCAGCCCAACTTTGGTGAGGCGGTCCAAACTGACATGGGGAGGTCAATTCTGGTGTGCACTCCATATGGAAGGTGCGAAACCGCCCTATGGAGGTTGGTTTGCTCCTTTCTATGTGGGGATGGCACATTTCCAAGGACCCCCTCCTCTCCACCTATAAAAGGAGGGCCATTCCCCTCTCATTTCATCAACACACCAAGGGAGAAGAGCACCACACTTGAGCATCATTCCAAAGGGGCTATGCCCTACTAGCTACTAGAGTTAGAAAGAGAGATGTGAGGAAAGAGAGCCGGGAAGTATCGGGCTTGTTGGTGTCTCCTCGAGCTTGTAGCTCTACGAGCAAGTACTTGGCTCCTTCACTGGATCTTGGCTAAGTAAATGTTCATGTTTCTTATAGTCTGATAAAAGTCCTTTGTTTAGCTTAGCTTTACCTTCTATTTACTTGCAGGATCGATGCCGTACTTGTGGCGGGTGCTCTACTAGAAGGAGCCCAGGAACGGGTACGCCTTGATATCACACTAGAGTAGTGGTTGACAGCTTAGACGTGGTGTCTAGGCTCGAGGCTACTGTCGGTTGCACCTTTCTCGTACGGTTGAGGTGGTAGGCGGTGGGGAGTGACCTTGTCCCATCTGTTCTTTGTAATCCCCCACATCCGGGATTGGAGTAGAGCAGTACGCGAGTTTTAACCTAAGATAGCCAAAAAATGGAGGATCATTAATGTCACTCACACTTGGAGAAACTGAAACTCTTCCAACCAAGATAGCCAAGAATCAGAGCTGGAAGTCAGATCATATTCAGCGCTGCCAGAAGAGTGGAGAAATTCCAGTAGAAATTTGTGCACTAACAACGAAGATGTATGTATTATTGGAGTGGCTTGATAGAAGGGATAATTATAAAAGAGATTGTCTAGCCATCCAAGATGCATTCGATGTTCAGAATAGATGTGGAAAGTATTTGGGGATGGAATTCTCAGATGATCAAGAAGATGCAAACACTATGAACAAGTCTACATCAAGAGAGCAAGGATGGAATCAGAAGGAACCTACTTACCAAGATAAGTATTTAGGCAATCATTTCGAACATTTACCCTTGAGGAATTTAATCTTAGAACAGGCTAGACTTAATGATAATATTATTAAAAGGCTTTCTTCTAACGATAGAATCTTAGAGGATATAAGTGCTAAATGATAGAATCTTAGAGGATATAGTGCTAAATTAGATGACTTTTCTTCTACCATAAAAGATCAACTTTATCTCATTTTGAGCAAGATAAGGAGTCTATAGGTGCAGCCTGGGCCAGGTTTACAATGTTATTACATGCCGGCCTAGATCTATCTTTACCCGATAGCATGCAATTGCATCTCTTTTATTCGGGTCTAGACATAGATGCTGCCCTATGTCTTGACACGGCTGCCGAAGGGATGTTCTCACATAGAACCACGATGGAACAGAGGAAAATCCGCGATCACATCCTAGGGAAGCACGCTTCCCCCGTAGTGGAAACCAAAAATGTCCAGCCCATAGTCATGTCAAGTGTGGGGGAGCCCCCGTTTGTCAAATCCAACCACATACCATCCATAGGTTTGACTCACGAGCCCCCACCTGAACCACGAACACCAAAGTAGAAAATTCTTCATCCTTCAGAGTTCTCGATCAAATTCAAGGATTCTGGTAAAATCTCGAACAATTCTTGGCACGAAAAGGATACATTTCCTTCTAAGGAAATCTCCCCTAACATGGAGCCATCAAAAGAATGGTTGTTGGAAATGAAACGTTCTTCTGAAGAAATTTAGATTCTTTCACCTTCCATGACTATATCTTGTTTTTTTGCAGGAACTTCCATAGATGCCCTACACAACATCAACGTCGGCGCTAATATCATGTCACAGTTCCTTGCAAAAGACCTTTTGGGTAATGTGCCACTAGTGCCGACCGACAAACTCTTCAAAAGCTCGTCAGGGTTCATCATTGAGTGTTGTGGGATTGCTAGGGCCATGCCAATAGAAATTCATGGTGCCAAGGTTTGCATAGACTTCCACGCCTTTGCCATCCTTGAGTTTGATCTCCTTATAGGTTGTCCCTTGGATGAACTTTTCAATGATAAATCTTCCCAAGGGAGCCCTAATGAGATGTTTAGGAAAATCGCTTCCATCACTCACCTTGAAACTCCAATGGTGGAGCACCTTCCTAAACATAACCCGTTCAAGGAGGCAAAATTTAGTTCTCCATTCATTCCTCATCCTTGTGAAATAGAACGCCTATCATCGCCCTCGCTCGAACGTAAGCCATGTCCCTCTGACCATGGAAATGTTGCTCTTGAATGTGGTCAAGATGCAACATTAGTTCCACACGAAAAATTCCATGCAATGGACATGCCTGAAGCAGTAACCCTAGAGACAAAGCATAGAGTTGCCAATGAGCATGTTGAATTCTCTTTTGAGACTTCTCTTGATTCATGCTCACTTTGAGGTCTCTAGAGTTAATTCTGTTTCTAACCTTATGCCCCTACGAGGATCTCAACCACCTCCTGCTCTTTGTTTCTAAGCTATTTAAGAGGTTCGTTGTCGATGCCTATGTTTATCATAAGCATTCAAGATCTCGTAGTAGCACAATGGTGCTTACCTTGCAGCTTGAATATTAATGCCTATGCTTGGTGGTAAACTTGGGAACTACACTACCATTGATAGCTACAAGATGAAGTTCCCATGGTCAAGCTTAAGACCATAACTTAAGCACTGTCGAGAGATACCCCGTATTATCTTAAAAAACTTAATAGTTTTAATAATATTATGATTCTTTTGATTACTATCATTTAAAAAAACTTTACTTTTCAATAAAAGCAAGGACATGTTTTTGAGTTAGTATGCACCCTCGGGTATTTCTGTTGCTAACCATTTCAGGATGAGAAAGCATGGGGCATACAACGCTTCAAAAGAAGCTACATCATCCAAAAACCTTAATGTTCTTAGGTGATGGAACACACTTCAAAAGGAGACCCTGACTCTACACTTGACTTTTACACAAAAGTACAAGTGTGGTGGAAGAGGGTAAGAATTCTGAGTTCCACACACACCAAGGATCATCTTAAAAAAAAGATGATGTCAGCCTCGCCTTGCTGAAAAAAAGAGAGGAAGAGAATTGGAAAAAACTTATTATTGAAAAAAATAGAAATGGTGATTAAAAAAAGAGGAAAGAAAAGGGGACAACTAGAAAAAAAGAGATTAAAAAAGAGAGTCTCCCTCTTCTGGACCTTTGCAATACCAAGGCCCATGCAGTGGTACAAAACTTCCATTCACACATGCTGCAGGTAAATATATTCAGGTATGCAAAGGTAATAAATGTTTACCAACCCCTTTGCTCATATTTTTCTCCATGAAAATACATATCATGCTTTCTATGCTATGTTATATGCTTTGGTTTGGGTGTATTCATATACAGTACATATACAGTACATCCATAGGTCCTTTTAAATTAAGCATGATGCTTAGGTTAAAATGGCCTTCTTTGATCAAAGTTTGACAAGGTGTTGAAATTTGATTAATGAACTTTGAGCTGTTAACATAATCAATGAAAGTAATCTGATAGGGAGATAAACCAAGGCATATCTTTCTCTCTACCTTTATCTTGGCCTTGTTTGAGTTTAAAGAAAAAGTTGCGAACAAGTTTTCAATAATAATAAATAAAGCTAATAAGTAATAAATAAAGAATAATAATAATAATTTTCTTTCTCCCTAGTTTTATAGCCAGTAGAGCCTTTTTGTTTCTCTTATTTTGTTTTCTTTCTATAAAATTAAAGCAGGTACAAAAATAAGTGTGGGGGAGATCTCTCAAGCATACCTAACACATCTTCAAGATCTCCTCTGCACGTTGCACAACATCGTGTGACTCATCACATGGAAGGACAAAGACACATGACTTCCATTAACTCCTTCACTTCAATGGTGGTTTGTGCAACTCTACCTCACATCTTCTGAATTTACTTTGAAAAAAATAAATTGATTAATTTAAAAGGGCAAATCTTTCTGGCACAACATCTCCATGCTATCCTTTGATAAAAATTTGCATACTCCTTATTCCTCGCCAATATTCCTATAACTTGTGAACAACTATTGTCTAAGTAATTGGAGTATGTGATATAGCTGGATGATTTGAACCTTGCTCTTTTTATGAAGGACTTGGGATTTATTTTATAAAATCAAAATGCAATAGCATGCTCCTCAATGATAATGAATTTCCTACCAAGGCCATATGACATGATTCATTTATGCAAACCTTTAGTCATATGCCACTTGTAGGATCATTGAGTTTGGTCAAATTGTTGTGACCTATGTGAGATTATTGTCATGCACCCATGATTGAGATTCACATGCACCCACAAATAAAATGCCGACTCTTACACTAAGAGTTGTGCACAACATGCACCCTTTCGTCCACCAAAAATGCCAACTCTCACCCTGAGAGTTGCACACTCTTCCACCAAATAAAAATACCGACTCTTACCCTGAGAGCCGCGCATTCGCTATCCATCACATGATTACTCCTCGCATTCCGTCATGACATCTCTCCATTCAAGGTTTTCATAAGAAGAGATATGGGCTATGTAAAGAAAAAATCTATATATATGCCAAGGGGCATGAAAAAAAGAAAATAAAGAAAGAAAAAACATACATGCCAAGAGGCATGATAGAAAAAATCCAAGCAATAAACAACGGGAAAATCCAAAGGCCCGTTCAAAAAAATATGAATAGTTACTTTTATAGCCCATACTCTTCAAAGTTTCATCCATCTACCAATAAAGAGAGTCATGATGCTTGGAGTACCAAAAATATTTAGGATTAGGAATCATTATCTTTTCCACACACTTGCACATCTTAATCAAGGTGTATGACTTGTATCTCCATGTGGTTCCGTTTTTGACTTGACAATATATATGATGCAAGTATGCCCACTTTCATACCTACCCAAAACTCCACTCAAAAGCTTTAGAGATAGGTTATGAAAAGAAGGCAATTTCAAAATGCCTTGGTAAGGAATCAGACACATATATGAGTGATTTGAGAGTATCATTTGAGGAGCAAGGCTATCTTTTCTTTTTCAAAAATCTTATAAAAACCCAAGTTTCTGAGCTGACTGATGCAAGGGGATTTGAATCCATGTTGTTCCATTATTCAATTACCCAAGACAATGTGGTAGACAATTTGAAGTTCACAAGTGCAGGTGAAGCTTGGAATATCTTGTATGCAGGTTATATATCAAGGAGATGACCCATCTTAGTCCTAAAACTTTACTCGAGGATGAGCAAAGGGCTAAGTGTGGGGGAGTTATTGGCGGTGCTTAACTCACTTTTTATACCACCAATAAAAATATAAAAGAAACACCAAGCTTAGTGAATAGGACTCATTGCTAACAACTTCCACAAGTTTTGGTGTATCACTTGTTTTGCAGGGCTTATACAGAAATACACCTAAAGTGGGCCGTAACTAGAAAAATATAAAAGAAATATCTAATCCCAATTTGGCCCTTATCAAAACAAGATTAAGAAGGCCTAATCATTCATCATGCTTGGGCCAAGGGCCAAACCAAGGCTTGTCCACCATGCAACCCAGGCCCAAACTTAGAAGGCCCAGTCGCCAAAGCCCAGAAAAGAGGAGGTTGAACTAAAACCCACGTCAAATCAGCCCAACTAAGCGAGTGCACCACATGGGCCAACTCAGGACACCGAGGGGAGCACGTCCACCAAAATTGGGCCAATTTGGCTCCGGACCCCTGTCCGCGCGAAGGGGGAGGGGCGCGCGCCCGACTTTCGGGTCTAAACCGGCCCAACTTTGGTGAAGCGGTCCAAACCGACATGGGGAGGTTGGTTCTGGTGTGCGCTCCACATGAAAGGTGCAAAACCGCCCTATGGAGGTCAGTTTGCTCCTTTCCATGCGGGGATGGCACATTTCCAAGGACCCCCTCCTCTCCACCTATAAAAGAAGGGCCATTCCCCTCTCATTTCATCAACACACCAAGGGAGAAGAGAACCACACTTGAGCATCATTCCAAAGGGGCTATGCCCTAGTAGCTATCTAGAGTTAGAAAGCGAGATGTGAGGGAAGAGAGCAGGAAAGTGTCAGGCTTGTCGGTGTCTCCCTGAGCTTGTAGCTCTACGAGCAAGTACTTGGCTCCTTCATGGGATCTTGGCTAAGTAAGTGTTCGTGTTTCTTATAGTCTGATAAAAGTCCTTTATTTAGCTTAGCTTTACCTTTTATTTACTTGCAGGATCGATGCTGTCCTTGTGGCGGGTGCTCTAGTAGAAGGAGCCTGGGAATGGGTACGCCTTGATATCACGCTAGAGTAGTGGTTGATAACTTAGACGTGGTGTCTAGGCTCGAGGCTACCTTCGGTTGCACCTTTCTCCTACGGTTGAGGTGGTAGGCGGCGGGGAGTGACCTTGTCCCATCTGTCTTTTGTAATCCCCCATGTCTGGGTTTGGAGTAGAGCAGTACGCTAGTATCACTTGGCAGACCAGGTGCGATCCGGTGCCCAAAGTGAGTAAGTAGGGGTTTTGCGACGTTATCCTTAGGATCCTAAAGGCTATAGAATCCGTCTCTACCCCTTTCTTTCTCTACCCTTGTGTTGTTCCTCGGGCAACCTAGCTAGGAGAAATACCACCGTTCCCTGTGAAAAATACGATACCCTGAATACTTTCGGGTGAAAGCTACAACGGTACTCCGTGCGCATGCGAATTTATCTGCTTACGCTAAGAAATACCAACAAGCTTTCTGACACCGTTGCCAAGGAACGGTTGCTATTTTCTTTAAACCTAGTTCGTCCTCATACCTGTTTTATAAAAAAATATTTTATATTTTATTTTATAAAACAAAATATTTATCCTATCCGATCCTTTCACCATGAAGCCATATTCAAATACAAATCTTTTTGCTTCAAAGGGGGAGTTCTTGGAGCATCCATCTATTTCAAAAACAGACTTTTCATCTAGCCATGAACTCCACCCAAGATTTAAAGCCACGGTTCGGGCAAATCCCTTCTTTGGTTGTGACAATAAAGATTCGTTTGACCACTTGTGAGAATTCGAGGAATTATGTTCATGCCTAAGCATTCCTGGTATGACACAAGAAACTCTTAAGTGGAAGTTGTTTTCATCCTCCCTCAAGGGGGAGGTGAAGCAATGGTTCACTAATGTCGTAGGAAGTATGAATGGGGACTGGGAAGAACTTAAAGACAAGTTTTGTCTTACATTCTTTCCTATGTCCCGTATCAACTCTCTACCTAGGGCAATCCTTGATTTTAAGCAAGATAAGGAGTCTATAGGTGCAGCCTAGGCCAGGTTACAATGTTATTACATGCCGGCCTAGATCTAGCTTTACCCGATAGCAAGCAATTGCATCTCTTTTATTTGGGTCTAGACATAGATGCTGCCCTATGCCTTGACACGACTGCCGAAGGGATGTTCTCACATAGAACCATGATGGAACAGAGGAAAATCCTCGATCACATCCTAGGGAAGCACGCTTCCCCAGTCGAAGAAACCAAAAAAGTCCAGGCCATAGTCATGTCAAGTGTGGGGGAGCCCCATTAGTCGAATCCAACCACATACCATCCATAGGTTCGACTCATGAGCCCCCACACGAACCACAAACACCGAAGGAGACAATTCTTCATCCTTCAGAGTTCTTGATCAAATTCGAGGATTCTGGTTAAACCTCGAACAATTCTTGGTACGAAAAGGATACATTTCCTTCTAAGGAATTCTCCCCTAACGTTGGAAATGAAACGTTCTTCTGAAGAAATTCAAATTCTTTCACCTTCCATGACTATATCTTGTTTGTTTGGAGGAACTTCCATAGATGCCCTGCACAACCTCAACATCGGCGCTAATATCATTTCATAGTTCCTTGCAAAAGCCCTTTTGGGTAATGTGCTGCTAGTGCCAATCGACAAACTCTTCAAAAGTTCATCAGGGTTCATCATTGAGTGTTGTGGGATTGCTAGGGCCGTGCCAATAGAAATTCATAGAGCCAAGGTTTGCATAGACTTCCATGGCTTTGCCATCCTTGAGTTTGATATCCTTATAGGTTGTCCCATGGATGAACTTTTCAATGATAAATCTTCCCAAGGGAGCCCTAATGGGATGTTTAGGAAAATCGTTTCCACCACTCACCTTGAAACTCCAATGGTGGAGCACCTTCCTAAACATAACCCATTCAAGGAGGCAAAATTTAGTTCTCTATTCATTCCTCATCCTTGTGAAATAGAATGTCTATCATCGCCCTCCTCTCCACCTATAAAAGGAGGGCCATTCTCCTCTCATTTCATCAACACACCAAGGGAGAAGAGCCCCACACTTGACCATCATTCCAAAGGGGTTATGCCCTAATAGCTATCTAGAGTTAGAAAGCGAGATGTGAGGGAAGAGAGCGGGGAAGTGACGGGCTTGTTGTTGTCTTCCCGACTTGTACCTCTACGAGCAAGTACTTGGCTCCTTCATGGGATCTTGGCTAAGTAAGTGTTCATGTTTCTTATAGTCTGATAAAAGTCCTTTGTTTAGCTTAGCTTTACCTTCTATTTACT
>CM041642.1:34816384-34833510 GCA_023333625.1 Bothriochloa decipiens | reverse complement strand
GTTAGGCGGTGTGATAAGTTTTAGAAAGGACTATTCACCCCCCTCTAGTCTGCCATCTCGACCTTTCAGTGGGCCCGTGTGGCATCCTTCACCACCCAACGCGTGGGACCAGAGCGTCATTTACCTAGGACCCACAACTGGGGATCCTTCTCTGTTCACGTGGGACCACCCTTATCTCACAGACATGTGGGACCACCATTCTCCGACCAACGTTGAATTTGACAAAAACATTGGGCTTTCTAGGATTCAAAATCGGGACTTGGCATAAAGACGTGAAGGTCTTTGCCACTACACTAAGCGACTGTGTGTGTTCTCATCCCCTTGGAGCCTTTATATAATGTAAGTACATTTTATGTTCTCTTATATCTTATATCTATATATATGGGATATATTATATCCCCTGAAAGTGGAAAAATATCTGCCTATTGGACTTGCGGCAGAGTCAGAGGCGGCAGCGAAGGATCCCTGGTGTGCTGTGGTGGCTCTGGCATCCATTTGGAATCAGGCGGCGGGGCTTTGCCGGTGGAGCATGGCGGCATTGGCGTCTGCGTCGCTTGTGTGTCGTGGCGGAGGCATCAGATCTGATTTGCAGGTCTCCTTTCTTCGCTTTTTACTGTTCGTTCTTCATGTTTGTTTTGCCTCAACATGGATCTACTACAGGATTTGGGGATTTTGCTTAGATATATCACCTTTGATGCATACCTCCATATCCCTTAATTTTAGATAGATGCGTGACGAGGAATGGTTCTGGTAGTCCCTGTAGCACATGGCTATTGGATTTGTTAGGAGGCAGCAAATCAGTGCCACTAATCTTTCAGCTACACTTGTTGCTACGCATGCTGCAGATTCGAGATGAAAGTGCTGTTTCACGGCCGCAGGCAAGGGGTTTTCCACAGCTGGGCTGACTGCCAGGACCAAGTTCATGGGTTATCTGGTGCTTCATATAAAAAGTACAACTCCTATGAAGATGCAGTTGCTGCCTTCAACTAAGAGCAAACAACTCAAATCTACCCTTGACTGCTGATGATGACATCTGTCATCAAAACCCAATACCTGCTCCACCCTCTTTCTCCTTCAAAATTGTTATAATAGTCATCGTGGTTATCCATGTCTAGAACATATGGAAGAAGCTAAGCTCATGTACTGACTGTTAGTGTGATTGTTACACTTGATCTAGCTAAATTTGTAATGGTATTGTAAGTGTGATGCTTAGACTTGATTTACCCAAAGTTGTAATGGTTACAGCTCCATTAACTGCTATCCTAGTTTTTGTTATATATATCTATGTGCTGCTATTCTAAATTTTGACGAGCTCGTACCATGGAAAATTTTAATGGTTGTTAAAGCTGCTTTTCTTTGGATATAAATGCGCAATAGCAATTCAACCCCATGGTTCCTCGATCCGTTCTGCATAACGATGTGGTGAGATTTGCTCCTCGCTGCAATGTGGGAGCCAGCAGGTAGGCGAATGATTTTTTGTATCGGTGCATACTGATTGATATGACAATCAAAACTGATCAACCCATTATTATTTGTCCTATGAGGTCAATTATGTAGCAGTCGGACTTTCTACATTAGCGGATATGAATTGCCAGGAGCCAACACTTGGGACATAGGATAGTCCGACTATTTCTCTTTTGTGTACTATTGATGGTAGACAACTCATAATTTTAACCGTCAACTAAAACATGAAAATGGATCTATAGGCAAAAACCTGGTAGATATAGGGTTATCACTGATAGAATTCCATGAGTTTTGGTAAATATCTATTTCTGTAGGGTATTAGCTGAAAACTACCAAATAAGGTCCATATGTCGGGATTACATAGAGATAAAGGATGAACGTGTACATAGGAACAATCTAGAAGACTCAGAAAGCCACCCCTTGCAAGCTAGGGCCCACCTGCCAGCATGGCTGGGCGGGCGCCCAGGGGCAGGGGCGGCCGCCTAGAGCTCTCCACCAATCAGGTGGAGGCTCGCGGATCCTGCCTCCACCGACTTTGGGGATGAATATTAGCCGTCTATGTGGTGCATCCTAGAGGGATATATAAATAGGGCCCCTAACCCCTGGATCAATGCCAATTCAGAAACCCTAATTCAAATTTTCTAGAAAGAATTAGCCAGAGAAGGGTCCCTTGAATGGATCTATCTCTTTAGGGTATTAGCAACAAGAGAGATTGAGAGAGTATAGGGTGGAGGTAGAATTGGAGGAAGCCCGGCCTGTCGGTGTCTCCTCTCCAGTTGTACTTATGGGATCAAGTCTCCTAACCCAAGACTTGGTTCTAGGATCATTCGGTAATTTGACTTTTAATACTAGTGAGTTCATTGTTCTTATTGTTTTTTGGTTTACGAGTTTACTTTATTTGCTTCGCGTAGGGAATAGAGTAATTGTTCGTAGCGTAAGCGTGGTGCTTGGGCTAGGAATACTCATTGATACTCCGTATCTGACCAGATTTGTGGTAGCAGTGGGGGAAATGACAGTCCCATTGGTGTCTCCGTAATCCATGTCCCGTCAGGAGGTTTGGTAGGAGTTAGTGTGCCGGGGTTAAGCATTCTCTGAGGTGTCTCTTTTCCCTAGGTGCCCCCTTAGAACAATAATCGCAAAGCTTGCCATAGGTAATAGGAAGACTGATGGAGTAATCCTCTCTATATCGCTTAATTCTCGCTAGCTTGCCTTGCAGCCTAGGGGTAGTAGTTAAGACCAGGTTAGTCTTTTACATGTTTTCTCCTAGCGGATAAACAAATACGATACTCTGGATTTATCTCCTGGGTGAAGTGCTCACCGATATCTGTGCGCTTGCGGATTATTTCTCTTAGATTCTTTCGTGTGCGTATCTAGTATCAACAAGCATTTCTAGCGCCGTTGCCCGGGAGAAAGACGGTCTGCTTAGATAACCTAAGTCTTGCTCTACCTTGTACCTATACTTTTATCTTTTTCTGTTATGTCACCTTTTCTTCATCTTATCTTTTTCTATCCTTATGGATAATTTAAATTCCATTCCTATCATTCAAGAACTTGATGAATCTTTGGCCTCATCCTGGAATCGTTTCACTACACTTTTAGCATCAGGCCCGGACCTTAGTCTACCAGACCCTATTCTGTTATAGCACTTTTACATAGGTCTGTGTAGAGATAGTAAAAAGCTGCTCGACACAACTTCTAGAGGATCTTTCCTACATGTCTCCTCTGAGAAAGCAAGATCAATCCTAGATCAAATCCTATCTGCTGAATTAGATTACCTTCTAGAAGTAGAGCCAGAACCTCAAGTGGCTGAAGCCAACTCTTTGCCAGATATACCACCTACTTCAGCTAGCTCATGTCTTGAGCAAGAAAAGGAAGAAATATGCTAGAAATAAAACCTGATCTCTTTTCCGATTTTGGAAATGTTTCGAATTATCATTCTGTGAAAAAAAACACAGAGTAAGCATCATCTTAGAGAGTATTTTAATGTCTTTAAGGACATTTCCTTAGGAAGGACCTCAGGAGTTTTAGTATCTATTATGAGCAATGAATGGTTAGAAGAATCAGAGCTTTCCTCTGAAGTAATCCATTTGGATTCATCTTCTCTTCCGATTCGTTGCATAATCAATACAGATCAAATAGATGCTCTCTACAATCCAGTTGTGGGTATAAATATCATGTCTGTGTCACTTGCACAATATTTATTGAAGACATGACATTAACCCCAATAGTGAAATTTATGAGATGTCTTGACATATCATCCCTAGTCTAGGAATTCTATATGTCCTACCAATCCAGGTAGAAGGAACCCCAGTGCATTTGAACTATTATATCTTTGACACATGGGACCTTGACCTGTTGATAGGACAACCATTTAGAAGACTTCTCTATGAAGGGCAAACCGGGAGGACTAAACCTTGTCCACAATATGATCCATTGGAGGACTTTAGAGCCGCCTCTTTAGACTTTTTAGCTAAACCAGAATTAGAAGATGAAGCAAGATTCTTCATAGAAGAAGAAGCTGACCCTTTTGAGAATGAATCTTTAGATGAGTTTGCAGTGCCACCTAAACCTCCTATTGAGCTTAAACCTTTACCATCCGGTCTTAGATATGCTTTTCTAAGCGATGATCTAGAGACTCCTGTTATTATAAGTGATAATCTCACTCAGTAGTAGACTCTCCGCCTAATGGCTGTCTTAGAAAAACATCACTCAGCCTTTGGCTACTCACTCCAAGACCTTAAAGGAATTAGTCTTCACTTTGCACCCATCGCATTCTCACAGAAACTAACATTCCACCTTCTAGAGAACCCCAATGTAGACTCAATAATGCAATGAGGGAGGTTGTTAAGAAGGAAATTTTAAAGTTTTTGAACACTTGGATTATATATCCTGTGCCACACAGTGAGTGGGTAAGCCCTGTCCAAGTTGTGCCTAAAAAGAAAGGCATAACTGTTGTCGAAAATGAGAAGAATGAGTTGATCCCTCAGCGAACCGTCACAGGATGGCGAATGTGCATAGAATATAGAAAGCTTAATAAAGCAACTAGGAAAGATCACTTTCCCTTGCCTTTCATTGATGAGATGCTAGAGCGATTAGCCAACCATTCTTTCTTCTATTTCTTAGATGGATATTCGAGGTACCACCAAATCCCTATCCATCCAGATGATCAAAGCAAAACGACCTGTACATGCCCTTATGGAACCTATGCCTATCGTAGAATGTATTTTGGGTTATGTAATGCACCAGCTTCTTTTCAAAGATGTATGATGTCTATATTTTCTGATATGATTGAAAAGATTATGGAAGTTTTCATGGATGATTTTTCTGTATATTGAAAGACTTTTGATGATTGTCTAGAAAACTTAAATAAGGTTTTGCAAAGATGTGAAGAAAAGCACATAGTCCTTAATTGGGCAAAGTGTCATTTCATGGTAAGAGAAGGAATAGTGCTAGGACACTTAGTGTCTAAAAGAGGCATTGAGGTAGACAGAGCTAAAATTGAAGTAATTGAACAGTTACCTCTGCCTGTTAATGTTAAAGGAATTAGAAGCTTTCTTGGCCATGCTGGTTTTTATCAGAGGTTCATAAAAGAATTCTCATTTATTGCTAGACCTCTTACTCATTTATTGGCCAAGGACGTTCCTTTTGAATTTGATGATGCATGTTTACAAGCTTTTGAAATTCTTAAGAAAGCGCTCATTTCTGCACCAATCATTCAACCCCCTGATTGGTCTTTACCTTTTGAAATTATGTGTGATGCAAGTGATTATGCTGCGGGGACAGTATTAGGATAGACTAAAGATAAGAAGCATTATGCAATAGCTTATGCTAGCAAAACTCTGACAGGGCCTCAACTTAATTATGCTACCACTGAAAAAGAGCTCCTTGCTGTTGTTTTTGCTATTGATAAGTTTAGATCTTACTTAGTGGGAGCTAAAGTAATTATTTATTCTGATAATGCTACTTTAAAATATTTGCTCACTACGAAAGATGTTGAACCCTGTCTGATAAGATGGATATTATTACTCCAAGAATTGGACTTAAAAATAAAAGATAAAAAGGGAGTAGAAAATTATGTTGCCAATCACTTGTCTAGAATGCAGTTTGAGAATCCACAGGAACTACCCATCGACGAATCACTCTGGGAAAACATGCTCTACCGAATCAATAGATCTGACCCCTGGTATGCAGATATTGTTAATTTTATGGTTACAAGTTATATACCACTAGGAGGCAACAAAAGGAAGCTCGTCCAGGAGAGAGCCGTGCTCACATATGGGATGAACCATACCTCTTCCGAGTATGCTCTGATAGCTTACTCAGAAGATGTGTGCCAACTGAAGAAGGAATCAAAATCATTGAGAGATGTCATTCATCACCATATGGAGGGCATTATGGGGCATTCCATACAGACGTAAAGATCTGGCAATGTCGATTCTTCTGGCCAACGATGTATGAAGATACAAGAGAATTCATTCGAAGGTGTGGCCCAGGCCAAAAGCATGGCAATATTAATTCAAGAGATGCCATGCCACTCATCAACAATCTCTAGATTGAGCTCTTTGATGTCTGGGGGATTGACTACATGGGGCCATTCCCACCATCAATGAAATATGAGTACATCCTTGTGGTAGTGGATTATGTCTCCAAATGGGTCGAAGCCATGCCATGCAGAAAGGCTGACAGTATGCATTCTAGAAAGATGTTTGAAGAAATAATATTTCTAAGATTCGGAGTTTCAAGGATAGTGATAAGTGATGGAGGAACACAATGCATCAACAAGCGCTTTGAGCAATACTTGTCGAAGCATGGAATATGTCACAATGTTGCTACTCCTTATCATCCTCAGACAAGTGGCCAAGTAGAGACAGTAAATGAGATGGGGATAGCATGGAAGGACAAGCTTCATGATAAGACACCCATTGGAATGTCACCATATCAGCTAATGTATGGGAATACTTGTTCACTTACCAGTTGAGCTAGAATTCAAAGCTCACTGGACCATCAAGAGATGGAATATGGACCTAGAAGCAGTAGGAGATAAGAGGAAGATGCAACTCTCTGAGCTAGAAGAGAGGAGAGAAAAAGCTTACCACAATGCCAAGATTATAAAGAGAGAGTGAAAAGATGGCATGACAAGAGAATCAAGAAGGAGTTCGCCCCAGGAGACAAGGTATTACTTTTTAATTCCATGGTGAAGCTCTTCGGGCATGGAAAACTTCGAAGTAAATGGGAAGGAACATTCGACGTAGTGAGCTCATCATCACATGGAGCCGTCACGCTTTGCAATAACGAAGGTACGTTACTCAAGGTAAATGGTCAACACCCTAAATTATTTTTAGAGCCCAATAAAATTAGAGGAAGTATACGTAATTACTTTCTTTCTTAATTAGGGTATTTGGGCCTGACTTTTTACTTTTGGATTTTTGGGGTCCAGTAACTTTTTTGAAATACTAAAAATATATAAATAATTTTTCAAAAAAGTTGAGACGGGAAGGGCTCGAGGCCTCGGTGGCCGCCCAACCCTAGGGGCGACCGCCTAGCTCCGGCGGCGGTTCATCACCGCCTTTCTCCCTCGTGATCCTTCTGCATACTCCATCCATAAAAAGTAGATGCTTGGTTTATTCATGCATTTCTTGTCACGTTATACCCCAAAGATGCCCATTCTATGCTTTTTCACCCCCTATATAAAGAGCCCATGCCTCTGGTTAATCTCATTCCATCAAAGCTCTCCTCCCTTCCTGCTTAGAAGCTTGCTACGCCTCTCCACACACCCATGGTGAAGCAAGAGCCCGAGAACCTAGATAGGAGGACTGTTGGTATTTCTTAGCGAAAGCAGCAAAGTCCGTAAGCGCACGGAATACCGTTGTAGCACTTCACCTGAAAGTATTCAGGTTATCGTATTTTCCACGAGGAACGGTGTGTAAAAAGGTCTCTTGGCTAGTTGTCCCTCAGAGGCGAGATGAAGAGTAGCTAAGGTAGTGAGGTTATTCTAAGGATAGATCCTAAGGAAGGTAGCTCTGCCACTATAGACTTGCTTAGGGCACCAGAGCGCACCAGGTCTGCCTAGCGATACCGGCGTACAGCTCTACTCCGAACCCGGACATGGGGGATTACAAGGAATGACCGGGACAAGGTCACTCCCCACCGCCTACCACCTCAACCGTATGAGAACGGAGCAAACGACGGTAGCTTCAAGCCTAAACACCACGTTTAAGCTGTCAACTACGTACTCTAGCATGTCGACAAGGCTTACCCATTTTTGGGGTCCTTCTACTAGAGCTACCGCCACAAGGATGGCGTTGAACCCGCAAGAATAAAGCAAACAAAGATAACTTACTTAAGAACTTAAATCCAAAGGGGTAAACACAAACTTCTTACTCCAAGTAGCAAGATGCCCATCGAGGTACAAGCGTGGGGGGAGCCGACAACTCCGGCACTCCTCCACGTGGAAGACGATACTCCCGGGAACTTCCGAAGAATGTTCCGCTAACTTGCTCCTCACTCACTCCCTCTACTAGTCTAGCTAGAAGCTAATGGTAATGTGGCAAACTCTCCTCTCTTCTCTCTTGTGTATCATGAATGGGATTTCTTGTACTTATTGTATGTTCCTGCAAAATAATAATTCTCTAAGTACAAGTGGAATTGGGTTAATAGCAAATGCATATGTGCATGTAAATATTTATTTTTCCCCTTTTTGGTCTTAAGTTGACGGTGTAAAATAACCGTTAAGGACCGCCAACAACTCCCCCACACTTGTCCTTTGCTCTTCCTCAAGTAAAGTTGTGAAGGACTAAGGTGGTTTATTCTCCAAAATGTTAACCTGCATACAGATTATTCCAAGCTTCATCCGAACCTGTGAGCATTCAAAGTGTCTACGAAATTCTCTTGGGTAATTGAACAATGGAACATCTTGGATTCAAGTCATCTCACTCTACTCCTGCTCAAAAACTTGGGTTTTTATTTGATTTTGATAAAGAAAAGATAGCTATGCTCCTCAAATGATACTCTCAAATCACTCTTATTTGTGTGGGGTTCCTCACCAAGGCATTGCCTTCTTGATCATCCTACCTCTATAGGCTATATCTGGAGTTTTGGGTATGGATGAGAATTGCATACTTACCTTGCATATGTTGTCTCGTCAAACCCCAGATCCGTGGAGGGAAGCGTCATACTCCTAGATCGAGAAGTGCAAGTGTGTGGAATGTGAAAGATGGTTCCTATTTCTAAGTATTTTTGTACTACATGCATCATGACTCTCTTTATTGGATGGATAATATGGTGGAGTATGGGCTATGAAAGGAAGTATACATATTTTTTTTGAACCGGGATGTGAATTTCCCGTTGTTTATTGCATCTATCTCTTATGCCTCTTGGCATGGATGTTTTTTTCTCTTTTTCTTTTTTTCTTTCTCATTTTTTTCTCATGCCCCTTGGCATGGACCCCTTTTTCCATAGCTCATATCCTTTCTTGACATATGAAGAATCTTTTTGGATGGAGAGACATCATGATGGTAATGCGAGGAGTAAATTTTCTGAATAAGGAATGCGTGGCTCTTAGGGTAAGAGTTGGCATTTTTATTTGGTGGAAAGGTGTGCAACTCTCAGGGTAAGGGTTGGCATATTTTTTTGGTGGATGAAAGGGTGCATGTTGGGTGCAACTCTCAGGGTAAGAGTTGGCATTTTATTTGGTGGGTACATGTGAATCTCGATCTTGGGAACATGAAACTTCTCTCGACGTAGATCACAGAGCTTGACAAAACACAAAGTAAGCAGCTATATGTAGAGTTCATATCAAGAAGCAACATATATGGCTTTGGTAGGAAATTCTTTATCATTGAGGAGCATGCTATTGCATTTGATTTTGTAAAACAAATCCCAAGTCTATCGCAAGAGAAGGCAAGTTTCATATCATCCTACCATATCACATCATACAATTACTTAGAGTAAAATGGGGTCCCTACTAACCAATTGCTCACAAGTCATGGGAATATTGGCGAGGAATAAAAAGTATGCAAGTTTTAAACAATTGGTAGAACAGGATTGGAGTGCCACATTTCAGCTTGGATTTTATTTGAAAATCACTAGATAAATAAGGAGTGAGTAAAAGTGAACAAAGCATAGTTGATCATGATGAACAATTGCGCATCTTTTCTTAGAGGTGAGTGTGGCACCTCCCCCACACTTGTTTTTGTACCTTTTTTATTTTTCAAATATTCTAACAATATGATATATTATATTATTCGACTTGTGATAAAATTATTTCGAGCGAAGTTACTTGTTAAAGTCAATTAATTTTATTACATCTATATTTTCTTTAAAATTGTATGAAGGCTCAAAGAAAACTTTTAAGCGTTGACCGTTACCTTAGAAATATTACCTTCGTCATCTTGGATCGTGATGGCTTCAAAGTTTTCCTTCACCGAAGAGTTTGACTTTGGAGTTGAATAGAAGAACTTTGTCTCCTTCCTTGAACTCTTTTTGCTTGATTCAGTGATCGTGCCATTTCTTGGTTCTTTCTCTGTACAACTTGGCACTATGATAAGCCTTCTTCCTCCATTCTTCTAGCTCCGAAACTTTCTTTTGTCAGTTTCTGCTGGCTAATATTTCATCCATATTCCATCTCTTTATTGCCCGGTAAGCTCTATGTTTGAGCTCGACTAGCAAATGGCAACTCTTCCCATAGACGAGCTGGTATGGTGACATGCCGATGGGGGTTTTGTAAGCTGTCCTTTATGCCCACAGTGCATCAGGTAGCTTGTCCTTCCGATCTTTCCCCATTTCATTGACCATTTTCTGTAGGATGTTCTTGATCTGCTTATTTGAGGTTTCTGCCTGACCGCTTGTTTGAGATGATAGGGTGTGGCTATGTTGTGCTTTGCTCCAAGCTCCTTCAAAAAGTGGTGGAAGGTCTTATCAACAAAATGAGACCCTCCATCACTTATTACCATTTTGCGTGTTCCGAAGTGAGGGAAGATCACTTCATGAAACATCCTTTTTGCATGCTTGGCATCAGCAGCTCTACATGGCAAGGCCTCCACCCTCTTGGATACATAGTCAATAGCCACCAGGATGTACTCGCAGTCAGGGGACTTTGGGAATGGTCCCATGAAGTCAATGCCTCATATGTCAAATATCTCAATTTGAAGGTTGTAGTGTAGGGGCATTGCATTACGAGCAGTGATGCTGCCTTGCAACTGACATTTGCGACACCTTTTGATGAACTCTTTGGTGTCTTCATACATCGTCAGCCAGAAGAACCCACACTGCCAGATTTTGCCTTGTGTGCGGAATACTCCATAGTGGCCTCCGTATGGTGCTGCATGGCATTTATCTGTGATTTGCATCCCTTTTGCTGTTGGTACGCACCTCCTCAGCAGTCCATCAGAACACACCCTGTATAGGTATGGGTCATCCCAAAGGTGATGTCTACTCTCAACTTGGAGCTTCTTTCTATCTTCTCCTGGTGGTACATATCCTGCGACCATGAAATTCATGATGTTCGCATACCATGGGTCGATATCTGTCACCTTTAGCAGCATGTCATTGTGTAGGAAGTTGTTCTTTGGTAATTCCTGTAGGTTATCCACTTGCATACATGACAAAGGATTTGAAACAATATTTTCTATTTCATTTCTATCTTTTATTTTAAGGTCAAATTCCTAGAGTAGAAGAATCCATCATATTAATCTAGGTTTAGCATCTTTCTTAGTGAGCAAGAATTTGAGCGCAGCATGATTGGTGTAAATAATAACTTTTGCTCCCACTAAGTAAGATCTAAACTTCTCAAAAGCAAAAATGACTGCCAAGAGCTCTTTTTCTTATATACAGTAGTTAAGTTGAGCTCCTGTTAATGTCTTGCTAGCATAAGAGATCGTGTGATGCTTCTTGTGTTTGGTTTGGCCAAGGGCCACCCCAACCGTACAGTCGCTAGAATGACACGTGATCTCAAAGGGTAGCAACCAATCTAGAGGTTGGAGGATTGGTGCTATGATGAGTGCTTTCTTCAGAGTGTGGAAGGAATCTAAGCACTCATCCGTGAACTTGAAAGGCGCATCCTTAGCTAACAGGTTCGTGAGGGGCCTAGAGATTTGTGGAAAATCTTTGATGAAGCGTCTATAGAACCCCACATGACCTAGGAAGCTACGGTTTCCTCTCATATTCATAGGGGGTGGTAGTTGCTTGATAATTTCAATCTTGGCTTTGTCTACCTCAATCCCCCTCCCAGACACAAGGTGTCCAAGGACGATGCCCTCACGGACCATGAAATGGCACTTTTCCCAATTAAGTACCAGGTCCTTTTCTTGGCATCGTCGCAAGACTTTGTCCAAATTCTTAAGACAATGAACAAAATTTTTTTCCATAGACTGAGAAATCGTCCATGAAAACTTCCATGATCTCATCAATCATGTCTGAGAAAATGGATATCATGAACCGTTGAAATGACGCGGGTGCATTACACAACCCGAACGACATTCTACGATAAGCATATGTTCCATACGGGCATGTAAAGGTCGTCTTGCTTTGATCATCGGGGTGGATGGGAATTTGATGATATCCTAAATACCCATGAAGAAAGCAAAATAAAGAGTGCTTTGCCAGCCGTTCTAACATCTTGTCAATGAAAGGCAGCGCGAAATGGTCTTTCTTTGTTGCTGAGTTGAGTTTTTGGTAATCTATGCACATTCTCCACCCTGTGATGGTCCGTTGTGCAACTAACTCATTCTTGCTATTTTCAATGACCGTCATGCCTCCTTTCTTTGGGACCACGTGGACAGGGCTAACCCAATCGCTATGTGGTACGTGATAGAAAATCCCGGCGTGAAGAAGTTTGAGGACTTCCTTCTTCATGACTTTCGCATCTCATTCTTGAGCCTTCGTTGAGGCTCTCGAGAAGGTCTGTGCAAAGGGTCAATATGAATGTGATAGGTACAAAGAGCTGGGCTTATCCCCTTAAGACCTTCTAGGGAATACCTGAAGACAGACCTATGCTTCTCAAGAATGGCGATGAGTTTAGACGTCTCCTCGTCGTTAAGCTTATCGCTAATGATAACGGGAGTTTGTGTGTCGCCATTCAAGAAAGCATAGCATAGGCCATCAGGCAGGGGTTTAAGCTCAACTAGAGGTCATGTCAGCATTTCCTCCTTAGGAGGGTCAATGGTCTCTCCTAAGTCGTCCTCTTCTTCTATGAAGAGTTCAGCGTCTTTTTCTAAGGATGACTCAGGTGAATTAAAGGGTAAAACTGACTTGACCTCCGTGGGCAAGTCATGACAAGGGAGAGGTTCTGTCATCGAGTTTTTAGCTCAAGTGACATGGATGGAAAAAGATTCCCTCCCCAATTTCACGTCCAGATCCCTTGTTTTTGGTGGGTAAAAAACTTTTCTAGGGGATGCTCTATCATGATGCCAAAATCTTTGATGACAAACATGGAAATCAAGGGTCATTTCGACATTATCATGATGCACTATTATGTTGTGCAGAATCCCACATCCTTTCAAGCTATAGAATGGGGCAACTCTAAGAGATTTGTTTGTCGGAGCAAGAGGTTTATCACCCAAGTAGGTGAGAGCGAATGATAGTGACATGAGATTTGCTCCGATAGTAGGATTGTAAAGCACATCAACCGTGGTCCTAAAGAGCTGGCATTGGATGTTTAAAGAAGGAGCGTGAATCTAAATTTCTTCAGATGAAAGCTCTATTTCTTCTACCCATTCTATGCTCATATGGCCATCAACTCCTTGATATATTTTCTAAGGAATTCTTTGTCTAGAGGATCTTTAGGAGTGATGGGGACTGGTGGTCTCTTTTGGCGTGGATATTTCAAGGTGTTCCTAAAATCTTCAAATTCATCCTTGGAAAGTCGAGTTTCTGAAGTTTGGGAAGCATCCTCTGAAGTTTCTGGTTCGGGCGAGGGTCTCTGGATAGGAGGTAAAGGTTCGGCCTTAGCCGAAGAGACTTCCTCATGTTTCAGCTCGGGCTCTACATGGAGGGGTTCTAGCGGGGGAGTGTTCTCTAGAATGCAATCTAAGAGAGCCTCTGCTTCCACTTCGATTTTATGTGAAAAAGAACTCCGGCAGCAATATCGAGCTGTAGGGTAGATTCCTTGCTAAGACCTAACCAAAAGTGTTGTAATTTGGTATAGACAAGTCTGGGCTAGAATGTAATAGGATTGAAAATCTGTCCCAGACTGCACCTAATGTTTCCTTCTCTTTTTGTTGGAAGTCGAGAATCTCTTGACGCAAGGAAGCAATTTGAGATATAGGGTAGAATGTGAAACAAAATTTGTTCCTCAATTCTACCAATCTCTGTTTACCTTCCCTACATTATGGGCGTACCATTGTTTCGCCCTCTCATCAAGAAAGAAGGGAAACAACTTCCACCGCAATGTTTCATATGACATGCCCGAAATGGTTAGGCATCCACAGAGCTGCTCAAACTCCCATAAATGGTCGTATGGGTTTTCATCTTTGAAACCCGAGAAGGTTTGATCCCGAACCAAGGCTATAAAGCCAGGGCGGAGTTCATAGCTAGAAGCTATGATTGGCTTCGAAGATTTTGGTGGCTCTAAGAACTTGCCCTTTGGAGCGGCAAGATTCTGGATAGAATTTTGCTCCATTGAAAAAAGATTTTCTTTTATTTTATAAAAGAAAAGACAGGATACAAGGGACGAATTGGGTTCGTAGACAATTACGACAACCGATCCCCGGCAACGGCGCCAGAAATGTTTGTTGGTATTTCTTAGTGAAAGCAGCAAAGTCCACAAGCGCACGGAATACCGTTGTAGCACTTCACCCGGAAGTATTCAGGGTATCATATTTTCCACGAGGAACGGTGTGTAAAAAGGTCTCTTGGCTAGTTGTCCCTGAGAGGCAAGATGAAGAGTAGCTAAGGTTGTTAGGTTATTCTAAGGATAGATCCCAAGGAAGGTAGCTCTGCCACTATAGACTTGCTTCGGGCACCAGAGAACACTAGGTCTGCCCAGCGATACCGGTGTACAGCTCTACTCCGAACCCAGACGTGGGGGATTACAAGGGACGAATGGGACAAGGTCACTCCCTGCCACCTACCACCTCAAATGTACCGGAATGGAGTAAACGACGGTAGATTCAAGCCTAAACACCATGTTTAAGCTGTCAACTACGTACTCTAGCGTGTCGACAAGGCTTACCCATTTTCGGGTTCCTTCTACTAGAGCTACCGCCACAAGGACGGCGTCAAACCCGGAAGAATAAAACGAACAAAGATAACTTACTTAAGAACTTAAATCCAAAGGGGTAACCACAAACTTTTTACTCCAAATAGCAAGATGCCTGTCGAGGTACAAGCGTGGGGGGAGCCGACAACTCCAGCACTCCTCCACGTGGAAGACGATGCTCCCGGGAACTTCCGAAGAATGTTCTGCCAACTTGCTCCTCACATACTAGTCTAGCTAGAAGCTAATGGTAATGTGGCACACTCTCCTCGCTTCTCTCTTGTGTATCATGAATGGAATTCATTGTACTTATTGTATGTTCCCGCAAAATAATAATTCTCCAAGTACAAGTGGAATTAGGTTAATAGCAAATGCATATGTGCATGTAAATATTTATTTTGCCCCTTTTTGGTCTTAAGTTGGTGGTGTAAAATAGCCGTTAAGGACCGCCAACAAGGATGATCTGCTACGGGATTGACCTCAACACCATCCCCAAGGAGGAGCCCGAGTGCAAGGCCATCATCCCAGTTAATGAGCCTACTCCCCTCGCCACCATTCCACCAAAGCCTCACAGCTATGGCAGCTCCTGCTTTGCCCAATTTGTCCTCACTATACCACCTAAGCCTCTTCTCTTAGAAGAAGCTTTGCCGAAGGGCCCCATCGTCAAGTTGCCCGAAGGGACCAAGCTCCTGCCTCCTAAGCACAACGAGGTGCTCATGGGGGTGAAGACCAATAGGAGCGGGGATATCGTCTACGCCAAGTACAGCACTGGGAGCGCACCTACTTCGAGGGAGTTCATGCTCATCCTAGCAAGGTCAAGTTCATCCCGCTGAAGGAAGCTCCTAAGAGCACCCTTGTTGCATCCGAGACTCTGCGCAAACACCGCAAGACCATGGCAGATCTGGAGAAGGAGCTTGAGGCTCAACGCGCTATCATCACATCTCTAGAGTCTTGCCAGTGTCTCCAGGGAAGATGCATCATTCGCACTGACAAAATGGTGCTAGATCTAGAGAAAAATTCCACCAATATAGATGAGAGGACGAATGCCTTAGAGAACCCCAATAATTAGAGGTGATCTATCAGGGCGAGAGTGAGAGTTAGATTAAAGTTTTCTTAGGTTAAAGTTTAGTTCTAGTTTGCTTAGTTAAAAGTTTAGTTTGTGTCAATTCGAGTCAGTCTTTGTAATCAAGATGACCTATGTGATGATGCAATAAATACTATATTACTATTATTAGATATGTTTTGCCTCTTTTGTCACCACCATGTTGTGAATGAATGATAATAGGAAACAAGTGTGGGGGAGACACCCGATGACGTAATGAACAAATTTCTGTTCAACAACTAAATTTTTGAAAAGATACGACACGAAGACCGCCATTGGCGAAGTGGACCTCGAAGGGCCACCAGCAGTGGGCGGCCGCCCAGCACCCTTGGGCGCGCCCAAGGGGTGGGCCCACCTGGCTCCAGCCTCGACCACGGTCAGGTATGATCTCCCTATGTTATAAAATTTTATCCTAATCACGCTATTTTAGTTCACATTGAAATATCTTGAATGAAAACCCTTAATAAATATATTGAGAAGGTAGTTTATTTTTAATCATGACCCCAAGATAGACTCACACCATGATAATTCTTGGAAATTCCTGTTGTTGTTGGGAACTTTATATAGGGACCCCATTTTACTTAGGTTGTTGTGGAAGTGAGATAGTATGAACCATGAGAACCTGATTTCTGATGTCTGGTCATTTGGAGAATTTCTTTTTGAAAATTCAAATTGTTAGCTACACTTCTCCTCTATGGTAATAAATGCCTATAGAGACTCGTCGATGAATTATAAGACCAGCACATAAGCTCTTACCCGTGTTGCGAGTAGTCAAACCGTGTTAGACCCTTGTCGAGAGGGTGTCATGCTCATAAGACCAAGTCCACTTACACCCACATACCTTTGCTGCTCCTACACTAGGGGTACGCACAAACATGCTTTCCGCCTTTTTATCTATCTCCTACACTGGGAGAAGATACAAACATTTATCAGGACATCAGAATAAATGCTCCAAGTTTGCTATTAGCAAGTTCTTCAGAGATCTTTATTATCAATTTCCTTCAAGTTATTATTCCAAGGAAAGACATGGAGCTATGCAAATAGAGTATCAGAAAAATAAAGAGAAAGAAAGAAGTCCAAGTATTCAAAAAAAGAGAAAAAACAAAAAGAGAAGAAGAAAAAGAAAAATGATGATAGCCCATGATCTCCAAGTTTGAAGAAAGTTTTTAGGAGAAAGTTCATTAAGGAGCATTGTCATCATTTTCTTAGCCACCAAATATTCCACACACATGCACACTTGGTCTAGAGCATGGCATTCCCCTCCGAGGATCCCGTTTTGACTAGGCAATACGCATGGGTAGGTATGCTATTCCTTGAAATACCTTGATGAGGACATCAACACTAATCATACATCCAAGTCAGCCACGC
>CM041642.1:34793748-34811384 GCA_023333625.1 Bothriochloa decipiens | reverse complement strand
GAGAAGGGTAAGCTAAGTTTTTCATTGCAAAAACTTTAAAAAACTCCCAAGTGACAGGACTGAAGGAAAAAGGAGCTCTACTTTGTGTTGTTCCATCCTCAACTTCCCAAAGTCTTATGGTAGACACTTTGAATCCCACAGTACAAGTATGACTAGGGGTAATCTACTATTGATGTCTTGGTTTGAGGTTATGCTTAAGATAAATCCATCCTTTTTCTCGAGGACGAGTAAAAGACTAAGTGTGGGGGAGTTTGTTGACGGTAGATAACTCATAATTTTAACCGTCAACTAAAACATGAAAATGGATCTATATGCAAACACTTGGTAGATATAGGGTTATCACTAACAGAACTCCACGAGTTTTGGTGATTATCTATTTCTGCAGGGTGTCAGCTAAAAACTACCAAAGAAGGTCCACATGTCAGGATTACATAGAGATAAAGGATGAATATGTACACAAGAACAATCTAGAAGACTCGGGAAGCCACCCCCTGCAAGCCGAGGCCCACCTGTCAGCATGGCTGGGCGGGCGCCCAGGGGCAGGGGCGGTCGCCCAGAGCTCTCCACCAATCAGGTGGAGGCTCGCGGATCCTGCGTCCACCGACTTTGAGGATGAATATTAGCCGTCTATTTAGCTCAGTTTGATTGAGGGCTATAGTGCATCCTAGAGGGCTATATAAATAGGGCCCCTAGCCCCTGGATCAATGCCAATTCAGAAACCCTAATTCATATTTTTCAGAGAGAATTAGCCAGAGAAGGGTCCCTTGAATGGAACCGTCTCTTTAGGGTATTAGCAACAAGAGATATTGAGAGATATAGGGTGGAGGTAGAATTGGAGGAAGCCCGGCCTGTCGGTGTCTCCTCTCCAGTTGTACTTCCGGGATCAAGTCTCCTAACCTGAGACTTGGTTCTAGGATCATTCGGCAATTCGACTTCTAATACTAGTATGTTCATTGTTCTAATTGTTCTTTGGCTTACGAGTTTACTTTATTCACTTCGCGTAGGGAATAGAGTAATCGTTTGTAGCGTAAGCATGGTGCTTGGGCTAGGAATACTCGTAGATACTCCCTATCTAGCCGGATTTGTGGCAGCAGTGGGGAAGGGACAGTCCCCTTGGTGTCTCCGTAATCCATGTACCGTCAGAAGGTTTGGTAGGAATTAGTGTGTCGGCGTTAAGCATTCTCTGAGGTGTTTCTTTTCCCTAGGTGCCCCCTTTGAACAATAATCGCAAAGCTCGCCATGGGTTAGAGGAAGACTGACGGAGTAATCCTCTCTAATCACTTAATTCTCGCTATCTTGCCTTGCAGCCCAGGGGTAGTAGTTAAGACCAAGTTAGTCTTTTGCACGTTTTCTCCTAGCAGATAAACAAATACGATACTCTAGATTTATCTCCCGGGTGAAGTGCTCACCGATATCCATGCGCTTGCGGATTATTTCTCTTATATTCTTTTGTGTGCGTATCTAGTATCTACAAGTACCATGGGAAAGTCCGACGCTATCTCTTTTATGTGCCATGGGACAGTTCTTAAATGGTCCGAATGATAATTGGGCCGTCCTTGCCGGTAAGGGACAGTCATCCACCTTGTGTGGAACACGTATAATGGACATATATGTGATGTTACATCTTGCTCAGGAGCTTCTGGAAGACGACCAGAACCAAGGATGAAGAAAAAAAGAAAATGTTGAGAATGTGAACCAGGACAAGCTGGAAGTGATGTGAGAAACTGGGGTTTTTTGCGTGCACCACTCTTTTCTGGGAGCTTGTAATAAGCTGGTTTGATGTCCTATGTTTGAACTTGGCTGTAGTGCTGAAACTCCTGGCTAGTCTTGTTAGACTTCTCTATTTTGGGTGGAGAGCGTAGTTGTCGATAGTATCATACTTTGTCATATGCGTTCAAACATAAAGAGATCGGACTTTCTTGTGTCCAACAACATTTCAATTAATAAAACTTGCTGTAATAATACCCTTGCACATGATCTATGGTTGAACTTTATATTAATTTAAACTTTGTCGTGCCATTACTACAGACTGACTAAAATCATAACCATCAATGAGCACTCGGCAGACTGATTGCTAGGGCTTTCAAAACAGAAGCATTCACACTTTGTCCTACAAGATCAAATGTGGAGCGGTCAGACTTTCTTAAATTTGCAGTAAAACTCAAGAGCTACGTATCACCCATGAAGCTATAGAGTGTGGCCATATTAATAATATAATCAAAACTGACATACCCATTACGCTTTGTCCTACGTGATCAATTAAGTAGCGGTCGGATGTTCTGGCATTCGCAGACATGAACTGCCAGGAGCCAAGACTTAGGACTTGCAAGATCAAGAGACGGTATAGTCCGACCCTTTCTCTTTCGTGTGTCATGGGGAAGTCCAGCCATACCTCTTTGCGTACCACAAGATAGTCCTTATATGGGACTTATATGGGGACAAGTCGTGTGGATTTATTGGATATATATCCCCTGAAAACGGGAAAATATCTAACCATTAGACTTGCACTGCTTGGGTGGCGGAGCTAGAGGTGGTGGCGGAGGATCCCCGGTGTGCTGTGTTGGCTCTGGTGTCCATTTGGAGGCAGGCGGTGGAGCTTTCCTGGTGGGGCGCGATGTCATTGGTGTCTGTGTCACTTGTGTGCCACGGTAGCGGTAGAGGCGTCAGATCCGATCCTCAGGTCTCCTTTCTCCCATTTTTACTGTTTGTTTCTTCATTTGGATTTTGCCTCATCATGGATCTACTACAGGACTTGGGGATTTCGCTTAGAATGAACACCTTTGATGCATACCGCCATATCCCTTCATTTTAGATAGATGCGGGACAAGGAATGGTTCTGGTAGTCCCTGTAGCTCATGGCTATTAGATTTATTAGGTGGCAGCAAATCAGTGCCACTAATCTTTAAGCTGCACTCAATACTGCTGATGCCAATGATGCTCACTACCAGTTGCCACTAATCTTGTTGAAAGTGCAACTCCTATGAAGTTGCAGTCGCTGCCTTCAACTCATCTGAAGCTGAGCTCGTGTACTGATTGTTGACATGATGGTTGGAGTTGATTTAGCTGAATTTGTAGTAGTATTGTAAGTGTGATGGCTGGACTTCATTTAGGTGAATTTGTAATGGCTACAGCTACATTGACTGCTATTCTAGTTTCAGTTATACATATCTATGTGCTGCTACTCTAAATTTATATAAGCACGTACCATGGAAAATTTTAATTGTTGTTAAATTAGCATTTTGGATGAGTTGTGGACTTCATTGATGGATCTTTGTTGGATTGTTTTCTCCTTCAGTAATCTCATTACTTAGGAAACACAGGGATATAGCACACTGACGAAATGGAGGCCCCCAACAACAGGATGGACGCAGCAGCCAGCCTCCTAGAACAAGCACTACTTATTCAATATTCCATCTGATACATTATTTCTAGGGTCCTCTGCATAATCTCTTGGATTTTCAATTGCAGTCCTCTTCCACTATCAATAAGCTGATGTTTACTGCTTGGATTTCGCAGGAGAGACTACCTTGCGAACTGCTTGCAGCTGAACATAAATATTCTGCTGCGCTTTCTAAGAAAGTGAATGAATTGCTAAGCATAATAGAATAGTTTGATTCCAGAACCGACGAGTTTGAAAAAAAGGTACTAGAGCTTCAGAATAACTATAGAGAGAAATGGGAGGAGGTCAAAAAGCTCCACGAGTATGTCATGCGTATCAAGCACAACTCTCAGTATTCAACCCTAGGGACTTGGCTGAGTGAACATTTGTGGTATGATGTTACAGTGCCTCAGCGCTTTTGAGCAATTTCCCTCCGAAGTCTATGTTCATGCAGTTCTTTTCAACAAATGGTCAGATGGTGTGAACGTTTAGTATCTATGGAATTGGAGATATGCCTTTGTTCTTTGTTTCTGAAATAGGTGTGATGTTTTCATTGTTCACTGGAGATAATTGTTTTGTTGTACTATTTTATCTCAACTTTGTATTAGGTCTGTTGTCAAAAAAAAACTTTGTATTAGTCGGTTAAACTCTATTGTGCCACTACTACAGATTGACCAAAAGCGTAGTCGTCAATAGGAACTAGCAGTGATGCTCGTAGCCATCACTGTCGGTGTCACGAACCGTCTGTGCGTGTGCGTGTTTCTTCACCGTCTCTGCCCCTCCTTGTTCTCCTGCAAATTAGCCTCATCATACGCAGCTGTTTTTGGTCTCTTTAAGGAAACGACTATGGAGGATACTGTCAGACGCGAGCAAAATTGCACAGGCCAGACTTTCTTACGTCCACAATCGCATTTCAAAACCTGTGGCTGTTCCGTTCTGCATTAGGATGCGGTGAGACTAGATGATCGCTGCAAGTCTAGAGGCAGAAGGAAGGTGACTGATTCATTGCTATCGGTTTGCAAGCAGACAGATTGCTACGGCATTCAGAACAGACAACGAGCCTCATGATGAGGTTCGTGCGATACTCGAGCGAGTAGTAGTATAGAGCCAATGGACGCCCCCGCGACACCACCCCAATCCAGTGCCATGCTTCATCCCATGACGGCCTCGCCGCACACCGCTTTCATCGTCTTGCACAATGCGCGCAGGACGGCGAGGTCGTGCATCGAATGCTCTGCGATCTTGGTGACGCAGCCCGCAACCTCACCAAGCAACGACACTGGAAGCTTGTCCATACTGCATGCCACATAGGAATGCCACCAATGCACACGCGTGCATCCACAGCCACCACACGTCCTTCATCATACTATCTGTGTAAGTGAATATTTTAAATGGTCGGACCTTCTGGCCAACAAGCTGTACAGTGTGGTCCAACCAAACTAGTGGCACCATCATGGACTCTAGCTCATGTAAAGCAATTTCTCCTACGTGGTATTGCAGTGACTTGATAGGTCTATGCTACCTAGAGATGGCTACAACAATGGCTTGATAGGTCTGTGCTGTTGTAGTAATTCGCACGCTGGAGTGGTTGGGTGGCTTCACCTCATCACAATCAATGCGACAGGCAGCGATGCGATGCGATGTCCCTGAAGCAACAGCCTGCTGTTGCCAGGCACGCGCGACGTGCTTGCGCCAGAATTCTAGAATTCATGATTACCATATTAGACCAGAATTCAAGCGGCCGGACCTTGCGTGATCCTGTGAATCAGTCCCTCCTTCCACAAAAAAGCGAAGCTATAGGATGCGTGCCAGCAAAAGTACCATTATTTCACATTTGACCTAATTTATACAGAGTAATACTGCTAACCCTCCACAAATGTGCCATATTTGCCTTGTTTGCAAAATAAGTTATTATATATAGTTTCTTGTTGTTTTAGTTCATGTATATTTGTTTCCGATAGGGATTCAACGACAAAACTATGTGCGACGTGTGCTTAATTTTATTTGTTTCCCTGTTTTCCATTTTTTTGTAACCCTATATAACGTGATACGTGTCTGATACTACAATGGTCGGACTTTCTGACCTGAGCACCCCGCACGGCGCGAGACTTCCTTACATGTACAATAAATAAAACGCAAATAGAAGAACTGTGGACGCTTGCATGTGAATCGGTGATATTGAGTGGATGCAATCTTTATGCGGTACACTTCTCTCAGAAGAACTGATCGAGTGTGATTCTCATAATCCAGTATAATGAATAGACACATACCACTTCAATTTTCTGTGTAGCATCACAACATGACTTAAACACATAGGAAACTACACCATTACTTAAACATATAGGACACTGCAACATTTTGACATAACAACTTCATGAGACTAAACGATAGTCGTGCATACAAAACAAACTTCTTGGATATGTCAAGGCCCAGCACTGACTAGGCACACCCCCTTTATTAACAAACAGAAGATCACGTCACTCATTTCAGCATTTTCTGAGCCCCAGACTTCAACTCCTTTAGCTATTCAGAGTGATGTCCTTCACACACGCCACTTCACTACAAATATATATTTAGAAATTATTACAAGTAAGCAGGCAGGGACATGTACAAGTTTTACATAGACAGACACTACTAGGAAATTGATTAGATAGACATATATACCATACCGACTCTCTTGGATGCTTCTATTCCCTGGGTTCCTCCCCATCTCTGGGGTAAGCCGTAGGATGAAACCACATTGGCAACTATATGCTCCATCGATTATCGTTGCGGCGTGCTCCGGCTTGGTTGGTGCTCTGATTGGAGCACATGACGACCTCAAAGGATTCCCAGTCAAGATTTATTGCGTCCGTGAGGTACACATGATTGCCCCAGAGATAAGAATGAGCTCCAAAGTCATCCTCATTTTTGATAAACTTAGAGATGTTGGTGTAGAAAGGTTGGTTTGTGCCCACAAACAAGACGCGATCCCTGTTGAGATGTGTTACCTGCCACCACAAGCAGGTACCATCGTCGCGCTCGTGGAGGACGACGCGCTTTGGCATGAAGTCAAAGTACGTTTCCACCACCATTGCCGGGTTCCGAGATGGATAATGTTCATATCAGCGACCGCACACGCTGAATAGCTGGAGGTTGCCGCTGCTCATCTGGGCGAGGTAAAAAATGCTTTGCAGTCAATGGTGTCGCCGATGACAAGGCCCTCTGGTGACGCAACAATTGAGCCCTCGGCCGCAACGCCGCCCTGTTCAATCTTCCAGGAGCAGATTTTGGCAGAAGCTGTCACAGCAAACACTTCCCTCTTGTGTACAACAATGTCCATGTACCTTTCATGATTAATTATTCCGCTTGATGGATCTCTCAATGGTGTCCACTGCTGATAGCCTTCCTTGGACGTAAAAGTAATTAGATTGTCGTATACCCAAGAGGAGAATAGAGCGATGGCTAGGTAGCCTCTTGGTTGTTACTGCAATGGCAACTGCGACTGCGATGGTGACTTACTGCACTCTAGCGCGATCTTTCTCATCCAGACCTATGGCCTGTACCTTTCGAAACATGGTACACGACAGGAGACACCGTGATGTGTCATTGGAACGGCCAGCACCTGGACGCCTGGAATAGTCTCGAAGGATGGCAATGGGATGTGTTCACTAGCTATCAGATTGAAGAGCTTGACGCTGCACCGCAGGTCCGTGGTCGCCAGCCAATGGTCCTTACCGTGGACCCAGAACCTGTTCTTCAAACCCTCCGCCTCGCCGTAGTAGGAGTTGTCAGTGGCGATATCGTGCAGGCTGAAGGCCCATCGCTCCATCTCTTTGGCTTCCTCTGCGCCTTTAGGGCCTGACGCGATCAACGTCGGAGCACCTGACCGCGACAGGGGGAATTGTGATCCCTCCTTTACAGCATTCTCCCACCCTTGCAGACTACCAGGAAGCGCATGGTGGTGACAAAGTCGTTGTCTGATAATTTCAAGATGTTGTTGCATACCTCCGGCAGAATGGTTTGCCATGGACTGACGATGTCTGGATTGCCGGCATTATCGCCCCTTACACGCTTCCTCGAAGGCGCTCCGTCAGAACTCATGATGAAGGTTGGTTTCTAGGAAGCACTGGCCGTGAGAGAGGGTTCACCAGACGGGAGGATATGATGTGACAGCAGGTGGGGGTAGTCATAATAAATAAATAATGGGGCAACGTAACCAACGCGACTCTCGCAGAGAAACCGCTCCCCGCTATGTATACAACTCCCGCGTAGAAACACCTCCCTGCAATCTGATTTTGTAGCCTAAAGAAAAAATGCGACACTTCACGCCGAATTAACCACCGGTCTTGCTGAACCGGGCCCACCGGACATTACCCTCCGTCCACCCAGCACGGCGTCGGACATTCTGACATGCACACAAAATTGTGATGAGAAAGAAACGTGCAGACAGGGTCAACTACGACCTGCAGAAACTAGTAAGGGCTCGTTTTCTTTGTTCAAATTAGGGTTCGAAGAGGTTCTGTAGTTGGAGGAAACTTCTTACAAAACTGGGATTGAGGCACGCGCGACGTGCCCGCGCCAGATTCTAAGAATCCATGATTTTCCGAGTATACCAGATTTTAGATGGCCGGACCTAGCGTGATCCCGAGATGCAGACGTCCCACCGTCTAGAAAAGAACCCAAGCTACAGGATGCATGGCATCAAAGTATGATTAGTTCACATTTGACCTAATTTATACGGAGTAATACTGCGCAAATTTATCGATCCAGCCAAGGGACACTTCATGCCGAATTAACCACCATCCGTGCAGAACCGGGGTCGCCGAACCATGCCCTCAGTCTACCTAGTACGACGTCAGACTTTTCTGACGTGTGCACAAAATTGTGATGACAAATAACATGACATCAACACATTTTCTAAGCGCATTTGATTCATGGATTGTTAATTACAATGGGCTGCCTGCTACACCGCAAGGTGAAGCTGAGTCACTAGACTAGGAACCAACACAAGACACAAGGACACGATACTGAATCCCGAGTAGCCACCATCTTGCCGGCAGCCGCGGGGATGTGGACGACATCATCCACATAGACAAATGCAAATCTAGCTAGACATGTGCCGACATGAACTAAGGGGAGCGCTTCGTGACACACAGGCGCACACCGGACGACGGCATGCCATGGCGACCTATGTTCGCCGATCTTCATGGAGCATTGGAACAGAGGAAGCAACAGCGACCGCATGGCAGCCGGAGCATGACAGCGACCGCCACAGCACAGAGGCTAGAGCACGACAGTGCCGCAGCCTTGGTCAGTCTGCCCAGATGCAATGGACCCATTGGGTTCTTCTTATTCAGGATCTTGCAGCCCTTGACTTGCTTGTCCACATCCTCCGAGCACTCCTCCATGCTCTCAATGATTACCTTGTGCTGGATAGGCTTGTCCACCATGGTGATGAACGCATCGGACTCCTCCGCCAGCCGAGTGCTAGCATGGTTCGGCATGGCTTGCTTGGGACAGTGTTCACGAACAGCGTGCCCAGCATGTGCCACCACCATGGGGGTGGCGGGGACTGCGGGGGTGAGGGTGGAGGAGTGGAGCCACGGGTGGAGGTGGGCGATGGTGGTGGTGGGAGTGGGTATTCCGGCTCCCAGTCATGGATCCAGGGCAGATGCCACTCAAGGTCCCCACTCATACAGGATGACACGGAAGACCGGAGCAGGGACCCGTCAGAGTCATCCTCCTCTCCACTGGACTCCAAGATAGAGGGGACACCCTGGTTGACCATCTTGGGGAGGAAAAAGTCATCGACGTCGTCCATGGGCCCCCTTGGCGGAGCAGTAGGAGCAGGTGGTGCCCTCAGAGCGGGATGGGAGGTGGTGGCGGGGACCATGGACCATGACATCTTGCACCAAAGCTCACGGTGGTGGGAGACACCATGGCGATGACAAGCAGCTTTGTGACCGGAAGCAGGCGAAGGGTTGTGGTTTGAAGTATCTACGAGGGGAGGATGTCATTTACAAGGAGTGAACACCTTATCTTGAAGTATTTTGGTGGGGTTTAGTACACCGGCCACGGGCAGGAGGGGTTGGGTAGCAGTCATGTCGGATTTAATATTTTGGGATGTAGTGTTGCAGGGTAATCATGTCCGGCCGGTCGACATTTATATCCATTGGACTTTCCCACTTGCGTATATATCGTGAGATGTGTCCATGTCAATCTGGCTTGTACACTAAAATTTGAATGCCATGGTGCCTCTCTGTAATGCATGAGATGGACATGAGCCTTGATCAAATGAATTCTGTGATGCATGTTGACCATACAACAAATTAGAAAGACAAATAGAAAGAAGCCTTCAGGCTAAACCACAACATGGGGTAGAAATTGGGTACCAAATGATCAAAATAACCTGAAAGCATGCTCATGCCACTGCTCAAAGCGAGCCATGCAGCAAGGCACTAGACAGCATACTAGCACTAACTACACATGTTAACATGAGCTGATACTAGTAATGAGCATTGGCATCCTACAGCTCTAAGCAAATCTTGTAACAAAGGACCAACCAAAATTTGTGCGGTAAACCTAGCTGGGTTGAAACCAGCAAATCCCTTGCACTCAAAGAACTGGCACGGCCTGAAGATCTATTCAGTCCATCCAGCCCTGGTTTGTCGCCAGGACGCGATGTTTGGTAGCCATCTCATCGTAGAGGGATACCCATTGATGGGGAAGGTTCGCCCAATACAGGATATGGTTCTTGGCATCAGGCTGTGTCCAACCAATGCGATTCCTAGGGCATAGGGGGCACACCAGGCTGCCAAATTTGCTGGCACGCATCATCAACTTGCTCTCGAGGCATAGGGGACACACCTGCTCGGAGCCCGTCAAAACGTGGCCCGGACAGGGAGAGCCATCGGACATGTCATCCATGGACGGAGATCGGGAGTGGGACGCCACATGAGTCCCGCTCGCACCGTGGGGCCCCAAGGCGAGGTGCACCGCGGTGGTAGCGGTGGAGCCGAGCGAACCACCCCAGCTGGTGCCATCGGTGTCGTCGTCGATCACAAAGGGGACAACAGTGGCACCATAGGAGACACAGGCCATGCCGAGCGAACCTTCCTCGAGTACCACTTCTTTACCACGGGCTTCATGGCAAGCGACGATGAGGTAAAACTGGGATATGTTTTTGCAATGCAAACGGGTGAGTGAAACAATTGGTGTCAGGCTAGGCTTTGTATACATAGGAAGTGAATGCGGCTAGAAATCTAGGAAGTTAATCTAGAAAAAGAGTTTTTGACCAGCATGAATGGTGTAGTTGTGAGTTGTGAGAGGTCTTTTTTGCAGTTATTTCACTCAAATCCAAGCAGTAGCAACAGCTGAGGGGCAGATGTATTGATTGCTATGATATAAATAGCTGACAACGCTTTACACTATCCCTTGTGATCAAATGCTCAGCGGCCAGACCTTATAACATTCCGAGTAAACTTCAACACATCAGTTCAGCATTAGTTATACTTATAGACGAGGCATTTGAGCACAGCTATTATCGAAGACATGAGTTGGTTCCACACAAAGCTGATCAGGCCAAAGTTATACACGAAGGTCGGTAATCCAAACATCAATTTGTACCATGAGAAAGTCTGACCTGCGCATATTGTACGGGAGTTATACCATGTTTTTACCCCATTAAAACTGTCAACAAGACATTCTTTCTGGAAAGAAACCACCAAACACATAGTGACTTAGGTACAAATAACTTGGTTCCACATGTACTTGTCATTATTTGGTTGCAAGCCTGTAGAGCAGGTATTTTCAGTGTATCCTAACTTCTGGAGACAATGCGCAAGAGATGGGCACAATGGTGGGGTCGGCCAACCCCACCTTGGTCACACCAGGGCCTTGCTGACATGCCATGATCCAAGACACACTCCCAAGAGTCCATTATCACCCTTGGATCACAAGTGTATTCTCTCAACGGCTCAAAATCAGCTCACATGGATCCATGGACCCACATCTCCATCATCCAAAGTGATCCAGGGTTCCAACCACTTCATACCCACTCCAAAGGAGGTGCAAAGGGCCCACAAGGAAGAGGGATGGCCCCGCCCATCATAGGGGGGTTGCCCGACCCCCTTGTGGGGCCATCCAGCCACCCTGACTTCACCAACAGACATAGCAATCCTTCTAGAAGACTGGTTGTTGGTATTTGTTAAGAGCAATTGAAATATGAAAGATTTCGCAAGCGCACAGAAAATACCATTGTAGCATTTTACCAGGAGTATCCAGGTATCGTTATTTATATTGTACCACAGGGAAGCATGGGTTAAAGAATCTGATAATTCACCATCATGTATCTACTAACTTAGTAAACCATCTAGACTATAGCGGGGGTAAATGATAAATGATAGGACATATGAATTGTAGCACACATGAGAATTCTATAATAAATGAGTAGATAGCTAAAGTGAGACGACAACGGGAGAGATCAAGGTTCGTAAACACTTCTCTATTACTTTGGTTCTATGTAACTATGGTATGGGTAGATATAGCAATCACACACATGACACTTTGGAGCAACAGTACCTTTCTGACTCTCGAAGAAGACTGGGAAGAAAGTAGTCGGGGGAAGGCTGCCAAAAGCTCTATGAAACACCAACCCGAACATGGTGGAATACAAAGGCCTAACAGAGCTATCACCTCTGGGGCTACCACAACTAGTTATACCTAGGATTGCTCCTCAAGGTCGGTGGAGGAAGGATCCGCGAGGTCGCTTCCCATTGGTGGAGAGGCCTAGGCGGCCGCCCAGCTGCAGCTGCCAGGTGGGCCCTCCTTCACAGGGTCGCCTCCTCGAGTCTTCTAGAATATTCTTGAGTTGCTGGACGTGGTATTCTCTCTATGTAAATCCGACATGTGGACCTCTTTTGGCTCTTTCCTGATAAACCCCTGCAGAAATAGACAATCACCAAAACTTGTGGAATTCTATTAGTGTATCCCCTATAACTAGATGGTATTTATATTTAGATCCTTTTTCATGTTTAATTGATTGTTAAAAATTGACGTTAACTACCGTCAACAAACTCCCCCAAGTTTAACCTTTGCTCATCCCTGAGCAAAGCTAAACTTAGCAAAGGATCAGGAGTTGCTTCAATGCTTTCACGCCTCAAAAGTACACATGGGTTCAAACAAGAACTCTCCTTCGGATTAGAGTCAACCATCCTGACTTTCAAACTTACCCATATTACCTTCAACCATGGGGCTTATAGCCATCACTTGGGTCTTGAGCAATTGAAAGACAGAATGATCAAGTCAGGCACTATGTCTCGAGTTCTTCGATCAACCTTCATTCTAGAATTTTTGCAAGTTTTAAAAATAAAACTCAGAGATTCCTTTGTATGACTCTCTCAGGTCTCTCATATGTGGTATTTGTGGGTCCTCACCAAGGCAACAATGGTGTTTTGCCTTCTTCTCTCAGAATATGTAGTATTTTTGGAATAAGGTAGAGTAACATTGTGCCTCATCTCTCTCACACTATAACTAATAAAATTATGTGGAGTTCATAGGTGGGAAAGAAACAGCTCAAACATACTTGTAATACATATGTTGCCTAATCCAACCATGGATCCAGAGGAACTCGTCATACAATCAAATCAAGATGTGCATGTGTGGTTTCAAATGAATAAATGGTAGAGAATATTGGTGGAAGGTAGAAGGGGGTGAAAGCCTAATTCTACAATGCTCCTTTATAAAGGGTAACTTCTCTCAACTTGGAACTTTGAATAATTAGAAAACTGGGGCTTTGCTATATATTTTTCTCATCACACTTTTTTCACTCTCTTCTTTTTTTTCTTTTTTTTATCACATCTTTCTTCTTTTTTTCAAATAGCCCACTCTCTAATGCAATTGGAACTTTTGAGAGGATGAAGAAAACGATAAAAACTTGGAGCATTTATTTTGGAACTGGGGGTAGCAGACAAGAAAAACCTATGGGGAATATTTTTGGTGTTCACTCCCGGCGTAGGAGTAGAACATTTTTGGAATGAGTCTCATTAGGTGATATGGTGGTGCGTACTTCTAGGGTAGAAGTAGCAGGGATGCAAAGTGTGTGTGAAATCTTGATTTTAACCGCATGAAAAGCTCCTAAGGGTCGACACAGCTGGACCAAACTTAATGCACACAAGCAGTAAATAAATGTGAAAGTTTTCCTATTCTAGCAAGCATGCATATATGGCTGTGGTAGGAATTTGGCTCTCGTCATATAGGAACTCATCATGTAACATTTTTATGTTTTTAAAAGATAAATTTCTAGAACTCTAGTGTCACTAGGAACAAGATAAACAGTAGCTCAGATCTTCTCATATCATATCCGTCAATTACCTAGACTTAGATCAAGCATTCGCTACCCACAAGTTTCAAGTTCAGAGCAAATCTTAGGTCAAAACAATTTTATCCAAAACTCGGGAGAGTTCGAGGCTGAAAACTAGGTACTTGAAAGGAATTACGGCAGAGCAACTATTCATCATTTCCATGTCCAGAGATTATTTTCAAAATTCATTTAGCAGGCAAACCTTTCTATAATCTTACTTTTTATTTTATTTCAAAATTAAAGATCACATAAGATATATAAGGATAGCTATAAAAAGAAATCTTTATTTGGTTTTTATGGTTATGCATCTTTTTATGATTGTTTTTAAGCAAAACAAACTCAATACTAGTAATTGTAGAGGGAAAGAAATACTTAGCTGGATACACGAGGGATGCTCTCCCCCAAGCTGGATGTTGGCGTAGTCGTTCACTCTTGAGTGTAGCAAACTAGCAATGGGGTTGTACTTCCTCCTGTGGAGTGTTAATGTTGATGACTGTTGAGACAGCACTCCAACAGTGGACATAACATCCACTTGCTTGTTAGCTCTTCTTGATCCTCCAAATCCTGTGAAGCTCAAATAGACAACAAAGCTTGGGGAACTAATTAAGTGTTAGCGATAAACCTTCAAGCCTTAAGCATCTAGAACCTCATCCTTTATCAGGATCTCTCTTTCAAATTTTTTGCAATTTTACATTTTAAATAATGCAAGAGAAAATGCAACAAGATAAATGCAAATTTATTTTTACGCCACCACGGTAAATATCTCTATGGGTTCTACCACAGAACTACTCACATGGGGCTTAGCATTTTTTGGATGCAATGCGAGAACATTTTTATTTTATTTTCTAATGCAGATGTAACATAGTAAACATTGCAGCATGAATTGATTATGCTAAAGCGGGAAAGAAAACATGCTCACATAAAAACTTATGCAATGTTGAAAAGGGAAATATGGATAACTACCAAGTTTACCTCCCTAGCGAGGGTTCGATGATTTGAGTCCTTCTTCCTCCTTTCTTTCATTATGTCCTGACCTTTTTCTCTATTCTTATTGTTTTTTTCTATACAGGATTAGTGGACAGCACATACCCGAAGGAGTGTACAAATAATGACAAGGAAAGTGTTTTCATAAAGCTAAAGGTCATACCCTATGCTATAGAAAAGTTGGTTTTGAAAATTTTAAATAGCATAGGACATTTACTCACCACTACTTCTTCTCCCAAGGATTGATTTTATTTCATCTTAAGATTGATTTGCTTTTATGAAGTAGATCATTTACCTTGCAGAGAGAAAGTATAGAGATTGCAAACTAGTGTGCTGAAGCGACGAGGCCTTGAGAGGAGGAAGAACATTGTTGGATCATCTTTAGAGAAATCATCAATCTTCCTCCCCCAAGCTTGAACTTTTCTGCAGCTCGACGCTGTTGGAGAGAGCTCTTGATCCATTGAGCAAAGACTCCCCCTTGCATTCTGCTTTCTTTGAACCATCTAATCCAGGAGGTGAGCATGCGGAGAATTGCACGCTCTTTTTTTTATCAACCTTTCTTGATTTTTGTTGGATCATAGTTGATGAACTAATGTTCATTGGAGATGTAGACTCGAGTTTCTCCTTGATGGTCTTTATCATCAAGCGGCATGGCAATGAGTTGTCCTGTTAAATGACATGCCAACCGTCTTGATGGTCAAGGGAGGAACTTCCTCGAGAATTGCATAAAAGCTTCATTTCCAATGACACAAGAACATCATCTTGCAATCGTGGTTGTTCATGGTCCTTTAGATCTGAGTCAACAATCCACCATTGATCGACGTATGTTGACACAAGGATGCATGACATATTGGAATATCCTTGTCTTTGTTGTCGACGTGCAAGATGGTATCTTCAAGGACAGTGAGAGTAGGTATCTGATTGGCTAATATGAGGTGAGTTGCACCCTATTTCTCATTGGCATCCTAGCTTGAGTTTTGGGAAGACTCAATGCTATGATGTCTTCACTTCTCTTTTTTCCTGTAAAATGTTAGTGGATGAATACCCGAAGGATTGCAATAATTTCAAAATATAGGTTGTCCACAATTTAATTGAGTTTCATCCATGCTAATGAAGGGATGGTTTATAGGAGTACTTTAGCATAGATTTCATTTATCATATTTTCGTAACAACATTTTTATTTGTTCAATGCAAGGCAAAGGTAACTTGTAGGAAAAGACAAAGTGAGGGATATTTTTATACTTACAGTTCTTCCACGGATGATGAATGAGCCATCTTTTGCACAAAGTCTTTAGAGTTCCTCATATGCCTTGCTTTATCTTTGATGTGAGTTCGTCTCTCTTGACTTACCCGAATTGGATTTGAGAGTTTTCTACAGGGGTTAGTCCACAAAATAACCAATATCTACTAAAACACATTTTTAGTTCAATAACCAAACTAGACTCCATGTCTAATTTAATTAAGGAAGACATTTAACCTAAGCACCACGCTTAATTTAAAAGCCTTTAGAAGCACCCATACGGCCATATGTAGCACTTCCAAACCAAAACATACTATAGCAAACAAGGTAGCGTGAAAAACACCATAGAGATTTACTCATTTAGAGATGAAAGAGCATGATCATGGTGAGGATATATATTTTTTTTTCAATTTTTAGATGCAGGCGACATGAATGCAACTTAATTAAACATGCTGTGGTTTTGAGGAAACATAAACTAAACAAAGTGGAGAGGATGCATGAATGATTTAATGTAAACATGTAGTGGACTGATGATGAAACCTAAACTAAATGGATCTCATGGATTATTGAAGCAAACATGCAATGGGATGCAAGAATTTAAAAGATAACTACTCATAAATTTAAAGTCCATGAGCAAGACTCTCTCACCTTTCTTAATCATACTTACCATGACTCACAAGATGGTTGTGAGTAGTGCAGTTTCAATGTTCGTCACTTGAGATTTGAGTTGAACTGTTGTGACATTGACCTTTTCTTCAATCTACACAAGGTTAGAACTATGCATGTATACACATACCTGTGAGATGGCAGGGTTCCAATGTTGATGAATGTTGAATGTTGCGGCACCCTGGGTTCGTCAAGTCTCTTCTTTTTTTCCTATGGAATCTTGTCGAAGGGTCGAAACGATATTTGTTGTCCTGTCTATTCCACACTCAACAGAACAAAGGGTAATCCTACTAAAGCTAGTGATGCACTAAATTAGCAAATATCAAGATCATTATAAAAATCTTTATGCCAAATGCTTCCCCGGCAACAGCGCTAAAAATGCTTGTTGGTATTTGTTAAGTGCAACTGAAATATGAAAGATTCCACAAGTACATAGAAAATACCATTGTAGCATTTTACCAGGAGTATCCAGGTATCGTTATTTATAATTTACCACTGGGAAGCATGGGTTAAAGAATCTGATAATTCACCATCATGTATCTACTAACTTAGTAAACCATCTAGACTATAATGGGGGTAAATGATAAATGATAGGATATAAGAATAGTAGCACACATGAGAATTCTATAATAAATGAGTAGATAGCTAAAGCGAAAGGACAACGGGAGAGATCAAGGTTCGTAAACTGATGAGGACATCCACACTAATCATACATCCAAGTCAGCCACGCCAATACATACATCCAAGTCAGGCACGCCAATACTTGCTGGTCCTATTACTCGTGCGCGTGCTCGCAAACTTAATCATCAAGTGAGTTTCTTCTTGAGTTCTTGTCCATCTTGTTTAGATCTTGGAGACATGTGCACTTTTGTTTTAATTAGGAATCAAGGAGAAGACCAAGAGGGAAAAGGACTTGCATAGGCTGGATTCGAACTGCAGCACACCTCCAATTCGTTACGGTCGCCACGGTTACATACAGAGTCGGTTTGGGATAAATCAGGACTTGTTGGAAAGCTTGTCAAGTC
>CM041642.1:34735578-34783748 GCA_023333625.1 Bothriochloa decipiens | reverse complement strand
CTCCTTGAGATGAGGAATTTCATCAATGAGAATGGAAGTTATCCTTTGATCCTCTCATCCAGTCCTTGCTCATTTGAGAAATCTCCCACTCAATCTTTCTCTCTACCACTACCAAAAAAGAGATCTACAACCCCTTCACTCTTTGTATGTCAAAAATCCTTGCAGTAGAGGTTGTAGATGCTTTTGTTTACAATAAGTTCTCCAAACCTCGCTCGTAGTGGTATGAGTTCTTGTAGTTAGGCCTACACAAGTTGTCTTTAAATTAACATCGTGCAACTTGTGTGCCTAACTTGAGTAGGGTAGTAAGACTTGTGGTTCTGCTGGTGTGTTGCCACTAGTAGAACCCCCACCAAGTGTGTGTTGGCGGTCCTTCACGGTTATTTTACACTGCCAATTAAAGACCAAAGGGGGCGAATTATATATTTACATACGCATATACATTTATTATTAACCCAATTCCACTTGTACTTGGAGAAATATTATTTTGCAGAAATATATATAAAAAGTACAAAAGTTCCTCAATGATTATGAAATACCTACCAAGGCCACATGACATGCTTCATCCATACAAAACCTTTAGTCATATGCTGCTTGCGGAGTGTTGAGTTGGGTCAAATTGTTGTGACCTTAGTGAGATTATGGTCATGCGCCCATGATTGAGATTCACTTGCACCCACCAAATAAAGCCAATTCTCACACTGAGAGTTGCGCACAACATGCACCCATCCATCCACTAAAAATATGCCAACTCTTACCCTGAGAGTTGTGCTCCACTTTAGTCCACCAAATAAAAATGCAGACTCTTACACTGAGAGCCGCGCATTCCATATACAAAATTCTACTCCCTGCATTTACCATTATGACATCTCTCCATACAAAATCTCTTCATACGCCAATAAAAGATATGGGCTATGCTAAAAAAAGAAGGAGAATCCATACCAAGGGGCATGAGAGAATAAACGGAAAAGAAAAATCAAAATACCCGTTCAAAAAAATGATGATCTTCAAGCCCATATCTCTTTGATCATTTCTTCTCCATCCAATAAAAGAGAGTTATGATGCATGGAGTACCAAAAACATTTAGAATTAGGATTCCACCCTCATTATATATTCCACACACTTGCACAGCTCAATCAAGGTGTATGGCTTGTATCTCCTTGTGGTTCGGTTTTTGATTCAGCAATATATGTGATGCAAGTATGCCCACCTTTATACTTGCCCAAAACTCCACTCTCAGCTTTTTAGTGGTAGGATATAAAAGGCAAAACTACAATGCCTTTGGTGAGGTAATCATACACATTGAGCGATCAAGAGAATCATTTGAGGAACTTACTTTTCTTTGCAAAAACTTTCAAAACCTCTGGAAAGATGGTTAATCTTGGGATGAATGATAAGAAATGCCGTTGATCTGTTCTATCTTGTAATCACCCAAAACCTGAAATAGCTAAAAAACCCCATCAGTTTTGAGATAATAACAGGGTGGATAGCATGCTGATTTATTCAAATTGAAGTTGAAAACTTTGTTATAACCTTGGTAAATTTGAAATATGATCAGCATCGCAGCAACTCCTGATCAACAACCCAAAAGCCCAGCTTTGCTCGGGACGAGCAAAGGGTAAGCTTGGGGGATCTTGTTGGTGGTCCTTAACGGTTATTTTACACCGCCAATTAAAGACCAAAAGGGGCGAATTATATATTTACATATGCATAAACATTTATTATTAACCCAATTCCACTTGTACTTGGAGAAATATTGTTTTGCAGGAATATATATAAAAAGTACAAGAAATCATATTTAGAAATACGCTTTTTGGAAAGTGTAAAATCAAGAAATTGGAGAGAAGCCCACCTCAGGGCCAAACTGGGCGAGTGCACCACATGGGCACGGTCCAGGCCCACTCCACAACCGACCATCCAAGGTCGGTCAGGGAGAGGCAGCAACCAGGGGCGCAAGCCCTTGGCCTGGCGCGCGCCCAAGCCAGGTGGCCAACCGGGCCCATCCTTGGCGAGGCGGTTCCTACCTTCCATCTGAAGCTAAGAAGATTGTGCACTTGACGAGAATGCCCCTAAACCACCTTCAGCCACCTATAAGAAGAGGAGGAGAGCACACCCCCACGCACACACACCATTTGGAGCACTCTACCTCTTTCTCTACATTTGTTCTTTAGCTTAGTAGTAGTTGTTGGAGCAAAGTTAGAAGCTAGCAAGGAGGGCTTGTCTCCTGGGAAGCAAAGCTACTCTTGCTAATATTTCTATGGAGAGTTCTTCCCTATTCAAGTTCTCTACTCTTATATACATTATCGCATATGAACTAGAGTATAGTCTTGAACATGATAGATTCAATGATTATGAACTAGACTATAGTCCATATGAGAATTGTTCATCATGTTCATACATGCTCTTCATCATTCATATGATATGAAAGAAAGGTGATGATGATAGGAATAGGGTAATGGTTCGATGTTCCTTTGGGTTTGCCTATGTCCTAGCTCGTCCATCCATAGGGTGGGAGTCCTGGGGGGTGTAGGTAGTTTCCTAGTATGCGGGCATGGTGTCCGGATACGAGGGGGCCTTCGGATATGACGGCATGCCACGGTTGAGGGGTAGGCGGCGGGGAGTGACCTAGTCTGTCCGTCCTTCGTAATCCGCCACGTTCATGTGTCGTGTAGGAGTTCGTAAACGTCTCCATCGGCTGACAAATCAGCCACCGGGATCTCCCTGTTGCCTTAGACTCTGACATGTTGCCTGACCTGTATATCATGTGACTTAACTGTTCAATGCATATGTATAAGATGCACCTGCTCCACGTAGTTGTTCTTTTATTCATTCATTCATTTATTCTTTATTTCTATTTATCCTTATGGTAGATCCAAGTGTGTGTCCACTATCTATCCAAATAATTATCGCTTACCCCTGCATAGCAATTGGCCTCACTTCGATGATATGAGGTCATAACATTTCTATGCTAGAGGTACCTGTACCCGCCTTCCTTTGGGAAAATATAAATAACGATACGCTGATAATACTTCCGGGTGAAATGCTACAATGATAGATCCATGCGCTTGCGGATATTTCTAAACGGTTAAGATCTATCACATGGCAACCCTTATGTTATTACTAGAGAATCAATTCTAGTGACGGTATTAAGACCTGCCTACAAAAGGCGTCTCTGGCGTAACTGCCGGAGATGGGTTTCCTACCTGTCTTTTGGTGTTTGCGCTAAGCAATGCCAACAGTGTGGGGGAGTCATTTGACCCCCTTGAACATATTTGGGTGTTGAAGGACATCCTGAGCAAAAAGCATCAGTGTAGTAACACATCATTAGATGTAAGAATGCACAGGGAAAGAACCAAAGTGGCTGGAGCCTCCAAGGTGGGGTCTGCCAACCCCACCATAAGCCCCTCAGCCCACCAGTCAACCTCCACTATGTTGAGCCATACTTCTTGACTGGTATGTCACTTTCCTTTCCTCTTGTTTAGTGCATTCCTCTTACGTTTGTCTTCAACCCTCTAAAATAAAATAAAATAAAATAATGCTTCATGTCTTCACAGCTCATTCTCTTGTCTCTATTAGAATGAATATTGTTTATCCTATCATGCTTCCTTTTTCTATGTTAGCATGTCTTGGTTTGGGTGTACTGATTGCTCGAGTGATCATACCTCCATAGTCTCTTTAAATTAAGCATGGTGCTTAGGTTAAATAGACTACCTTAGTTGAACAAGACGTGGTGTTAAGCTTGATTATTGAACCAAACGTACTTGCATGGAGCTTGGTTGCACTTTTTTGACTAACCCCTATAGCAAGAACATCAACATCTCTATGGGTAAGTCATAATATCTTTCTTGGAGACAAGTTGAGATCCTCATGGGCAAAGGTCACTTTGTTTGGCCATGGAGAACTTCAATGTAATTGAGAAGGACCAATGCTACAACTCATCATCTTTAAGGTAAGTGGCCACCTTCTTACAGTTTTCCATGAGCATGAGCATTGATAGAAGAAGTTGACATGCTAGAACTCATCCTTGCTAATGATTCGACAAGACTAAAATCTACATGTCTTAACTTCTTTCTATTTCTGTATGGTTTGGACACTAGATTAGAATGTACACGCCTATGATAGTCTCTAGAACAAAATTGGTCCTGGGAAGCCTCCATAGGAGGGTCGGGTGACCCCCTCTTGGTGGCTAACCAAGCCCATGTTTGGCCAAACCATTTCTAACACGTGGAGAAGTACTAATCCATAACCCGTTCGCTTCGTACCTCCCAAAGAGGGGTCGGGTGACGTAGGCATAGTACCTACTTGGGGCCAAACTTGGCCAAACCAATTCTCATCACCTAGAAAGTGTAAAACCCAGAGCTGCTCACTCTGAACCCTTCAATTAAGGGTCGAGCGACCTCTACTTGATAGGTTACAATATCTTGAGACTGGTTCTATGACAAGGAGAGTGTAGGGAGAAGTTTGAACTCTTGGTTCAACCAAAATAGGGGTCGGGCAACCCCCAGTTGGAGTATCCAACCTAACTCGGTTGACCCAGAGAGTTGTGCCATCACTTAGAAGCTATCCCCAGTTGCAACTCTCGTGGGAGCAAGGGTTGTAATCTTAGGCAATAGCTCTCTCTGACCTCTCCTCCTCTTCTTCTTCATCACATTTTCCCCTCATCTTAAATTCAACACCTTCTAGCCTCCTTTATGTCACCCAAGTTACCTAGAGTAGCTTCACCATGGCCCCCACAAGCACAAATGCCATTAGTTCCTTTAGTGAGGGCCCTTTCAGTCATGGGAGAGACCTGCTAAGAGAACCAGAGGTCACCATAAAGGGTGTTGTGTTCGAGGAAGAGCTCTACCATGCCTTTGATACCCATCTTTTGAACCACAAGAGTAGTTGATGGTAAGCTGGGACAAGGGAAGTCATTTTGTTCCCTTGTTCACATCAGAGGAGAAGAAGTAATGTAGAACTCCATGAGCTCATCCAAAGACTACCTAATGGAAGTTTAGTCCTCCATAATCAATGAGCCATTAAGGAGTTTCGAGGATGACTATTTGAGAAGAGAGTCATGGAGAAGGTCCTTAGTGCGGTTTGCACACTTAGAGATAACAATGGGGCACGAGACCTCCTTCTTTGACCTCTGTCTTTAGATATCTCAAACCTCTTCATAGATATGCTACGCACATAGCTAAGTCAATCTTTATCATCATAAAATGTGCCTATGATCCAGTAAATAAAATGAGCACAATTTCATTCTGCTGGTGTGTTGCCACTAGCAGGACCCCTGCACTTGATGTTTCCCATATCTTTGCATTTCAGGATACTCAAGAACCCAACTACGTCTCCGAACTATTCTTAACATACCATGACGTAGCACATGGCTTGACACGTTGGCGCGATGAAACTTGAACCAAGTAGGGGGTCGGCCGACCCCCACAATGATGGCCAATGGGAACATTGTAAGCGGGCCTCGACGTCCTCGTCGGTCAACCCCAGGCCAGAAATGTCCCCTCTTGGCCACATCCGTGTGTCCAATGCCAGCTCATGTGCCATGCTGTGTGACCACTCCGGGTCCACACCAGCCAAGCGCACCATGCCTGCGCACTGACACACGCGCCCGTGAAACCGCAAGGGTCGGCTCTGATACCATTCTGTAACGTCCCGCCTCCTTGAGGTCGGGCCCGCTTACATCTGGCAGCTTACTAGGATATAGACTGCCCTCACAGACCAATACTAGTCTTTTTCTGCGCACTTTGTCCTCACTCATGCACATCTGGGAAAGACTTCCCGGTCGATCACCCATCCCTAAATTACTCTAAGCCAACACGCTTAACCTTGGAGTTCTTTAGAGATTAGCTTCCGGAAAAGAAATTGCAACTTATTGGTAGGAGTATCCTATTAATCCTATTAAGCTCTGGGTCGGGGTGTTACAAACATAAGTTTGCAGAAGTACATGTTCAACAGAGGAGATTCAAATGGCAGTAATGGGCAAGCCCAAGTGGGGTCGACCGACCCCACCTTGGAGCCTTAGACCCGCCAGTCACCATCTACTCATCGTCTACATGCTTCCTGACTGGTTTGCCATTCCTAGTCCCCCTCTGTTATTTCATTTTTACTTTTATCTTTTTATTTTCTTTGCTTAGATGAATAAAATAAAAATAAAAACAAGAAGACTTGCATCTAAAAAAAGACATGATTTATGACATTTTAAAGGGTAAAAACTGTCACAAGCTAAGCGTCACAAAGTCTAATTCTTGCATATGCTTATACTTGTGGGTCACATATCTTGATAGGAATATCATATTGACTTGGTTGTTGACAAATGTGATATGGTTCTTAGCTCATGATTCATACCCTTTCTATTCAAAGTGCTTAGAGATTTATTTTTGAAAATCTCATAAAACCATAGTGTCACTTACTCCTCAATAGTAAGAAAATTCCTACCAAAGCCATATATATTCATACCTTGTCCAAAACCCCTTCTATTTATGCTGCTTGTACTTGTGTTGAGTTTGGTCAAACCTCGTCGACCCTAGTTGAGAATTATGTCATAGTCCCAAGATCAAGATCACATACACACCACATATACACATGCTACTTCTACACTAGAAGTATGCAAAAACATGCAACCATCCATCCACCAAAATATGCCAACTCTTATCCTGAAAGTTACGCACCCTTTCTACCAAATAAAAATGCCAACTCTTATTCCGAGAGCCGCGCATTCCCTATGCAGAATTTACTCCCTGCATTCACCATCATGACATCTCTCCATTCAAAAGTTTTTCATATGCCAATAAAAGATATGGACTATACTAAAAAACCATGCCAAGGGGCATGAGAGATGCAAAAGGGAAAAAGTTATACCCATTCAAAAAAAAAGATATATGATCGTATAGCCCATACCCCTCCAAAAGTTTTATTCCACCCAATAAAAGAGAGTCATGATGCATGGAGTGTCAAAAATTATTAAGAATTAGGATTCCATTCCATTATTTTCCACACACTTGCACATCTTGATCTAGGATTATGACATTCTTCCCCATGGATCCTTGTTTTGACTTTACAATAGATGCAATGCAAGTATGCTATCTTGTTTATCCTACATGAGCCCCACATAAGCCTGATAGATGTGGAATGATACAAAAGAAGGCAATCTTATGCTATGCCTTGGTGAGAAACCATATACTTACTGAGTGACTTGAGAGTACTATTGGAGGAGTAAGAATGAACTATGTGCTTTCTTTTAAAACAATTGTCAAAAACTCTAAGCACTAAGGATATGAAAATGGGAAGATGACTTTGCTTTGAGAATTGTTCCATTTTTCAACATCTGAAGGATATATGCTAGACAGTACCACATAACCCACTTGTATGAGATATGTCTTGAGTAAAGCTTTGTGTTTTCTAATATCTTAAAGATGTCATAATCATTTTTTATCATTCTCCAAAGATTTAAGTGTGGGGGATCTTGTTGACGGTGTTTTTACCCCATTAAAACCGTCAACAAGACATTCTTTCTGGAAGGAAACCACCAAACACATAGTGACTTAGGTACAAATAACTTGGTTCCATATGTACTTGTCATTATTTGGTTGCAGGCATGCAGAACAGGTATTTTTAGTGCATCCTAACTTCTGGAGACAATGTGCAAGACATGGGCACAATGGTGGGGTCGGCCGACCCCACCTTGGTCACACCACAGCCTTGCTGACATGCCATGATCCAAGACACACTCCCAAGAGTCCATTACCACCCTTGGATCACAAGTGTATTATCTCAACGGCTCAAAATCAGCTCACACGGATCCATGGACCCACATCTCCATCATCCAAAGTGATCTAGGGTTCCAACCGCTTCATACCCACTCCAAAGGAGGTGCAAACGGCCCACAAGGAAGACGGTGGCCCCACCCATCATCGGGGGTCGACCGACCCCCTTGTGGGGCCATCCAGCTACCCTGACTTCACCAACCGACATAGCAATCCTTCTAGAAGACTGGTCTAGGCCCACCTATCACGGGAGGGGGTTGGCCGACCCCCACATTAGGCCCATCCAAGGTCGGTTGCACCCCACCGCCTTCTCGCATGCCTCCATGCAGGTGCTCCATCTTGGACGTGCATCTAAGGTGGTTGTAAGGCGATTTGATCCAATGGTGCACAATGGAGGTCACACGGATCGCTGACGTGGCGTTGGAGTAGCCCCTACTCCACCTCCCACTATAAATACCCCCCATAGGCCTTCACTTTAGAGGATGAAACATAGGAGAGAGCCACTATCTAGTATCTTTAGCTATGCTAGTAGAGGGAGAGTGAGGAGTCACCAAGGAGGAGTCTCGGCATGTCGGGAGTCCTCTCCAAGGTGTGCCTCGGCGGATGTGAGCTTCTTGTAAGTCTTACATTCGAGTCTTTCTAGTAATTTATTCTAGTTTGATACTTTACGTATACAGTCTTTTACTGGCATGCTGCTTTACTCATTGAAGTGTCAAAGCTTTCGCTAGGCCTAGAGTAGTGAGATTAGAGTAGACATGGTGTCTAGGCTATATCTTGCAAGTATGAGCTGCTTGTCACACTATAGGACACCTAGCGCGAGAGTGACAGTCCTCGCTAGGCGGAGAGTGCCCTATACGTGTGTTAGGAAAGTTAACATCGTGAGAGCGGGGCTGAATAGGGTAGTCACCTCGGTGAGCGAGAAGGTGGTAAACCTCGTTAACTCGACTTGTCATTTCGCCTATCACCCCCAATAAGGGAGGAGGTGGTAAACCTTGGTATACTTAGAATACCATGACCAGATATCTTTGCTAGCTAGACCTCTCTATCCTATTATCCTAGACCGTTTGTTTCATCGCTGGACGACCTTGAGCCTAGTTAGTTCACTTCATGTTCCATGTGGAAAATACGATACCTGGAATACTCCTAGTGAAGGCTACATTGACTACCGTACGCTTGCGGTATATCCGTTTGCCACTTCTAGTGTCAACACATATTTGATCTCGTAGGGAAGTCCGGCCGCTGTACATTTGATCGCGTCGGACTGTACCCACCTTAATTTATTCTCATTTTCCTATGATGGTTTACTGTGTCATATACTAGTAATGTTTTACCACGCGTCGTTCATCATTACTATCCTTTGAGTGAATATACTTTAAATGGTCGGATCGTCTGGCTAGCAAAATTAGCGGCACCATCATAGCTGCCAAGGAGATGAGCGGTCTCATTCCTGCTAACGTGAAGCAATTTCTCTTGTGTGGTTCTGCAGAGGCTGCAGCAGGCTAGATTCATGGTTTCATAGGTTCTCATCGTAAGCATTCACTTTGGCTGTGGTTGCAGCTGCTGATTCAGGAACCCAATTACCATCATACTACATCCATGCTGCAATAGATGGAGCAGCTCCTGTTTGTAGCTTCAACCAATCGGGCAAAAGTTATACTGTAGCTCTATAATAAGAGTTACGTGTCTAGCTCGGTCAAATTTACTGGTGGTTCATGAGACTGACGTCACTGCGGCTGGGAATCTGGACATAAGTTAAAGTTAATCGAGGAAAAAAGACCTTTTGACCACCATGGCACGCTTGAAACTTGATTGACTGATACAGTTGTGATAGGTCTTTTCTGTACTTATTTCACTCCAACAATCCAAGTAGTAGCAACAATCGAGGGGCAGAAGTACTAATTGCTACGTTATGGACAACTGACAACGCTTTGCACTGTCCTATGTGATCAAATGCTCAGCGGCCGGACCTTCTGGCGTTCCAAGTAAACTTAGACAGATACGGCTTTTGCTGCCGTATTCTGAAATGACTGTGGACCGTGCATTTATTCTAATCCAACGGTCACGATCATCTATTACCTCCTAGGAGCTAATAGTACTTATTGATTTTTTATTTTATAAAAATACGGTAAATAAGGAAGGTTTGAAATATTAAAAATCTTTTTTATGATTTGGTTGTTAAGATTTCTTGACGCATGCGATTCTAAAAATATTTTTCCTAGATCTAATTGATACCTGCATGATCCCGTGGATATTGGCAATTTTCTTAAAATTTTACATTTAATATGACTCATATGCCTGATAGTGACAGCATTTGATTATGTGTTACAGACGTACATGATATGTGTACGCGACATATGCGTGTATCATGTGTAAATGATTTAGTGAGTGGCCGATAACATGAGTACGAGTACATACATGTAGCAGGTAGCGTATGTATATACATGTTAGTACATGGCTAGCAATGCGAACAGCTATACACCAATATGAGTTAGTACATGTAGTTAGCGTATTTATTTAAAAAATAAACAAAATGTCAACCATATTATTAGTGTAGATAGCAACCCACGGGATGACAGTCGAGCACTCTGCATGCAGTGCACCCTGATGTGAGTTTGCCCGGCCGCTCAACCCCCTGCACGCTCCATCGAAATCCCTTTATTTAGGGACTCAAGACGAGATCTTTTCCCCACGATTAGGGGCACCCGCATGATTATTTTTTTGTTTTCCTGATGTGATCAAATGCTCAGCAGCCGAACCTTCTGTAATTCCGAGTAAACTTCGATAGATACAGCTCATCAGTTCTGCATTAGTTATAGGCGAGGACTTTGAGATAAACACCTCGCTGCATGGTTCTTGCAAGTTCAGCAACTCACGAGTTGGGTCCACATAGAGCCGATCAGGCCAAAGTTGTACACGCCTTGTCCAAGCTTGGTCTAGTGTTAAGAGCAAGGTGTGCAAACTCAGCGATTTCCTGCCTAGTCTTCCTATTGTCTACATGTGTTGCGGTCTAACATAGATGTCGTTACAGGAAGTATCTGTAAAGAACAAGTAAAACTGTGCAAAAGTGAAGTACCACTAGACTACAGGGTCTCGATCCTATATTGTCGGACTCCACGAACTAGTAAGAGATGGTTGTTGTATTGTTATCGGTGCTTTGTGTAAATATAAACTAAAACTCCTATGTAAAGTGAACAGATGGAGAACAAGAGGAAGGCCGTGCGACGACACCAGGGAGTAGATGAACAGTCTGACGATCAAGGACTCGACGAACAACTTGGTGGACCTGATGGAGATGTTAAGGATGTGGAAGTCTTCAAGTGGTTCCATACCAGTAAGAGGAAAGGCCTTAGCGATGCTGCAAGAGAAGCTGTTGTAAGCACCTTGATTTGCTTTCCTTCAAATTTGCAAGTCTATCCAAATCTATGCGGTACCTCTACATTGTGATTATGTAATCTCTGTTGGATCTAGGTTGATCTCTACAAATGCATTATGCATATGTATTCTCTATCAGCAGAATGCTGACGAAGACCTACACACTAGTTATGAATCAATGTCCCATGTTTTTAATTGAAGTCCTCTAGCACTATCTATAACCTAATGTTCAATGTATGAATATTCACAGGTAGCTATGGAAAGCCTGCTAGCAGCCCGTGTTGGTGAAGGGCAGGAAGCAATGGCTAGTGCTGATGTTGTTTGCAAGGTCATCTGTGACTCCCAAGGCAAGAATAAGTCACAGGCACACATCCGCAACATTCCTTTTCTAAAGAATGCTGGTATCCGGGCAGGGTCCACCATGATGGAGACATTGGCAAAGAGGGTCCTTCGACAATAGATTTTTGAGGAACAGGTAAGTTGTGCTAGCCTTGTTGAGCGATTAGATGAACTGAAGAGGAAAGCAGAGAAGACTAAGATGGAGTTTGAGGAATACAGGAGACGGCATGAAGAGCAGAAGAAGTTTTGTGATGAATTGTTAGCATCCAAATCTTCTGGTAATTAAATATAGGTATTCTGTTTTAGTGGCTGTTGACGGTAGATAAGTATCATTTTTAACCATCAATATAACATGAGAAAGGATTAAAACATGAATACCATCTAGTTATAGGGGTTACACTAATAGAATTCCACGAGTTTTGGTGATTGTCTATTTCTACACGGGGTTATCAAAAAAGAACCAAAAGAGATCCAAATGTCAGATTTACATAGAGAGAATACCACGTCTAGCAACTCAAGAATACTCTAGAAGACTCGAGGAGGCAACCTTGCAAAGCTAGGCCCACATGGCAGCCAAGCATGGTCGGGCGCCCATGTCACGTGGGCGACCGCCTGGCCAGCTCCACCAATCAGGAGCAACCTCGCGGATCCTACCCCCACCGACCTTGAGGATCAATATGAAGCATCCATTTAGGTCGGTTTGATCTGAGGGCTGTGGTCCATCCTAGGGGGCTATATAATCAGGGCCCTTAGCCCTTGGACAAACCCTAATTCATTCAAAAATTCATTTGGAGAATTCATCCTCAACTCCAGAGAAGCCCTAGAGCCACCATCTCAATTAGAGCTCCATAGTTTAGTAGCATAGCTATATAGGAATAGATCTAGAGGGAGTCAAGCCTAGCTTGGAGTCTGAATTTGTCAGCGTTCTTGGTAATTTCTTATACTTCATTGTAATATTCATTATTGTTCTTGCTACTATAAATAGTATTTTATTCTATTCTAATATATCAGAATGACTTTGCTCTATTTGCTTATGTTCTCAATTATATCGTTCTTTGTTTACTTTGATTATATGCTTAGCGTAGTTGGATTAGAATTATGTTTATGCATGGGATCATATAACGCTTACTCATTAGATCGATGGGTGAATGATAAATATTGTGTAGGCGTGGTGCCTAGGCTGTATTTATCTGTGATTACACCCTACATTCCGGATCACGAGGTAGATCACGGGAGTGACAGTCCTGTTGAGTACTTTGTAGTCCTCCTCCTGAGTATAGGACTAGTAGAACACCACTATTACAAGGAAGTGAATGCTCTATTTATGATCTTTCTTAGTAATATCAATATGCATAGATGTAACCTTTTTCTGCCATGATTGCTAGTTGTAATTGCACTAGTCATTGTATGCTTTGACTTTATAGTTAGAATAACTTAGGATTTATTCTTATAGATCGTCCTAGTCCATGCTAGTGTTATAAACTTAGAGTACTCTATTGAGATGATTATCATTATTTTATGTGGCTATGTGCTCTCATTTATCCTTTGTTACTTACCATTCATATTTATATATTATTATTTTATGTGACACTTACCCTGTATGAGAAGATAGCTAAAGACACGGTTAAGCTCTCCATTATCACATGCAGTGCTCATTACTCATTATCCATAAGCATTCCCTTCCTAGTGGTAAAAATATAAATAACGATACCTGGATTACTCCTGGTTAAAATGCTACATCGGTATTATCTGTGCGCTTGCGGATTCCTTATTCAATTCTAGAAAAGCACATGTATTTAATACCAGCACCTCTGGCGTCATGCTAGGGATGACAACCTAGCTTAAGTGGTGTTAAAGGTGTCAACAGTGGCCTTGATGTCGCAAACATTTGTAGTTTGATGTGTGCACTTGTGTGCCGGTGTGTTCTGGTTTGATGTCTGGACATGTCTATTGAAACACTGGCAGTGGCTTGCTGCTAACATGTGATGTTAATTGGTTTATGTGATGTTCATGTGTGATGTTAATTGGTTTATGTGACGTTTTTTAAATGTTTTATATGACGTTTTGGAATTACTTTGGTGACAAACTGAATTTCCTCTGTGGATGAACCAGGGCAGCGAACGTGGTTAAATAAAAGCTCGACACGTGGCTGAACTGGTGGTCTGCACGTATAATGACAGGCCTCGACGCGTGGGCTCCTGAATACCTGACGCGTGGAGGGAAATCGTCTCATCATGTGTCCCAATCAGTAAGCCGAACGTGGACCGACGCAAAAGTGACAACTGGTCAAATGTCAAACGGCCACATGGACAAATAAAAAATCGATAGATGGTCTAGTGAGGCGCAGAAATGTGGGCGAATAGCAACATGAAACATGTGCCAATAAGAAAGTGACACGTGGCTGAACAGGAATCTAACACGTGGTCCTATGAGAACCTAAAACATGGAAGAATTAGAGCACGCCATGTCAACCTAACGACCATCTAGGCCGTCATGTACGCATACAAAACAACACTATGATGGTCACCATTTGGTCATAAGAAATACTCTTCCGTGATGCTTTTTTTAGAATCATCATAACCACATAAGAGTGACACGAGTTCCACGACGGTGGCGTTTTGGTCACAGATCCGTCATGGAATTAAAATAGTGACGAATTTCGTACCTATCATGACAAAAACAGTTCATCATGGTAGGTCATATCTCTACTAGGTATGCTCATACCATGTTCAAAACCCCTTCTATATATGCTACTTGTACTTGTGTTGAGTTTGGTCAACCTTGTTGACCCTAGTTGAGAATTATGTCATAGTCCCAAGATCAAGATCACATACACGCCACATACACATGCTGCTTCTACATTGGAAGTACACATAAACATGCACCCATCCATCCACCAAAAATATGCCAACTCTTATCCATAGAGTTGCACACCCTTTCTACCAAATAAAAATGTCGACTCTTATCCTAAGAGCCGCGCATTCCCCATGCAAAATTTACTCCCTGCATTGCCATCATGACAACTCTCCATTCAAAAGTTCTTCATATGCCATAAAGGATATGGGCTATGCTAAAAAAACCATGCCAAGGGGCATGAGAGATGCAATAAACAAGCGGAAAAAAGTTCTACCCGTTCAAAAAAATGGATATATGATCGTATAGCCCATATCCCTCTAAAAGTTTCATTCCATAAAAAAGAGTCATGATGCATGGAGTGCCAAAAATATTTAGAATTAGGGTTCCATTCCATCATTTTCCACACATTTGCACATCTTGATCTAGCATTATGACATTCTTCTCCTTGGATCCTTGTTTTGACTTTACAATAGATGTAATGCAAGTATGCTATCTTGTTTATCCCTACCTGAGCCCCACATAAGCCTGATAGATTGTTGGCATTCCTTACACCACTTAAGTGAAGTTGTCATCCCTAACACGATGTAAGAAATATGGTTGTATTATTCTAAGCACTTTACATAAAATGAAATAAAAGGTTATCCGCAAGCGCACAGATAAATACTCCTGTTGTAGCATTTCACCCAGGAAAGTTTCAGGTATCGTTATTTATAATTCACCACTAGGAAGGCAAAATGGAGGTATTGAGAATAAAGTTATAACTTACACTTGTGATAAGAGGTCTACTAGATCAACTTAGAACAGGGATCAGTCATATAATAATAAATAAGGATAATAATTCAACGAAGTCCAAAGAGGTTCCACCGAGCATTTTCCTTCTTGGGCGTGATTCTAGAAAGAACTAGGAAATAAAGATACATAACTCCTTGGGTTGATTATAACTATAGGTCATTGAGCTACATCAATTAGTGCAATCACATCTAGCTATCATGGTCAAAATAATCTCATATCCATACTCAAGATACATTGCCAAGGTGGGTCAGGAACAGAGCAAGACATCACCCCGCAACTATAAGCCTTACACAATCCTACATTCGGGGAGTGGACTACAGAGGACTCAACGAAGCTGTCACCTTCGTGATCTACCACATGGCCTGGAACATAGGGGGCACTCGCAGATAGACTTAACCTAGGCACCACGCCTACATTGATTCTACCACCCACCCCTTGTACTTCAGGATGAGCGCTATAAGAATAAGAGCATAAACACCAAACTACTCCAACTAAACTAGAAATATAACCAACATAGGTAATGAACATTATAATTATGAATCTATTATTATAATAAGTCATGGTGAAGATGAACACAAAACACGAACAAGAACTAGAACAAGAACACAATGAACTAGACAATGAAGTAGACAATTAGACGATGAACTAGATGAACATGAAGAACAAGTAGATGAACTAGAAGACAAACACAATGAACTAGAAACACAAATAGATTAATACTGTTGAATATAAGAGAGAATTACAAGACATTACCATGCCTCCTTATGATAAGATCGAGAGCCCAAGCACTGCTTGCCTCCTCCAATTCCTATTCTTATGTTCTAGCTATGCCCTAGATGGTGGATGCTCTAGGTTATCCTTTTGAGGGACGATCCTAAACTAAATAATGATTAAATGACTTTGATGCCTCTCCAGGGGGCTCTGCCATGCTTACATAGTCCGATGGGATGAATCATGGCCCTTGGATTAAACCGACTTGAAACAATGGTCGAGATACGCTGTAGAGGTCGGTTGGAGGCCGTCACGTAAAGGAGAGGCCACTTGCAAGTGGGCCCAGGCAGGCCTGCCTGACATGTGGGGCTGGCCCCACCTAGCAGCCGCCAGGCTCTACGCCCTTCTAGTGCCTCTTTCTGATTCGTTTGCACAATGAGTCATGGCGTGGATGGATTCTTTCCTCTCCCATCTTCTGGTTAAATCCCTAGAAAATATTATTTCACCGAGTTGTGGGATTCTATCGGTTTAGTATCTGGTCTTGTGATGATGATGATTTCTAGGGCCTTCTAGAGTCTTTCGAGTCGTAACCATCGAGGACTTTCTCTTTGGTGCTCCAAATATGGCAAGTGATATGTTCGTTTCGATCGTCTTGACGAGCTCTTCACAATGGTGTGCTTAGATTCCTTACTTGAGATACTTTTATGATGAAGTATTACATATCCTGCAAAAACAAAGTGAGAGCAACACAAGTCATGGAACTCATTAGAATAAATCCCTACTTCCTTTATTTATCTTTTAATTAAGGCCTTATCCTGGATCAGTTGATGGTTAAAAATTAGAGTTAACTAGCATCAACAAGTTCTCCCAAGCTTACCTTTTGCTAGTCCCTTAGCAAAAACTATGTATGATGTTGGATCAAGAGTTGCTACAATGCCTTCACAACTTGAAAATACTTATATGTTTAAACAAGAACTCTCCCTTGGATTAGACTCAACTATTCTGATCTTCAAACTTACCCATCACCGTTGATCATGGGGTTTGTAGCTTTCACTTGGTTCTTGAGCAATTGAAAAGTGGAACAATCAAGTCAAGCACTAATCTCCACCCTCTTTGATCAACTTTATCCTGGGGTATTGTAAAATTTTTGAAATAAAACTCAGAGATCCTATGTATGATCCTTTCAGGTCTCTCATTTTGTGGTATTTGTGGATCCTCACCAAGGCAATAATGGTGGTTTGCCTTCTCTCCTCTAGTATATGTAGTATTTTTGGACTTAGGCAAAGTAGTATCATGCCTTCTCTCTTTCTCACCCTAGACTAATAAAGATATCTGGAGTTCATAGGTGGGACAATAGACAGCTTACTTGTAATAGATATGTTGCCTAGTCTAACACATGGGTCCAGAGGATAAAATCAGAAGATCCTTGGCATACAGTCAAATCAAGATGTGCATGTGTGGTTTCAAAAACATGATCAAAGTGGTAGAGAATATTTGTGGGAGGTAGAAACGATGAAAACATTGCTTCTTTGCAAAAGATAACTTGTCAAACCTTGAAGTTTTCTAAAGATCTTGAACAATTGGAATTTTGAAAGACAACTGAAGCTCTGATTCTTGCAAAACTTTCTTCCTTCCCTTTCTCTCTTTCTTTCTTTTTTCTTCTTCTTTTTTTAACTAGAACAACCTTGAATAACTTGTGGAACTAATGATATGGGCAACCTTGGAGCAAATATAATGGAATAGGGCTAGAAAACAAGAAAAACCTATAGGTATGATATTTTTGGATGCTCACTCCCAGTGTAGGAGCAGAACAAATTCTTGAGGTGGATCTAAATAGGATTATATAGTGGTGCGTACTTCCAGGGTAGAAGCAGCCAGGGGTGCAAAGTGCATGTGAATCTTGATTTTAACCATATGACAAGTTCCTAAGGATCAGACACGGTTAGACAAAACTCAATGCATACAAGCAGCTAAATCAGTAAGGAAATCTTTTCTATTCTAATCAAGCATATTTATATGGCTGTGGTAGGAATTCAAACTCTCATCATACAGGATCTCATCATGTGGTAAATTTAAGTTTTCAAAAATAAATACCCAGGACTCTAGTATCTCTTAGAACATGAAGAACAACATCTCAAACCATCTTATATCACACTCCCCAACCACATAGACTTAGGTCAAGCATTCGCTACCCACAAATCATAGGTTCAAAGCAAATCTTCATATCAAAATAGTTTTATCCAAAACTCGGGAAAGTGCAAGGTTAAAAGTAAAGTACTTCAAAGGAATTCTAGAAGAGCAACTATTTATCATCTTCAAGCATACAAAAATTTCCTAGAGCTTCATTATTTAAGGCAGGCTAAACTTGTATATTCTCTCTTAAAAAGTAACTAAAAGCAAATATATAAATATACTCTAAATAGGCAAAACTTTTTATTTGGTTTCATTGGTTATGCATCTTTTTATTTGTGGCAAACTTAAATATAAGATAGTAATACTTAGCTAGATACATAGGGGATGCTTCTCCCCTAAGCTGGATGTTGACATAGTCATTCAGCTTGATAACAGAGACATTCTTCATCTTGTCAGAATTCTCCAAGGTTGATGTAAATATCGATGCATCCTTCAAATCATGTTGAGCTCAAATAGACAACAAATCTTGTGGAATTGATTAAGTGTTAGCAAAAATAAACCTTCCTTATTTGCCTAGAACTTTTCAGAACATTCTTTTAATATTTTTGGGATTTTATTATGCGTGCAAAAGTAAATTTATTTTTGTGCCACCACAGTAAATAAAGATTTACATGGGGCTTATGGTTTTTGTGTTTTGTTGATTTTTAAAAAAATGGAATAAGATAAGGCATCAATATATATATAATTTTTTTAATGCAAAGATGCTTATGCTAAAATGAATATGCTAATGCAAAGATTTATGCAGAGAAGTAAATATGCAAGTAACTATGCAAGTAATTAAATATGCAGATAACTATCATATTTACCTTTTGGCGAAGGTTCGAAGTTTTTGATCCGTCGAACCGGACCTTCCCGATTCAAGCACTAGAGGAGGTGTCTATAAGGATAGAATCCTCCCTTACCTTATCTTCTTCAATTTTAGGCTCTTGTGAATCTGGTGAATCAGGGGAGAATGATCCCTCTTCTTGTGCTGGAATGCTTAATGGTTGAATTTTTTTCTTCTTCCAAACTTTCTACTTTTCGGCACTTCTTCATGGATCTCTAAGGCAGCTATCTCCTCCATTACCTTATCCTCTTGACTAGACCTTTCCTCCTTGGTGACTTTCTATCTTTGGCGTTGAGAGCGACGCCTTCCATTCGTATTCTTCTTGGATTTCTCACAAACAATATAATTATTAAAGTAACAACGCACTTTTTTCTCAAGAAAGTGGAAGTGAATCTCTCCTTGCTTCATGTAGATGATCGCGTTGGTGGTGTAGAGGAATGGTCTCCCTAGGATTAGGTGAGCGTCATCTTCTTCTCCCATGTCTAGAACCATGAAGTCGCCAACAATCTCTTGATCCCTGATCTTGATGGCTACATCCTTGGCTATTCCTTTCGAAAATTGGAACGATTGATCTGCAAGCTGCAGCTGTAAAGGTGTATTTTAATATAAATGTTTATATGTTACCATAGACATTATGTTAACACTTGAGCCAATGTCACAGAATGTCTTGTAGAAGGTACTCTCCTTGATCATACAATCTATGGTAGGTACTCCAGGATCTTCAAAACATATCGAGGGAAGAGTAGTCTCATGGGGTGGTTCAACAGTGTTGACCATCCAAACTAATTCTTGAACACGTTGCCTTGCTTTCCCCTTCTTGTTGTTGTTCTTTGGAGTAGGTAGTATACCTTCATAGGTGTTGACATTCTTCTTGACTTGAACTTTCTTTTCTGGAATCTTATTCTTCTGCAATAGGCCTTTATTCTTCTTTATTGGGGCATTGTTCTTCGTTTCTTCTATGGGCCTGTCAAAATTCAAGTAATCATACTAGTGCTGAGGATGAACCCGATTGATATACGTACGATTCTTGAAATTGAATCTTTCCTTATTTTCCCCTATGGTGAAAAAGATCTTGGCACTATCAGCGTAGATGATGGCTTTGGCTGAGCTGAGGAATGGCCTTCCTTGGTGCTCTTTCGTCTCCTCCTGTTTCTATCACCATAAAGTCTAGCACTAGAGACGAGTGTCCAACTCCTATGAGCACATCTTCAAGGATTCCCTTGGGGTAGCACAGTGATTGATCTGCAAGCTGCAAACACCTGGTTGTGTACAACAAAGGGTTACCATGAATTTTCTCATATATTACCTTAGGCATAATGTTGACACTTGCTCCTAGATCGCAGACAGCTTCTTCAAACTCATGATTTCCAATGTGGATGGGGATGACGGGTCTTCCTGGATCTCCTTTCTTTTTTGGATATTTGCCATCAGGCCACCACTGTGGTCTTGGTGGAGCTATGAAGTACTCTCCTGCATTGAAAATGTCTACAAGATTCGCAGTTTCCAATTCTTCCAGATTCCCTAGAATCTTACCTTTTTTGGTCACAGATATTGAAGCTGCTAACTGAGAGAGTTGTGATTCCATCATCTTATTAAAGCTAAGTTGATTCTTTATGGCAGAAGTAAAGCTATCCATTCTATTATTTAGGGTTTCAAGAACTTTATCATTGGAAGCTATTTTTCTAGACATATTCTCAATAACTTTATTTTGATTAGCAATCATATCTCTCAAAGGTGGTTGGTTGAAATTATTACCTTGGTAGTTACCTTGGGAGTTACCTTGATAATTACCTTGATAATTGGGCCTTTGTTGATTCGACCCTTGATTCTGTTGATTCCATCCTTGAGTCTGTTGGGGACAAAAATTGGAGTTGTTGTTGATGTAGTTGAGATCTCCTATGACTTCAGGACAGTTGCTTCCCATATGGCCAGTGCTTCCACACTCTTCACAAGTCATGCGAGAGTCTCGGATGTGCATGACTTCCTTCTTTTGTTGATCTCATTCGTCAAGCTTCTTCATGAGCAGGTCCATCTTAGCAGACAACATGTCTACTTCTTTGACTTGATGCATTCCTCCTCTCTTGCTTGATTGAGTGCATTCTTCGTTCAATTCCTGGTTAGAAGCTATCTTCTCAACAAGAGCGGTTGCTTCATAAATAGTGAGTGACAAGAACGATCCTCTAGCAGCTGCATCAATATTCTCACGGGCACTTGTAGTGAGCCCATGGAAAAAATGTTTGCTTAAGTAACCAATCTTCCATCCCATGGTGAGGGCATTCTACTATGTAATCTTGAAAGTGCTCCCATGCCTCAAGGACAGATTCATCATGCTGCTGCTGAAAAGTTGAGATCTTGGCTTGTAGGGCATTCGTCTTGCCTACGGGAAAGAACTTTGCTAGGAAAGCAGTGGAACAGGCATCCCAAGTTGTGTTTCTATCTTTGTTGGGGTAAAACCATTGCTTTGCCCTTCCCAAGAATGAGACGGGAATAGGCGGAGTAATGTGGCATCTCTTGAGACTCCTCTTATGCTAAAGGTGCTGCAAATCTCTAGGAAGTGTTGGAGGTGAGCATTGGCATCCTCATGTGCTTTCCCACAAAACTGGTTAGCTTGCACCATGTTGAGCAGAGCTGGCTTGAGCTCAAATCCTTCATCTCCCACATTGACTGTTGGTCCAGTCCTGATATTGGCAGTTGTTGGAGCGAAAAATTCATGGAGAGTCTTGTTAGCCGTTGCTTCAAACAACGGTGTTGAGCTACTTGCTGGTTGGTCTTCAGGCAAATTGGTTTAGATCTTTCTTCTTAGTTGTGCCTTAGCTCTTCTAATTATTGTCTTGGGATCATCAATGTAGTTTGCCGGTCGATCAAATCCAGTCATACATCACCCTGTATAAAATATTCACAAATAGACAAAACGACAGGGTAAGCCTGTTTGAGTAAAGATCAATAGTATGTCTCAATTATCACATGTGTAAGATTATTCCTAGATATTCAATTTTCTTCTCTAGACCTCCATTTCCTTCCTCGGCAACGGTGCTACATTGATTCTACCACCCACCCCTTGTACTTTAGGATGAGCGCTATACAAACAAGAGCATAAACACCAAACTACTCTAACTAAACTAGCCATATAACCAACATAGGCAATGAACATTATAATTATGAATCTATTATTATAACAAGTCATGGTGAGGATGAACACAAAACATGAACAAGAACTAGAACAAGAACACAATGAACTAGATAATTAGACGATGAACTAGATGAACGTGAAGAACAAGTAGATGAACTAGAAGATGAACACAATGAACTAGAAACACAAATAGATTAATACTGTCGAATACAAGAGAGAGTTACAAGACATTACCAAGCCTCCTTATGACTAGATCTGGAGCCCAAGCGCTGCTTGCCTCCTCTAATTCTTATGTTCTAGCAATGTCCTAGATGGTGGATGCTCTAGGTTATCCTTTCGAGGGACGACCCTGTACTGAATAATGATTAAATGACTTACTTCGTGCGCTTGTGAAATTATCTACTTACACTAAGAAATACCAACAGTAAGTTGATTTGAATCCAGGCTATTCTGTTTTTCAGTAACTCTATGATAATTTGGTAGACACCGTGAATGTTCACAGATGCAGGTGAAGCTTAGAATAATCTATATACAAATCAACATCTTGGGAAGATAAACCATCTTGGTCCTAACAAACTTTACTTGTGGACGAGCAAAGGACCAAGTGTGGGGGGTTTGTTGGCAGTTCTTAACTCAATTCTAACCATGCTAACATTAGTATAAGAAACACAAAAAAAACTATAGATAGGAGTTTTAAAGTAACAAATTCCATAGTTTTGGTGTACACACTTGTTTTTTAGGTCATTCATGAAAACACATATATATTAGGCCAGCAATGGAAGAAAAGAATACCAAAACACTCACCTCATTTCTTGGCCCAAGGCAAAGCAAGAAGAAGAAGCAGGAAAAGGCCAAACAGAGACATGCTAGCCCAAACCCAAACAATGGGCTAGGTCCAGATGCAACCCAAAGCCACCGACCAAAGATGGTGGTCAGAGCTTCTCTAGGTGGGCCGGCCGACCCCACCAGGTCCGGCCGACGCACCGACTGAGCCTCTCGGGCCCATCTTCGGTGAGGCAGTACATTCAATGCTGGAGACTAGCGATGCGGGGGTGTTTTGGTCATTTGGGCCATGAAACCGACCTGCTCACTCCTTATTTAAGCATGGGCTCTCTCTGTCTCAAATCATTCTTCATTTTCACCTTCTAGGATAGCATACACACTACACAAGAGAGAAGAGAGGAGAGCAAGGCACATTTTCACTAGCTTCTAGCTAGACTAGTAGAGGGAGTGAGTGAGGAGCAAGTTAGCGGAGCATTCTTCGAAAGTTCCTGGGAGCATTGCCTTCCACACAGAGGAGTGCCGGAGTTGTCGGCTCCCTCTACTTAGAGTAAGAAGTTCATGTTTATCCTTTGAATTTAAGTTCTTAAGTAAGTTATCTTTGTTCACCTTATTCTTGCGGGTTCGTTGTTCATCCTTGTGATGATTGCTGTAGTAGAAGGACCTCGGGGACGGGTTAGCCTTGTCGACACGCTAGAGTACGTAGTTCACAGCTTAGACGTGGTGTCTAGGCTAGAGGCTACCTTCGTTTGCTCTGTTCATATGGTTGAGGTGGTAGGCGATGGGGAGTGACCTTGTCCCGTCCGACCCTTGTAATTTCCCACGTCCGAGTTTGGCGTAGAGCCGTAGGCCGGCATCGCTTGGCAGACCGAGCATTATCTGGTGCTTGAAGCAAGTCTATGGTGGTAGAGCTATCTTCACTTAGGATCTATCCTTAGAAAACCTCACTACCCAAGCTACTCTCCATCTCGCCTTTCTGGGACAACTACCTTAGAGACTTTTTTACACACCGTTCCTTGTGAAAAATACGATAACCTGAATACTTCCAGGTGAAGTGCTACAACGGTATTACGTGCACTTGTGGACTTTGCTGCTTTCGCTAAGAAATACCAACAAGTATCTTTCATCGAGGTTGTCGTGAATGTTAGAACCTTAACGTTGCTCGACCTCTTGCTCGTGCTCGGGGCGCCAGTTGTCATGCTGATGCTCCTCTGATCGGTCATCACGCCTACCCTGACATTGGTAAGCACGATTTCCCTCTGGAGGATCATTGCCTTGGCGGCTGTGCTGATCTTGGTCGGCAAAGTTGTCTGCTCCTCCTTTAGGTGGAGGGTTTATGATGGCTCCGGTTGCGCCGGGAGCAGGTGCGACGGCTCCAACTCGTTGTTGTCCATAGGGACCCAACCTTGCACATGAGGTTGACTTGGCCTTCGGCAGCTATCAAATAATTGATAGCTTCTTGGAGCGTGGGTGTTCCTATGGCGAGTGCCTCTAGCTGTTGGTTGGCCACAACAATGTTTGTTGTGGGAGTCTTGTGGACTGAGCGGTCTCTGACTAGGTTGAATTCATTTGCGAGGTCGCAACGAAGATGATGATGTTGCACATCGTTTGCCTGCTTCTGGCGCTACTCCTCTTGCTCCTGTTGCAGAGCACATCGCTGGGCTTTGTCAGTGTTCTGCACCTCCCGTTAGATAATGGCTGAGTCTGTTTCATTAGTGTAAGGTCCTAGATGGCTAGAGGGGGGTCAATAGCCTATTAAAAATTCTACAAATCCACTAGACAAAACGAGTTAGTAAAACAAATGGCTATACCACAATTTTTCCTAGCCTAGATCTATTGACAATTCTAGTATATGTATGATCTCTATGTCACTCAAAGGCTATGTCACTACTTTCTATTCTAGAGAGCTAGCAAGAACGACTATTCTAAACAAGCTACACAAGATATATACCAGAAAGTAATGCAAGATAGAGAGGTGGTTTTTATATCAACGGTGAAGTGAAGATGTTGCCAATCACCAAGATGATATCCAATCAATCACAATGACAACAATCACAAGATGAAGAACCAATCACCAAGAGACGAGTGAAACACAATGATTTTTGTTCACCCGGAGTTCACTTGTGCACCGACAAGCTAGTCTCCGGTTGTGTCGACCAACACCTAGATGGTTCCTCCGTGTGACTTGCAACCCACTTGCCTCGCAAGGCACTCCCTCGCAAGGGAATCGCAAGACACCACTCTCAAGCATGGTAGCTCAATGACACGTGCATTCCACTAGAGTAGCTTTTGGCACTCCGTCGAGGAAAACTAAAGAACCCCTTACAATCACACCGGAGGTGGGCAAGAACAATCACCAACTCTTCCCAACACCTCCAACAATCTCCAAGCCGGCTAGGAGCGGTACTCTTCAAGAGTAACAAGAAATCCACTGGCCAAACGACTCACAAGTGCCACTAGATGAATCAACTCATGCAAAGCACTTCGAATCACTCAATTCTCACTTATGATGTGCAACCAAGCAAGAGAGAATAAGAGGAGAGAAATTTTTCAGCTCTATGGGATGCCAAGCAAGTTATAGGGTCAAGAGAGGGAGCCAAGCCCCGGCCACCCTCTATTTATAAGCCTAAGCCATCCAACTAGCCGTTACCCAAAAGATTCCCCACGAATTCAATTTTTCGGGAACTCCGGACGCGTCTGGAGTCCATCTTTGGACGCGCCACCAGCTTCCAAAGACGTTCAAAAACCACGCGCGAAATGGTTAGATTCAAAGTGCCACATACCATAACTTTGGACGCATCCAAAGTTCATCTTCGGACGCGTATGGCCAGTGGAAATGCCGCGCGTGAAACTAACTCATTTCAAACTCAATCCATGGATGCGTCAGCCGCCCCTTGCAGGACGCCATGTGAACACTGTTCACCGTCCCAAGCACACAACACGAAACTAGCCATTAACGATCTTCGAACGCGTCCAGACGACGTTTTCAGACACGGACGCTGTGTGTCCAAAGTTCGCCCGCGCATGCAGCTCCTCTGAGTTGCGTCCGAAGTTCATCCCCGCGTCTGGACTGCCTACTATGGATGCATCCAGAGGTTGCCCTACGCCGTGATGCTCTCTGAGTAGTGTCCAGACAGCTCCGGACGCGTCAGCAGCCCACTCCGGACACGTCCACAGTCAGCGTCCGCAGCTCAACTGGGCAGTAGACCACCCCGCACTAAATCGGGCATATCTCTTAGCTCCAAACTCCATTTTTGATGTTCTTGGACTCATTGGAAAGCTTACTTAGAGGGCTATACAACCTGCATAGCCACTTGATCCTATTCATAATAAATCAAAGCAGTTTTCCACCCCAAGGGCCATCATCTCTAATTTTTAACACAAGAGTTCGTTGAACCTTCTCCAACTTCTTCTCCTTTGTAAATGTGCCAACACCACCAAGTGACATCTCTATGTGCATGTGTGTTAGCATTTTTCAAAGCATTTTCAAAGGATTTTTCATCACGCACTAGATCCTAATGCAATCACATGAAATGATGGACCTAGTGGCACTCATGAACCGAATTATCGAAGATCTTCCCTCTTCATAGTTCGGCTATCGATCCTAAACCACTCACACCCTCTATGGTGTCTTGTGTGCGAAACAAAATGGTCCTATAGTTATATCTTTGCCTTGAGCTCATTTTGTCGATCCATCAACCGCCAAGTCTTCACATGACACGTGACACTCCATGTCATCATGCAACCGTTTTGGTCCTTCGATCTCGATATTACTTGCTCTTCACCGTTGGTCGGTCCATCGGCACCAAGTCTTGCCCAAGCTTCACCGTCATACGGTCCTTCACTTCGAAGCCTCAACTTGCCCTTCACACTTTCAACCGGTCCATCGAGCCAAGCCCATCTTGATCTTCACCATGCTTAGGTTACATAACTTCATGTCATGACTCATCGTTGAGCTCCACTTGGCATGGACTATCTTTCTCTAAATCATCCACTTAGAAACAAGGTTAGTCCTTAGGTTTCATCATTTACCCAAAACCAAACTAGGGACTTTCAATTGGCCGGCGGATCTTCATCGCGGCTGACCATGAAAATAGTTCCCCCAAGCCTAGGTGGAAATCTGGGGAAGTCCAGGGTTAAGTCCACATAAGTGCTCGGGACTTCATCAACAAGAGTGGTCGACGCTTCTTCCCTAGCTGGCCCCTTGGTTTGAACCTCAGGGTCTTCTTTGTTGGAGAGGATGTAGATGATGCTATAAGAGCAGGAAGGTGTTACATCCAGCCCAGTGAGTTCGTTACATCCAGTGTTGCCTAGAGGAGCAGTGGTAGTCGAATCGACGCCGATCTCCATCAGGCGCACCATGTTGACCATCGGTCTTGGATCTTCTCCATGCGGAGCGTTGGAAAGATCCATATCTAAAACATGGTCGTCGTGACGCATAGAAAGATTAGGAAAATTCCTCACATATGACGAGGCTGCGTTCATGAGCCCATAAGGAAACGTGGCTGCTCTGCTTGGCTCTGGAGCGCCCGGACTTACTGGTATGGGACCAGTAGCTGGCGGTGGTTGACGTAGGACTTGACGTGCTGGAGGCAGTCGGGCCACGGCCAGATTTAGATCTGGGCGGCACGACTGGTCGACGTGGTTCGTAAGCCCGCATGACGGTGATGCACATTGACGAAACCACCCTGATGGACAGGTGGCGGAGCTCGAGCCGCGGCCAAATTTGGATCTGGGCGGCGCAATTGGTCGCTCGGCCCATGCATCCACGCTGACGCTGGTGGTTGTTGATGAAGCCATTCGGATGAACAGGCGGTGGTGCTCGGACCGCAGCCAGATTCGTATCTGGGCGGCGCGAGTGGTCGGCTCGGTTCGTATGTCCTTGTTGATGGTGCTGGTTGTTTGCGACGCCACCCTAACGAACAGGTGGCGGTGCTCAGACCACGACGAGATTTAGATCTGGGCCGCGTGAGTGGTCAGTGCGGCTCGTGTGTCCGCGTCGACGGTGATGAACGGTGGTGAAGCCATCCTGGTTAAGTTGAGAGCTAATAGATTCAACCAGAGATAGGGTTTCAGCCAAACCTTCGCCGTGCCAATCGATTAGATCGATCAAATCGGAGTTGTCCAGTTGCCTCCCCTGGTAACGGGGAAGCGATAGCGAGTTGTTGGTGCAGATGACCCCGGGGCGGCCCCGAGATCAAACTTGTCGGCGTGGTGGTCAGAGAAGTTGGTGTAGATGCCGACTGCACCGCTCCCATGGTCCTGACGGTCGTTGCCACGCCGGAAGTCCACGTGAACGCCCCATCGGTAAAGGTCAGGCCCGCCTCGAACGTCCTGGGAGCAGGGAAGAAAACCATCTAGCTCGCCTCTAGATCGAATCGCACATCCCCTACCTAGCGTGCCACTATCGATGAAATATCCTCGGCAGTCTGCCACGGGGCTACTAAGGTAGTAGAAGATCAGCGAGGGTGCGCTAAGACCTACGACCTAGATATGAGACGCAAGACAAACACCAAGATTTATCCAGGTTCGGGCCATGAGGTACATAATGCCCTACATCCTGCATCGACGTCTTTGAGGATTGTATTGATGAGTATACAGATTAGCTTTGAGGGGGTCCCTGCACGCCTTGTATAGCAGGGGAGAAGGGTTACAGATCTAGGGATCTATCTCTGGTAAGTTACAATGCTCTGTATCCTTGGAGAGTACGATAAAGATCCTAACCGACTAGGCTTCCATGCACGCCAAGTAACTTCCGAGCACCCGTGCGGGCCGCTAATTGGTCTGGAGGCGTCCCATGGGCTTGGTCTTGTGATCCGGGCCACCATGTCCGAGCGGCCCAAGGCCCAGCCGTGAGGGTATAGGGGTTTATAGGCCCACACTCCCTAACCCTCTCCGTTGGCTCACCTTCCCCAATGTCTTTCCGGCGCGGCGCCTTGTCCTTCGCGACAGGAAGCCGATCTCGTCGGCCCTCGCCCTCGCTGGATGTGGAGCACCAGGCGCGGCTTCTCCCGGCCCTCGCCCTCGCTAGATGCGGAGCACCCGACGCGGCGGCCCTCGCTGGCGGCTCTCCGATCTCTCCTCCCCGGATGCGAAGCACCCGACGCGGCTTCTTCCTCGGATGAGGGGGCCCCCGGCACGGTGGAGCACCCCAGCGCGGCGTCCTCCCCTGCGGCGCGACCTACTCCACCTAGTGCGGCCACCTCCTCCGCTTGGTGCAGCCTCCTCCGCGCCCTCTCTACCATGGCTGAGTTCATATGTGAGACAAGGAAGGCTATGACAAGTGGGACCCACATGTCATTCCCTATTAGGATTAGTTTGGATAGTTTAATTTATGTAGTACCGCCAGAGTTGGGAGAAAAAATAGGTAATACCAAAATAGTTGTTTACCTAATAAAAAACATGTAAGCAGTGTTGCTCTTAATGATTTGGCCACGTCTCTTTTGAGGTTTAGAACAATTCCGATTCTCAAAATAAATCTCAAAAGAGACAACAATTTCGATTTTCAAAATCTACCTCTCCCACGACTAATCTCCCACAACAAAAAAACAAAGAGTGATCACTTTTTAGCGTGATATTTTAATACGGGCCTATGACACTGCCTGCTGCGATCCGGCACCCTCCCGATTCTCATTCATTGTGATCGTTCATGTGATTTGCCCCTATGGCTTCCCCCGTGATTGCCTGGCTCTTTCATGGCCAATAAAATCAGAAGGAAATCACGCAAAATTATTATTAGGAAGCAAACAATCACGCAAAAGAGAAAAGAAAGGCTCCCGGTGCTCTCAATAAAAAGAAAAGGAAAGGCTCCCACATCATCATCAAACAAAACCAGTCACGCGTAGGAAAAGGAAACACTCCCCACAGCATCTGCCTCCCCGTCGTCGCCCTCACCCGCCACGGTCAGTCTCGCGCCGTCCTCACCGCCGCGTACGATCGTGCTCGTCATGCAGCCGCCGTCCTCGCCGTCGAGCGTCAGAGGCGGTCCTCACCGTCGAGCATCATGGGCAGCCCTCGCCGTCCCACGGATGTCATCTTAATTTGCCGTCAAGTGTAGCGGGTGGTCCTCACCGGCGCACGGCCGCCGCCGCCATCGTTCTCCCTCCATGCTGCGCCTTACCCTGCACAGCACGACTTGCAGTGGCTATAGAGCCCAACGAAGACGGGGAGCAGGTTCGTCAAGATCCACCAGCCCCATTCCCCCTCACATAATTGTTGTTTGTTACTCCCTCTGTTTCAAATTATAGTTCGTTTTGACTTTTCTTGGTACATGTATTTTTCTATGTATTTAGATAAATAATATGTCTAGATATATAATAAAATGCATGAAAAAAAGTCAAAGTGAACTATAATTTGGAACGGATGAAGTATTTTTTAAAGAACTCAAATTCTTCAAATACAATCTTTTTTTGGCAGCCTGCGTTGATCTTAGTAATCATATTCTTCCTGTGTTCACCATAGTCCATAGATGCAAACATATGGCTTGGTAGGATATGGTTATGGAAACGAAACCATATAAGATTTCTGTTATTGATTCATATATGAAGTGGAAGTTTGAATTTTTTTTTCTTCACCTTCATATTTAGGGTGCAGATCCTTCACATGTTTTCTGCACGAAAGATGCTGCTACAGTCATTGAGAGCCATATAGGAATCTTATAGTGTAAGATAACTCAAGTTTCTTTTTTAAAAAGAAATGTTAACTGAAGTTTCATTTATGTATGCACGAAAGCTTCATCTTGGTACGTATGATGAACGTGCATCTGTTTCTTCTAAAATTCTTACTAAAGTTGCAGAGTGGATGGAGCTCTTTGAACATTAGAAGGAGGTGAAACTTACTAGTAAATACATTGTTGCATGGATGGAGCTCATGTCATGGTTTGTGTGGTGCATACATTGCTGTGTCATGTATGGATAACAGGTAAATTCAGACCTTGCCACGAAACACTGAATAGTTTCTACGCCATTGGTAAATACTGATTTTGACTATATGCCTTTTAGAATCTATTGTACATTGTTCTTCATGTGAACAAGCTAGGGCCCCACAAAGATTTACACCGGCAGCAAAATAGTCTTTCTTTGTCAAGCTCAGTGAGTGGCCATCGGGGGCTTTGATTGCCTTTAAATATACAAAAGAGCTACTTATGTTTACTTTGATCATTCTATGTTCTGTAATGCCTAAACTTTATACCATGTTGTCTACTATCAGTCCTGATGGAACTCACATCCTTGGCGGATCAAGGGATGGAAGTTTATACCTGTGGAAGGTATTTGTCGCATATCTCCTACCTGCTTTCTTATACACTATACATTATATTTACATCCATGGTAATAGTTTTCCATTGACATAGGTGGATCAACCTGAAAGTTCTCCTATTGTCTACACGTGACCCTGCATGTTAGCTGTGTATAGACTTGGGAGCAATTCTGCCACCGCTAACTGCCCGGACGCGCTGCTCTTTGAGGGTGCCATGCCGCCATCACCGGTAACCTCCTTCCCTATTTTCTTGTGATGTCAATATTGAATATCATCTGTTCTATTCAAATGAGGCATCAGCTACGAGCTGGCTGATTGTGATGTATTCGTAGTTGGTTGATTTGGGGAACCTCGACTCTTAGACCGAGTTGGTTGGCTATGAGTTCTGATCCTTGTTCAGTAATGCTTGTGTGGTGGAATGAGAGAGAGAGGGGTGGCATTTATGTTTGGTGAAAGAAGTTCAAATGGTACCTTATTTCCTCTTTTTTAAATGTTATGTATATAAGATATAATACTATTCAACGAATTTTTGGAGTGGATATTAGGTTTCTTGATGAGATGAGGAATGCATTAATGATCCAGGTTCGTGAAAAGAATGATGATTCAATTGTTTGGAGTAAATTGGTGAAACTGAAAAAATTGCTTCCAATTGCCTTGGTTCATTAATGAAAAATTTAGAAGACTGATCTGATAATTAGTTGGGTCCTGTAACCTGTTTGTCACATGAGCACTTAGTATCTAATAGATGGAATTTGTCTTTAGAAGTTTTGATGAATATAAAGATTTCAATAGTCGCATCCATCCTGGACCTTAAGGATGCATAAAAGGTTGTGCAGCTAATGCTTGTCTCCTCTGCTACTCACATGTTGTGATCCTTGACCATTCTGTACTAAATTTCCCCATTCAACTTCCCACACTAGCTTGTTGATCCTTTTGTATACTTCTTTGTTTGAAGCTGCACAAATAAAGGCGTGGTGGCATTTAGGCATATACTGAAATATCTGAGGAATTGAAGCTTAAGATCACTGGGTAGCCATGTTGTGAATTATGATCATAGTCTGTATAGCATAAGCATCTATTCTTGACATGGATAACAAATATTATCAATTTTCTTTAGGATCTTGGAGCAGCATGATTTTATTAATAGAGAACTCTACTGTGGTCTCTAATTCCTATTGTGGTTATGGACATATATAAGGAGAAACAGGTGCCAACAACACGTGCCTGTGTATATGTGTACGGTATTATTATTAGAAACTAAATGTGCGTCCCTTAGCTCTAACAACCATTGACAAGTTCAGAGTTCCCTAGATCATTGCCTTGCCTCAAGGGGTACCTCATCTGAATCTATTTTTTTCAACTAAAAAATTTTCACTAACTTGCACTTTGTTGGATCTTCATTTTGTGATACAGTGTGGCTTAGTTGAACTATTGAAGGAGCTGAATTTTCTTGTTAGATTCCGTCATAAGTGCAAACTCTGGTATGATTTCCTTCCCATTTTGTTGGCACAACTGATAACCCTTGAAGGTTTAAAAAACTCGACCTGCGAGGGGCAAGCCGGCCCCGGGCATTGTAATTAAGAAGAAGGCCTTTTCACACAGGCCGAGAAAACCCCCGAACCCCGGCCCTGCCCTGACACTGGGACCCGTAACCCGTGAGACTCCTACCTGGGCCATACACGGTCCTCAGGCCGACCTAGGCCGGTTCTAAACCAGTGCTTTGGCACACAGGGCCGACGAGGGGATTTTTTTAACCACAGCCTGAAATTCGCTCCCACGGGGATTCGAACTCAGGACCTGTGGAGTGCCGCTCGAGTGTCTCAACCGCTAGGCCAAGCACCCTTTGGCATAACCCTTGAAGGTTTACTTTACCTGATCCACTATATCTATGGATTATGGAAAAAACAATTGGGATGGCCATTTTAACTGGCCTATGTTCTTTATTGTGAGATTAGCTGAAGCCCATCAATGAGAACATGAAAAGGTAACTGTAGGGAAGAATATGCTCATCAAATTGTAGTGGCAGGTGCTTAGCAAACCGGTTATGACTAAAGTACTGATCTCATACCTAATTTCTGTATTTCCCAGGATGGAATAGTACCTGAAAGCTTCTGCAATTTTTTTAATCTTTGTAAACTGTGCTTATCAGCAACATCTAAACACCTTATGGATTCCTATGTGCTTCTAGAAACATGGTGTCTCTGTAAATTGCCACCGATATGTATGCTATGTTGTGCCTGAGAAAAATATTCATTGCCTGACATAATAATCGAACCCACCTTATAGAAGTGTGATTAAAATTCCAGTCCCAAAAAATTAAATATTATTCACAAAAAATGCTGCACATTGTATACAAAATTGAATTCTTTCCACTTTAGATTTAGACTCAGTGTGCCCAGATCAACACTTATCATGATTGCATCAAGTTCCTTGTATCCAGTGTTTTTCCCATCTATGTACTTCTCTGTACATGATTTAGTTGAGTTCTCTTTCCATTGGAACTGACAGGTTATCAGCTTCACCGTCCCCCAACAGAATCACTTGGCTTTAGGAAGAAGATAGTTTCAGGAAAATCCTTTTCTTTTTTTCATTTTGGATGTCATCTTTGCTACAAGAGTGACAAAAATATATATCTGAATTTTGTACTAAGACAAACAAACATATTATGGATACAAATAGCTTTGTATCTACCTTCCTCTTTTCCGTGTGGTGGGGGGTCATAGTTTTGTCTATGAATTGTTGTTATTGGTTCACCATTTGAGTATAGGTAAATTTTAGAATTTTGGTAGCACAATACCGTGGTTTTATTTGGCTTGGCAGCAAGTGGATTTGAGCATTAGAGTGGTGCATTGCCCCGCACTATAATTCAAGGTCAATGCTTAGTATTTGAATCCAACGTGGTTTTCTACGAGCACTTTGATATGAAAATCACTTGAGTTGGCAACAAGAGATTATTTTTTTTGAGAGTGCGATAAGAGAGTTGAGGCTATGAGAAAAATCTCAATCTCACCTTTTTGGACAGGACTTAAACAAGGGAGTGAAGTTTAGTTGGGCAACATGGATACACATATTTCATTTATATGAAGTTTAGTTGGGCAACATGGATACACATATTTCATTTATATAAATATGAAGCTCTTGAAAACAACTTACTTGAAACATACAATAAGACATGAGTATGTTGATTTTGGCATGATGATAATCCTTGGACAGTACTAAACATCTTAGGAAAAGTTAGTGTTTCTCTTGTTGCAACGCATGATCGACCATAGAGTTTGTGTGCCAGCGAACCTACGCTCCTTGTGACCTTTTGGATTAAATGTCATTGCGACGCTAGGCTCACCATAGAGTTGTGGGTATGGTAAGAGATGAGGCACCGGTGCTTGGTGTCAGTCAAAATTTTTTTGAGCACCTCAACACGACAGTCTAAATCGTCGACCCGACGGTTATCGCACGCTCGCCCAATCGCTTGCCCGGTCAAAAAGTTCTCGGATCCCGCAATCCCCGTTCCCCCGTCCCCGGCCCGCACTCCCTGCAGTTCCGCGCACGCCTGGCTCGCCACGAACGCCACGGCCTCCGCTCCAACCCCATCGACCGCCGTCGCCCCAAGGACGCTGACCCCCGCATCCAGCCTCCTCCTCCCCTTGAACCCCGTCCATCCGGCGCACCGAGCACCGATGAGCACCATCTCCGTCGCCAAGGCCGGCAGCAGACGCGCCCCTGCTGCCGCCGCCGACGGTGAAGAGAAGCGCCGACGCCGTGCAACCTCTTGACCCGCACGCCTTCATCCACTTCGTGCACCCGGAGGCCTCGCGTCGCGCCGCCGGGACCGGCCTCCTCAGGTCTTCGTTGCGTCCTTCGCTAGGTCCTAAACTGTCACATTGCCGGCGAGGAGAACCACCAGGTTTGGCAAATCCTTGTCTTCCTTTCCTGCTGTGTGCAACAGAGCACCCAAACTAATTGGCTATTTGTATTCAGATCTGCTCTAATTACTTGTTCGTATATGTATTGTGCCTGCTAATTCGATCCCTTCCAAAGATTATCATGCGGGCATGAGTGTCTTTCATTGCATCTGCGCCTTCAATGTGCTTTGCACTGAATGTTTTCAAAATTTTCAAATCAGGAAAACTTGCTTATCTTACGTGCTGGTTTCAGGGCCTCAGTTCAGCCATGCCAATCGGTACCAGTGTTGCATCATGTGAATAGGTAAGTAGCTAATCAACTAGCCTGTTTGGTGGGAGCCATGGAGGAATTCTCAGAGTTGGCAAATGTGCAATTAGTCCAAGAAAGCAAGTTTCTTTTAGTAGTCATCTATAGATAATTTACTTTGGCCAGCTTCCAATTTTGTCAAGACTTTCCAAATTGGTTCCTATAAATTATGCAGCTTACCTGCAATAGAAGAGCTAAATGATACAATGCTGAAGATAGGGAGATTGGGACGACCAGTTGTTGTCCCAAACTTTTTGCGAGGAGGACATTAAACTATCATGTTACAACTTGATTGATGGTTCGGACCCTTGCTTGATAGGTCTTTTACCAATTATAAGATCATCATTGTTGGGATGACTAACAGGAGTTCAGGATTGCAGGAACCAGCTTTCTCCCATGCAAATTTTCTCAATTTTAAATTACTGATTTCCTGATAGTTTTTTCAGATAAGCTGTAAATCCTATATCTTAGATCAGTTTGCATTTGATAATTTATGACTGTGCATACTACTATGAATTTGAGTATATCTGATATTCTGATCTAAACTGAAACCAAAGCAGTACATACTACTACAAATTGCAGTATATTTGAGTTCAGCATCTGAAACTTAATTTCTGACTGCCATGGGAAGTTTAGAAGACAAGGCAATAGCAGAGGACCTCGCCTCATCGATGCTTGCACAGCTGCCCTATAGAGCGGAAAGACGACGACACCCCATCCCCACAGGAGGAGCCACACAGGTTGGTTTTGTTTCTCATTTGATTTGCAATAAAAATGAAACTCTGATATTACATCAAACCAAGATCACACAGTCTAGAACTAGAGTATCAGTTGACATGACATTTATGTACATGCTATCGGTTGACAACAACAACAACAACAACAACATAGCCTTTTGTCCCAAGCAAGTTGGGGTAGGCTAGAGATGAAACCCAAAAGAGGCATGAAAACAAAGAACACATAAATGATACAAGAAAAAAGTTACGGTTCAAGCACGTTAATTGCTAGTCTCCAAGCGCTCCTATCCATAGCTAAATCCTTAGGGATATTCCACTCTTTAAGGTCTCTCTTAACCGACTCGTTCCAAGTCAGTTTAGGTCGACCTCTACCCCTCTTTACATTATCGACCCGCTTTAGAACCCCACTACGCACCGGCGCCTTAGGAGGCCTCCGTTGGATATGGCCAAACCATCTCAACCGGAGTTGAATCAATTTTTCCTCAATTGGTGCCACCCCAACCCTATCCCGAATATCGTCGTTCCGAACTCTATCCCTCCTTGTGTGCCCACAACACCATCGTAATATACACATCTCTGCTACACTCAATTGCTGGATATGTCGCCTTTTTGTAGGCCAATATTCAGCACCGTATAACATCGCCGGACGAATCGCTGTCCTATAAAACTTACCTTTTAACATCTGAGGCACCCTTCTGTCACAGAGGACGCCTGAAGCTTAACGCCATTTCAACCAACCGGCTGAAATTCTATGCCTAGCATCTTCATTAATGTCGCCATCCTTTTGTAGCATCGATCCTAAATACCGAAAAGTATCCTTCTTGGCCACCACTTGTCCATCGAGGCTAACGACTCCTTCCTCATTCCTAGTCGCGCTGAAATCGCACCTCATGTACTCGGTCTTGGTCCTACTAAGTCTAAACCCTTTCGACTCTAACGTGTGCCTCCATAGTTCTAACTTCCTATTAACCCCTGCCCTAGTCTCATCCACTAGCACCACATTATCAGCAAAGAGCATACACCAAGGGATATCACCTTGTAGTCCCTTGTGACCTCATCCATCACCAGAGCAAATAAATAAGGGCTTAATGCTGACCCTTGATGTAGTCCTATTTTAATTGGAAAGTCACGGATGTCGCCATCACATATTCGAACATACGTCACCACATCCCTGTACATATCCTTGATAAGGGTGATGTAATTAGTTGGGACTTTGTGCTTTTCCAAGGCCCACCACATGACATTTCTCGGTACTTTGTCATATGCCTTCTTGAGGTCAATAAAGACCATGTGCAAGTCCTTCTTCTGCTCCCTATATCTCTCCATCAACTGTCGTAATAAGAAAATCGCCTCCATGGTCGACCTACCAGGCATAAACCCAAATTGGTTTTGGGTCACACTTGTCACTCTTCTTAGGCGATGCTCGATAACCCTCTCCCAGAGCTTCATCGTATGGCTCATCAACTTAATCCCACGGTAATTAGTACAACTTTGAACATCTTCCTTGTTCTTGAAGATCGGTACTAATATACTTCTCCATTCTTCAGGCATCTTGTTTGACCGAAAAATGAGGTTAAAAAGCTTAGTTAACCTTACTATCGCTCTGGCACCTAGGCATCTCCATACCTCAATGGGGATACCGTCAGGGCCCATCGCTTTACCTCCCTTCATCCTCTTCAAAGCCTCCTCGATCTCTGCCTCCTGAAATCTCCTCACGAAACGTCTGTTGGTATCGTCAAATGAGTCCTCCAACTCCAAGGTAGGACCCTCATTCTCCACATTAAACAACTTATCGAAGTACTCTCTCCACCTGTCCTTGATCTCTTCATCCGTCATCAAAAGTCGATCCGTCCCATCCTTGATGCATTTGATTTGGTTGATGTCCCTCGTCTTCCTCTCTCGGATCCTAGCCATCCTATAAATGTCCTTCTCCCCTTCCTTCGTGCCTAGCCGCTGATAAAAGTCATCATACGCCTGACCTTTTGCTACACTCACCGCTTGTTTTGCAGCCCTCTTCGCTATTTTATAGCCCTCAATGTTGGCTGCACTCTTGTCATGATGGAGGCGTTTGAACCACTCCTTCTTCTCCCTAATAGCCCTTTGCACCTCGTCATTCCACCACCAGGTGTCTTTCGCTTCCCGTTTGCCTCCCCTACTCACTCCAAACACATCCGAAGCCACCTTCCGAACACATATGGCCATCTTTAGCCACATGCCCTCTGCATCTTCTCCTTCTTCCCACGGCCCCTCATCTAGCATCCTCTCCTTAAAAGTTTGCATTGCTTCCCCCCTAAGCTTCCACCATTTTGTTCTCGCAATCTTGGCCCGATTGTCCCGGTGGACACGTACCTGAAAGCGAAAATCCGTCACTACAAGCTTGTGTTGGGGGACAACACACTTCCCAGGTAACACCTTACAGTCTAAGCAAGCACGTCTATCCCCCCTCCTTGCAAGGATAAAGTCGATCTGGCTCAGGTGTTGTCTGCTACGAAAGGTCACTAGATGAGATTCCCTCTTCTTAAAGACGGTGTTCGCTATCAACAAATCGTAGGCCAACGCGAAGTTCAAAACATCCTCCCCCTCTTGATTTCTACTACCATACCCGAAACCCCCATGCACCCGCTCGAAACCTACATTAGTCGCACCCATATGGCCGTTGAGGTCTCCTCCTATGAAGAGTTTCTCGTTGATAGACACAGTACTAACCATGCTATCGAGATCTTCCAAAAACTGCCTCTTGGTGCTCTCGCAAAGGCCTACCTGTGAGGCATAGGCACTGATCACATTCAGAGCCAAATCTCCAACTACCAACCGGACTAGGATAATCCGGTCGCCTTGCCTCCGCACCTCAACTACTCCATCCTTAAAGTTCCTATCGATCAAGATGCCTACACCATTTCTACCCGATGTTGTTCCCGTGTACCAAAGTTTATAGCCAGTATCCTCCACCTCCTTCGCCTTTTGGCCCTATTTACACGCCTCCTAATTGCTGTATCGACTAGCTCTCTTAACTTACCCGTTAGGGACCCTACATTCCAGCTACCTAGACGAATCCTAGTTGGCATGGCTAATTTCCTTACCCTTCGCACCCGTCGAGGGAAGTGCGAAGACCCTTGCTCATTTTTCACTACACCTGGGCGCAGATGTAGCACGCCACAAAGGTTGCGACGACCCGACCCTTGCTCATTTATCATCGTACCCGGATCACGATCCGACGCGCCACTAAGGGGATGACGACCCGACCCTTGCCCGTTTGACACTACACCCGGGTTCTGATGTAGCGCGTCGCTAAGAGGGTTACGCCCCAACGAATCTCTTGTGGGTTTCATATTCATGAGAGTGGCTGGTTTTGGAATGTTGGCTAGCCGAACCTAACATACCCTCCTCCTTTATCCGGGCTTGGGACCGGCTATGTTGAAACGACTCAAGAAAGTCTTCCGATCAACATAGGCGGAGTTGTACATGCTATCGGTTGAAACTGGTAATTTTCTAAATAATAATCTGCTACAGCACTGGTAGGCTTAGATATATTGCTTCACTTTGATAGGAATGAGGGCATGGCTGAATTGGACTGTAGAGAGCAACCAATGCTACAGCTCTGTTTTTTTTTCTCAAAATCAATCTTCATCTTCATCTCTTCTAATCTAACTCATTTAGTTTATTTCTTTTGAGATGAAAAGCTGAAGCCACTTATCTTGCCTATCTTCGGTAAAGGAGGTTGAACATTTTGTTTCGAACTGATTTTAGAGGAAACATGCTTCCAAATTCATTCTGAGTTGACACCATCAAGAACTGATGAACTGTTCCAGGTTCATTGTCTATCAGCGTATTCGCTGAAAATCTCTCTGAACAATTTTAATTTTGATTACAGTTGCCGAACCACTAAGGGCGGCCCTGGTGCAAGCGGTAGAGCTTTACCGCCTGTGACCAAGAGGTCTAGGGTTCAAGCCCCAACCTTGCACATTAATGCAGGGATGGCTGCTGGCTATTTTCTCTTCCCCAGACCCCGCAGTGCGGGAGCTTACGGCACTGGGTATGCCCTTTGCCGAACCACTCTGAAAATCAAGTATCTACCAGCCGTCTGTAAAATAAGGTATGCAAAATCTTTCTCTAATGATTTCGTTATTGGGCAGTGTGTGGGGTTCAGCTTGATTTATTAGGCTTGGTTTCTCAGGCTATAGTTGAAGAGGGAATGTATGTAAATCATACAGCTTATAATCTGCTAAAGCTCTGTTAGGCTTACATATATTGCTTCACTTTGATAGGCGTGAGGGCATGACTGAATCAAAACTGTAGAGAGCAATGGTTTATACATTTGAGATGATTAGTGATGGAAACAAATTCCAGAAAGAATGCCAAAAAAATATGTGAAGAATGAATTTGATACTTTGGGTGGTCATTGGACTTTGTCAGGTAACTGCAAACTTTTATTTGGGAAAGGATCATTGCTTCATGTCAGTGACCGTTCTCTATGTATCAGCGATAGCTTACTCTGGCAGTAAAGAATTTGTGCAGCCTGTAGAAAAGGTTATTCTAAGTAGTTTCATATCATTTTCTTAATAATCTGCTTACTAACCTGTACAAAGATTACTCTAGGTAGTTCCCTACCAACATGGAAATGAATTATGACACTGCTTAGGGTCTCCAAGGCTGCCAGCCTTACATGTGATGCTATTTTCAAAGATATGTAAGTTCCTTTGGAAAACTATAATTCCAGATGACATTCCAATTGACATAGATATGCAAGTTCCTTTGAAATATCCCATATAATGATATAATAACTATATTATTTTTGTTATCTTACTCCTAAAAAGAGTCAAATGATATCGTCACCGGGGCCTAATTGCTTCACCTCTTCGCTAATGACTCCCCCAGCTCCGTAATTACCTCCGTAACACCACGCTCCTTCCACCCCGCCCGCCACTCCTCCGCGAAACCGCACACACGGACGTCTCCCTCCGCAGCTTCGTCCGCTAATCACCGCGCGCCGCCCACCCACGCACGCCGAGGCCAAGGCGTCGGCCCCAACCTCCCTCGGCAACTCCCCGTCCGCCCACCGCCGCCCACGCACACCGAGGCCAAGGCGGCGGCCCCAATCGTCGGCCGGCCGGTCCCTCCGCAGCTCCGTCCGCTGTCCGCCGCCGGTCGCCCACGCACGCTGAGTCCAAGGCGACGGCCCCAACCGCTGGCATCAACCACCTCCCGTTCTCTTCCCCGCATGAGCAACCGCCTCTCTTCTCCGTCCCATGTCCTCCTCCACTCCGCCTCCCCGCTCCTGCGCCCTTTCCACGACGTCTGCACCGCGCCGCCTCTGGGCCAACGGCACTCCTCATCCTGCGTCGCGGCGGCATCTCCGCGACGGAATAGGCTAGCTGCCGTTGCTAATCCGCCAGTGTGAGATAATCCACCGCCCCGCTCCCTGTATCGCAACTGCCGCAAATGTCCGCACACGTCCAGGTCGCCCCCACCGCTGGGTGCGACTCCGCCGTGGGAAGGTGCCAGCAACGGGCTGCCCCCACGCGACTCTGCCGCCGCACGGGCTACCGCCACCACCGAGGACGAACGGCCCACGCCGCTGGAGGACGGATCAGCTGGTGCCGCAGCCCGCCGCGGGGTGGACGGGGAGCTCGACCAGACGCCGGGTGTTCATGTGAACGTATACGCCGCAGACTTCACGATGAGCTGGGCTCCTTAGCAACGACAAATTGGGCGGCGCCCGATCAGGAGAAAGGTGTGTGTTTGCTCCTGTCTCGACTTGAATTTCAATCCTGATAGCTGATGGCTCTCTCCTGCTTCTTGTCAATTTACAGAGAAAAAATTGATACAGAGAAAAAATTGATGAGCAACCTGCCATACTCTGTTTGAACAATGCGTTCTGCTTTCTTTGCTCGAAGTATACAAGTATACATTGATTGAGTAGATTTCACTCATTTGTTTGATGTAATCATCAAGTTAGTAATCCATGACAATGAGAGGAAGCTTTGTCTTACTTTTCATGAAATGTATAAGTTAGAAGTTGGGATCTGTTTGCAACATAGCATTGAGCTTTGACATACAACAACTACAACAGCCAGATCAACTATAAATCTGCACTTCTGTTCATGTTTTTTTTTAACACTGTTCTCATAGAAACGAGTATGTCGACCCTGCTTATGCGTGCACCTGTTTACTTATTTAATTTACAGTTTTAGTTGTTCTCTGATTAATGTGTTGCCCCTGTATAGAATTCTTGTGCACTGAACAGTGAACACCATGGTACAAAAATCATGTTGCTCATGAATTTGTGTATGCTCCTTTTAGGCTCTCGAGGATGCTGAGAAAAACTTATTTACATTGAGGCATACGATTTCTGGTGATGGAGAAGTAAGACCAAAGCAAGAGCATGTTCTGCAGATAGCCCTTGAGATTTGCAAGGAGTGTGTTCTTTCCCTCTTTGTTCAGAATCTTCCTTGCTTGGGTTGGGAGGTATGTTATATTCACTAACTGAATTGATAACCTTTTTCTACATATACGGATTGGACCTCTGCTGATTTGTTTGCAATGCTAGAGATCGAGTTCTTTACAGCCGCCTCCAACACCGCTGTGGAATCACCATCGCGTAAGCGCTCGTGGAGGTAACAATTATCTGCGCGCAATATATAACCAGATGCTTTGTGATGTTTATTGTGCTAAATGGTTCCAGTAATTTTTATCTAATGCTATTATTTTTAACTGATGCCTAATAGGATTGCCTCTGATTTAAATCATGCCTCATAGGATCTTCATACATGGGTGTTTAAAATGCTTATCTGTATATACTAACATGAAAGGAAAAATGCAATTTACTAGAGTATCATATATGCCGCCTCTGGTTCCAGTAAGAATTTAGTAATGTTTAAAATATAAGGAGTACCTTAATGCAATTTTTGCTACGGTTTTCATGCTTCAGCCAAATTAAGTTTTCAAAAAAATTGGTTCAGACATAAGATTACTTTATACTGTCTGAAATTATCAGTGTTGTGGAATGCTATTTTCGATTTCTGGTAAATCGACTGAGCAAATGCTAGGTGTAGAAATCACTGAAATTTCTTTCTAAACCAGTTGCTGGCAAATTCTCACTGAACACATGTATGTAAACCTTGTGTATTTGGATTTCTAAATGTCATTCTGTCCGTCTTGCATGCATAGGTACACCAAACCTGCCCAAAAAACTTCAAAAAGGATACATGGGCTTCTCAGATTGATCAGGAGTTTGAGGTATGCTTGCTCTTCTAAAGTTGCGATGCTCAAGTGGGGAACACCTTTATCTAAACCTACTGCATTGTTCCAACTCTTGACTGAAATTTTACGAGATAACTTATGCTAGCTTATTTCCTTGCAATTCAGCGGCAGGCTGGAGTCAGCACCAGTGCTCATGGTGAGACCACACCGTCATGGAGGCCAGCATTCAAGTGTAGGACTCATTGGTATCCAGGTCCACAATATGTTGGACACTAGGGCGCGACAACCTCAAGCCGCCGGAAGCAGCAGCCCTAGGCCTTACGTCATGTGGCCTGCGTGGAATCGCTGGTCGCGTTGATAGACCTGCTAATTAGATGAGATGCGCCTCGAGCTGCATTGAGACTCGAAGAACAGCTCATTGCCTCAAGTGAGTTTATTCTTCAAACCTCCCATTGTTTCATGATCTCAGTCATTTGTTTCTCGAAATGTCATATATGTATTTTGGCTTGGGAATCTTTACTCCTAAAAAGAAACAAATGTCATCACCTGATCGCTTCACCTGGCTCCGCCAATCCTTGGTCCGCCCCCGCGCGAGAAGCCCGCGAACCGTCGCAGCCCACGATCCGTGGTGAAGCCTCGCCCCAGAAAACGCTCAGCCGCGGTAGAACCTCCCCTATACCGTGCACCCCGGCGCTCCAACACTTCTTCCTCCGTGTTTTACTCCCTCCTGTCTATGAAGGACGTGATCCACCGATGACTGGCTGGCGTAAGCCCCTCGCGTCGCGCAAAAGCAGAAAGCCCTCTCGATCATGCGCCGCCGCAGCGAAACATCTTCCTTTCCTGCCATCCTCACTCCTCAGCCTGCCTGGTTGTTGATCGCCAGCATCCGCACCCTGGGCATCGGTGTGTGGCCTTGCAAGTTTGGATCTTTCTTTCTTTATCTCATTCGTCGCTATGGTGGCCTTCCCCTGAACGATGAACGGAAGCTGCTTCGTCATTGATGATTTGATGATCAGCTTCAGATCCTTCACCAACCATATCTCTGTCACCTGGCTGGCGGCCATCAAGATGGGTTTGTCGCCCACATCCCAGATTGCTGGCTTTTTTGTCCCGCACATGCAGCACAGCTACATATATAATCAGTTGAGATCTTGGATTGGATTGCTTCAAGAGCCTCTATTATTTGCTCCTTGATCTGTTCAACGATTGATTCAGTACTGGTGTTGCAAACTCATTTCGATTCTCAAAAAGTGAACCACCTAGGTTTGGAAAGCATCTTTGTATTCAGGCTATCTATGCTCTCATTTAGCTTTTGATTCAGTTTATGCCAAAGGTACCTTCTTGGCAAATGCAAGCAGGCACCATGCATGAAGCAAATTATAGATGCTAGAGTCTTGGAGATAATATTTTAAGTTGTCTCCTTATTGTTAAACAGGGTAATTTGTCTCACAAAAAGTGAACAGATCAATAATTTCAACTTGATTTTTGTTACTGCTTTTCTGGTAATATACAGCGCTTTCAGGACGCGAGCTTTGGCCATTGATCCATGCCAATTATTGGTACCAGAAGCTTGGAGAGAATATATTGTGTAGCAGAGCATTGTCAAATCAGAATACACAGCCGCTGAACTTATTGCTATAGAAGAAGTGTCTTAACTTGATCTGATTATAAATACTTTTTTTCCAATCTCTATTTCATTAGAACAATTAACTCACAAGGTGAAGATTAATCATGTTTATTCTCTTTGACCTTTTTCCAGACACAAGCCGCAGATTATTGATAACATAGTTTGGTTGTGGCATTGAGGTGTGTAAATTCATGCTTTTCTCATTTCTGTCAGTTTTTAAATTTTTTCTCTTCTCATCACTCTAAAATGGACAACACATTCTTGCACATGTTCCTTCAGTCTAGCTCTTGAAATCTCAAAGCATGTGCGTATCTATGATCCTCTATGTAATGATACCCATGCGTATATTTTTTTAAAAAATATTACCATATCCCACCAAACAGAGATCTTCGGTGATGAGTTGCAGTAAGAACAAAATTTTCTTGTCCACTAGATCAATAATAGTAATGTATGCATTTATCCCTGCACTACATACACATATATTTAAAGATGACGCTTTTTCAGTGAACAAAAAGTTTAAGTGACCTTAAGAATAATACAATTATACTATCAAGATTAGTGTGATATCTTTTTAGGTAACACTATAACATGCGCTCAAACATATGTTATTATGAATCTATGTTTTCCCGTTGCAACGCACAGGTATTTACCTAGTTCAAATAAAAAAGTAAAGAAAAGGTTTTCCTTTTTCTTGGGCAGAAAATTGCTACACTTCAGTATCATAGCTATGCTGTTGAGCCTTCTACTGATAAATGTATAAAATCAATAGTTAAACATGATAGTTATCAATGAAGGAAAGGCAAGACCCCAAGGCAATTCTTGAGTTGCAGCTGGACAAGAACCCAAGGCAATTCTTAAGTTGTCCTAACAAGAACCCAAGGCAATTCTTAAGTTGTCAGAAACTGATAACTGCCTGTGTTTTGACTATGAAGGATTCACTCCTTACCTTTTGTTTAGGGAAGTAAACCATCTTCACGTTTGTGTGGAATTACCAGTACCATAGCTCCTATCAAATTACTGCTATCTTTTTATTCTGACATAAATGTATCCCACTTTGCACATAGTTGTAAACATTAACTGCAATTTTATTGCAGATGCAACATTGCTATTTTTTGGTTAAAATTGTATAATAATTTATTGTTGGCTATTGTCACCATTATGAGCCAATCATATCATAAGACTATTTCTTTATTGTCAAGGCCAAGATGACTAATGTATTTTCTGCTACTTCGTAGTATGCTTTATCTTAACTGAATCGACTCACATCTCATCATTGTTGTGCAGGTTGGAGCAATATGATCACTCTATAGCTGGTTGCAACAATCTGATCATTCTTGAACAACTTACAAGGATGGTCCATACTATGGAAAAGGGAGAAACTTATGCTTTACTTGAGTTTTGATAGGTCACCATGGATAACCTTTGAATTACTTTTAGGTTCACCATAACTGTATATTTGAACATATTTTTTTTCATATTTGGCTACTAAATTAAGATGCTCATGGATTAGTCAAACAAGCTAGACATTTTCTCATGCGCTTTTGTATTAGGAAATAAAAGTGGTCATTCTGGTATATGTATCATGAATTCATGATTGGAGCATTAAACAAAAATGGGGGAAGCTTTATGCTCATAGCAACATATAGGTTTGAACAAAATTTTATTGCCGTGCTTTATTGTATTGGCTTGGCTTAATTTTGTGTTCCTGTTGCAACGCACGGGCACTCACTTAGTAATATAATGAGTTGCTAATAGTTCATTTCTATATTTCAGAAGAAGATTGTCTGGTTTCCATGTTCTACGACTAATGTCGGCTTGAAATAATGGGCAAGTCACACGGATCAACCCGGTAAGCGAAAATGCTATTTCTGGTCAATAATTTATTTATATAATAATGCTACTGATTGTTCTTTCTGGTTTTATATTTGACTATGTGTAGGATGGCCGAAGAATACGAAATGACCTCGTGGTCAAACTATTGGCATACAACGACAATTCAAGAAAAGTGACAATTCCTAAATAAATTCAAGCTTGTCTTTGACGTATCGTAAACATGAAGTGATATTATAGATTCTTATAGTATGAATAATGACATTGATGTTTCAATTTAGCAATCAAAATGAGAGTTATATTTTAATTATCTACTTTTTTTGAAGATTTATGTAATATGATTGGAACTAACATAGTAAAACACTCATGTATATGTTATCGTGATATTTAATGTTACCGCTGTAACGTACGGGTATTTACGTAGTAAATCTCAAAAGAGACGAGGCAACAAACATGCGACTCCGTTGAACCCGTCGCCGGCAGCCGCCCGCGCCTTGTTTCCCACTCCCTCCTTCCGCTGCAAGCTCCCGCCTCCGACCCCAAATTCTCCACTCCGCGATAGACCATGCCGACCGCTATGCTCTAGCCGGCCGCCGCCCCTCCCTCCCACGCTCCTTGCCGCCATGTCCGTCGCCGCCGTGTCCGCGGACGGGCTCCTCGCGCTGGCCGACGAGGCTGAGCGCCGGTACGACTTCGCCGCCGCGGTCACTTGCCTCGACTCGGCGCTGCGTCCGCCCCACGCCGCCGCTCTCCTCCCACTCACCGAGGCCCGCGCGCGGCTCCGCCTCGCCTCGCTCCTCCTCGCACCCGGCGGCTCCTCCCGCGCCCCGCGCGCCGGGGCCCCCGCCGCCGCCAAGGCGCACCTCGAGCGCGCGCTGCTCATCCTCTCCCCGCTCCCCTCGGCGCCGCCGCGGCTCAAGCTGTTGGCCCACTCCCACCTCGCGGGCGCCTACGCTGTCCTGGGGTTGATCGCGTCGCAGAAGCACGTGCTCCGCCGCGGCCTGGGCCTCCTGGATTCCGCGTCCGCTTCGGGCCTCCTCCAGCGCGAGCCAGCGCTGCTATGGACCTGCAACTTCCAGGCGCAACTCGCGTCCGCGCTCACCATTGATGGGGACGCCGCGTCTGCGCTCTCCACCTTATCCCTGGGGGCATCCGCCGCCGCCGAGCTCGGGAGCCCTCAGCTCGAGCTCTTCTTCGCCGCCTCCGAGCTCCACGTTCACCTCCTCTGCTGGGAGGACAGCGCCGCTGTTGAGAATGCATTCACTCGCGCCTCGCGGCTCTGGGACGCACTCGCAGCCGAGCAGGTAGTTGCAGATTAGGGTTCCTTTTAATTTTAATGTATATAACAGCAAAGATGTGGCCTGATGCGTATGCCTACCTTTTCATTTGGGTGCAGATGGAGCACTGGGTAGGACTCTTCTTCTACACGCAGCTGCTGCAAACTTTCTACCTGCTCAGGATCTGCGACTACAAGGCTGCCTCACAGCGTGTAGAGAGGTTGGATACAACTGTGAAGAGCGAGATGCAGAGAGGGCGGCAAATTAAGGAGCTTGCT
>CM041642.1:34650516-34715578 GCA_023333625.1 Bothriochloa decipiens | reverse complement strand
CTCTCATCGAAAGATCGACCACAAACCCTAGCAGGTTCATATCACCTGGTGCCCTTGGTGCTATAAAAGGAGCAATTGAGCCTTCGAAAAGGAGACCACACAAGATACACAAGAGTAGACACTACAGAAGCTCAGTAGTTTTGTTGCTCTTTTGCTCTAGCACGTGAGCTCTAGCTCTAGCAGCTTAGAAGCTCTAGCTAGGTAGCAAGAGAAGAGTCAGGTGGAGCTTCTTCCTTGAAGTCAGATATAGCTCCTTTGTAGTCATATAGTTCTTACTTAATACAAGTACTTCTCGTGCATACTTATTAAGTATTTACTTTACGCCTCTACATTCAAGTCTTACTCTTACTTCTATTTATTAGTAGTGAGACTAGGCTCCGTTATAGGCATGGGTTCTTTAAGTTATCTTTATAATAGTTTTCTCATATCTAGTATTGCTCTATCGTCTGGTTATGGTGTCTCTTCTTTGAGGTCAAGTAGAGATAGTAGGCTTATAGATTAAGCGAGGTGCTTACCTTCAAATACAGTAGGCCCTCGGATAGTATGGTAGTGGCAGGTGGTGACATCCCTGTTTCCGGTGTATTCCACCATGTTGGGTTTAGTTCTTAAATCGTAAGACTCGTTGTGAGTTGTGTCCAACTTAATTGAGAGCGTATACGCCTCTTTACTAGATAAGGTCTTTCTATTTACTCAACTATCTTAATTACCTAGATTACACCCTTCTCTCCCTCTAGAGCTATGTAGTGATCTCATCCCCTTGACCCCACTTAGTTATCTTAGTTACCCTTAGTTATCCATTTTATTATCCCTACATCTTTCGCCCACTCAATTGCCACACTCATCTCAAGGATCTACCTATCTCGCCTTCTTGTGGGAAACAAATAAATTCGATACCTCATACTTGTTGGTATTTCTTAACGTAATCGCTAGAATTGGTATCCTAGCAACAATACTATCGATGTTTTATCACAGATAACCCACCACCGGGATACCTGGGAGGGTGTTCTTGTTCGGAGGGACTTGACGAACTGCGGTACTCAGTGGTTGCGACAACAAACTTGACGAGACTGACGATTTTATACTGGTTCGGGTCCTCGATAAGGAGTCAAGTAACAGCCTTTACATCCAGTCGGCGTTAGTCTGTTGCATTGTATTGATGAGTATGAGTATTGCGTTGTTGTTACAAGGGGTACCCTCAGCAGCCTTATATAGGTCGGGGGCTTGTTGCGGCTCTATGTTTCCTAGTTGGATTCCCGGATAAAATCCTAAGCTAGTTGTTCTGTCCTCTTTCCTATTACAATTCGTCTAGGATATGGAAATATACACGTAGTGTTGCTCCGTGTCTTGCTTAAGTAGGGCAATGGGGCCTTCGGTAGGGCCCACCATCCATATCTCGTCTTTGTGGGAAACCTGTGGTATCCCCTATCGACAAGCCCCCGAGCATTCCTGAATTTGGAACTTGGAAGCCGGGTTCTTTCGAGATGAAGTCTTGGGATGCTCTTCTTTTCTTTCTTCTGCTATTGCTTCGTCTTTCAGGGCACTAAGTGTAGCCCCTGAGACTCTTGCTTTATGGAACAAAAAGTTAGAGGGTCTTAACATGGTTTTTGCATCTTCTCCTATCATCTTGTTCTTCACGGAGTGAAATTTTGAAAAAATTGCACTTAGTGAGTGTAGCACCCGAGCCTCTTTATGGAACAAAAAGCTGGAGGGTCTTGATGAAATTTTTGAAAGTCGCCTTTAGTGGAGGGTACTCTTGCAGCCCCCTGAGCCTTTCCCGGGTTCTTTTAAGAATAAAAGAACTCAGGGAAGTGTTCTTGAGTCTTTCACTGATGTGCTGTTGGTTGTCTTTATCTCTCCTGTACTTGGATTCGTCGAATATGTTGTGGATATGCTCTCTCATCTTTTAGTGCTTTTATTGTTCGCCCGTGGCTTTGCGGTTACACATTTCTTCTGCACGCATGCCTGTCCTCTTGTCTGCTGCATACTATTCTCGCGTGCTCGTTCAATCTTTTCAAAGCTCTGTCTTGTTCACATGGCCGTCCTTTCTTTGAGATTCTTCTTCTTCCCTAGACTTGTTCTTCATGGACCCGAACTGGCCTGTAAATACTGCTCCATGGTGCTTCTTTCTTCTCATTAACTTGTAGCTTTCTTGTGATGCTCTTTCTTCCTCATGGTGCTGAAATTGATGGTGTGCAAGCTTGACGAGCCCCCAGGCTTGTTCTGTACTTTCTATAGTCCTCTTAGTGAATGGAGTAGGTTTTGAGATAGGGACTAGTAGCAGGCTAATCCCCGGGTGGTATCTTCTCTCGAAGGGCATCGAGGCAAATGGGGTAGGCTTTGAGAGCTGGGTAGTAACTGTTACCCTACTTGAACTTCAAAAGCCTCTCCCCAATCATCTTCGTGGTCTTCGCAGAGTTGATTAGCATGTGGTCGGCTGACTACCTCGATAAGTCATTGTGTATCCACCACTGGTTTGTCCGTTATTGTGTCAGTTTGGTGCTTCGGTGTAGATCAACACGTGTTGGGAGGGGATATCGGGTTCTTCGGATGTAACAGACAATGATGTGGTTGTTAGTTCGGTGAACTTGGTCCCTTTCTCAGCTGCCCGTTATAGCAATCTTGAATGTGAGTTCTCTTCAGCGAACATGCTATCTGAGCTGCTTCCTGCTTGATTGCATTGAATCTTGGTGGAGGTTTAGTAACCTCGAATTCCACTGGGTTCCTTGCAACCACATATAAATGATTTTATTTGCTTTCTTTTTCAAATCTTTCGGATCTTGTATCCACTTGTACCCTGTTGTAATCCCAGTGACTTGATCGGTGTAATAAAAAAGTTTGTTGTTTATACTTGTCTTCTACTGTTGCCGAGTTGTTTGTAGCCTGAAATGTCGTTGTATGATTGTCTCTCTGTGGATCTGGGTGTAACGAGTTCCTTTATGCTGTCCTTGGTGATGTATAAGGCTTCCCTTGTATCTGCAAGTTCTTTTCTCACGTAGAATTAACGTTATGCACTCTTGGCAAAGTGAATATGATGTTTCTAGGTTCTTTTGCGTATAACAGCTGAACTTGTTCCTTATCTGGTGGTCTATTGGTGTTGGTATCTTTGAGTTCTTTTCTTCTTGGTCATATTTGCGGTAAAAATAGAGATGAAATCTATCTCAAGATCCTTTGTTTTTCTGCTCGTTGGAATATTACCGTTGCCATTATTAGCGTTGGCAATTTATCTGTTGTGGTAATATCCCAACGGTTATCTTGCGCTTCTGATCTGGCAACTATTGGATCTGGTAGGTTCGTGGGGTCGCCTGGGCCTTATAAACACTTGGTCACTTGTCCTTTTCCCATATGCTTGAGCCTTTATCGTCCGTTCGCCGAAGAAATCCCAAATCCTCTATTCCTTTCCTGTCTCCACCGCTCGCAAAACCCTAGCTTTTCCTTTGCTTCCGCCGTAGTCCTTGGATCGATCTTGAGCTAGATGGCTGGTTTGAGGTCCAAGGGCAAGGTGAAGGCCATTGAGGTAGATGAAGAGAAATCCTTGTCATTCATTGATAATGAAGATTTTCTGAAGATGCGTTCAATGCACAAGCTTTGGCCGGCGCCGCCGACGATGGCGGCGGGCTTGGAGCTGCTGGTGGAGCGTAGCTTATTGCATGAGAGGTCACTTTCTCAATATGATCTGCCTGGTCAGCATGCTGTCCCTACTCCTTCCCCTAATCACACCATCCGCTTTGTTGCTTTCGTTTATGTCGGTCTCTGTTTCCCCCTTCTGATTTTCTTCTAGAGTTCCTTTAGTTTTTTGGCCTCCAGCTTTTCCATCTCTCTCCTAACAAGATTCTTTATCTTTCTGCCTTTGTGCACCTTTGTGAGGTGTATCTTGGGTTCCTCCTAATCTTCTCCTCTTCAGGCACTTTTTTCGTCTGAAACTAGATGACAAGAACTCTCCTTATGGGGGCTGTAGAATCCAGTGTTGCCAGGGGATGGGTGCCGAGATCTTCACTCTCTCTTTCTTTCCTAAGATGATTTGGGCTGACAAATGGTTCTTTTTCCCCCAAACCTACTCCTTATTTCTCTTCTGATCTTTCCATTCCACATACCAATTCTGATATTTGGTCACAAAAACTTTCTGATGCCTAGGTTATGGCTATCCAATCTCTCCTTGTCCGCCTTAGATTTGTGAGAGCAAAGGGTCTTACTAGCCTTGAGTTGGTGGCCGGGTTCTTTCATCATTTTGTGCAACCTCTAATGCAGAGGGAGCACCTAGGCTTCGAGTACACTGGGATTGATGATTCATCTCGGATCAAGACTGGTGTGAAGCTGTCAGATGAGGAGTTGGAGCAGGATCTGAAGACGGTCCTTGGTGATGTTCCTTGTCTCCCTCCTCTAGTTGAAGAGTATCATTTCAACAGCCTGCCTTCTGTGGTAAATTTCCTTCTTGCTTTTCATTCATCCGAGTTCCTTCATGTACTGACGTCTTGTTTCTTTTGTTTTAGGGATTTGGCCAAAACTTTGTCATTGAGCTTGCTGCTAATGCTGAGATCGATCCTGTTGAGGGTGATAGGCAAGCGGGTTCTTCAACTGCTTCTAAAAAATGGTCTGTATCTCCTAAACCTGATTGTCCTTATACCATTATAAGAGAGGGCCAGTTTCAACTTGTGCCTTATCAACCGCATCCCAAGATTCTTGAGATGATTCTTGACTCCAGGCGAAGGGGAATGTCATGTGCTGCAGTAACGACTACTAAGAGGCTGTGTCCCGCAATCTCGAGTTCTCTTTCTGTCACATGTAATATCATCGTAGGTGAGCTTGTTTCTGAATTTTTTGTTTCTTTCTTCCTTTTCTACTTCTCATGTTTTCTTTCTTGCTTTGTAGAATGCTTTTGAGTGAGCCTGAGGAGGAGGAGGAGGTGGTGATTCCCCATGTTCGTAAGAAGTGAGTACTCCTGTCCACCTTTTCATTGTCTTCTTGGTTGTTCTATTTTTTCTTTGACTTCTTTTCTTTTAAAGGTGAGAGGAGGGTTCTAGTGCCTCTGCCTCTATTTCTCTTGCTCTTGCTGCTGCTATAACTTCGGGTGCGCAAGATTTTGCTTTTGTTGCTGTGCCCATTCTTCCTATTCAGAAGAAAGTGGGTTCTTTCAAGCATCCCTCGAGGTAATCACTTGTCTTCTTTCACTTTTTAAAGTTCACTTTTGCTCTTTGTCCATTCTCTCTTATGTTCTCTTTCTTGTAGACCTGGTACTGTGGATTCTTCTAGTGGTGTCGGTTCTTCTGGAGGTCAGGGGGCTCATCAAGCCCCCGAGGATGAGCAAAAGCTCAAGAGTCCTCTGCTAGTTTGTACTTGTCATTTCCTTGCTTGCTTGTATCTTGAATATCTCTTTTCCCAGTATTTTGAGTGTCTCATGTTTTGCTTGCAGATCTTGAGTTGCAGGTTGGTCGTGTGGCCACTGTTGATCCAGGGTATATCCTAGTTTGGAGGTGCCACAGCTGTCCTTTGTGGAACAGCCCACTGCGGCGCATGCTGGGTTGCCTTTGGCTGAGTCGGTGGCCTCGTCAGCTGCTGAAGATGCTGCTGGTGGTGGTGGGGGCGTGGATTCACCGATGCCTGCTTCGCCACCTCGTGCTCCATTGGGCCTGGTTGTTGTCGATGATATATCCTCGGCAGACTACCACAGGGCTACCCACGGTAGTAGATGATTGGTGAGGGTGCGCTAAGACCTACGAATTATATGTGAGACGCAAGACGAACACAAGGTTTATCTAGGTTCGGGTTGCAAAGTGCGTAATACCCTACATCATGCGTCTCTGTGGATTGTATTGCTGAGTATACAAATGTCTTTTGAGGGGAGTCCCTGCTCACCTTATAAATCGGGGAGCAGGGTTACAGATCTAGGATTTTGTCTACGGTCGGTTACAATGCTCCATGACTTGAAGAGTACGATGAAGATCCTAACCGACTAGGCTTCCTTCCAGGCCAAGTAGCCTCCTAGCACCCATGCGGGCCATCGACCAGAGCGGTAGCGGCGCACGAGCTTTATCCTGGGCCGTCTGGTCCGAGCAGCCCAAAGACTCGTCGTGAGGGTATAGGGGTTTATACCCCCACAGTTAGTCCCCGAGCACCATGTATCTTGAGGGAATTGCCTTCTTGTCCTATGCCAAGCAGTGAGGATGCAGACCATGTTGTGCCGATCAGTACCGACCAGTTGAGCTTTGTTGGTGGCTCTTATTGCATAGTTTTGACCTCCAACTTGATATGAAAACAATCACCAAAAATTAGTAATAGGGTTTTAACTAAATGTTTCCACAAGTTTTGTTGCTCTTGAGTTATTTTGCAGGTCATGTCAAAATTCATTATAAAATTACTTTATATGGAACATTTGCAACTATGATGCAAAGTGACCATGCAAAAGGAATATTATTAACAATGTAAATGTGACATACATGAACAAGGCACGTTCGTCATTTTCCAACATGCATGAGCCTCGGCCACCAGCAATTCCAGGAAGCATATTATATATACAAAAGAAAATTCAAAAGTCATTAGCATATGTACTTCGTATGTACTACTACCATGGCCATGCCCAACACGTGTCCCCTCAGGCTCAACGCTCGGCCAGGCTGGCCCCATCTGCTCGTCACGCAGGGAACCATCGACGGCGTTGGGCAATCGGCCCATGGCACCCGGCGCTGGACAGGTTCGGAGCTCAGCAAGCATGCAGCCCAGGCAGAGGCGCGTTGCCCACAGGCGCGCAGGGGGACAACTGGGTCACTCTGGCTCCACTACTTAAGCACAGCAGGCCGTCGTGCATTTCAACGGAAGGGAGCCAGCAGCGTCGGTAAGGCCTAGCTGGCCAACACACTGGACGGTGGGTGGTACATTCCACGGAGGAGCAGCAAAGGCGGTTTGCTTGTACCGTATTGATCACCAACCTATAGACGTCAGCCATGACACACAATAAATAAAGCCTCTCTCCCACAATTATAACAAACACCACCAAAAAGCAACCATTCTTCAAGATGTACAGTAGTACTAGCTATAGTTGGAAGTTAGGGAGTGATGCTCAAGTTCTAGAAGAGCCCTTGGAGGTCCGATAATTCTTGCTTCGGTCCTTTGTAAGACTCAAGTATTTCAATATATTTATCTTCTCTTAATTACTAAATTATCCTTATGGTTATTTATTCATGTCTTAGTTCTTTTGCTAAGCTTTAGTTGATGTTTTGGTTTTACACTTTGGCATGGGTTCTCCATTCGACCGAATGCTCTAGTTACAAATTGTGACTAGAGTAGTAACCGCTAGCATAGATGTGGTGTCTAGGCTAGCGTGTTACCTGAGTTTGAGCCCAGCACTATGAATAGTTGTGGTAGCCCCGGGGGTGAGAGACCCGACAAGGCCTTTGTATTCCACCACGTTCGGGCTAGTGTTTCGTAGGGGTTTTGGCTGTCTTCACCAAATTATCTTTTCCCAGTCTTTTCGAGAACAGGAAAGGAACAGCTGCCCCGAAGTACCTTGGTGTAACCACTATGTCTGTTCTTTGTTTAGTTATCCCTTTGGTGTGATCTAAAATAGAACCATGATAATGGAGCAGAAAATAGGAACATTGATTCCTTCCGCTGACCTCCTAGCTTAGCTTATCTGCTCTGCTATCTTTTTATGAAGTTCTCCTGTGTGTCAATTTATCAAAACTCCAATCCTTGCCGTTTACCCATACATTAATCTAATCGGTATACTAGCTAGCAGATACATGATGGTTTTTATCAACTTATTTACACATTGTTTCCCTGAGGATAAACATGATACCCTGGAATACTCTTGGGTGAAAGCTACAACAATATCCGTTCGCTTGCGGATTTCTCTGTATGCGTTAACAAATACCAACAAGCTTTCTGGCGTCGTTGCCGGGGAAGCAATAGGCGTAAAATATTTTGATATTTATCTTGATATCTGCTAACCTAGGTGCCACTAGCTTTTGTGGGTATATTTATAAAAAAATCATCATGAGCCTAGGGTGCGTGATCATTCATGAACAATCTAACTCTTTCACCCTACCATTGCATAGATAGGTATATACATGTGTACACACTAACTCTATGCAGATGGAGAAAAGTCATCGTCAAGAGAAAACCATCCCATCACATGAGATGGAATGACTACATTGCAGCACTCACAATTCAATCACAAATTATGAGTGACAAGTCGATCAAGGTATAAGAGAACCAAGAAAAAATATTTGTTTTTCCCGAATATTATTTTTACCACTGCATGTTTCTTAATTCATCATATATCTAGTGCTTTCTTTGGGTAGCTCCTAGTCTTTGAGCTGTATTCGAGCGCCATGCATAATCTAGGTAGATGGCAATTGTATTATTATCTATCTATTCGATGCTCTTAGTCTAGCCTCATATTAGACATATGTTAAACGGGACCATCTCGGCACCATATTTTGGCTTTGCCAAATTGGTTTGATGATACCGTTAGATGGTCCGCGCTATGGGAAACAACTAAAGCTTAGATTTGCATGCATATCTCTCGCTTAAATTTCCTTCAAAATCATGGCATATTTTTTTAAATGCATTCATCCACTGCGCTTGCATTTCTTTGCATATAAAATCAAAATGGTTCTCTAATCATCATTCAATGTTCATACACCCATTTGAATCAATCTCAAGTTTTATCATTTTCATGCTTCCTTTTTCTTATTCTAGTATGCTTGGTTTGGGTGTTGGTCAACCTAGGTGATCATACTCCCATAGGCTTTTTAAATTAAACATGCTGCTTAGGTTAATTAGCCTACCTAAATCAAATTTGACATTGAGTCTAGTTTGATTTTTGAACTGAAATTACTGGTATATACTTTGGTTGTATGCCTGGACTTTCTCAAATCCATAAGGGTAAGTCTTTGAGATAAATTTATAATGGAGGTAATTAAAATTTTATTTGGTGATCTTTGATTGTGACCTTGATCAAAAAGGAAAGAAAAATAAATATAATCATAAAGCCGTCAAAACCAAACAAGGATCCCAATGGCGTTGCGACAACAAAAAATGCAATCATCCTCGTCCATCTCCAAGATGAAATGAAGCAAATTAATTCAAGCTTAAATGTCATGAAGAAGTCTGTGCTCAACGGACTTAAAACGGTGAGTCCTTGCCGAAGGTAAATTGGTAGTTATCTCATATTTGATTTTGAAATAACTTTTCATTTTGAATTCTGCATGTTTAGCTTTTCACCAAAATACTCTTTTCATAAAACCTAAAAACAACCTTACTTTTAAAAATATAAAAGTTGCATAATAAAATTGTTTTAACCTTATTTTCAAAATTTGCAAATGCATCACTTTATAAAAAATGTTTTACTTTCAAAATTTTTAAAAAACATTTTGATAATAATAATACTAAAATAAACAATGATATTAAAAAACATGACTTTTGAAAGATGAGGTTAAGGCCATATCTGCGATATTGGTCCTTCGGGTATTTTTTTGTCACTAACCTTACAGGTTTGAGCAAAAAGAACGAAGGACTGAAATGCAAAGGTATATCCAACCAAACATTTTTTTTCAATAGTGAAGCTCATTGAAAAGGGAGAGTGCTACCATCCAAACTTGATTTTGCATATTGCAAAATTCAAGTGTAGGGGTGAGCATGCTTTAAGTATCTCATAACAAGCTTCACTTATTGATTTCATTTTGGTTATTTTGACCTTGTCTTAATTGTATGCCTCACTCACCATGATAGAGTCACAAAAAAACTTTTTTATTTTAAAAATATCAATTTTCTTTTACCTAGATTTTCAATAATAATAATAAATAATATTTTCTTTTCATAATAAATGTGTTTAGCTTAGATTTACTTTTTCAAATAATGCAATAACCTCTCCCTATCTCCCACAACAATAAAAAAAATCTTGGTGCTAGACAAAGTTCCCTTCAGGTGTCCCTTGCCACTAACAATTACAGGAACGAAGGATGAACGATGTCTAGGAACATGGGTGCTGCAATACATGCTAAGGAGATGCTTTGACATTCAAACATGGTGTTTATTGTCAAATGACATAAAAATTCAAGTGTGGGGGACTAAAAGGTCGAGATGGCAGACTAGAGGGGGTGAATAGTCATTTCTAAAACTTATCGCACGGGTTAACCGAAGCAAATGCGGAATTAAAACTATCGGTCTATCCAAGACTTCATCCCTCTAACTATGACTCTAGATGCACCTTGTAAAAGATCCTAACCAAGAAAGCAAGGTGCCAAACTAGTTAGTGCTCTCCTAATCAATTTTAGCTTGCAAGGTCACACAAACCTAAGCAACTAGTACTCTAACAAACAAGGGAGCACCTACACAACTCTAATGAGCAAATCACAAAGCCAATCTAAGCTTATTAGATGCTCAAGGACAAGGTTACACAAACCGAACCCAAGAGCTCAACCTTACTTAACTACACAAGCCAAGCAAAGCAGCTAATTAGACTACACAAGATAATTAGCCACACAAGAGATACTTCTAAGCTACATAAGCTAGAAGAAAACTAGCACTACAAGAATTCTTGGATTGTGTGACAAAGTCAAACTGGCATGTAAAGTACAAAAAGTGTCGTAAAAAGATCCTTGCGACGATTTACCTAGCGTCATGACCGTTGTCACAAAACGACCATCACATAAAGTATTGTGTCGATAGTTTGGTCAGTCGTAACAAAATATCATCACTTTTTGTGACGACTCTGTTTGCGGCGTCACATATTGTGACCTTTTAAGACGAAATTCGGTGTCACAAAATGTACAGTCAACGCGTTACACTATGTTGTGTCATCACAAATGGTACGAAAACGGACGTGAGCTGCTACCTTTTTGTGACGGGTCATGCTCGTCATATAATGTGCTGTAGATTTTGTGACGCGCTCTTTCTGTCATTCTTTGTACTATATCTTCAGGTATTTTGTGACGAGGTTAGAAGTCATGTATAGTCCCATCGATTATGTGACACTTTGTTTGTGTCACGGTTTTATATTGTCTAAAGATATTTTAAGACGACTGTATGGCGTCACAATTTCTCATACTATTTTTGACAGTGTTCTAGCCATAAACAGTGACGACATATATATACATTCATTCATCACATTATATAACATCAGAATTTGAATTTATAGATATATAGCATCAAACCCACAGGATTCTCATCACAAGTCTGAAATCATCCATAGAAAAGACTTTAGGTCTGAAGCCATCATGCATATACAAATTCACATAGTTCACATGTTTCAGTACTTGTTCCACTTCCAACACATAGTTTCAGGTTCCAAACCAGGTTCTAGCATAAAGTTACAGACAAATACACAGGTCTAATGAAGTTGCAAGACAACAAGTTCCAATTAGGTAGCAAAAGCTCAGGCGCGAAGGCCTCATACTCAGAAACTGCATTCTTACCTACCTCACTCTTTCTAAAGTTTGAGGACAGCTCGCAGGAGTGCATTTGTCTCATCAAACTTGGTATGCATCTCCTTCATTTCCTCTTGGGTCTGCCGAAGCAAACTTTGGTTAATTTCAAGTGCAGCCTGCTGAGCCTAAAGCTGTGCCTACAACTCTTCCTGCTTCCTAGCAGCTACCTCTCTTTCAGCTTGGAGTGTTGCCTCAAACTGAGCTTGCATATGTTCTTGTGCTACTGTCGATGAGGACTGACTGGTCTGACAGTTTTTAGACACCAATGTTAGGAAGAAAGGTGGATGAGCGGCTGATGGGGCTAAGACTTTCATTAACAATCTGGGAGGCAGACTTTTCTGCTTCTCCAAATTCTAGCATTCTTTCCTTCTCTGCCACCATTCAATCCTACATAAAAAGAATGCACTTAATAACAAGACAGCAGAACAGTGTTGAAACAGGCATGTACTAGAGTACGGTAGATGTATCCAATCATTTTGTAAGTTACATATACTTCATTAGCAAGAGGAGAGCGACCATTTTTGGCACTAGTCATACATTCCCCAAAAAATCCACAGCATCCAATTCCGTGTTATTGTACTTAGACCTCTACATCATGTAGAAACTTTAGATTACATTGAAGCACACATCTTAGTTTGCATTGCATAGTAACAAAAGCATCTAGACATAAAAAGATAGACTATGGACATTAACACATCTTAGTTTGGATTACTACTATGGATACAGACATTTTTATAGTTCAACTTAAAATTATCAATCTAAAATGGTTCTGGTGATCCCGCATTTGTCCTAGCTCATTTCATCATGAATCTCATTTTCCTCTATATATACAAGGCAAAGACAAACTGCAGTGGATACAATATATACAAGGAAGGCAAAGACAGACTGCAGTAGATATAACATGGAAAGTTCTTGTAAAAAATTAGACCAATGCTGATACATATACATGGAAAGTCCTTGCAGCAAAGTGCATATTCATATTGAGGTAGTAGAATAGCACAGAAGACACCACATAGAAATCAAATCACTTTTTAAATGATACTTCACAGTTATGATCCAACAACATATGTACCCCAAAACTGAAAGCAATAGTATTACCAGGCTATATCGATGGGCTATGTAGGACCTACAACCAGTTTTTTTTGTGAAGCTTCACATTGGCTCTGTTCACTTTATTCTTTGTAGATTTCTCCTGCACCACAAATGCAATACTCATCAGCTTGCCGCTGGTACATCAATGAAAATGATATTCTGAGATCAAAGCTTCGCAGTGAAGGTGCCAAAATATTGAACTTCATTAAACATACAGTTATTTATTAACAAAAATTAAATATTTGACTAATTTCTAGTACCTATTCAGAGTATATATTTATAGAGCGAGGATGACACTTTGCATAATCTTGAACAAAGAACTCTACTTCAGCTTAGAAACAGTGAATCTTTCACCGAGAAGGTTTGATGCCAATTTTAGATAGGATATATCCTCTTCAGCTAAGAAATAGTGAACATTTCACCGAGAAGGTTTGATGCCAATTTTAGATAGGATATATCTTGCTACACAATTCACATGCAGAGTTTGATTGCGTATTAACAAAAGCAGTGATTGAGGGCATGTACCTTATTCTTTGCGTCACACCAGTACTTTACGAGCTCGATCCACTCATCTTTCTTCACTTTGGGTGGAGGTTCTTTGGCCATCAGCTGTTCAATTGTCAGGGACTCATCAAAGTACTTCTTTTTTAGTTGCCACCTCTGCTGCCTTACTCCCTTCTTAATGATATCAGTGTATGCATATTTGCTTGGTCCTTCATTCTTTACGTCCACATCCAACCTAGTCTGCAGCCACACAAATCATTTATTAGGCAAAATTTCTTACATGAAAGTACAGCTAGTAATGAAACAAAGAAGTTGTAGTGAAATAGATGCCTCATAGCCACTTTGTCAAGCACTTTTTGTACTTCAGTAGGCCCCCCATCTTTTTCATAAAGCTTCTAAGATGTGAAGATAGGCAGCTTGTCTCTAAGAGCTACACCAGTTTCTGATGCCAGATTCACTGCTTGAAGTGGGACAGCAAGTCTTTTCTTCCCTATAGCCACTTGGATAGGCATCCTGTTTCCTCTCTTTATCATCTTCTCTAAGCCAAGCCCAATGGTTTTCTTGCGCACTTCCTTTCAGGCCGCTGCATTCCCAAAAAACATGCAAAATGGGTTATTATAGCAACCACAAATGTAGATACTGAATGTAGAAATTAATGGTTGCAAACACATATTCGTTACCTGGAACCAAGTCACCAACTGGTTCTCCTTCATTTTTATGACCCTCAGAAATAGCAACATCAACATGGTCATTTGAGTCATTGATGTCATTGCTCTGCCTAGAGCTCTGTACTCCTGGTGAGGCTTCTGTAGGAACTGATTGGTTAACACTAGTTGTGGGAGTAAGTTGGGGAAACAGGGCACGATTGGTTGTAGGACTAGGAGCAGTATGCTTAGTGTTTGCACAATGTGTAGACATGGGTGGACAGGTGCTGGGTAGTCTAGAAGAAATAAGAAATGGGTTAGCACCAGATGTACTCCTAGCTGCAGTTTGCCTGGTGAATTTCTTTGGACTAGGCTCTAAATTTCCTTGTAGTGCACTGGAATTGGGATTAGTTTTTGGGTTAGCTTTTGGATTGGTCTTAGAAGGCAAGGGTGTTCTTTCCCTAGGTGGTGGACGGCCTCTAGGCGAAGGCATGGCTGCCTGTAGCCTAGTCAATCTGGAAGGCGTGCGTGGTGGCAACTGGTTTGCAGGAAACTTTTGCTTCTTCTGCTGAGGGCAAGTTCCTAGAACCATCGCTCTTACCTGCCAAGAGAAACAATCATAGTCATCATCATAATGAAGTACATGTTTCAAATACAAACAAGATGCTTGTTAATTGCCTAGTAATGCATCTCACCTCAGAATTATCCTAAATATTTAGGTCATCATCACAGTCGTCATCACATTCATCAGCACAGTCAGATTGGTTATCAATGTCAGAGGTTGGGTCATATTCATGGTTAGAATCAGGATTGGCAGACACTACTGCCTTCCATTTTCCCTTTTCCTTTTTGGAAAAAACATCTCTAACTTCCTAAGCTAATATTGGAATACCCAGAGACTTAAATTGTTCCTAGATATTCCTTACCCTTTCATCCCTGTCCAGCTCATACTAGGTTTTGGTCATTTCTTACTTAGTTTCATCAAACGCAGAGAGTAGAAACTGAATCCAGTTTCTATAAAAGAGTTGGAAAAGAACTAACAAATCAATATTATATGAAATGGTAGAAAGAAGGAAAAATAGCAATTAACAGATGATGGTTTTAGTATGCATATCCAGTGGGTCAGCCAACAACTTCTCTCATCTAGTTTAGAATGCAGAAAATCAAGAATAACAAAGCATGTCTAGCTGTCCACTTCTCCCACTATCAAATCAAGGTATGGTTGCCCACTTGTCCTGGAACTAGAGGTCCACTTAATAATTCCTGGAACTAGAGGTCCACTTAATGTGCAGAGTCCTAGAACTAGAGGTCCACTTAATAATTCCAATTTCATGAAGCATAGGAATAAATCACATAATTCAGAACTTGTATACAGGGTGAAGAATGTCGGCATGAGAAGAACATGTATACAGGGTGAAGAACATGCATACATGCATAAATCACATAATTCAGAACATCAATGCCTAAGAAACAACTATGACTCAGTTTTTTGTAGACCAATTGCATAAGCAAAAGCAAAACTCCTGCCCTACTCATAAACTCTCTAAAGCCTAATCCCCAGTTCATACAAACTCCCATCCGAGATATTCATGCAGATATTCTCCAATAGATGGGAGCAGAAGATTCATGCAAGATTTTAGAGGAGGAGAAAGCAAAGTACCTTTGGAGGAGGAGGAAGCAAAGTCGTTGCTCTGGTCGGTCAGAGCGGGGAGGTACATCGTCGGGGCTTGCCTGCTTGTCTGAGTGGGAAAGGATGTCATTGGTGCTCTGGCCAGTCAGAGCGGGGAGGGGCGTCGTGGGGCCTCCCGTCGGTCATAGCGGGGATGGGCATCGTCGGGCCTCTCTCCGGTCAAAGCGGGGATGCACGTTGTCGGACCTCTCTGGCCGGTCAGAGCAGGAAGAGACATCGTCGGGCCTCTTCGGCCTCCGCATTGAGGTGGACGCCGTTAAGTTGTGGAGAGGGAGTAGGAGGCCATGCTTTTTGGCGTTGTGTGCTTGAGGAACAGCGGGGCGGCGCTAGGGTTTGCGCAATCGATAGGGTTAGGGAAGAGGCAGTGAGGTGGTCTGCGAGGATGGTGGCAGCGTAGTGAAGCGCAGGCGAGGAGCAGTGGCGGCGGCGATGGTCGGCGGGGCAGCGTGTCGACAAGGAGAGTTGAGCGCGGATTGTGGATTTTTGGGGATTTTTCCCCTATGTCTGACCGGGGAAGAGGATAAGGCGTGGAGGGCTTGAGCGGGAGGCGGGGTGGGTCCCGTGTGTCAGTGAGTAGGATAGCGCGGGAGAGAGGATGGTGGCGTAGTGAAATTTTTTTCCTGACGGGTGGGCCCGGATTGTCAGTGGCCGTTCCTGGGCAAGGCCAACGTGGGTTCCGTTGCAGGGGGTCCACTTGTCATTGAGTGTTTTTGTTGTAAATGGATTTTAAATGTATTTTTAGTCCCGCTAAATGTTCGAAAATGAAAATAATTTATAAACAAAAATATACAACACGTTGATATCTACATTTGCCCTATAGGGTATTTTTTCATTTGAACTTTGTTTGACAGTTTCAAATTTGAATATGATATTTTGAGGACTATTTAGTACAATTTGGTGTACTAAATACTTTCAAATTAAAAAGTGATGAATAGAAACATTGCACATCTCATGAAAATACACATTTCTTATTTTGGTAGTTTCGTCATTTGACAAAGTGGCATGAACTTTGTTCATTAAAATTACATATCTCACTCATAGTTCATGGAACTATAAGAGAGATTGTAATTTTTGTGAGCTACTTAACTTTCACTTTGTAAAATGGGAAAATGGTCAAAATAACATTTGTTGGTCTTCATGAGTTGAACAAATGTTGTGTTCATGACTTTTGCAATTGAAGTCATTTGGGGTGTGTAATTATGGTTTATAATTGTGCATTTTTTAAAATTCAACTTATGAATCGATCAAACTTTGTATCACAAAAATTTGACCAAAATGAACACTACAATTTGACAGATTATGATTTTAGAAATTTTTAGAAAAAAAGCATCAGATTTGGAGATAGTATGTAGGAGAAAAACTTGTTATAAGATTTTTGCACGCATTAAAAAGCCAAATGGTGAACGTTTGACAAGGAGGAAGACAAGCTAATGAACATCTGGGCCCACATGTCATTGACACCCTGGACCACTTGGCACTCAAGACTAAATACATCTGGTTCCACATGTCATATATAGCTGGGGTACCTAAGTGTGGCCACAAAGCTAAGTGTGGCCGCTAGGGCACTAGCGCTGGGCATGGTGCCACCCCAAACGCCTGCCTCGTCGGTGATCAGCACCTGAAGGCCTGCAGCCGCTGCCCCTCCCCTCACCTGCATCTCGCGCCCATCCCCTGCATCTGGCGCCCATCCACTGCATCTCCCTACCCCTTCCTTCACCATGGTGGAACCTACCACTGACGAGGCACCGTGGTGGAGCCTGGCCATTGAATCCATGGTGGATCTAGACCGACAAAAGGAGCTGCTCCACCCCCCACCAGTAGCCACGGCAAGCACCCCCACAAGGTGAGCTCATTGGCTAAAAAGCATTGTTACTAGTGATGTGTACCTCCTTCGATTTAGCTTGTTCCAGTGGTTTTATAGTATTACAAGGATTGAAGATGGATTTGTAATTGTTACTCTTTGCACCAAATTGTTTCCAAGTCAAGATGGATAGAAGTTGGACTTATGACAATGCATTATTTTCACCGGCCTTTTTGTCTGGTGTTCAGCAGTTCATGGAATATGTTAGAGGTAGATACAGTGCAGATGACAAAATCAAGTGCCCATGCCGAAAATGCCTGAACCAGAAAGAGAAAAGCCTAGAAGATGTACATGAGGATATCGAACTTAATGGTATGTCTAGGTTCTATACTAGGTGGGTTCACCATGGAGAGGAAGAAAATGATGTTGCACAGGCTGATGATGGAGAAAACGCTGTTGTACCTAAAGATATGTCATGAGATGGAAATGCACAGGCACCACTTGATGAGGAAGGACAAGCTGAAGATGCCATAGATGACAGTGAAAGGGGAGTTTAGGGGTTGATTCAAGATTTGCGTGACGCAGCTAGCCATGGATTCGGTGGCAACTTATATAATGAACTCATGGAAGAGGCAAAGCATGAACTTTATCCAGGTTGCACCGAGGAAACTAGGCTATCTTTCATTATTAAACTGCTGCATATAAACATGTACAATAGGATAACAACATTTGGGTTCAATGCATTCCTTGAGTTGTTATCATCATCTTTGACAAATGTGCCTGGTCTCCCTAAGTCTTATAGGGAAGTGAAATCTGTACTCAAGAAGATGGATTTTGCTTATGAGAAAATTGATGTGTGCAAGTATGACTGTGCCTTGTTTTGGGATGACCATGAAAAGGATCAACGTTGCCTAGTTTGTGGCTTCACAAGATGGAAAGTGAACAAGGAGGGTAAAAAGAAAGTACCTCACAAGGTCTTGTGCTACTTTCCAATAATTCCACGCTTTCAAAGGTTTTTTCTGTCAAAGCAGCGTGCACAGTTTGCAAGATGGCACAAGGAAAAGAGGGTAGAAGTTAAGAATGAAATGAGACATCCTGCTGATGGAGAAGCTTAGAAAGACTTTGATAATAGTTTTAAGTCTTTTGCAGATGATCCCCGCAGTTTGAGGGTAGCCATTGCTATTGATGGATTTAACCCATATGGCCAGGTGACCAATTCATATAGCATCTGGCCAGTGATCGTGATTTCGTACAATTGGCCACCATGGATGTGTATGGACCAATCAAATTATATGCTTTCTTTACTAATTCCAGGCAAAAGATCACCAGGCAAAGATTTCCACGTGTTCATGCAACCTTTGATGAAAGACATGCTGAAGCTTTGGGAGGGTGTCCGTACTTATGATGCATATGAAGACAAAGATTTCAATTTGCATGCAGCGATTCTTTGGGGAATTCATGATTACCCTGCTTTAGGTACCATGTCAGGTAGAACCACTAGGGGTTACTTCGCATGTGTGCACTGTGATGAGAATCCATGCTCCTGCAGTCTTAGAAACAAAATTGGTTTCATGGACCATAGACGTTTTCTCCCTAATGACCATGAATGGAGGACAAAAAGATATTTCAATGGCAAGCATGAAAAAAGAGAGCAGCCAAAGAAATTTAGTGTAGATAAGGTCATGGCAAGGTTGAATGAAGTTTGTTATGTTCCAGGCAAGAATCCAGATAAGCAGCAATCAAGGAAATGGCGTCGTGAGGGAGAACCAGTTTGGCATGTGAAGGCTAGCATGTATGATTTGCCATACTGGTCACAACTGAAGCTACAATACAACCTTGATGTTATGCACATAGAGAAAAACATATGTGAAAACATTTTGCATACTGCCACACTCTACTTAATACTCCAAATAAGACGAAGGACACAGTGAATGCTAAACTAGATTTGGAAGACAGAGGTATAAGAAAAGAGCTTCATTTGCAGGGAGACTCTAATAAGCCCAGAGCTTGTTATGTTCTACAACCTGAAGCAAAGAAGAAGTTCTTGCAGTTTGTGAGCAATGTGAAATTTCTAGATGGTTATGCTTCTAATATATCAAGATGCATTAATTTAGAGGGAGGAGGATCAATGCATTGGTTGAAAACACATGACTGTCACATAATGCTGCAATGTATTTTACCAGTTGGCCTTCGTGGTTTGGTGCGCAAAGATGTATATGAAGTACTTGCTAAATTAGGTAGATTTTTTAGGCAACTTTGCTCGAAAACACTAAAGGTTGACATATTACACAAGTTGAAGGAAGATATTGTCCTCATCCTTTGCAAGCTAGAGAAGATTTATCCTCCTGCATTATTTGACGTTATGGTTGACCTAGCAGTACACTTACCTAATGAGGCACTCCTAAGGGGACCAGTTCACTATGGATGGATGTATCCCATTGAGAGAAGATTGGGCACCTTTAAGCGTTTTATCCGCAATCAAGCAAGACCTGAAGGCTATATTGCAGAGGCATACACGGCCTATGAGTGTATAACCCAGTGCTCGACATATTTCAGCGATATTATTAATAGGTACTCTAGGACTGAAAGGAACTTAGATGGTGACCAGGACATCTCTCCCAATGGTTTCTGTATTTTTGGTCATGGTATTAACCTCCCCGGTGCTTATAACTTCATTATGAGGATAAATACTATGACTCCATGGTTTGGTTTGTTCTAAATAACTATGAAGAGGTTGACGAATACAAAGAGTGAGTAATTGTTGTTGTGTCATTTTAGACAACTATATTCAATATTACTGTCACAACAAACTGATTAACTTCTACCTTTATTATTGCAGCAAATTTAGGGAGGAATTAGAACAACAAGGGGTGAATGACATTGGAAAAGTGATGTCAACGAAGTTCTCTACATGGTTTGAGAATCATGTGTGCAATATGATCAACAACATGACTATTGACTTCTATGGGACAATCACAGACATTATTGAGTTGACTTATGCAAAGAACAACAAAGGGGATAGAACTGTAATCTTATTACGATGTGAATGGTACCATCTTGAGGGAAGGACATACCAGATGAAAGATGATGGTTATTTCAAGAGCATTAACATCAAAGGTCGATGGTATAAGAATGATCCTTTCATTATAGCCACGAAAGCCTCACAAGCTTTTTTCTTGGAAGATACGAAGTTTGGTCCATGTTGGCGAGTGGTACAAGAATTTGGCCATCGCCATATATTTGATGTTGAAGAGTCCGATCCAAAGAAACCAATTCATGAACAAATACAAATAAGATGTCAGGAGGCATACCAAGAGGAGAGTACTTCATTGGGACATGGTCCATTAGGAGACATTGATCTTGATACGGATTTGTTGAACATAGACAATGATCCAGGCAGCCCTATCAGTACAGACATGGTCCAGAGCATCTGTCAACAACAACATAAAGTTCAAGATGAAGAAATATACAACGATGGTGATGATGACACCTTCCTTGAGTACCACAATCCAGATGAAGGCAACATGTCAGAAGAGTACAGTGATGATGACTAACTTTTGCATTTCAAGAGCTTTTTGTGAACTAGTCCTTTGTATCAGTGATGAGGACTAACTTTTGCATTTCTAGAACTATTTGTGAACTATGAGCTTGTATGAGTGAATTTGTTATATTTGAACTATGATATATGCAATGTTTATGTTGTTTCAGTGGATTCATTTATGATCTTACATTCATGATGATATATGGTCCAATGCTTCTGTTTTAGTGCCCAGAATTTTTATGACAAATGACAATGTCACGGAATGCCCACAATTTGACATGGAAAGTATACAATGTGTCATAATAGATACATGCTCAAAGTTACATATATGCTGCTAGAATTTCATCAAAGCACCAGGGATATTTATTCATCAAACCACAATTTGTCATACAACATATGTCCATACTTCATAACAAATGCAAATACAAATCTAACACAACAGGTCCAATACATCAAGTTCTTCAATATTTAGCTTCAATAAACATGCCCATCATCAGCCTTGCCCACTTGAACACTACAGCTACCAGCAAAATGATGGCCAACAACACAAACATTGTTACATTAACACATCCACACACTAGACAAATGCAGCTTCCCAAGCCTCCCCTGTTCTTGCCTACCATTTCCTTCAGCTTGTTCATGTTTTGCTTTAAGCCTTCAATTTTTCCCACAACCTCAAGAACTTCGGCAATGGTCGGCCTGGCTACAAGTAGATAACCATTATCGTGTAGGTTACCTCATATTCTTCCTGAAACCAATAGCTCTTACATTTCCCCTGCATCCAAACAACATGTAATGAAATTGGAGCATACATAAATGAAATTGGGGTAAAATGCAAATTGAACCACTACACTAACATTTGAAAAGTTCCTCCTGGGACACTTCAAATATCTTTTTCCATTGTTATACTTAGATTGTGTTATTGTGGTAGCAAACACCCTGACGTCCCTACAATCCGGGCAAATTATCAATGGCAACCCGGCGACATCATCCTCCATTGGCTCCACATCGATAGCAGTGTGCAGAGGTGCTGTAGCACGAACAACAGCAAGGGGGCAATCGTAGCTAACCGCCGAGTGTGAGCAGTAGATGACGACGCCTGCGACATGATGCCTGAATGAGAGGCAGGGGATTCATTTGGTCATCGAAGGAGCAAATTTTTAGTTAGCAAAGTGTAGAACCCAAGCCATTTCTATCTATTCAACATTTCTTCCAAGTCCACCAAAACATAAAAATATGAATCTGCATATATGTCTTTTAGTTTCATATGATCAATTCATTTCAGGTGACTAAACCATTTAGTTTTTGTAATTTGCAAAAGTTACTCCAACAGAAGCACGAAGTTATAGCCTTCTAGACTTCTGGAGAATGAATACACCAACAGAAGCACAATGTTGCTCCAACCTGGATAATGAATACAGATCCACAAAGTTGTAGCCATTCAATCAGGAATTTGAAGTAAAAAACAAACAAACATCAAGCACCACTAGGGGTAGCCGCGCTGAGAGAAGAAGGCATGCAACGCTCAAAGAAAAACGGGGAGGCGATGAGGAGGGATGGGAAGGGGAATAGGGGAGGGGAATGGCGGTGGCAGTAGCCACCATCAGCACCTTCGGGGAGAAAGAGCACTTGGGGAGTAGCACCAGCCACCTTGGGGGAGAGGCCGCCTATTGGCGTTTCTTAGCATCACTTCTAAAGATAGATTATAAGTCCGTCCTTAATAATAATACTAGAAATGTGTATTGACATTCCTAACCACCATTACTTCAGAAAGGTAACTCTCGGCCCTTAACGACGCCGGCCTAGGTAATGCAGTCTGGTAATAACAGTTAGAAGTGCCTGATTGGCCTTCCTAACCGTCATTACTCACGATATGCAAGACTGCAGCACAGCGCCTTGGGGTGCAACAAGGATTACAATTCTTAAGTAACGGCACTTAGGTACGCCAATCAATAGCTCAGTATAGATAAATCCGCAAGCGCATGGAACTATCATTGTAGCATTTCAACCCGTGAATGTTCAGGGGTGTCCTATTTATAATTTCCCGTAGGAGGGCAGGACGAATGCATCTAGCTTTGGTATAAGCATGATTACTTATTGAGTGCATAGGTAGACATAGCATAGGCAAGGGTAAATCATGGTTTAAAGATAGCGGACACACATCTGAGCCAACCTTAAGGGTAAAAAAAGAAATAAAGAATAAAAGAATATATCTAACTGAGCAGGCATTTGGTCTTATACAGCTATGCAAAGAACTGTTAGTAAACATTTAACTAGCATGTCTAGCATCAAACTAAGTCTGGGATGAAAGAAGATCCCCGCAGCTGGTCTGCCAGCCGATAGAGACTTTACGAACTCCTACTCAATACCCGGACGTGGGGGAATGCTTGGGACGGACAGGGTTGTCACCACCTGCCCACCTACCCCTCTGCCCGTGGGGCACCGACATATCCACCGATCTCCGCATACCCGGGCACCATGCTCGTGTAATTGGAAACAACTCCTAACCCCCATGGATCCCACCCCTTCGGAGTGACAGGCTAGGTTAAAGTGCAACTAAGAAGGCACGACGAACCGTCACCTCATCCCTAGTTCTTCCTCTATTCATACTAATTTGATGAATAATGAAGAACAATGATGAACATGTCAAGAACATAACACATAAACTATATGCTAGTTCATATATCATGATCATAACATGAACAAGACTATACTCTAGTTCATATGCATCGCTATATAAATAAGATAAGAACTTGAACTTGGAAGAGAACTGCACAGTATTCATACCAATGTGTTCTTCTTCCAAGGAGACAAGCTCTCCTTGCTAGCTCTTGCCTTGCTCTACTACTAAAACTAACCTAAGGAGTACAAGTGAGGAATGTGAGGTGAGTGGCTCCAAATGATGGTGTGTGTCTATTAGGGGGAGCTCTCCCTCTCTTTTATAGCTCAAATAGGATGGTTCGGGCGTCTCCACATATGGAAGCAGGTGAAACCACCTTGAGGGAACCGCCTACGAACAGCCTGCCGAAGCTGGGCCCGAGATGGGCTTGCCAGGGGGCAGCCGGTCCTGGGGGCGGTCGGTCCCCTGGTGGGCCCTCCTAGCCACCGCCTTCGCATGGCCGATTCATCTCTGGGCCTAGACTGCTCCTATGGTTATGATTGGGTCCAGTTCAATGCCGAGGTGGGCCTTTTCTATTATGTTTGATTGAGCCTTTTCTGAATGTGTTTTCTAGAGTGCCCTTTCTTGTAGAATTTCACGCATTTCCACGTGTCAGACCTGCAAGTCACATATACACCAAAGCTTGTGGAAATGTTCGATAAAAGCCCTACCTACTACTTATTCAAGGAACATATTGGCGGTTGAAAATAGACTTTAAGGACCGCCAACAACTCCCCCACACTTAGTCCTTTGCTCGTCCTCGAGTAAAGGTTTAAAGGACTAAGCGTGTTTATCTCCTTGATTGAAAAATCTGCATACAAGTTATTCCAAGCTTCACCTGAACCTGTGAACTTCCAAGTGTCTACCAAGTTATCTTGGGAAATTAAAAAAATGGAATAGCCTGGATTCAAATCTTCTTACTCGTATCCCTGCTCAGAAACTTGGGTTTTTGTAAAGTTTTGAAAACATAAAGATAGCAGTTGTTCCTTGAATGATTCTCTCAAGTCACTCATATATTTGTATGTGGTTCCTCACCAAGGCACTTGATCATCCTACTTCTAAAAGGTTTATCTGGAGCTTTAGGCAGGGATAAAAATATTAAGGCACACTTACCTTGCATGTGTTGTCAAGTCAAATCCCGGACCTCACCGAAGGGAAGCGTCAACTTAGATCAGAACTGTGCATGTGTGTGGAGAAAGTATGGTGGATTTTTATGGTGTATGTTGGCGTTTCTTAGCGTCACTACTAAAGATAGACGAAAAGCCCATCCATAGTACTCTGGCGTCGTACAGGAACATCTGTCTCTATCAGGAGTCCTCTACTAGAGCACTACTAAAGATAGACTAAAAGCCCATCCCTAGTAACAACACTAGAAACATGTGTTGGCATCCCTAACCACCATTACGTCAGAAGAGTAACTCTCGGCCCTTAATGACGCTGGCCAAGGTAATGCAGTCTGGTAATAACAGTTAGAAGTGCCTGATTGACCTTCCTAACCGTCATTACTTACGATATGCAAAACTGTAGCATGGCCGCCATGGGGTGCACAAGAATTACAATCCTTAAATAATGGTACTTAGGTACGCCAATCATGATAGCTCAGTATAAATAAATACGCAAGTGCACGGAACTATCATTGTAGCATTTCAACCCGTGAGTATTCAAGGGTGTCGTATTTATAAATTCCCGTAGGAGGGCAGGGCAAATGCATCTAGCTTTGGTATAAGCATGATCACTTATTGAGTGCATATGTAGACATAGCATAGGCAGGGGTAAATCATAGTTCAAAGATAGTGGACACACATCTGAGCCAACCTTAAGGATAAAAGAGAAATAAAGAATAAAATAATATATCTAATTGAGCAGGCATTGGTCATACATAGCTATGCAAAGAACTGTTAGTAAACATCTAACTAGCATGTCTAGCATCAGGACTAGGTCTGGGATGACAGGGAGATCCCCGCAGCTGGTCTGCCAGCCGATAGAGACTTTACGAACTTCTACTCAATATCCAAACGTGGGGGCGTGCTTGGGATGGACAGAGCTGTCACCACCTGCCCACCTACCCCTCTACTCGTGGGGTACCGACATATCCGCCGATCTCCGCATACTCGGGCACCACACCCGTGTAATTGGAAACAACTCCTAACCCCATGGACCCCACCCCTTCGGAGTGACAGGCTAGGTTAAGAGCAACCGAGAAGGCACGATGAACCGTCACCTCATCCCTAGTTCTTCCTCTATTCATACTAATTCGATGAACGATGAAGAACAACGATGAACATGTCAAGAACATAACACAAATTATATGATATTTCATATATTATGATCATAACATGAACAAGACTATACTCTAGTTCATATGCATTGCTATATAAATAAGATAAGAACTTAAACTTAGAAGAGAACTGCATAGTATTCATACCAAGGTGTTCTCCTTCTTCCAAGGAGACAAGCTCTCCTTGCTAGCTCTTGCCTTGCTCTACTACTAAAACTAACCTAAAGAATACAAGTTAGGAATGTGAGGTGAGTGGCTCCAAATGATGGCGTGTGTGAAGAATGAAGGAGCTCCTCCTTTTATAGCTAGAGTAGGATGGTTCGGGCGTCTCCAAGTATGGAAGGAGGTGAAACCACCCTTGGGGAACCGCCTAGAGCACCGCCTCCGAAGGATGGGCCCAGGAACTGTCACCAGGGGTGCGGCCGCCCCCGGGTGCGGCGGGTCCCTGGGTGGGGCCGACTGGCCACTGCCTTCGCGTGGTCGGTTGCTCCCTAGGCCTGAATCTCCCCTGTGGTTACGATCAGGCCCAGTTCTGCCTCTAAGGTGGGCCTTCCCTATTATTTTTGATTGCGCCTTTTCTGAATGTATTTTCTAGAGTGGGCTTTCTTGTAGAGTTTTGTGCATTTTCACGTGTCAGACGTGCAAGTCACATATACACCAAAGCTTGTGAAAATATTAGATAAAAGCCCTACCTACTATTTCTTTTAGTAATATATTGGCAGTAGAAAATAGGCTTTAAGGACCGCCAACAGTGTCTAACCTAATTCTATTATGCTATCCTTATTCTCTCTTCTCTTTTTCTTTTCTTTTCTTCCACCTTTTCTTTTCTCTTTTTTTTTTCTTTTTGCTTTCTTTTTTTTTGTATCTATATTTTTTTACTTTTTTTCACTCTTCTTTTTTTCTTTTTTTCTTCTCCACCTTTTGAATGATAGCCTCATGTCTCTATTTGCAACAAAAACTTCAAGGGAGATGTGGACAAGAATTCAGAGCATTTATTTGGGTGGAACCTAACAAGCATATTTTTGGTTCTCTCCTAATATAGGAGTAGAACATTTTTGGGTGGATCAAAGTGAAAGGTATATTTTGTGCCTACTCCCAGGGTAGGAGTAGTGCAAGTATTTGGTGGATAGATGAATGATTGTTGTGCGCAACTATCAGTGTAAGAGTTGGCAACTTTATTTGTGGGTGCGTAAATTCTGATCTTGGGAGCATGAAACTTCTCTCAACAGGGGTCACAAAACTTGACCAAACTCAACACAAAGTAAGAGGCATATGTGGAAGGTTTTGTCATGAAAGATCATATATGGCCTTGGTAGGTATTTGCATATCATTCAAGGAACATGCTATACTGATTTTTGTTTTGTAAAAATAAATCCCAAGTTCTTTACAAGAAATGAGCAAGTGTCATGTCATCCTACTATATCTCATTCATCAATCACTTAGATAAAATAGGGCCCCTATGATACGTGTTCACAAGTAGTAGGAGTATTGACAAGGAATAAAGATTATGCAAACTTTAATCACAGGATGACATGAAGATGGAGCATCAAAAGTTGTCTTTTCAAAAGTGTTCAACGTTAAATTTCAAAACTTTTGAAAGGAGCGAGGGTAGAGTTGCTCGATGTTTGTGCAATGTGTTGGGGAGATCTCGAGTTTGTTTTTGAGTTATGCTTGAGAGATCTCCCCACACTTATTTTTTGTACCTGCTTTTATTATAACAAAGAAAACAAAACAAGAGGGACTACAACAGGCAAGAGTCTTATTGGTTAAAAGATCACGGAAACAAAATTTTATTATCTAGATTTTGTTATTAAAAACTTGTTCAACCAACTTTTATTAGAGCTTGAGCAAGGCTAGGATAAAAGATGCAATCAAAACATAGCCAAGATTTATCTCCAAATCAAATTACTTCCATTGTTTATGAAAACAACTCAAGGTTCATTAATCAAATTTCAACACTACGTCAAAACTTGATTAAAGAAGGCTACTTCAACCTAAGCACCATGCTTAATTTGAAAACAGCCTATGGATGCGCTTTGAGAGAATACATCCAAACAAGAGCATATGACATAAACAGGGAAGCATGAATTGAAAGATCATATGAAGGCAAGTATGAGCGAAGGAGTTGGTGAACATTTATTACCTTTCGCATACCTGAGTTTTCTTACCGGCAGCATATATAGATTATTTTGAAGATGCTACACCGGAGGCGTGGTCGTACAGGCTATAACTTAGGTGACCCATCAGGCCAGATCACACACACAACTAGTGTATATGGACCTTAGGCCTTATTGGTAGCAAAGGTGTAAAGGAGTAGACTCCTTCTTTTGTTTTCTTTTTTATATATATTTTTTATATTTTTCTATATCTCCAATGCATTTTTTTCAACTCTTACTTCTTTTTTTTTGAACACTCCCTCAAATTTTTTTTGATAACTACTAATGACCTTTGGCAAGGGCTCAACATTTACAGTCTATTGGCAATACTTCCCCCTCTTCATTGCTCTACAGCTGCATAAATAAACTCGGAAGAATTCTTGGGTTGCCCCGAGATTTTTCCCATATTGTTGATAGGAATAGAAGCAGCAATTTGAGCAAATGGTTTCTATCATTTTATTAAAACTCAGTTAATGTTTAACAAAAGAAGACAGAGTTTTAAATTTAGCATTTATAGATTCAAACATTTTATTATTGAAGAAAAGCTTCTTAACAAGATCTGCATTAAACTTAGCTTGCCCTAAACAAAGCCTCTCAAGGTAGGTTGATCGAAATTGTAATTCAAATTGAAATTAGAGTAATTACCTTGTGGGTGGTTCTGGTTGTTCCACCCATTATTACCTGGTTGTTGATGTTGGCGAAACCCGTTGTTGACGTAGGACGCTTCTTGGGTTTCGAGACAGCTGTTCCCCGAATGGCCAACATCTCCACAAACTTCACACATTATGTGTGAGCCCATGGCTTGGATGGTGCCTATGGTGGCCTTGGTGGCACGGTCGTCCAGCCTCTTTATTAGGAGGTCTATTTTTGCGGCAAGCAAATCCGTATCCTTCACGGAATACATGCCTTCTTGTGTTTCTCTTCCTTCTCCCCAGCTTTGGTTTGCCACCATCTTTTTGAAGTGCAGTGGCATTCTCGATAGTGAGGGAGAGGAATGCCCCTCCAGCTGCGGCATCAAGGTGCCCCTTTGACATGGCTGTCAGGCCCTCGTAAAAGTTCTAGAGCACAAGCCAATCTTCCATTCCATGGTGGGGATAGGCTCAGACATAATCCTGCAGCCTCTCCCATGCTTTAGGGATGGACTCGAGTGATGTTTGCTGGAAGTTGGATATCTCCCCCCTTAGAGCACTGGTTTTGCTCATGGGGAAAAACTTGACGAGGAACGCCGTGAAACATTTGTCCCACGTGTTGAAAGCTTCCTTGCTGTGGTAGAACCACTGTTTCGCCTTGCCCGCAAGGGAGAAAGGAAACATGTGGAGCTTGATGCTAGTTGGTGCGACATCTTTGATGACAATGGTGTCGCACAACTTATGGAAGTGTTGAAGATGAGCATTTGCGTCCTCGTTTGGCAAGCCATAGAACTGGCTTGCCTGCACCATCTTGATTAGGCCAGTACGAAGCTCCAAGTTTCCATTCCCGATATTGACAGTAGACCCAATGGGCACGTTGGCAACAACAGGAATGGAGTAGTCGCGGAGTGACTTGGCCATGATGATAGTAGCGGATGATGCGAGGGTGAATGGTTCGTCTGCCGATGGAGTAGCAGAAGAAGAAGCGGTACGGGACCTGTTCTTCCATACGAGTGCCTCCGGATCGTCGATGAAGTTGTTCGGCAGGTCAAACCACTCATACACTATCCTGTTTTCTTTCCAATAAAAAGAGGAAGAAAACAAGCGAAGTTAGCCTGCCTAAACTATGGCTACCATTTGCTTATTCTGCAATCAATGTTTATGCCAAGCTAGATGTTTTTATTTCCTTTTCCCTCCCCGGCAACGGCGTCAGAAATACTTGTTGGCGTTTCTTAGCATCACTACTAAGATAGACTATAAGTCCGTCCTTAATAATAATACTAGAAACGTATATTGACATTCCTAACCACCATTACTTCAGAAAGGTAACTCTCGGCCCTTAACGATGCCGGCCTAGGTAATGCAGTCTGGTAATAACAATTAGAAGTGCCTGATTGGCCTTTCTAACCGTCATTACTTACGATATGCAAAACTGCAGCACGACGCCTTGGGGTGCAACAAGGATTACAATTCTTACGATATGCAAAACTGCAATAAAGAAGAAGGCCACGCCGGTGGCCAAGAAGATGGCCGCGCCGGCGGCCAAGAAGCCCACCGTGCCGGCTTCCAGGAAGAAGGTCACGCTGGCGGCGGGCAAGATGGAGGCATCGCCGGTGGCCAAGAAGCCCGCCGTGCTGGCTTCTAGGAAAGTCACGCTGGCGGTGGGCAAGATGGAGGCATCGCCGGCAGCCAAGAAGAAGGCAACGACGGCCAAGAAGGCCCCCTCTCCCTCTTCATCGTCAGAGAGGGATGCCGTGACGCCGCTCTACCGCGACTGCTTTGAAGGAGACAGCTGGTTCTGTAAGATTTTTTTGTGCGGGGGGCACAAAAGGTGCTGCGATGTCAACAACTCCAATTGTTGTTCGCTGCCCAGCGACTGCCTCAGGTCTCCGTCGAGCTCCAACCTCAGGTCACCGTCTAGCTCCGACAACCTCTCCACTAGCTCCGAGGTACGGCCTTCTCTACACACCACAATCTCAATGAGTATAGTTCTAGTAAAGTAAATTTGTGATAGTAGATTTAGAACAAAAGAGCAGGCTAGATCCTATGATTGAATATATAGTACTTCAGCAAAAAATGGATGAGGCAGATATATGTCTGTTCGTTTACTAAATTGGAGTTGGCTGAAATAGATAGGTTCTTAATGCTTTGTTGTTCCTATGGATGGAACCTTTTGCATTTCCTTTAGTGAGTGTCTTCATCGCTGTCTGGATGAATTGGTTTGTTGTATATATGATTGCATCTTATATATATACTTGATCTATCATAGGACCTCGAAAGCGAGGTATCCAGCTGGAGGATGGCAAAGTTTATCTGTTATATCTATTTGCAGCTATTATTTATTTGCAGTTATTATCTATTTGTTGCTGTTTGAGCATAGTACTATAACACAATTCATCTTGTCCATTTGTAGTACCATGTTACAAACTTGGTGATGACTCGACCAGCGCTCATAAGCGCCATCGAAAGCGTGACCCTACCCCTACAGCAGAGCATTGCTTCTCTCACTTGGAAGGTTGACAACCTCACTCAACTGGTCAAGGACGACATCCACAATAAGAAGATTGATGGGTGCCTTCAGGAACTTCAGACTGTCCAAGCCAAGATAGGCAAGTATGAGAAGATCTTGGAGGACGCTGGCCTGCACAACAAGGCATAGTGGGAATGAACTATGTGTGGTACCCTTTAATTAAGGTTTTAGCTTGTTCTACAGTCTGTTTATATATTAATTATATAATCTCTAATATTTGCTTGTTTGTTGAGTTTCTATTGCTCATAAGAATATATGTTATGAAATTGTTGGGACAACTATATTGTAATCTATTGAAGTACCTAAACGTGACAACGTTAAATAGTCATAAAAAGATAGGTCCATGAAGCTATTGGATCACCTAAACATGACAATGCTATGTAGTCATACAAAAAACAGGCCCTAGCGTCACAAAAAGAAATCGGCGGCCGTCTCCCAGGACACACAATTTGTGACGCGAATTGCTGCCTTTGTGTGACAAAAATACAACATCGTCATAAAAAATATGGGCTCTCCTCAATTTGTGACGACACAAAATTTGGCGTCACATTATGCTACATTACATGACGAATTTAGAGCTCGTCATGAGGAATTTTGTTAAAAAATTAGGATTTCTTGTAGTGTAGATAGCTACACAAGCCAACTATTGCAAGAGCAACAACACAAGCACAATATATATGAATATAAATACAAGCTTGTGAATAGAGATGCAAACCACCGCAAAGTGTGGAACAAAATGACACGGCGATTTTTCACCGGGTTCACTTGATTGCCACCAAGCTACGTCCTGTTGTGGCGATACACCCACTTGGAGTTTCACTCGCTAATTGGCATCGCCTAGCTAAACCCACAGCCTCGGGTGCGATGAAACCAACACAAGATGGGGATCCTCCAAGCCACGAGCTCAACTAAAGTTGCTCTTCGCGATCCCCGCGGGGTGAGCACAATAAACCTCACAAATCACTTCTCTGAAGCACCACACAATCTCTTTGTGTGCTTCGATAGAGCCACAATCTCCCAAACTGTCTAGGTGATGGCAATCACCAAGAGGAACAAGAAATACTCAATTGCAATCACCACCTAGTGCCACCAAATATGAATCCTAAAATGCATATACACTAGGTTTCAACCGTCCCTCTCAAATTAGCCCTATGCTTAAGATGAAAACAAAGGGGAAACGGTGGATCTTTACCCTCTCATCCACACCCACATAGGCCCCCCAATCTTCATCTCAATCACCGTCGATGTTGATGCAATACATGCACCAACCAATCAAGAATGATATGATCCACTCCATATCATCACGTGATCGTATTGGTTCATCGATCTTGACCTCACTTGCTCTTCACCATTGCGTCGGTCCATCAACGCCAAGTCATCACCTAACTTGCCCTTCACACTTGCAACTGGTCCGTCAAGCCAAGTCATGTCTTGATCTTTTCCACCTTGATCAAGTGACTCCATGTCATGTCTCATGTAATAAACTCCATCACCTAATCACGTGTGGACTAATCTCTATGTATCTCAACATAAACACATTAGTCCAACCTAAAGTTATCACTCAATTGCAAAAACCACATGAGAACCTTTCAGGGACCCGATCCTTCCACGCTACCACTCGGGCATATCGGTTTGCACTTCATTCCTTGACCCATGTTTTGCCCTATAAGTTTGATTTTGTTTAAAAATGCCATACATGTTAATCAAACTTATTTCATGAAATAAAATCTTGCTAGACTATGGGGCCTGACTTTATAAATATTGGCCGATATAAACGTTATTCCTAGTTCATACACTTGTTAGTTGTGGATACTTGTTTATTAAAAAAAATGTCATCTAGTTGTTGAGAAGTGAGATATGGTATGACTAGAGAAATCCTATCTTTTCTATGGAAGCTCTTGGAGATTACTGTTTTGACAAAACATGAAATTAATAGCCTTACTTCTCCTCAATTGTTAAATTTCCTACCAAGGCCATATGACATGCTTTACATACAAAACCCCAGTCATATGATACTTGTTTGAGCATTGAGCTTCATCCATTGTTTTTGACCTGAGTGGGATTATGGTCATGCACCCATGATTGAGACACACTTACACCTGCAAATAATTTTGCCAACTCTTAAACTAAGAGTTGTGCACAACATGCACCTTTCCATCCACCAAATAAATGTTCAACTCCTACACTGAGAATGAACAAGAAAAAATATTTATATGGTTGTTAGGTACCATCAAAATAAATGCTCTATATCCATGTTGTCATCTCTCTCAAATGCTTACGTTGCAACAAGGGACATGAGGCTATCACTAAAAAATAAGAGTGAAAAAAGTGAGAAAAGAAAAAGAAAAAAAAGATGGAAGAAAAAAACAGAGAGACTAAAGATAGCCCATGCTTCGATAGAAGAATTTTCTAAGTCCCAATAAAGAGATATTTTTCTAAAAGAGCACAGTAGAATTAGGATAGACACCATATATATCCATATTTTCTACACACTTACACGTCTCAATTAAAGTGTATGTCTTGTATCTCCTTGTGGTTCAATTTTTGATAGAGCAATATATATAATACAAGTATGCCCACTTCTGTACCTACCCAAAACTCCACTCACAGCTTTAAAGGTAGGTCATGAAAAAAGGCACATATCACAAATGCCTTTGGTAAGGATATAAACACCATTGAGCGATTCGAGAGTACCCCTTTGAGAAGTTTGAGCTATGTTTTCATTTGAAAAAATTATAAAAACTCCAGGTATGCTCCATAGAGAGAAAGTGATGACTTGGTGTCAAAGCCGTTCCACTTTTCAACCGCCGAAGGCGACGGAGTAGACACTGTGAAATTCACAGGTACGAGGAATGACATGGAATAATTTTTTATGCTAGAATCTTATCTTTTGAAGTCATGCTTCATAGTTACCTATAACTTTGCTCGAAGACAAGCAAAGATCTAAGTGTGGGGAAACTTGTTGGTAGCTCTTATTGCATACTTTTAACCGTCAACTTGATATGAAAACAATCACCAAAACTTAGTAATAGGGTTTTTAACTATTTCTAAAATTTTTGTTGCTCTTGAATTATTTTGCAGGACATGCCAAAATTTATTATAAAATTACGTTATACGGAGCATTTGCAAGTATGATGCAAAGTGACCATGTAAAAGGAATAATTATTGACAATGTAAATGTGTGTGGTATATATATATATATACACACATCATATATACACATATACATGAACAAGGCACGTTCGTCATTTCCTAACATGCATGAGCCTCGGCCACCAGCAATTCCAGGAAGCATATTATATACTAGTTAGAATCGTGCGCTCCTGCGCGCGGGGTCTCACGGCTGCGGATCTAGCGCGTTGGATCATATAGCAAAAAGAATACAAAATATAAGATCGATCATAAGAAAATAGATAAATAAACAGAGTTCATTGAATATGCAAGAGTATCGATACATAGTATATAAAGATGCACGAGCTATCTTAGTAATACGGATAAGATGTCCTAATTGATGCAACATCTTTGAAGAAACGTTTGCATTCACAGAAAAGCATAGATATCTCTTTTTTGCTCATTTACGCACCACACAAAAGCACACATCTGTTAGTTTGCGCATTGAGTCAGTGAGATCTCCTGTCATAATTGTTCTATCACGAAACAATAGATCCCTTGATTCACAAAACAGTCATACAATTATAGAAGTACAACTGGGAACTCCAAGAGTTCTATAGGTTTCTTTTACTTCCATGATTTTAGTCCAGGATCACTGATATTTGGACCCGAAAGCAGTCAGATTTAGTATTCGGTACATAAGAAGCCGAATTAGAATCATGGAATGCTACTCTGGATATAAGCTGTATATATAAATTGATAATAAGGAGTGAAGAGTCCTATAGGTTTCTTTTACTTCCATGAATTGCCAATTGCTCATTCCTGAAGATAAAAGAACAGAACTACACTAAATCGAGAACGTAATAGGCATATAAATCAAGAAACTTATAAACCTTCCAGTTCAGACACTACCAGGACTACAGATTCTGGCCACATTTTGATAGTGTATTTTAAGCAACCAGTATAGACTCCGGTTCAGAGACGTAACAGACCATGCTAAAGCCAAAACTTCTAACCAGTGGTAAAAAAATATTTTCTTATGAATTACAGATTCACTTGATCACTTGAGTGGTTATCAATTGTAGGTATGATTTTCATGAATAAAAACCAAAGGAATGATATTTCATCCTATATCAAGCAAAATTAGACCATCAATGCTAAAAATAAAGGTGCCAAGACGTAGATCAGACGATATGTCAGTGTTGGTGAGGCAGCGGGAAAAATGCTGACGGGAAGGCAGTGACTAATCAGCACATTAGGCCAAAGCAAGCATAAACTGTGAGTAAAGAACAAGAAAAGTGAGTTTGCAAACTTGTGTTCCTACACAATACAGCTGAAAGAAGCAATCAGACTCAGACAAAGCTTCGAATTCTAGAGTTGAGTATGCTTTACCTCAGTATCATTTTCTTCACAACAAGCAAGATGTGAGCAGAAGGAAACAGGAGAATCAGGTTGGGACTCTTGGAGCATCTCATGGAGGCACCTGCTATCAGAGCATCCTTAGGTATCTTCCTGGAAATCTTGATCCGCAATGCTGAGAAAAACCTTCAACTCAGTGAAACCATCATGACGACCATTTTTTGACGCAGAGACTGTGCTAATTCCTTCACAGTCCATGGAATGATCCGTTATATCCTGCAACAATGCCAGGTTTATTGTCAGTCCTCAAAAGTAGTTCAGATCAACTCTTGTATGCACACACGACAAACCTGTGAAGACAGGTGTACAACATGCGATACTTACCTGCGAAGAATTCAACCATTTGGAAATGGCAGGGCTTCCAAATCTTCGTACCTGAAGACACCTGCTCATGGAAGTATATATGTTCAGAGTTTTGAAAGCTAGACAACTGTGCCTTTCTTCTCTATATACCTAGTTACCTACAGAAGCACTGCTGCGTAGACAGGGTACATGGACAATGCAGCAACTACACTGATAGCATGACTTTACTTGTTGCCTATTTAAACTATATATAGTTTTAGACAATGCAACGGTACCAAAGATGATCTTTCGAGATGATGTCATCATTTTGCAGGTACGCACTTGCAGTGGACCAGGATGGTTTAGCGTAAGTATAGAAGAATATGTACCTGTATAGAGCGAGGACTGAGCAAAGCACAAACTGGGTTGCAGTATCGTAGATCCCATTGTTTAGAGGTAAAAAACTGCATACCATGACAGAACTGTAGCAAATGCATAAGCAGAAAAAGGTATCAGGAAGAGGATAATAATTTCAGATAAAATAAATTGGAATATCTTTTAGGCTGTAAACCTGCATCGGTCTCTAGCAGGTTGTAGGAAAGACAATCTGTGGAGAATTGCAGTTCCAGCTAATAAGAACTTCTGTGTAGCAGGAGGATAAGAGTTCGTATACCAATGCTGCCAACCAACATGAGCATGACATCTCTGCCCAGGAAAGAGGAAATAAGAAATAAGACCTTGAGTTGCAGTACATGGGTGACTGCAGGCTGCCGCTTTCGAACGCTGCGTGGAGTAGGACTACATGCTGCTGCATCCGACGCGCCGAAGATGTCGAGCTCGTCGGAGCCGCGTCCAGCACGCGAACCAGGCATGGCGGGCTCGCCTGCGGTGGGTTCGGCCGCACCGAGGACGACACGCCCGCCAGTGTTACCTGGCCGTGCCACCAGGGACGCGGCACGGCGCACGCTGCCCGCCCGCGCAAGGAGGGTCACCCGCCGAGACACCGCCTGGGACGCACCGGGGATGCCCACCTGCCAGATCTGCAGCCTGGAATGATGTGGGTTCCGCCATCGGCGACGCCTGCTCGCACGCGCGCCGAGCTGCTGCCTGGAACGCCCTCGCCTCGCGCCCAACGTTGGGGCTCGCTCCGGCCACGGGCCACCATCTCCCCGTGCAGGGGGCGCCCTCGGCCTAGCCACCCACGAAAGACCATCGGGGCCCGAGCGCAGGGCGCCAGTGCGCCGCCGCGTCTGGGGGCACCCTCGCCTTCGACGCCGCCGTGCATGGGGTGCCCTCGCCCTGCCCGCCCGCGCAAGACTTCCGGTGGCCGACCGCCCCGGTGTGCCGCCGCACCAGGGGGCGGACACGATGGTGCGCTGCTATGTCCATCGTCGAGACTCGCCCGCGCCGGCGCCCACTGGCGCTTCCGCGTCGGGGGCGCGCTTTTCCCGCACCTACGCCTACCGCCGGGCTTGGCTGCACCACCGCACCGTGGTGCGCGCTCGCCCCGCCGCCGCACTTGGGTTGCGCCCGCCACCACCGCGCTAGGAGGCCACCCGGGCCATGGTTGCCGCGCCATGACCCTGTGCGGTCACCTCGCCTGGGTCACCGGCACCCGTGACACCGTGCGCGTGGCCACTCTGGCCCCCTCACGCCACCTCTCGCGTCGGGGCCGCTGCGCTGGGCCCATCCAACCGAGAGAGGAGACAGGAGGAGGGTGCCCGAACTCGCCCGCGTCTGCCACCGCCGCCGGCCCGCAGCTGTGGCCGCCGCCACGCAAGGCACCGCTGCTGTGGGCCACCGCCACCGTTCTCCCTAGCCGAGACTCGGCCCTTGCGCCGCCGCCACCATCCGCCGTAGCCGGGGCTCGGGCCTCCACGCGCGGGGTGCGCGCCCCCAGACCGCCGCGCTGGGACGAGTCGCGCCGCCGCCCCTGGGCCTACGCACCGCCCAGAGGCAGCAGTGGCACCGTCACCACGGAGACGAGAGAGGGAGAGAGTAAATGTGGAGAGAGGAGAGCTGACCGTGGACTGGGGAGGGTGGATGGGAGCGAGATACTTCCCCTCCCTCTCGCTGACGCCTTACGCGTTGTTTGGCTGCGATTGGCTTCAGTACACCGGGGCCATGTGATGTTAACTGTAGTGCTGGTCTGGGTATCGTCGGCGTTGTCGCTCTGGGATTGGCCGGCTAGGCTTGCTGTCTATCGCTAATTGGTTGGATGAGCTTGGTCCCACCTGCATTTACGCATATAAAAGGCTCCCATTTTCTAGCCGAGCACACGCATGCGCTGGGGTATGGTATGACGCTATTATGTACAATGCGGACCAGAACTCAACACACTGCCCGTATGGTTCCACGGGTGGCAGGTGGAGGGCCCCTGCTCAGTGTCGTTACTGTCTTTTCCTGGACAAGCAGGCGCATGCGCCCATGTGTGGCATGCAGTGGAGGGTCCGCTAGTCAGTGTCCTTGCTGTCTTTTACTGGATGAGCAGACGCATGCGCCTATGGGTGGCATGCAGTGGAGGGCCCGTTACTCAGTGTCCTTGGGTGGTCACTACTGGGTTAGAATTCACCTCGCGGGAGGGGGTCGCGGAGGGTAAAAAAGGTGACGTGGCCTCTCTCCGCGCGCGAGAGGCGATCGCCCTTTAGTACCATTAAATAGAGAAGAAAATTCAAAAGTCATTAGCAGACTGTACTTCGTACGTACTACTCCTATGGCCATGCCCATGACGTGTCCCCTCAGGCTCAACGCTCAGCCAAGCCGGCCCCATCTGCTCATCACGCAGGGAACCATCGACGGCCTTGGGCAATCGGCCCATGGCACCCGGCGCTGGACAGGTTCGGAGCTTAGCAAGCATGCAGCCCAGGCAGAGGCGCGCTGCCCACAGGCGCGCAGGGGGACAACTGGTCCACTCAGGCTCCACCACTTAAGCACAGCAGGCCCATGTGCATTTCAACAGAAGGGAGGCAGCAGCGTCGGTAAGGCCCAGCTGGCCACCACACTGGACGGTGGTACATACTCCATACCACGGAGCAGTAGCAAAGGCTATTTGCTTAGTACCGTATTGATCACCAACCTATAGACGTTAGCCGTGGCACCCTATAAATAAAGCCTCTCTCCTTTACTTGTAACACACACCACCAAGGAGCAACACTTCACCATTCTTCAAAATGTAAAATAGTATTAGCTATAGTTGGGAGTTAGGGAGTGATGCTCAAGTTCCAGAAGAGCCCTCGGAGGTCTGACAATTCTTGCTTCGGTCCTTTGTAAGACTTAAGTATTTCAATACATTCTTGCTTCGGTCCTTTGTAAGACTCAAGTATTTCAATACATTTATCTTCTCTTAATTACAAAATTGTCCTTATGGTTATCTATTCATGTCTTAGTTCTTTAGCTAAGATTTAGTTGATGTTTTGGTTTACACTTTGGCATGGGTTCTCCGTTCGACCGAATGCTCTAGTTATAAATTGTGACTAGAATAGTAACCGCTAACATAGACGTGGTGTCGAGGCTAGCGTGTTACCTGAGTTTGCGCCTAGCCCTACGGATACTTGTGGTAGCCCCGGGGGTGACAAACCCGACAAGGCCTTTGTATTCCACCACGTTCGGGCTGTTGTTTCGTAGGGCTTTTGGCTGTCTTCACCCGATTATCTCTTCCCAGTCTTTTCGAGAATCAGAAAGGAATGGCTGCCCCGAAATGCCTTTTTTGTAACCACTATGTCTGTTCTTTGCTTAGTTATCCCTTTAGTGTGATCTAAAATAGAACCACGATAATGGAGAAGAAAATAGGAACCTTGACTCCTTCCGTGACCTCCTAGCTTAGCTTATCTGCTCTGCTATCTTTTTATAAAGTTCTCCTGTGTGTCAATTTATCAAAACTCCAATCCTTGCCATTTACCCCCACATTAGTCTAGTCGGTATACTAGCTAGCAGATACATGATGGTTTTTATAAACTTATTTACACATTGCTTCCTTAAGGATAAATACGATACCCTGGAATACTCTTGGGTGAAAGCTACAACGGTATCTATTCGCTTGCGGATTTCTTTGTATGTGTTAACAAATACCAACAAGCTTCATCCCGAGCAGTTCATAAGTCTGCTTCTGACCAATGCTTTTATTAAGGAGGTGGTCTGCCGAAAGATGTATGGTGCTCTTATAAATAGAAAAAAGCTTTTCACGTCCCTGTGACATGGGCCCATGTGAACACGTGACACAAAGTATCACTGAGATGTCAAGATGGACCACCCAAAAAGGTAGGGTTACCGAACCAGGAACAAAGGATAGGTCTAAGTCACTGCGAGGTGACGTGGGCCCACATAGTCCCCAAGCTCGATAGAAGATAGGAAATGTTGTATTGAGCTACTAGCAAACTGGTCCATAGCCACCTAGAAGGTGGCAAGTCGATGTGCAGTCCGCAGGTATAAGCTGGAACGGAGCACAGGCTCGATTGGGTCAAGGGACACCGAGAACCGCTGGTCCGTTGACACCTCTGGGTAGCAAGACGATGCGCAGTCCCCAGGTTTAAGCTAGAACAAAGCACAGGCTCGAGAACTGCTGGTCCATAGATACCTCTGGGTGATAGATCGATGCGTAGTCCCTAGGTGTGGACACCAATCTTGAAAAGCCTTAGATTGTAGGAAATGTTTGGGAAATGGTTTGAACGATTGGACAACTAGTCCCCAGTATGTTAGGAAACATATCTAGAACAATCTGAAAGGTACAAAGATTTCGCCAGAAATTTAGGGAAGAAAATCCCATAATTATCAGGTACTTCGCGAAGGTGAATAAAAATCACTGCGGCCCAACTTGCAATCATGGACCGAGGCAGCCCATTGAGGGTTAAAAAGCCACATCCACACGAGATAAACAGGTCAAACCCTAGAAGTCAAAGCGACGTTGACTGGATAGTATAAATATCCAGCCACCACCGGGGGGAACGGTTCCCACTTCATTCATTTCGAAACCACCTACTCGCCCACTTCATCAAGCAATCCGTCGTGCACTCCATCCGCCGCCACCGCTGCTCATTCCGCCACCACACCGCCACACACTCGTTCAATCCACTACCACCGCACACCACCGCCGCTTGCAATCCTCCCATCGGCAATCCCTTGAAGGAGATGGCCGAAAAGAAAGTGACGAAGGGTTCTAAGGGGGTGAAGGTGACCGATCTACGAGGTCCAGAGCACAGTGGCTGCCATCACGGTCTACACTGGCGTCGCTGCAGGCGCTCGCGGAGGAGGGGCTGCTGCCACCTGCGAAAATGGAGTACCGTGCACCGCCAAGAGGTAAGCCATTCCCCGTCCCCCAAGATGGAGAAGTTGTAGTCTTTGAGAACTATGTGACGCGGGGATTGGGGCAACTATTGGTGTTTCTTAGCGTTAGCAGAAAAGTCCGCAAGCGCACAGCAATACTGTTGTAGCATTTAGGGTATCGTATTTTTCACAGGGAACGGAGGTACTTCTCCTAGCTAATTCGCCCAAGGAACAACACAAGGGTAGAGATAGAAAGGGGTAGAGATGAATTCCTATAGCTTTTGGGTCTTAAGAAGCATTGTTAAGCTTCTACTTGCTCACTTCGAGCACTGGATAACACCTGGTCTGCCAAGTGTTGCCGGCTTACAACTCTACGCCGCGCTCTGACATGGGGGAGTGCAAGGGACAAACAGGGCTGTCACCACCTGCCCGCCTACCCCTCTGCCCGTCGAGCTATGAGGCAAATAAAGGTAGACGATAGTATATACACCACATCTACGCTATGTTCTACTACTCTAGTGTGCTAGCAAGGCTTACCCGATGGGCGGGGTTCTTCTACTAGAGCACTCGTCACAAGGACAAACGATGAACCCGCTTACAAGTATAGGTAAAGCTCAACTAAACAAAAGACTTAATAGACTATAAGAAACATGAATACTTACTTAGCCAAGATCCCGTGAAGGAGCCAAGTAGAATATTCGTAGACGTACAAGCTCGGGGAGACGCCGACAAGCCCGACACTTCCCTGCTCTCTTTCCTTGCATCTCACTTTCTAACTCTAGATAGCTACTAGGGCATAGCCCCTTTGGAATGATACTCAAGTGTGCAGTGCTCTTCTCCCTTGGTGTGTTGATGATTGATGTGAAGAAAGGAGGCCTCCTTTTATAGCTTGAGAGGAGGGGGCTCTATGCAAAAGGGACCATCCTCACATGGAAGGATCCCAAGCCGACCTCCAAAGGGTGGTTTCCACTTGCCACTGTGTCAATCATAGGTGGGACCGTCCTTGGGGAACCGTCCTTCGAACCGCCAAAGAAGACTGGGCCCGGGAGGCCCCACCAGGGGGTGGCCAGTCCACTGGTGGGCCCTTTTGGCCACCGCCTTTTGGGAGCACGTAGGTCTTGTCGTTAGCTTCGTTTCGCTGGGTAGATGTCCCAAATCGAAGTTCGGATGAGTGAGTTATGGCCAAATTATTCAGGCCTACTCGTGCAGTCCTAAATTGGACTCGAACTTATATATCTTTTTATTGGGAGCTCCAAATGAGGCGAATAATATATGCATTTTGATCAGCGCGACAAGCTCTCCGCAATGGCGTATACCATTTTGTTGTTTGAGATACTTTTATGTTGTGAAAACTTGGATATTCTTGCTACACATTAGAAAACACCAAAACTCGTGGAACTTGTTAATTAAATAATATTTTTCTATGATGTTCCATGGGTTCATATTATTATTGGCGGTATAAAATGTGACTTAAGGACCGCCAACAGCAGCCAATTAATGGATTCCTTCATGACATTTGCATCTTCTAGGGGATCTCGATCTGTAATCTTGACCCCAATTCGAGCCTTACTATATCCATCTTCATCGCATACTATGAGATGTTCCTTGGCATTCCGCCCACTTCAATCTGTTCTGACATTTCTACATCTTGAGGAAGAAGGGGGTGGACACTTGTGGGTCCCAAATTGCTAGAGGGTGCTACATTCGCCTGCATGATGGGATGAAATCGGAGTGGTTGGACATCTCGCACTCTTCTGCGCAGAGGAACTGGTTCGACAGGTGGTTTAACATGCACCAAAATGTGAAGGGAAGGCAGGTGCCGTGCATGTGAACCAGATCCCATCAGCCATTCCAATGTGGTCGGACGGACCATCTCCTGACATGATGATCCAGGTGAGAGAGCTATTACAGCTGGTTGACAATGTGAATGTCAATGGTTGCCTTGTTGCTGCAAGCTGGTATATCTGGATGGTCAGCCGTGCAAGGACCGTGTCAACTTCTTTTATGAGTATAACGGTGTCGTTACCCAGGAAATGGGTACCCCAAACCCTTGGTTTACTGGGCTAAACCCCACAAAATCAGCAACATAAACCCTCCAGTAACCTCCCACGTTAACGTTCGAAGGCCCGCAGGCTGAAGCGTATTGGGTTGACCTGCGAACGGGCTACGACGGCCCAAAGCCAAAGCCTGCTCGAGAGGCTACCGAGCGGACTGGGACTGTACACTCGAGGGTACAATTCGGGCGACCCCTCGAGGACGGAACTTCGTCCGGCGAACGAGCCTGTCCTCGAGGACGAAACTTCGTTCGGCGAACGAGCCTGCCCTCGAGGACGGAACTTCGCCCAGCGAACGAGCCCGTCCTCGAGGACGGAACTTCACCCGGCGAATGAGCCTGCCCTCGAGGATGGAACTTCGCCCGGCGAACGAGCCTGCCCTCGAGGACGGAACTTCGTTCGCGCGAATGGGCAGCCCTCGAGGACAGCGCACCCCTCGGCTACCGACTCTCCCGTACGGATCCAGGTGCATTTAATGCGTTTTACCTACCCCCGCCTAACCGTATGGCCACAGTCAGGGTACCAGTTGTGGGAGTGGCGGTCAAATCTTGCTTTTACCGCCCATGCCCCGGAATCCCGCGAATCGTACTTTGCTGTTGCACCATGCCGAGCACTGTGCCCCGTCCAGCACCCCCTCGAGACGCATAAATCAGCACGTTTCCCGTATTTCCCGGGATTCGACCTTATCCGGTGAGGCTCGACCCCTTTGACTCGACCCCCTCGACTCAAGCCAAGTCCTCGACCGCCGCCCCTCGACTCCGTCGGACGAACCCTCGAGCGAGACTCCAACGACTCCGGGCTGCACTTCAACAACTCCTGACGCGACGGCTGCAGGGCCTCCCATACCGACGTACATCACTACAGCAACACCGACGTGATCGGCCTCAACGCCATGCGTCACTGGCCATGCGAACTCTAAATATATGTACTCCTATGCCCCTCCTTCGCCTATAAAAGGAGGCGCTAGGACGTTAGAAAAAGAGGAGACGAACGACAGGATCCAGAGCATAGAAACACTAAGTCTTTAGATCACAGAACAATACTGTGAGACAGTGTAAGGTCGAGAGCCAGGCGTCCGAACGCCCAAGCCCCACCTCACGCTCCTCACACCTGCTTGTATTTTCCCCTATACTAGCACTTCGGTGCAAGATAACACGAACTATCCTCCCCCCGCTGGACGTAGGGCCTTCTTTGCCCGAACCAGGATAAATCGCCGTGTCCTTCTTGCATCACCCACCGGATTAAGGGAGCACGCAATTACAAATATTACTTGTTGGAGTTAACCCCTCGAGGGTCAAAACACCGACAGTTGGCGCGCCAGGTAGGGGGCCGCGTGTCACTAACGATTTCCCGCTATTTTTCCGGATGGGCGACTTTGTTTCACCACTTCCATGCGCTACGGTGATCTAGTTTGGGAGCCTGGAGTTCATGACCCTCGGCGAGGGCTATGACATGACCCTGCTCTCGATCAGTCACCCGAACGGAAGTCGCAGTACGCCCCCACACTCATGGGGGGCCGCTCGCCGGTCTCACCACCATGCTTCCACATCCAGAAGGAGGCACGATCGACACCGTCATCGCCATCAACCTGAGTCGAGGATGGTTCCCGCCGCTTTCTCCTCACCCCTGACCGGAGATGAGGAACCCCTTGTTGAGGGGTTGTCTGACCCGAGTTCAGAGGTAGAGGGCAAACCGGCAGGACCCCACCCCAACCCTGACTCCACGCAGTACGCTCATCGAGGAAGCGCAACGAAGTCCCCGCTCGGTCGAGCCCGCTCCCGCACGAGCTGTTCGAGCGTCATCGGCGGCCTTCGTTCGACTTCAACAATGCCACGATGACGATCTCGATAGCGACCCACTCCAACATGAGCACGTTAGAGGACTGCCCAGGCACCCTTCTCCGTGCAATGACGGACATGGGGATTGTCACACCATCCTTCGAGGGCTTGGCCTTCGCGAGAGCGCTCGGCCCCCGAAGGTACACCGTCGGCACACTCCGACGGCAGCTACAGGAGGAGCGCGGGGACAATTCCCCGTTTTCTGCTGCGGCGACCTCGACTCTGACTCTGATCATTGGGATCCTACCCATGAGTGCCTCCACATCGATGGTGATGTCGACTCCAATCAGGACACCATAGATCCAGTGGCCGCGGCAGCTACCGCTGCGGCGGGAGGTGCTCTCCCCAGAGCAGAGGACCAACAACAAGACGCACCCCGAGAGGCGTGCCCCGTCCTGGCGAGCAGGACGCATAGCTGGCACAAATTTGGGAGTTGCAGGCGAAGCTCACCGACGAGCAGGAACGATTGCGCCTGCTCGAGCTAACCCTCAAGCAAGAGTGGCAACTGCCCGGCGGTAGAGCCCGAGCCAGGGCCCGAGAGGTGAACCGGCAGATCAACGAGGCTAGGGCACCCGAGCAACCCGCCAACCGTTATCCCCGAGCAAGCCAGAACATTGTCGCGGCGGCTATGCTCCTTCGCAATATGCCCGCGCCATCCAACTCGCAAGCTCGACGGATACAACGCGAGGTCGAGGATCTCCTCCAAGTTGCTGCTGTTCAGCAAGCCGAGAGCTCAGCCTCGAGGCGTCGAGGGGCAGCCTCCGAACCTCAGGTCGAGCCCTCCCGGCCTGAAAGGGAGAGCTCGGTCGATCAGGGGGCGGCCCCCCGACCGAAGAAGAAGCCGGCCCGAGAACGTATCAACGACGACCGCGCTCCCCGCGACGCGTGCCTTGACATCATCGAGAACCGCAGATGCAAGCACAGGGATGCCGAGGATCGAGGGTACAGCGCCCATCGTGGAGGGTGTTACGACAGCGACGAGGACCGACGGGCCCCGGAGCCACCGGGCCCCCGAGTCTTCAGCAGGACGATCCGCTGCGCCCAGCTCCTGACAAGTTTTGACCCCCCACGAGCATCGTCAAATACAACGGCGAAACCAATCCCGAGCTCTGGCTAGCTTACTTTTGGCTGGCTTGTCAGGCGGGCGGGGCACGTGACGATCACATCATCATACGTCACCTTCCCCTGTTCCTGTCCGACACCGTGCGTAGGTGGCTTGAGGAACTTCCCCCTGACCAGATTCGCGGCTGGGTCGACCTTGTCCGGATCTTCGAGGGGAACTTCAAAGGTACCTACGTGCATCCCGGGAACTCCTGGGAACTGCGCAACTGCAAGCAGAAACCAGAGGAGTCTCTCCGTGACTTTGCTCGACGATTCTCCAAGCTCCGCACCGAACTACCCCACATCTCCGATCTCGACGTCATTCTAGCATTCGTTGCGGGTACAACCTGCAAGGACCTAGTTCGCGAGTTGGGGCGTAACCGCCCTGACACCGTCGACGAGCTCATGGATGTGGTCGCCAACTACGCGGCCGGCGAAGAGGCGGTCGGCGCCTTCTTCAGCGACGGGAAGGACAAGGGAAAAGCGCCGGCAGCCGACGACGCCGGAGGCTCGAGCAAAGGGCCGAAGAGAAGCAACAAGAAGAAGAAAAATCAGCAAGGCAAGCGTGAGGCTGCAGAAGATGATCTCGTCGTAGCAACCGAACGCAAAAGACCTCGAGGCCCCCCCGAGGGCGCCATCTTCGACAAAATGCTCGAGGAGCCCTGCCCTTACCACAAGGATGGGGCGAAGCACAAGCTTAAGGACTGCCGCATGCTTCGAAAGCACTTCGAGCAAGTGGGCGTGAAGAAAGGTGATGACAAGAAAGACCAAGGCGGCGGTGAGGGAGACAACGGGGAAGACGAAAAATTCCCCGAAGTCTATGACTGCTACATGATCTACGGGGGCCCCTCGGCCCAGCTCACGCCTCGACAGCGCAAGCGGGAGCGTCGAGAAGTCTTCTCCGTCCGAGTCGCGACACCTCACTACCTCGACTAGTCTGACGCGCCCATCACGTTCGACTGCGATGACCATCCGGATCGAGTCCCCAACCCCGGGGCCTATCCGCTCGTCGTCGACCCAATCATCATAAACACCCGCCTCTCGAAGGTCCTCATGGACGGCGGCAGCAACCTGAACGTCATCTACCTCGAGACCCTCGACCTCCTGGGAGTCAAGAGGTGCCAACTCCGACCCAACGCCGGGGGATTCCATGGCGTCGTGCCAGGGAAAAAGGCCCTTCCCGTCGGCCGTATCGACCTTCCTGTCTGCTTTGGCACCCCTGCCAACTTCAGGAAAGAGACCCTCACCTTTGAGGTGGTCAGGTTTCACGGAACGTATCACGCTATCATCGACCGACCGAGCTACGCGCAGTTCATGGCGATCCCGAACTACACCTACCTCAAGCTAAAGATGCCAGGACCCAAGGGCGTCATCATCGTAGCCTCCTCCTACGAGCACGCGTACGACTGCGACGTCGAATGCGTCGAGTATGGAGAGGCCGTCGAGCAAAATGCCATGATAGCCGCGACCCTCGAGCACCTCGCTGACGAGGAGCCAGATCCTAAACGACACGTCGGCAACTTTGAGCCAGCACAAGACACCAAGAAAGTCCCCCTCGACCCGAGCTGCCCCGGCGAGAAGGTGCTAACGATCAGCGCCGACCTCGAGGGCAAATAGGAAGCCGTGCTCGTCGACTTTCTCCGCGCGAACACCGATATGTTTGCGTGGAGTACTTCGGATATGCCGGGCATACCGAGGGAAGTCGCCGAGCACGCCTTGGAGATCCGGGCCGGGTCCAGACCGGTGAAGCAAAGCCTGCGTCGCTTCGACGAGGAGAAGCACAGGATCATCGGCGAGGAGGTGCACAAGCTTTTGGCTGCTGGATTCATCAAGGAGGTCCATCACCCCAAATGGTTAGCTAATCCCGTGCTAGTTAAGAAAAAGAATGGAAAAATGCGGATGTGTATTGACTATACTAGTTTAAACAAAGCATGTCCCAAAGTTCCGTTTCCTTTACCACGCATTGATCAAATTGTTGACTCTACCGCGGGATGTGAAACCCTCTCGTTCCTCGATGGTTATTCCGGCTACCACCAAACAAGATGAAAGAGTCCGACCAGCTCGCGACTTCCTTCATCACACCTTTTGGCATGTACTGCTACGTCACCATGCCCTTCGGCCTTTGAAACGCCGGGGCGATGTATCAGCGGTGCATGCTCCACGTCTTCGGCGAACACATAGGCGACACGGTCGAGGCCTATGTTGATGACATCGTGGTCAAGTCCAGAAAAGTGGACAACCTCATCCATGACCTCGAAATCGCGTTCGGGTGCCTTCGAGCCAAAAACATAAAACTCAACCCCGAGAAATGTGTCTTCGGAGTGCCTCGGGGCATGCTCCTCGGATACATCGTCTCCCAGCGCGGAATCGAGGCCAACCCCGAGAAGGTGGCGGCCATCATGCGAATGGGGCCGATTCGGGATCTCAAGGGCGTGCAGAAGGTCACGGGCTGCCTCGTGGCCCTCAGCCGTTTCATCTCACGTTTAGGGGAGAAGGCCATGCCTCTGTACCGCCTCTTGAAAAAATACGAGCGATTCACATGGACCATGGAGCCCGAGGAGGCTCTCGATGAACTCAAAGGCATGCTGACATCCACCCCGATTCTCATCCCTCCTCGACCAGCGACGTCGACGGAACCGCCCGAGCCCCTCCTCCTCTATGTCGCCGCAACCACTCAGGTGTCAGCGTGGCCATAGTGGTTGAGAGGCAAGAGGAAGGGCACGCCTTGCCCGTCCAGCGGCCGGTTTACTTCGTCAGTGAAGTGCTTTCGAAAAAGAAAATCCGCTACCCACAGGTGCAGAAGCTGCTCTACGCCATCGTCCTTACACGTCGCAAGCTCCAGCACTACTTCCTCAGCCACCCGGTTACCGTGGTATCTTCGTTCCCCTTGGGGGAGATCATCCATAATCGGGAGGCCGCTGGAAGGATTGCCAAGTGGTCGGTCGAGCTCATGGGCGAAACCATCACCTACGCACCGCGGAAGGCCATCAAGTCTCAAGTGCTGGCGGATTTCATCGCTGAGTGGACCGACACGCAGTTGCCGCCAGTCCAAATCCAAGCCGAGCTGTGGACAATGTACTTCGACGGGTCGTTCATGAAGACAGGAGCAGGCACGGGTTTGCTCTTCATCTCACCCCTCGGAGTCCACATGCGCTACATCATTCGCATCCACTTTGCCGCTTCTAATAATGTCACGGAGTACGAAGCACTCATCACTGGATTACGAGTCGCCCTTGAACTCGGGGTCCGACGCCTTGACGTTTGAGGCAACTCGCAACTAATCATCGACCAAGTGATGAAGGCCTCGAACTGCCATGACGCCAAGATGGAAGCCTACTGTAACGAAGTGCGCAAGTTGGAAGACAAGTTCCACGGCCTCGAGCTTAGTCATATTGCTCGACGATACAATGAAGCCGCGGATGAGCTTGCAAAAATCGCATTGACTCGAGGTACCGTCCCTCCGGACGTATTCTCGAGGGACCTCTTCGAGTCCTCCATTGATTTGGGCTCGGGGGCTTGCACTACGTCCTCGAAGCTCCACCTCACGACCTCGACTGGGGCCCCCTTGACCGGGGCCTAGGTTATGGAGATCCAGGGGACTCCTCCTCCGTCGAGCCCGCCGTCGGATTGGTGAGCCCCTTTCCTCGACTGCCTCATTCGAGGAGAGCTTCCGGAGGACCGGACCGAAGCTCGCCGGATCACGCGATGGGCCAAGTCCTACGTCATCTACGGTGATGGCAAGGAACTCTACAGGCGAAGCCCCTCAGGTGTTCTTCAGCGCTGCATTACTATCAAAGAAGGCAGGAGGCTCCTCGAGGACATACACTTGGGGGCCTACGGCCATCACGCAGCGCCAAGGACCCTCGTAGGCAATGCCTTCCGATAGGGTTTCTATTGGCCGACCGCCATTTTCGACGCCACAAACATTGTCCGCTCGTGCAAAGGGTGTCAATTTTACACCAAGCAGACGCATCTCCCAGCTCACGCCCTACAAATGATCCCCATCACCTGGCCATTCGCAGTCTGGGGGCTCGATCTTGTGGGGCCTCTCAAGAGGACAACCAAAAGGTACACGCACCTGCTCGTTGCCATTGACAAGTTTACCAAGTGGATCGAGGCCTGGCCTATCAGCAACATCCGCTCCGAATGGGCGGTCGAGTTCTTCACCGACATCATCCATCGCTTCGGGGCCCCGAACGTCATCATCACTGACAACGGCACACAGTTCACCGGTAAGAAGTTCTTGGATTTCTGCGATCGCCATCACATCCGTGTGAATTGGTCCGCGGTTGCACATCCTCGAACTAACGGCCAGGTCAAGCGTGCCAATGGCATGATTTTGCAAGGCCTCAAGCCAAGGATCCTCAACCGCCTCAGCAAGCACGGAAAAAAATGGGCCGCGGAGCTGCCTTCGGTCCTATGGAGCTTAAGGACAACACCTAGTCGAGCCACGGGCTTCACCCCATTCTTCTTGGTCTATGGGTCCGAGGCCGTCCTCTCCACTGACCTCGAGTATGGTTCCCCTCGACTAAAGGCGTACAACGAGCAAAGCAACGAAGAAGCCCTCGCAAACATCGTCGACCAGCTTGAGGAAGCTCAAGACATGGCACTAATTCACTCCGCGAGGTATCAGCAGAAACTTCGATGCTACCACGACAAGCACGTGCGCCCGAGGGACTTCCAAGTTGGAGACCTCGTCCTACGTCGACGACAGAGCAACAAGGGGCGTCACAAGCTGACCCCGCCATGGGAAGGCCCATATGCCGTAGCTGAGGTGCTAAAGCCCGGGATGTACAAGATCGCTAACGACAAAGGCGAAATCCTCACCAACGCATGGAACATCGAACAGCTACGTCGTTTCTACCCTTAGGGCACCAATGTCCTCGTACATTCTCGCATGTTTTATACATTTTCGCATGGCAAATATAAGAAGTACTTTCGATTATAAGTTCAAACTTGTTATTGTACATGCAAGAGGTAGCCTCGACCCTGTCTCGCCAGAGTCGAGCCTCCCTCGGGGGCTAACAGGGGGAACCCCCTAAGTTCCTAAAAACGCGAACGATTTTTTCGAGCGTCTCCTTTCGCTTCGCAACTAAGTCCAAAACGCCTCGAACTCCCTAGGGGTCGAGGGCTGTCGAGCCGGAGCTCTCCTACGCCTCCGGGCTACGGTACCTCCACTCGCTCCCCCCTCGAGGGATACGAGCTTGCATCGAACACTTAGTCAAAAAGCAAAAGTCAGGCGATAAGAACTCGAGCGCCTCTTCTTTCTCACGCCTCGATACGCTTCGCGACTGAGTAGAAAACGCCTCGAACTCCCTAGAGGGTCGAGGGCTGTCGAGCCGAGAGCTCTCCTACGCCTCCGGCTATGGTACCTCCACTCGCTCCCCCCTCGAAGGATACGAGCATGCGTCGAAAATTTAGTCAAAAAAGCAAAGTCTAGGTGAAAGAAAGCAGAGAAAGCTCGAAAGTAAAACGACAAATTACATTACGATAGATGCATTAATGTTCAAAAAGGCTTTCGAAGCCACATTGAATACAAGTTACAAAAAACTAACTTATTACATGGGCATCTTCGCCCAGCCTTGCCCTACAGGCCCGCTCCGTCACCGCCCTCCTCGACGCTGTACCCTTCATCCGCGGGGGGAGACTTCGTCCTCGAACAACTTCGCCAGCGCTCCCCCTGGCCTCTCGGCGTCATTGATGAGCCCTCGGCATCGCTCCTCGTTCTCGGCGTCGGTCTTTGAGATATCAGGAACGAAGCCTTGGGTGACCACGTTCATGTCGAAGACGAAGCCGGAGGAGACCACTGCTGGCGCCCGCTTCACGCCGGTATGAAGCGCCTCCCGCACACGATCGCAAAAAGGGTGGCGTCGAGGTAGTAGATCCGGTCGACGAGCGTGGCACCCGGGATGTCTTCTTCAGCACCCTCGATGGGCCCGACCTCCCAGGAGGCGCAGAGCCTGTCGAGAGCAACCCGGAGCCGGCCGAGAAGCGCCCCTCCGCCGCGAGGCTCTCCTGCAGCACCTTGGCGGCGGTTTGGGTGGCAAGCAGCTCGGACTCGAGGCCTGAAACACAAAACAAGAGTTAAGACAAACCATACGGGAAGAAAAAAGAACAAAGGCTCTTCAAGGAACTCACCGGCACAGCGAGTCTGAGGGCGCGGCGATCCCCTAGCACAGTGTCGCGCTCCCCCCGGGCCTCGTCTCGCTCCCGCTGGGCCTCCTTGAAGGCCCTGGTCACCTCCGTCTTCTTGCAACGGAGGGTCTCGAGGGTGCCACCAGCCAAGATGATGGCCTGCTCCTTCTCTTGGAGGGTAGCCTTCATCACCCCGAGCTGGGTTTCCAGGCTAGCGGCCCGGTTCTTCTCCTCCTGGGCCAAGGCGGAGACATCTGCGAGACTAGCCTCGAGAGAGCGGATGCGCTCCATGGAGCTTTGAGCCTCCCCCACGAGTAGCTCGACGCGCTCCTAGGCTCGGACGCCCTCGCCCTTGGCCCTCTCCGCTTCGGCCTTGGCCGCGTCAGCTTCCTCCTTGGCACGCTTGAGTTCCGCCTTGAGTTGGGCGGCTTCCCCTCGAGCGGCCTCGGCGTCCTCCTTCGCCCGGGCGGCCTCCTCCTTGGCTTTGGCGGCCTCCTCCCTGGTCTGCTTCAGCTTCTCCTTGATCTCGGCCACCCTGCCCTGCGCAGAGCGACCGGCTTCGAGTTGGTGAAGCACTTCCTCCCGGCTGTTGTGCGTTTCGTGGAGGAAGTCTGACTTGGAGTAGGAATGCCTCCGCACCTCCTGGGGACAGGAAATCGAGGGTTAAGGCATTTCATACGAAAGAACTCAAAAAACTGCATATGGTCTACCCAGGGACTCACCGCGAGGTTCCGGTCGAGGCCTTCGGCGAGCTCGACGCCCAGCTTCAGCAAGTGCTGCAGCCACACCCAGGACCGCTCGGTGTCCTCCCAGCACTTGACCTCTGCCGGGTCGTCCATCTCGATCCCCGGAGCGCTGGAGTCGCCAAGTTCCCGGAGTACAATGCGCTCCTTGCCCCAATGTGGAAGGACCGTTTTGACCTTGGTTCGCGCCAAGGACTCGATCTCGTCCACCACATCGCATGGGACGTCGCAACGCATGGCCAACTCCGCCGGGGTGCGGAACTCCGACGCGGCGCTGACATCCCTCAGCCCGAGGTCGGAAATCGAGCTCCTCGGTGAGCCAGAAGCCGCCGTCTCCTCTGGCTGCTCCGTCGACGGTTGCAGCGGCTGGCTCGACGTTGCTCCTGGCGCCTTCGGAGGCAGCGGAGGTGTCAAGGCCGTCGCTTCCCCCAACGCCACGTCCTATGGCACCGGCAGGTCCACCATCGATGCATCTTCCGGTGGGTTCGGTACCGAGACCTCCTCCGGCTGCACCCCCAGCAGCCATGAGCCCGTCGACGCCTTCGACGCCGTTTCTTCTTTGGCCAGCAGCTCGTCTAGGGTAATCACGGACACCCATTGCTTGGGCAGTCCTGATGTCCCCTCTACCTTCGACGTCTCGGGCGGCTGCTGCGCCGGCGGGTCCAGCGGCGCCATGCCCCCCGGCGGCGTCTGCTGCGCCTGCTGATGCTAGGGCTGGCCCCCAGTTTCCTCCTCCTCTTCCCGCCGCTCCAGCGGCTCCTTCTCTCCCTCCTGCCGCGGCCGCAGCAGCTCCACTTTTCGCAGGGCCCCCTGCTCCTGCTTCCTCTGGGCCTCGAGCTCGCGTAGCCCCGCCGGCCAAGGTCTCCGCTCTCCCGTCGAGGGGGGAAGGGGTGTGGTCTCCTCACCCTCGAGGTCGATGATGACTACCTCCTCTCCCGGCTCGTGGCCCTCGGGGGCTCCCGCTGGGGTGCGGGGATCGAGGCCTCCGGTCGGCCAGGAGCGGAAGCTCCTGATGTCGGGGCTCTGCCTCCTGGCACCAGGCCGAGCTCAAGGACCACGGAAGACGACGTCAAGGAGGTGCTCCCTCCCTCTTGTGTCCTCCCTGGCTCGGAGTCGCCGCCCGTCGCGGCCCTCGAGACGCTCGACCCTGCAGCAAGAGCGGAACCCGTCAGCCTACCGCGCGCCATAGCACCGAGGGCTGAGGACAACCACTTGGCTTCCCACGGAGCCAAGGGCCTCGATGTCGCACCTGTGACCGGGGCCTCCATCTTCGTGGCTGCGTCCACCTTGAGCCACTTAGCCGACGCAAGAGACGCCTCCTCGATTCGGCGTTTGGGCCTGGATGGGAAGCAGGACGGCAAAAACCTTATTAAACTGCGCAATGAGGATGCAACGAAAAAAAGAATGGAATCAACAACACTTACCCGAAGGGGATAGAGGCCTTTCGGGTGCCCCTCGAACCGCCAGTAGATCTCGAGACCCCTCCCGAAGCCGAGCTCTTCCCGGGGCTGAGGCTGCTCGGGGCCATCGGTGGGGTTGCCGCGCCTCCCTGCTCCGACGGGGCCTCCTGAGCACGGCTCTGCTCCGCCCGGGCCGATGACCGGGACTGGGTTTCCTGGATCGAAGTGGGTGGGGTCCCGCCTCGAGTACGACGGGAGGGGGGTGAACCCCCTCGAGTCGAGGCGTCGGCCCGCCTTTTCCCACGCTGGCGCTCCGAGGCCGACGCCACCGGCTGGGGGGCGCGCTCCTCCATCGCCTCCTCCTGCATGAAGGGGCGACAGCATGGGAGGAACCTGACAAGATGCGGTCGAGACGCCCCGCCACCCCCTCGACGTCATCGCTGTCCATCGTCAGCATCATCTTCATCTCCCTCGGACGAGGGAGACTCCTCCTCCGGGAGCCCGTCGCGCCTCTGCTCAGCGCGGCGCCTCGCAAGCCTTTCGTGCTCCCGGAGCTTCTTGGCCTTCTTCTTCTCCTCTTCGTCCGTACACCACTTTTCTTGCTGGGCGGTGAAGCGTCTTAACTGACGATCGGGAGTGTCCTCCCTTAGCGGGGGCCTCGATCTCCGGTAGTCGATTCTCCCCTACACGAAAACGTTTAGTCGCAGGGACGAGAGAAGGGGGTGGAATGAAAACACGAAAGGCGCAGGTCAGGGCACTCACCAGGTCGAGGCAACCCTCCTCCGGCCGCATGGGGAGGCGGTTGACGTCATCCGCCCTGAACGAGCCCGCGACCATCCCCTTTACCCGCGCAATGACTTTCGCAGCGGATGGCTTCTTGCCGGACATCCGGCACCTCTCGAGGACCTCGGGCACCGCCGAGGGGAGCATCTCGTCCAACTATAGTGGGTGCTCCATCAGAGGGAGCACCCATCGACTGTGGAAGGCGGAGACCACCACACCCGCCGTCAGGCCCGCCTCTCGAAGGGTCTTCATTCGGCAATGAGGGGACGAAGTCGACGCTGAAGATCTCCCGCGACACCGTGCAGCCAGTTGTATGGACGCTCGGTGATAAGCCGCCCGGTGTACGGCGGGAGATAGCCTCCGTCGTTGCGAAGGTAGAACCATTGCTCGTCCCACCGGGAGTGGTTGGACATCAACCCGGTGGGGATATACTCACGTGGCTCCTCCGACCTCCCGGTCTTCAACACGAAGTTGAGGCACCTTGCTCTGACGATTCGCCTTACTCCTGGCACCACCGGGGAGGCGAACCACTCCCCCTTGTAAAGGTGGAGCCACAGCTCCCAATGTGGCACCATCCCGAGGTAGCCCTCGCAGACAGCCACGAAGATGGTGGCGTTGGAGATGGCGTTGGGGGAGAAATGCTGGAGCTCGACGCCGTAGAAGTTCGTCAACCCCCGCATGAACTCGCTCGGGGGTACACCGAACCCATGCTGATGATACTTGAGAAAGCTCACCACGTAGCCCTCCGGCGGGTTTGGCTCTTGGTGATTCCTCGGCGGCGCAATCCACTCCGGCCGATTCGGATCGGTAACGGGGCAGAGAAGTCCTTCTCCCACCAGCTCATTCAGCCTTTGCCGCATCACGGTCGACGGGCGCCAGGGTTCGGTGGGCTGGAGGATGGGGGCCATGGCAGCAGCGGTAGCACAGATCTGCTCGGTGGGCGCGGCGTCGGCAACAACAGCACGAATCTCCTCGGCAGAGGGATGACCAGGAAGGTTCCCAATCACGACTTCTCACTCTAAGTTTCTAACCTCACGCGTGTAGGAAAGCAGGAATTTGGGAGAATGCCAAAGGTGGGGGCGAACAGCGCCTATCCCCCTTCGTTTTTATACCCGGGAAGAGCAACAGGCGGAGTCCGACGACAGGGAAAAGGTAACTTCCCGCAATTAATGCGCTTGCCTGACCGCTCCCCTCCCCCCTCGATCCTCGACTAGATGCGCGTGTCACACCTCTGGCAAAGAGCCGTTGCTCGAGCCCACCACGATCGCACCACTACGTCCTTCTCTTCAAAAGGCGTGTCCAACGATAAGAATAAAGAGCCGTTACTCACCAACGGAGATTTCTACGGAAGGTAAAATGGGCTCTGGCCGCACCTCAAAGTCTTAAGGGAGCGAAGGCCGGTCCTCGAGTGAGAGCTCAACGGCCGCCCTTGAGCACCAAAAAAATCGGGCTCCGGCCCTAAGCCTCGAGGGAGCGAAGGCTGGCCCCATGATCAGGGTTCGACAGCCGCCCTTGAGCACCCGAGTCAGGGGTGACCAAGGGGGAGCCAACACGAGGCCTTGCTCGAGAACGAACTCTCGAGACCCCTTTGGACACATCCAAGGCGAAATGCTACAGACTTTATGGAATCCCCCCGAAGGGAGGCATCGAGCCGCCGAGACCTATCGAATGGAATCGGTATCCGTAGGTCCATTGTGTTTTGCTCTAATGAGACTGCCTCCGGGCCTCCTGCCGACCTCTATCGAACGAGGAATGGGCTCTCACTTGGATTTTCCCGTTACCAGCTCACTGAGAACTTTGCGGCTCGCCCTATCGAGTGTAGTCCGACGCTTCTCGCCTCACGTCCGATCGAAAGGACTCGTGAGATGAATGCCGAGGCCGCAACACCCCAGCCGCACGAGACTCGGGAGCTCGACTGTGCCCGGCACCCCTTGACGAAAGAGGGTTGAAAATCCCCCGGGGCTCGGCGTCCCGACGCACCCCTCGGTAAAACGCTGCGACTCCAGTTCAGGCCTGTACCCGACTGGACAAGCACTCCTCGACCAAAGTCAAATGAAGCCCTCACAGGAGTCTTTTGACTCCTACGAGGCCTCGGGGGCTACCCCCGCGGGGGTCGCTCGCGCACCCCCCACGGAAAAATCCGAATCACGTCCTGTTTCCAACTCTTGACCCCCTGCCCGAGTGTCATCACTCGCGCAGGGGCTCGGGGCTACTGTCGTTACCCAGGAAATGGGTACCCCAAACCCTTGGTTTACCGGGCTAAACCCCGCAAAATCAGCAACACAAACCCTCCAGTAACCTCCCACGTTAACGTTCGAAGGCCGGCAGGCTGAAGCGTATTGGGTTGACCCGCGAACGGGCTACGACGGCCCAAAGCCAAAGCCTGCTCGAGAGGCTACCGAGTGGACTGGGACTGTACACTCGAGGGTACAATTCGGGCGACCCCTCGAGGACGGAACTTCGCCCGGCGAACGAGCCTGCCCTCGAGGACGGAACTTCGTTCGGCGAACGAGCCTGCCCTCGAGGACGGAACTTCGCCCGGCGAACGAGCTTGCCCTCGAGGATGGAACTTCGCCCGGCGAACGAGCCTGCCCTCGAGGACGAAACTTTGCCCGACGAACGAGCCTGCCCTCGAGGACGGAACTTCGTTCGCGCGAATGGGCAGCCCTCGAGGACAGCGCACCCCTCGACTACCGACTCTCCCGTACGGATCCAGGCGCATTTAATGCGTTTTACCTACCCCTGCCTAACCGTATGGCCACAGTCACGGTACCAGTTGTGGGAGTGGCGGTCAAATCTTGCTTTTACCGCCCATGCCCCGGAATCCCGCGAATCGTACTTCGCTGTTGCACCATGCGGAGCACTGTGCCCCGTCCAGCACCCCCTCGAGACGCATAAATTAGCACGTTTCCCGTATTTCCCGGGATTCGACCTTATCCGGTGAGGCTCGACCCCTTCGACTCGACCCCCTTGACTCAAGCCAAGTCCTCGACCGCCGCCCCTCGACTCCGTCGGACGAACCCTTGAGCGGGACTCCAATGACTCCGGGCTGCACTTCAACAACTCCCGACGCGATGGCTGCAGGGCCTCCCATACCGACGTACATCACTACAGCAACACCGACGTGATCAGCCTCAACGAAATGCGTCACCGGCCATGTGAACTCTAAATATATGTACTCCTATGCCCCTCCTTAGCCTATAAAAGGAGGCGCCAGGACATTAGAAAAAGAGGAGACGAACGACAGGATCCAGAGCATAGAAACACTAAGTCTTTAGATCATAGAACAATACCGTGAGACAGTGTAAGGTCAAGAGCCAGGCGTCCGAACGCCCAAGCCCCACCTCACGCTCCTCACACCTGCTTGTATTTTCCCCTGTACTAGCACTTTGGTGCAAGATAACACGAACTATCCTCCCCCCGCTGGACGTAGGGCCTTCTTTGCCTGAACCAGGATAAATCGCCGTGTCCTTCTTGCATCACCCACCGGATTAAGGGAGCACGCAATTACAAATATTACTCGTTGGAGTTAACCCCTCGAGGGTCGAAACACCGACAAACGGTGTAAAGGATCCATCTAGAGAGACCGAGGAAGAGCAGACCAAGGAGGCACTAGAAAAGCGGATGACTTCTCTATTTGAGAAGTATGACTCAGTTAAGAGTTACTCGGAGAACCATCTGCAGCCATACCGCTTGAGCCAACAAGACCTCCACACTTAGTCCTTTGCTCGTCCTCGAGTAAAGGTTTAAAGGACTAAGATGGGTTATCTCCTTGATATATAATCTGCATACAAGCTATTCCAAGCTTCACCTGCACTTGTGAACTTCAGAGTATCTACCACATTGTCTTGGGTAATTGAATAATGGAACAACATGAATTCAAATCCCCTTGCATCAGTTAGCTTAGAAACTTGGGTTTTTATAAGATTTTTGAAAAAGAAAAGATAGTCTTGCTCCTCAAATGATACTCTCAAATCGCTCATATATATGTGTCTGGTTCCTCACCAAGGCATTTTGAAATTGCCTTCTTTTCATAACCTATCTCTAAAGCTTTTGAGTAGAGTTTTGGGTAGGTATGAAAGTGGGTATTCTTGCATCACATGTATTGTTAGGTCAAAAACCGAACCACACGGAGATACAAGTCATACACTTAGATTGAGATGTGCAAGTGTGTGGAATAGAGGATGATTCCTAATTCTAAATATTTTTGGTACTCCATGCATCATGACTCTCTTTATTGGATGATATGGAAGAGTATGGGCTATGAAAGGAAGTATTCATATGTTTTTTGAATAGGGCTTTAGACTTTCTTGTTTGTTTATTGCTTGGAATTCCTTTTTTCCTCTCGTTCCCCTTGGCATGGACATTTTCTTCATGCCCCTTGGCATGGTTTTTTCCTTCTTTTTTTATGCCCCTTGGTATATATTATTTTTTTAACATATCCCATATCTCTTATTGGCAAAATGAAGAACTTTGGATGGAGAGTTGTCATGATGGAATGTGAGGAGTAATTATATGGTGGAGAATGAATGCGCGGCTCTCAGGGTAAGTCGGTATTTTTATTTTGGTGGAAGAATGCGCAACTTTTAGAGGAAGAGTTGGCATATTTTTGGTGGACGAAAATGGTGCATGTTGTGCGCAACTCTTAGTGTAAGAGTCGGTGTTTTATTGGTGGGTGCGTGTGAATCTCAATCATGGGTGCATGACCATAATCTCACATAGGTCACAACAATTTGACCAAACTCAATGATCTGACAAGCAGCATATGACTAAAGGTTTGCATAAACGAATCATGTCATATGGCCTTGGTAGAAAATTTATTATCATTGAGGAGCATGCTATTGCATTTTGATTTTGTAAAATAAATCCCAAGTCCTTCATAAAAAGAGCAAGGTTCAAATCATCCAGCTATATCACATACTTCAATTACTTAGACAGCATGGGGCCCCTATGATAGTTGTTCACAAGTTACAAGAATATTGGAGAGGAATAAGGAGTATGCAAATTTTATCAACGGATAGCATGGAGATGTTGTGCCAAAAAGTTTGTCTTTTTAATTAAACTTCAAAACTTCAGAGATGTGAGGGTAGAGTTGCACAAACCACCGTTGAAGATGAAGGAGTTGATGGAAGTCAAGTGTTTTTGTCCTTCTTGCATGATGATTCTCTTGGTGTTGTGCAATACGTAGGGGAGATTTTGAGTGTGCGTTAGTCGTGCTTGAGAGACCTCCCCCATACTTGTTCTTGTACCTGTTTTTATTTTTAACAAAGAAACAAAAAGAAAGGGAAACAAACATGGGCTCTACCAGTTGAAACCTGGGGAGCACAAAATTTATTATAAATATTTATTTATTACGGAAACAAAACTTGTGCACTCAACTTTTTATTCAAGCTCAAAGAAGGCCAAGATAAAGATGCAGAGAAAGATATGCCTTGGTTTGTCTCCATATCAGATTACTTTCATTAATTATGCCAATAGCTCAAAGCTCATTAATCAAAATTCAACACCATGTCAAATTTTGATCAAAGAAGGCCATTTTAACCTAAGCATCATGCTTAATTTAAAAGGGCCTATGGATGTACTGAAAGAATACACCCAAACCAAGGGAGGTGACAAGAACAAGAGGAAGCATGCTTTTGTATGAGCAGATGAAGACACGAATGAGTAAGGGAGTTGGTGAACAATCATTACCTTTGCATACTGTTGACGGTAGATAACTCCAATTTTTAACCGTCAACGAGACATGAAAAGGACATAAACATAAATATCATCTAGATATAGGGGTTATACTAATGGAATTCTACGAGTTTTGGTGAATGTCTGTTTCTATAGGGTGTCAGCTGAAAAGAACCAAGAAAGGCCCACATGGCGGGTTTACATAGAGATAATCGGGATCCGAGCACTTTTCTGTAATCTGGAAGGTTCAAGAAGGCTCTCGACCAAAGGGAAGCCCAAACCGGCTCGGTGGCCCGCCGGCCGCCCAGACCCCTTGGGTGGGCGCCCAGGCATCTCAGCCAATCAGGCTCCACCTCGCGGATCCTACTCCCACCGCCTTCGAGGTCCAATCTAAGTCGTTGATTAAGGTCGGTTTGATCCGACGGCCACGGTGCATCCTAGGGGGCTATAAGCAAGGCCCCTGGCCCTGGAAGAAACCCTAATTCATTATTCATATCTCATTGTGGAGATGTGTAGGTGTCCCTTGAAAGGATGATCTCTCATCTCTAGAGAATTAGGGCTAGACTTTCTAATGTAGTAGATTAGTTCTAGTTGAGAGTTAGGGAGAGCGGAACTGTGCTCCAGTTCTAGAGAGGTCTTCATGGATTTGGTATGTCTTTGCAAGACTTGTGCTTTAATATATATTCATCTTCTCTATTTACTTTATGCCTTTCATATGTATGATTTGTATGGTTGTTACATCTTAGCATGGGATCTTTGCTCGTATTGAGTGCTCTAGTTATCGTACATAGCTAGAGTAGTAATCGATAGCATAGACTATAGGTTACCTAAGGTTGTGCCCAATCGTACGGTTAGTTGTGGTAGCCCCAGAGGTGATAGCTCTGTAAGGCCTTTGTATTCCACCACGTTCAGGTTGGTGTTTCGTAGAGCTTTTGGTAGCCTTCCCCGACTACTTTCTTCCCAGTCTTCTTCGAGAGTCGGAAAAGTACTGCTGCTCCAAAGTGTCATGTGTGTGACTGCTATATCTACCCATACCTTAGTTACTTAGAACCAAAGTAATAGAGAAGAGCATAGGAACCTTGATCTCTCCCGTTGTCCTCTCACTTTAGCCATCTACTCATTTATCATATAATTCTCATGTGTGTGCTTTCATTCATATATCTATCATATATCATTTACCCCTGATTTAGTATAGTTGGTTTACTAAGTTAGTAGATACATGATGGTGAATTATCAGATTTTTAACCCATGCTTCCCTGTGGTAAAATATAAATAACGATACCTGGATAATCCCGGTAAAATGCTACAATGGTATTTTCTGTGCGCTTGTGGAATCCTTCATATTTCAATTCACTTAACAAATACCAACAAGCATTTTTGGCGCTGTTGCGGGGAAGCACTTGGCATAAAGATTTTGATAATGATCTTGATATCTGCTAATTTAGTGTACCACTAGCTTTAGTAGGATTACCCCTTGGTCTATTGAGTTGTGGAATAGACAGGATAAAAGATGTCATTTCGACCTTCCAACAACATTCCACAGGAAAGAAAAGTAGATATTGATGAGCCCAGGGTGCTGCAACATTCAATATTCATTAGCATTGGAACCCTGCCATCTCACAGGTTGTGTATACATATATATTTCTAACCATGTGTAGATTGGAGAAAAGGTCAGCATCATAAGAATTATAATCTCATCTCAAGTGACGAACATAAGCTGCACTACTCACAACCATCATGTGAGTCATGGTAAGTATGATCAAGAAAGGTGAGATAGTCTTGCTCATGGACTTTAAATTGATGAGTAGTTATCTTTAAAATTCTTACATCCCATTGCATGTTTGCTTAGAATAATCCATGCATCCACTTCACTTAGTTTATGTTTCCTTAAATCCCATTGCATGTTTACTTTTAACTATTCATGCACTCACTCCATTTAGCTCATTATGTTTTCCCATCCATTGCAATTTTAGTTCCATGCATGCATTCATATCACGTGCATCTAAAAATAGAAAAATGCTCACCATGATCATGCTCTTTCATCCCTAGATGAGTGAATCTCTATAGTGCTTTCATGCTACCTTTGTTTGCCATAGTATGCTTTGCTTTGGAAGTACTACATGTGTACTCCCAAAGGCTTTTAAATTAACCATGGTGCTTAGGTTAAAATGCCTTCCTTAATTAAATTAGACATGGAGTCTAGTTTAGTTATTGAACTGAAAAAATGCTAGTGTAGACATGGTTATTTTGGTGGACTAACCCCTGCAGAAACTCTTAATCCAACACGGGTAAGTCAAGAGATGAACTCACATCATGTCACACCCTGATTTCAAAGGAATGAAACCAAGGCAAAAGCTCATGTGCGTCCAGAACAATTACACACATGAACGACAAATTACATGGTCCAATAAACACAGTGTTTGAATGAAACATAGTATAATGATTACATCGTACCATTATTACATAACTGTCATCAGAGTAAAGCAGAATATAAATCACATCATCCAAAATGAAAAGCAACTAAGATGACATTCCATCTCGCCACAGGAAGGTCAATGGCAGCATCACGACGCCTAGTACCCCGGATAGTTCTCAGGGAAGTCACCATCCGAGTCATCACTTGAGCATCCTTTTGTTGGTGAATGAGCAAGGGTGAGTTCCATGTAGAAACTCAGCAAGTACAGACAGAAAGTAATGACATGCAAGGCTAGTACAAGGTAAAGCTAAAAGGTAGATTGCGGTAGCATTTTAAAGTAAAAATTAAGATTTAACAAGTTGCAACCTATTCTCTAATCATCTTGGTTGAAACACCCAACCATTTATTAAGGTTCAAGTAGCATTTAAAGTGTCATTTAACATCATAGATATAAACATATATCATTAAAGAACATTAACCATGAGATAGCCATCTCAAGGGAACACAGGATAGCCATCCCGATAAAACCCGAGGTAGCAACCTCACAACAACACCACGATTTTATAGCTTAAACCACTTGGCTAAATCATGCGAGGATCTAGGCCACTCGTGACCATGAGCATGGACGATATACCGATTTTAACTCTACGTAGAGGTGTACACTTTCACTCCAGGTTGTGATTACTCCTTTTGCCTGAGGCGGCCAACCTCTTAGCCCATTACCGAGATAGGCCGGCAGAGGTCACAACGAGGCTTTTCATAGGGTCATAGGCAGTGACAACTCGCTAGCCTTGAGTCCAAGCATATGGTGACTTCACTGTGAGGCCACCCCCATCACGGATCCCAAGCCCCTACCATACTACAACTTGTAAACAAACCCCAGCGACCATAGCTATAGCCACCCGCCGGTAAGCTGTCCAACCTGCCCATGATGGTCCGGCTAATAGACCAAGCCAGTGCCCATAAGCCTAGAGATGTACGGAAGTCCCAGGTTGCCACTCCACGAAAGGACCTCAAGGGGGAGGAGATACGAACACCCTCGTCAACACGAGTCCCACTAGCATCCATTTTCTCCTTCATTCACCGCCAACCAACGATGCAGAAGTGCATCAACTTCTCAATGGCCGAAGCCAAGAGCCCAAGGCTCAACAAGTTAAGAAGCAAGTTTTATCTTCATTAAATGGTGAAAGGTGAGATAGAGCACTAGCAACCTAAAACCTATCAACTAAAACCCCCATAGGATATCTTTGGGTAAAGTGGCAAAACATGATAACAGTAGTATAGAACTATTCTACTCGTCGAGACAATTCCAAAAGTATAAGTTTGCTAAAAATGGAGTTAAAACATGAAAGTTATGGCCAAAACAAGACTAGGGTCTAATCTATAGAAAACAGGACTGAAATCTAAATACTTTTGAACTGTGAAGGACTAAATTATAAATAAGCAAAACAGAAGGCGCTTTTCTGCAAAAGTGCTGGCGACGACGGCGTTGACCACGCTGATGGCCACGCGGCGGCGCAGGAGCGGCCGGGTTCGATGGACCGGCCATGGACCGACCCCGTGGACCGAGTCCACGGGTCCACGGTGGACCGGCGGCGGTCGGGGTCGACCCCGGCGACCTCGGCCATGGTCGCCGACGGCGACCTTTCTACGGTGGGGCTACGGGGCATGGCGGGGCGTGCGGAGGTGATATGAACCTGCTAGGGTTTGTGGTCGATCTTTCGATGAGAGGCGTGAGATAACTCGATTGGTGGATGGAGATGACGTTCACGGCCCGACTACAGCCTTCCAAGACCGTGCCTTAGCGACCGATACACCACGTGTCAGTGCCAGGCCCGCGTGTACGTCGGTCCGTGAACGTCATCTCCATCCACCAATCGAGTTATCTCATGCCTCTC
>CM041642.1:34578008-34645516 GCA_023333625.1 Bothriochloa decipiens | reverse complement strand
GTGAACATCATCTCCATCCACCAATCGAGTTATCTCACGCCTCTCATGAAAGGTTGACCACAAACCCTAGCGGGATCATATCAGGCGCCCCTTCAAAAACTCACTGCGCCTGTCCCTGGGTGGTGGTGGTGGAGGGTTCTAATTGTGGTGGTGATTCTAGACTTGGTTCATCGCCATGTTCTGCTGCAGCATGGTCATCATAGCGTTCATGCCCTGCATGAACTGAGTCTGCATGGCCATCATCTGCTCCACGGTAGGTGGAGGAGGAGGTGGTGGAGGGTCCTGGTTACTCCCACCAGCACCACTGGCACCACCGGTGTTGGTTCTCCTGATGTTAACCATCTGATGCAAATAAATAGCAGGGTATAAGGATATGTAGTCTCAATATATATATGTGCTGAATGTAAACTGTGAATATAAGTGCAACAACACTGTCTCCTCATCTCAATAACCCATCTGACATAACCTCCAATAACATAATCACTGACAAATAAAAAATATATAATTCTCCAAACTGATAGCTGATATGAACAAGTGACAGCAGGCTATGATAGAAAAAACTGATATGATAAAACAGAAAGAGAGATAAAGCACAAATATAGAGACCCAAAACCCCGAATTAACTAAACATAGTCTTAAACTTTTATAAATATGATAAGTGTGGACATCACCCCACAACTTATCTCAATCATTACAAAGATGTGAATCAAACATAGTTCATCATGATAAACAAGTTCTCACACCAATAAAGCAAAACACACTCTAAACACACTCGCACTAGACTCGATAAGCTAAACGTTTAAACATGCTAACGTAGCATTATTTATTACATAAAAGGGACATCCTAGTCAATCCTAGTACGTCCTCCAGCTACTTCGTAGGGGATGTGGTCACATGCAGGTGACAGAGCAGGCCACTGTGGTGGTGGTGGTGGCGCTACTCCGGTGAGCTGCGTCTCCAGCTGAGCAATCCTCCTCCGGTCCTCCTCTAACTGCAGGCGCACCTGGCGTAGCTCCAAGAGAGCGAAGTTCAGCTCCGTGTTTAGATGTGCCATCATCTGAATAGTGGCACGCAGCCTCAGGTCCTCCCCAACAGTAGTAGCAACTCTAGCAGCAATCTGACCAAGAGTGCGGCGAGGGAAGTAGCTGCGTGTGTCCTCATTGATCAGGTGGAAGTACTGCTCCCTGTAAGCAAACAGGGTCTGACGTGCTATATCTGTGATGCCTGCCAGCTGGGTAGCTATGTCTACTGGCGCCTCGTGGACTAAAGCAACTCGAAGAGCATGAAGTGTGGGGTTGGGGTGCCCAACATAGCATCCAACCCTCCAGAAGTCTGCGTAGACAGGATGGCTCCAGAACTCGCTGTGGTACTCCACTCCGACCATCCCATGGCCGAAGAGCTGGTGAAGAAGCCTCATAAGGTGAGCGTGGAAGAAGTCATCGCCACCATCACGAACAGTGAGGGTGACGATCCAGTTATCGTGGCGTGGTACACTCCATGGACTCCATGGCCTCCAGGAACTCCAGGGCCGCCAGGTCCTCCTGGCCCTCCTGGTCCGCCTAGACCTCCTGGACCTCCTGGTCCTCCAGCACCTGGCGCCCCAGGGCCTCCTACACATGGTCCTCCTGTGCCAGGTCCTCCTCCTGGTGTTCCTGGCTGCTGCTCAACCTGGTCCCCTGCCTGCTGCTGCTGTGGAATGAGCGCCGGGCACTGAACGTACTGACCCCCAAGTCCGAGGATCACACCGTCGTCAGGGTGCTGGCTAGGGCGAAACTCGTAGTGGTGCACGCATTCGGTCATCGGGTACTCAATGGGACACCACGAATGACGGTAGCCAGTGGAGCTCTTGCGGCAGGTGAGAAGCTGACGCACCATCTAATAATATGCAAAGATCAAAAACATGCAGCAAGTAGTTAATAGATCATGATAGAAGAAATAAACATGTCTATGATCAAAGGATAATATATATAAAGAGTGCATGCATAGATATCTAGAGATAATGATATGAAAGCTATAAATAAATTAAAGCAAGAATAGCATGCATTCTGTGGTATTTGTAGTAAACAAAACAACATAACGATATGCATATAATGATCATAATGACAAAAACAAGGTAATAAGTCTAAAACAATGTAATAAATGATCAACAAATGATAAAAGCTGAAGTAAATGCATACCAAGATAATGAATAAGACAATAAATGAAACATGCTAATAAATAATGGGATATGCAAAAACTTCTAATGGTCAACCTAAGACGGCCGTTTCTAACTAAGGCTTCATGATCCTACGGTCAACACGGCTCTGATACCACTTTGTCACACCCTGATTTCGAAGGAATGAAACCAAGGCAAAAGCACATGTGCGCCCAGAACAATTACACACATGAACAACAAATTACATGGTCCAATAAGCACAATGTTCGAATGAAACATAGTATAACGATTACATCGTACCATTATTACATAACTTTCATCAGAGTAAAGCGGAATATAAATCACATCATCCAAAACGAAAAGCAACTAAGACGACATAGAAGTAGCAACTCCATCTCACCACAGGAAGGTCGACGGCAGCACCACGACGCCTAGTACCCCGGATAGTTCTCAGGGAAGTCACCATCCGAGTCATCACTTGAGCATCCTTTTGTTGGTGAATGAGCAAGGGTGAGTTCCATATAGAAACTCAGCAAGTACAGACAGAAAGTAATAACATGCAAGGCTAGTACAAAGTAAAGCTAAAAGGTAGACTGTGGTAGCATTTTAAAGTAAACAATTAAGATTTAACAAGTTGCAACCTATTCTCTAATCATCTTGGTTGAAACACCCAACCATTTATTAAGGTTCAAGTAGCATTTAAAGTGTCATTTAACATCATAGATATAAACATATATCATTAAACAACATTAAACATGAGATAGCCATCTCAAGGGAACACAGGATAGCCATCCCGATAAAACCCGAGGTAGCAACCTCACAACACCACCACGATTTTACAGCTTAAACCACTTGGCTAAATCATGCGAGGATCCGGGCTGCTCGTGACCGTGAGCACGGACGATATACCGATTTTAACTCTGTGCAGAGGTGTACACTTTCACTCCAGGTTGTGATTACTCCTTTTCCCTGAGGCGGCCAACCTCTTAGCCCATTACCGAGATAGGCCGGCAGAGGTCACAACGAGGCTTTTCATAGGGTCATAGGCAGTGACAACTCGCTAGCCTTGAGTGCAAACGTATGGGCGACTTCACCATGAGGCCGCCCCCATCACGGATCCCTAGCCCCTCCCATACTACAAGTTGTAAACAAACCCCAGCGACCATAGCTATAGCCACCCATCGGTAAGCTGTCCAACCTGCCCATGATGGTCCTGCTAATAGACCAAGCCAGTGCCCATTAGCCTGGAGATGTACAGAAGTCCCAGGTTGCCGCTCCATGAAAGGACCTCAAGGGGGAGGAGATACGAACACCCCGTCAATAGGAGCCCCACTAGCATCCGTTTTCCCCTTCATTCACCGCCAACCAACGATGCGGAAGTGCATCAACTTCTCCAATGGCTGAAGCTAAGAACCCAAGGCTCAACAGATTAAGAAGCAAGTTTTATCTTCATTAAATGATGAAAGGTGAGATAGAGCACTAGCAACCTAAAACCTATCAACTAAAACCCCCATAGGATATCTTTGGGTAAAGTGGCTAGTAAGTCCTATGGTTTGCCGATTTAAGACATATACAATATATTTATAAACATGAATAGGCACAATATGTTCAAAAGAATGCCTACACTTACCTTGGTTGATGTCCTGCTGCACGTGGTCCTCCGGGTTCTGATGATCCTCGTTCACCCACATCTCATTCTCTATACGCAATAATCACCACACATGAGCAATACATGCACGCAAACATACTTTAATTAGAAAAGTACACCAAAACATGAAAACAGTAGATAACAATAGCATAGATATATTCTACTCGTCGAGACAATTCCAAAAGTATAAGTTTGCTAAAAACGGAATTAAAACGTGAAAGTTATGGCCTAAACAAGACTAGGGTCTAATCTACAGAAAACAGGACTCAAATCTAAATACTTTTGAACTGCGAAGGACTAAATCATAAATAAGCAAAACAGAAGGGGATTTTCTACAAAAGTGCCGGCGGCGGCGGCGTTGACCGCGCTGACGGCCACGCGGCGGCACGCGAGCGGCCGGGTCCGGTTGTGGCGGCGGTCGGGGTCGACCTCGGCGACCTCGGCCATGGTCGCCGACGGCGACCTTTCTACGGCGGGGCTGCGGGGCACGGTGGGGCGTGTGGAGGGCACGCGCACGATGCGCATGTGTTCGCGCACTCGGTGTGCGGCCAGTGGCGGCGGCGACGCTCCTTCGGTGGCGCGTAGCGGCGCGCAGAGAGGAAGATGGTGGCCGTAGAGGGCAGCATCCTGACCTCGAGGTGTGGCGAAGCTCGGGCGCGGGCTCACCTCGGTGGTGGATGGCAGCAGGGGCGAAGTCGACGGCGGCGCAAGCTCGTCGGCAAAAAAATGGCGGGTAGGGTTCGGTGATACGGTGAAAAGGGACGGCGGCGGGCTAGGGTTGCGAAGGGGCAGGCTCGTGGCGGCTGCAGGGGCTTTATGGTGCGCCAGGGAACCTAGGTCCGCGTGCGGGCGGAACCAGGGTCCGGCTCGGTGTCCGTCTCCGGGTAGGATACGACACTGTAGCTATGGGCCCCTCCCTCGTGGGTCCCACCTATCAGCGACGGTGGCGAGGGCACTGCGGGCGGCTGACGCGGGCGTGACGTAGTGCTGACGCAGGCGGCGCTGACACGCGGGCCCAGCCTATCGGTGGCTAAGCGGGCGGGCGCGCGGCCGCGGCCTGCTGGGCGGCTAGCTGGGCTGCTCGGCCCACTACGCGGCTGTGGGCGCAAGGCCAAGGCGGGCCACTGCGCTGGGCTGCTGGCTGGGCCGCTTGTGGCCTGCCGCGGTTGGACTGCCCTACGGGCGGTCTACTGGTTGGCTGGGCTGCCTGTTGGCCGGCTGCTGCTGCCGCCTTGGCCATGGTTGGCCAGTGCTGGCCATGGCCAGCTATGGCTAGTGATGCTTGGCCAGTAGAGGCTAGAGGTGGCCAGGGTCCACTAGGGACTAGCCTAGGCTAGTTAGACTAGGTTTAGTTAGTCTAGGTATTAGAGGGGACAAGTTAGAGCATGTTAGCAACTAGGAAACAAAGCAAAGCTTAGATAACAAGCTCAAACAAGTCAACCAAAAACTATGCAGCAGCATGAATGCAACATTGCATGGTTTCTAACGTGCTACATATTTTAAAGTAATTCATAAAACATTTATAATTGGCCTATGAATGTAAAGCATCTATGTAGAAATAAAATCAAATTCATTTATAAAGTTCAAAATCAGGGTGTTATACATCAAGCAAGGCATATGATGAACTTCAACAATTTTGTGTAAAAGACACAACTCCAATCTATCATCGGTGGAAGAACTATAAGTATCAAAGATTACTCATGCACTTTGTGTTTTGCTAAAGTTACCTTTGCCTTGAACCATGCTAAAGTGCCACAAAAAAATTATTGCAAAACATGATAAACATTGTTTATGCTAACATATTCCTAAAAACTATCCCTTCATTAGCATAGATAAAATTCATATAAATTGTGGACAACCCATCATCCTTTAAGATCATTGCAATCCATCAGGTATGCGTCCACTAACATTTTGCAGGAAAAAGAAAAGTGAAGACATCATAGCATTGAGTCTTTCCAAAACTCAAGCTAGGATGCCAATGAGAAGTAGGGTGCAACTCACCTCATATTAGCCGATCAGAGACCTGCTCTCATTGTCCTTGAAGATACCATCTTACACGTTGACAACAAAGACAAGGATGGCAATCCAATATGTCATGCATCCTTGTGTCAACATACATCAATCAATGGTGGATTGTCGACACAGATCTAAAGGATCATGAACAACAATGGTTGCAAGATGATGTACTTGTGTCATTGGACATGAAGCTTTTATGCAATTCTCGAGGAAGTTCCTCTCTTGACCATCAAGATGGCTGGTGTATCATTCATCAGAACAACTCATCGCCATGCCACTAGAGAAGACAAAGACCATCAAGGAGGAACTCAAGTATGCATCTCCAATGAATAAGAGCTCATCAACCAATACTCAAGAAAATAAAAAAGTTTGAGGAAAGAAGAATGTGCAACTGTCCGCATGCTCATCTCCTAGATTAGAGAGTCCAAAGAAAAGCAGAATACAAGGGAGAGGTCTTTTGCTCAAAGGACCAAAAATCAAGAGCCATCTCCAACAGTGTCGAGCGTCAGAAAAGTTCAAGCTTGGGGGAGGAAGGTTGATGACTCCTAAAGATGATCCACAATAATCTTCCTCCTCTCAAGCCCTCATCGCTCCAGCATGCTGGTTTGCAATCCTTCTACTCACTCTTACTTTCTCTCTACAAGTTTAAATGATTCATAGTCCATTAATGCAAATCAATTGTAAGACGAAATAAAATCAATCCTTGAGAGAAGAAATAATGGTGAGTAAATGTTCTATGCTAATTAAAATGTTCAAACCAACATTCTACAGCATGAAAGTGACCTTTGGCTATGTGACAACTATACCCTTGTTATTGTTTGTATATTCCTTCGGGTATATGTTGTCCACTAATCCTCTGCAGAGAAGAAACAAAGAGAGAAGTGAAAGGTCAGGACATAATGAAAGAAAGAAGTCCTATTCAAAGGACTCAAATCATCGAACCCTCGCCAGGGAGGTAAATTTGGTAGTTATCCATATTTAGCATTGCATATGTTTTTCCATTAACATATTTACTTTTCCACATTGCATAATTAATTCTTGTTGTATTTTTACTTTGTTACTTTTTCATTAGAAAAGAAAATAAAGATGTTATTGCATTGCATCCTAAAAATGCTAAGCCCCATGTGAATAATTCTGTGGTGTGTAACAACCCGTAGAGATATTCATTGTGGTGGCATAAAAATAATTTTGCATTCATCTTGTTGCATTTTCTTTTGCATCATTTAAAATATAAAATTACAAAAACATTGAAAGAGAGATCCTGATAAAGAATGGGGTTCTAGATGCTCAAGGCTTAAAGGTTTATCACTAACACTTAATCAGTTCCACAAGCTTTGTGGTCTATTTGAGCTTCACAGGATTTGAAGGATTAAGAAGAGCTAACAAGCAAGTGGATGTTATATCCACTGTTGGAGTGCTGTCTCAACAGTCATCGGCATTGACACTTCATGAGAGGACATACAACTCCACTGCCAGTCTGCTACACTTCAAGAGTGAATGACTACGTCAAAAACCAGCTTGGGGGAGGGCATCCCTCGTGTATCCAGCTAAGTATTTCGTTCCCTCTATAATTACTAGTTTTGAGTTTGCTCTATTAAAAAACAATAAAAAGATGCATAACCATAAAACCAAATAAAGATTTCTTTTTATAGCTATATGTCTTGTGATATTTAATTTTGAAATAAAAGGTTATAGTATGCAAAGTGCTGCTTATTAATAAAATGAATTCTGAAGATAATCCCTTTGCATGGAAATGATGAATAGTTGCTCTGCTGTAATACCTAGTTTTCAGCCTTGAATTCTCCTGAGTTTTGGATAAAATTGTTTTGACCTAAGATTTGCTCTGAGCTTGAAACTTGTGGGTTGCGAATGCTTGATCTAAGTCTAGGTAATTAACGGATATGATATGAGAAGGTCTGAGCTGCTATTTATCTTGTTCCTAGTGACACTAGAGTTCTGGAGATTTATCTTTTGAAAAATATAAAAATACCACATGATGAGTTCCTGTATGACGAGAGCTTACATTCCTACCACAGCCATATATGCATGCTTGCTAAAATAGGAGAACTTCCACATTTATTTACTACTTGTGTGCATTGAGTTTGGTCCAGCTGTGTCGACCCTTAGGAGCTTTTCATGCGGTTAAAATCAAGATCACATACACTATGCACCCCTTGCTACTTCTACCCAAGAAGTGAGCACCACCATATTTACCCATTTAGACTCATTCTAAAAATGTTCTACTCCTACACTGGGAGTAAACACCAAAAATATTCCCCATAGATTTTCCTTGTCTGCTACCCCCAGTTCCAAAATAAATACTCCTAGTTTTTATCGTTTTCTTTATCCTCTCAAAAGTTCCAATTGCATCAGAGAGTGGGCTATTTAAAAAAAGAAGAAGAAAAAATATATATGTGATGAAAAAAGATAGAGAAAAAGAGAGAAAGAAAAAAAGAAGAAGAGAGAAATATTTTAATGTGTAGAAAAGCCCCAGTTTTTCACATCTTTCCAAGTTCCAAGTTAAGAGAGGTTACCCTTTGTAAAGGAGCATTGTAGAATTATACTTTCACCCCTTCTACCTTCCACCAATAATCTCTTCCATTTTCTTCACTACTCATTTGAAACCACACATGCACATCTTGATTTGATTCTATGACGAGTTCCTCTAGATCCATGCTTGGATTAAGCAACATATGTATTGCAAGTATGTACGAGCTGTTTCTTTCCCACCTATGAACTCCACATAATTTTATTAGTTATAGTGTGAGAGAGATGAGGCACAATGTTACTCTGCCTTATTCCAAAAATACCACATATTCTGAGAGAAGAAGGCAAAACACCATTGTTTCCTTGGTGAGGATCCACAAACACCTGAGAGAGTCATACAAAGAAATCTCTGAGTTTTATTTTGAAAACTTACAAAAACTCCAGAATGAAGGTTGATCGAATAACTCAAGACATAGTGCTTGACTTGATCGTTCTATCTTTCAATTGCTCAAGACCCAAGTGAAGGCTATAAGCCCCATGGTTGAAGGTAATATGGGCAAGTTTGAAAGTCAGGATGGTTGAGTCTAATCCGAAGGAGAGTTCTTGTTTGAACGCATGTGTGCTTTTGAGGCATGAAAGTATTGTAGCAACTCCTGATGCATCACTGAGTTTATCTTTGCTCAGGGATGAGCAAAAGGTAAGCTTGGTGGAGTTTGTTGACGGTAGATAACTCCAATTTTTAACCGTCAATGAGACATGACAAAGGACATAAACATAAATATCATCTAGATATAGGGGTCATACTAACGAAATTTCACGAGTTTTGGTGAATGTCTATTTCTGTAGAGTGTTAGCTGAAAAGAACCAAGAAAGGCCCACATGGCAGGTTTACATAGAGATAATCGGGATCCGAGCACTTTTCTGTAATCTGGAAGGTTCGAGAAGGCTCTCGACAAAAAGGCAGCCCAAACTGGTTCGGTGGCCGGCGGCCGCCCAGACCCCTTGGGCGGGCGCCCAGGCATATCAGCCAATCAGGCTCCACCTCGAGGATCCTGCTCCCACCGCCTTTGAGGTCCAATCTAAGTCGTTGATTAAGGTCGGTTTGATCCGACGACCACGGTGCATCCTAGGGGGCTATAAGCAAGGCCCCTGGCCCTGGAAGAAACCCTAATTCATTATTCATATCTCATTGTGGCGATGTAGAGGTGTCCTTTGAAAGGATGATCTCTCATCTCTAGAGTAATGTAGTAGATTAGTTCTAGTTGAGAGTTAGGGAGAGCAGAACTGTGCTCTGGTTCTAGAGAGGTCTTCATGGATTTGGTATGTCTTTGCCAGACTTGTGCTTTAATATATATTCATCTTCTCTATTTACTTTATGCCTTTCATATGTATGATTAGTATAGTTGTTACATCTTGGCATGGGATCTTTGCTCGTATTGAGTGCTCTAGTTATCATACGTAGCTAGAGTAGTAATTGATAGTATAGACATGGTGTCTAGACTATAGGTTACCTAAGGTTGCGCTCAATCCTACGGTTAGTTGTGGTAGCCCTAGAGGTGACAGCTCTATAAGGCCTTTGTGTTCCACCACGTTCGGGTTGGTGTTTCATAGAGCTTTTGGCAGCCTTCCCCTAACTACTTTCTTCCCAGTTGAAAAGGTACTGTTGCTCCAAAGTGTCATGTGTGTGATTGCTATATCTACCCATACCTTAGTTACTTAGAACCAAAGTAATAGAGAAGTGCATAGGAACCTTTGATCTCTCCCGTTGTCCTCTCACTTAACCTATCTACTCATTTATCATATAATTCTCATGTGTGTGCTTTCATTCATATATCTATCATATATCATTTACCCCTGATTTAGTATAGTTGGTTTAATAAGTTAGTAGATACATGATGGTGAATTATCAGATTCTTTAACCCATGCTTCCCTGTGGTAAAATATAAATAACAATAACTGGATACTGCCGGTAAAATACTACAATGGTATTTTCTGTGCGCTTGCGAAATCTTTCATATTTCAATTGCACTTAACAAATACCAACACATACCTGAATATGCTTACCTGTAGCACATGTGAATGGAAGTGTTGTAATAGTTGCAATGGTGGCTTCAGTGTACGAGCTCCTATTCAGGTGATTATCAAGGCTAAGTCATACACAACTTGTGTGCATGGCATGGGCCTTGGTAATTACAAAGGTCTAGAAGAGGGAGACTGTCTTTTTCTTTCAATCTTCCCTTTTTTTTAGTTCCACTTTTTTTAACATCTCTCTCTCTTTTTTTGAAGGAAAGTCTAACATCATCATGATGGCCACTTGGTATGTACGGAACTTGGACTTCTCACCATCCTCCCCCACACTTGAACTTTTTGTGGAAAAGTCAAGTGCAGAGTCAGGGCCTTCTTGTGAGTGTGTTCCGTTGCCCAAAAGTGTTAGAATTCGAAGTTGATGTCGCTTCATGTCATCAAGCATCATATGACCCATGTTCTTCTTTTCCTAAAATTATTAGTGAAATACCCGAAGGTGCATACTAACTTGACAACATGCCCTTACTTTTATTAAGGAGGATATTTTTTAAAAATAGAAATAATAAATAATAAAATAAAAAGTTTTTTTTAATATAATCCGGGGTATCTCCCGGCAATTCTTAAGTTATGGTCTTAAGCTTGACCGTTGGAACTTCATCTTGCAGCTATCAATGCTGGTGTAATTCCCAACTTAACCACCAAGCATAGGGCATTGATATTCAAGCTGGAAGGTAAGCATCAATGTGCCACTATGAGATTTGGAATGCTTATGATAAACATAAGCATCAACAACTAACCTCTTAAAGAGTTTGACAACGAGATTAAGACAAGGTTGTAATTCTCGTAGAAGCATGTGGTCAGAAATAGAACAATCTCTAGAAACTCCAAATTTGAGCATGAAACATGAGATGTCTCATAAGGGAAGTTAGCATGCTCATTAGAGGGTTGTTGCTTGGTCTCTAGAGTTGCTGCTTCTGGCATGTCCATGGCATGGAAGTTTTTGTGTGGAACTAATGTTGCATCTTGACCATTATCAAGAGCAACATTTCCAAGGCCAGAGGGACATGGCTTTTGTTCGAGCGAGGGAGACAAAGGACATTCAATTTCACAAGGATGAGAAATGAATGGAGAACTGAACTTTGCCTCCTCGAACGGGTTATGTTTAGGAAGATGCTCCACCATTGGAGTTTCTAGGTGAGTGGTGGGAGCAATGTTCCCAAATTTCTCATTAGGATTCCCTTGGGAAGATTTATCTTCAGTAAGTTCTTCCAAGGGACAACCTACGAGGAACACCATAGGATGGAGAACTATCTCCTTCAGTGTTCGTGGTTTGGGTGGGGGCTCATTAGTCGAACCTATGGATGGTACATGGTTGGATTCGGCTAATAGGGGCTCCCCCACACTTGACATGACTATGGCCTGGAGGGTTTTGGTTTCTACGATGGGGGAAACGTGCTTCCCTAGGATGTGATCGAGGATTTTCCTCTATTCCATCGTGGTTCTATGTGAGAACATCCCTCCGGTAGCCGTGTCAAGGCATAGGGTAGCATCTTCGTCTAGACCTGAATAAAAGAGATGCAATTGCATGTTGTTGGGTAAAGATAGTTCTGGGCTGGCATGTATTAACATTGTAAACCTGGCCCAGGCCACACCTATAGATTCCTCCTTGTCTTGCTTAAAATCAAGGATTGCCCCTGGTAGGGAGTTGATACGGGACACAGGAAGGAATGTAAGACAAAATTTGTCTTTAAATTCTTCCCATTCCTCATTCATACTTCCTACAGTGTTAATGAACCATTACTTCAACTCCCCTTGCGGGAGGATGAAAACAACTTCCACTTAAGAGTTTCTTGTGTCATGCTAGGAATGCTTAGGCATGAACACAATTCCTCAAATTCTCAAAAGTGGTCAAAAGAATCTTCATTGTCACGACCAAAGAAGGGGTTTTCCCGAACCATGGCTTTGAATCTCGGGTGGAGTTCATGGCTATATGAAAAGTTTGTTTTTAAAAAAGATGGATGCTCCAAGAACTCCCCCTTTGAAGCAGAAGAATTTTGAATTGAAGCTGACTTCATGGTGGAAGGATAGAAAAGGAATATTTTGTTTTCTAAAAATAAAGGGTAAGATATTTTTTTGTTGTTTTTATAATAAGGATACAGATACGAGGATGAACTAGGTTCAAAGAAAATAGCAACCGTTCCCTAGCAACGGTGCTAGAAAGCTTGTTGGTGCTTCTTAGCGTTAGCAAAAAAGTCCACAAGCGCACGGAAATACCGTTGTAGCCTTCACTCGAAAGTATTCAGGGTATTGTATTTTCCACAGGGAACGGATGTACTTCTCCTAGCTAATTCTCCTAAGGAACAACACAAGGGTATAGATAGAAAGGGGGTAGAGATGGATTCCTATAGCTTTTGGGTCTTAAGAAGCATTGCTAAACTTCTACTTGCTCACTTCGGGCACCGGATAACACCTGGTCTACCAAGTGTTGCCGGCTTATAGCTCTACGCCGCACTCTGACGTGGGATAGTGCAAGGGACAAACAGGGCTATCACCACCTGCCCGCCTACCCCTCTGCCCGTCGATCTACAGGGCAAACAAAGGTAGACGATAGCATAGACACCACGTCTATGCTATGTTCTACTACTCTAGCGTGCTAGCAAGGCTTACCCGATGGGCGAGGTCCTTCTACTAGAGCACTCATCACAAGGATGAATGACGAACCTGCTTATAAGTATAGGTAAAGCTCAACTAAACGAAAGACTTAATAGACTATAAGAAACACGAATACTTACTTAGCTAAGATCCCGTGAAGGAGCCAAGTAGAATATCCTTAGAGGTACAAGCTCAGGGAGACCGACAAGCCTGGCACTTCCCCGCTCTCTTCCCTCACATCGCATTTTCTAACTCTAGATAGCTACTAGGGCGTAGCCCCTTTGGAATGATACTCAAGTGTGGAGTGCTCTTCTCCCTTGGTATGTCGATGATTGATGTGAAGAGAGGAGGCCTCCTTCTATAGCTTGAGAGGAGGGGGCTCTATGCAAAAGGGACCATCCTCACATGGAAGGGTCACCAAACCAACCTCCAAAGGGCAGTTTCCACTTACCATCTGTGTCAATCGTAGATGGGACCGTCCTTTTGGAACCGTCCTTCGAACCGCCAAAGAAGACTGGGCCCGGGAGGCCCACCAAGGGGCGGCCGGTCCCGGGTGCGGCCGATCCCCTGGTTGGCCCTTTTGGCCACCGCCTTTTGGGAGCACGTAGGTCTCATCGTTAGCTTCATTTTGCCAGGTGGATCTCCCAAATCGAAGTTTGGATGAGTGAGTTATGGCCAAATTACTCAGGCCTACTCGTGCAATCCTAAATTGGACTCGAACTTATATATCTTTTTATTGGGAGCTCCAAATAAGGAGAATAATATATGAATTTTGATCAATGCGACGAGCTCTCTGTAATGGTATACTCCATTTTGTTGTTTGAGATACTTTTATGTTGTGAGAACTTGGATATTCCTGCAACATAGTAGAAAACACCAAAACTCGTGGAACTTGTTAATTAAATAATATTTTTCTATAATGTTCCATGGGTTTATATTATTATTGGTGGTATAAAATGTGACTTAAGGACTGACAACAGAAGCCGATTAACGGATTCCTTCATGACCTTTGCATCTCCTGGGGGATCTCGATCTGAAATCTTGACCCCAATTCGAGCCTTACTATCTCCATCTTCATCGCATACTGTGAGATGTTCCTTGGCATTCCCCCACTTCAATCTGTTCTGACATTTCTACATCTTGAGGAAGAAGGGGGTGGACAATGGTGGGTCCTAAATCGCTAGAGGGTGCTACATTCGCCTACATGATGGGATGAAATCGGAGTGGTTGGACATCCCGCACTCTTCTGCACAGAGGAACTGGTTCGACAGATGGTTTTACATGCACCAGAACATCGAGGGAAGGTGGGTCCCGTGCGATGTGAACCAGACCCCATCAGCCATTCTAATGTGGTCAGACCGACCATCTCCTAACGAGATGATCCAGGTGAGAGAGCTGTTATAGCTGGTTGACAATGTGAATGTCAATGGTTGCCTTGTTGCTGCAAGCTGGTATATCCGGAGGGTCTAGCCTTGCAAGGACCTTCTTGTACGAGTACAACGGTGTCAAGGATCCATCTAGAGAGATCGTGGTAGAGCAGACCAAGGAGGCACTAGACGACTTCTCTATTTGAGAAGTATGACTCAGTTAAGAGTTACCCGGAGAACTGTCCGTAGCCATACCGCTTGAGCCGACCACCACTAGGAGTAGGTATATGACTTCCTATTGTCAATTTGGTAACCATGTATCATGACAATTGTGTATAACATGTGTGATCTGACTGATAGATGCTGCTTGGACAGAACCAAGCAGTGTTCTTCTTTGCCATGCCAGTGGAGTAATGGCCGGAGGGTCCTGAGCTGGCAGGCCAGAGGCGAATAGAAGAGGCTCGCTACTACAGTAGAGCCGGTGCCGGGGTGGGGAAAATAGATGTCTCTAGCTCGAAAGAAGATAAGAGCCTAAACACGTGCACTCGGCGCCAGGCAGTCGAGAAACGATCCATGTCTGCCATGAACACGCAGAGGAGACTCGCTAACCCGCTAATAGGTGTGAAGCTAAATCTGGACAGCGGAGAGGGGGGAAGCAGGAAGAGGAGGGAGCTGACTACACTGAAGTCATCCATTTCTGATGACCTCATCATGCTAGTTGAGCGGAGGAGGAAAAACTAAGCCACAACACCTTAGACGGGGAGGACCTCGACACTCCGCCAGCCGCAACCCCGACCAAGAGGTCAGGACATCACGCGCCACCACCGCCACCTCCACACCAAGGAATGGGTGCCGCACCGCCATCCCCACCAGAGCAAGCCAAGGGGATGCCACCACTGCCATCGCCACAGCGCACACAAACCAGGGCTCTGACGCCTCCTCGCTGGGTGCCATTGTCCTTGGGGCACCGAGAGGCGGCAAGGGAGCCACCTCAATCAGTGCAGCACGGCAGGATGGGCCCAACCAGCGGGGTGTCAAGCTGAGTCCTTGGACAAGGTAGCGGTGCTCTGGTTGCAGTAGCGAGTGTGACTGGCGATAGGGTTGGTCCTCAGTTCAGAGGGGGATTCTGCCATTCTAGAGCATAAGTATCGCATTCAGCCTTGAATTTGTTAATGAACAAAAATGTATGCCTGCATTGCTATCTTGTTTGTTGGACCTTGATCGAAGTTATCTGGTGCATGCACACATCGGCAGCCAGCCTAACCATGCCTACTCAGAGCTCTGGGCAAGCTTCAGCCAGCGGTGCTGGACAAACCACGAGCCATCCAGAGGCTACAAGTGGGACTTCCACAACAACCAGACCGATGACTGCTCCTTTGAGCTAGCAGGAAGAGCGGCTGGCGCTTGGGCAGGTGGTTAGGTTTGCACCACGGACATCTCCTTGTCATCCTCCTCCTGCCTTAGGTTCTTGGTAGACGCAAAACCAAGTGGGGTCATCAAGTGCTTCGGCTCCACTTGAAACGGTGGAAGATATAGACAGGGAGCCGCCTAGGGAGCCACGCGGTGACATCCGACCCCAGCATGTCCACACAGTGAGAAAGAGGGGAAAAGACGACTTTGTGATGTACGAGGAGATCCCAGACGATGTTCTGAACATCGACATTTAGGATGCCATAGACCTTCTTTGTGGTTGGATCAAGGTACACTTTCCAATAAGTTGTTGACACTTATAGCAAGAGATAATGCTAACCAGTATTGGTTGTGTCTAGTCTATGCAGGAGACAGCTACCCAGCGCCTGAAGACTATCGATCAGTTTGAACCGATCTAGAAAGAGTGTGAAACACTCAGGATGGCGAAAGCACAGCTGGAGGCCTAGGCAAAGGTATACCAGGCCAGTGAGGAAGATTTGGAAAAGGACATCGCAACGCTGCAGGACAGGGTAGCCCAGCTGGAGTCTGAGAAGAAAGGTAATATCTTCATTATGCGTCGAACCAAAAACTGTATTTAAGCCATGCTGACCAAACTGGGTGATAGAATTGGAGGCCTAGGGCAAAATGATGGCCAGAGAGATATCTCGACTGCTCCACGTGGAGAAGAATGCCAAGGAACAGGCCAAGGAGGACAATGAGCAGATCGCTCAACTCACGGTTAAGTTGATCCACATGACTATCATTGCGTCGATTGCACAAATGGGTGGACCATTACTTCTAGTGACCATGCCTAGTATGAATGCAGATTTGAAGGAGTGGCACATGGCATAGTTCAAGGTGTTGCAAGATGACAACCCTACTTTCCAGGGGAGGATCCAAAAAATAACCGACCACATCCGGCTTGGGCTTAGGGTCGTCTTCCTCGGTGAGGCACATCCTATAGACCCTGTTAATGAAGCTAGAGCCAATGTTGACCTATGTAAGAGACTGTGGCCAGCACTTCAAGAATTCATGGCAGGAGCTAAGGGGTTCATGGCTATCACTGTATTGGCCATCATGCGCTCCAACTACCCAGAGGTGCAGATGGGGGTGATCGAAGCTGGCGTCCTAGCAGATGTCTTTGACCAAGAAGTCGAGGACCTCCGGACCACATCTGGCCCAGCCACCACTGTCATCTTTGGAGAGCTCATGCTTATTGAACATCCTGCAGCAAGTGGTGGTGGTTAGTAGGCCATAGACAATGTGTTTTATTTAAGAACATTATGTGTAAGTTGTGGTGGGCACGGGGTGCTCGTAACTTTTAACCTTTTGTATGACATAGACATGATGTCCTTTTGAGTATGGCACGTTATGCAAGTGACAATGTTAACTGCCATTTTTTAAAATTATATGTAGATGAAGTGAAAGGTCGACAATTGAGTGATGCCCTTGCCCTAACGCGAGCTAACTCCATGGGTGACTAGGGGTGTGCTAGTGAACAACATGATAGCTAGGATCATGTTGACACCTCTAACACCACTTAAGCTAGGTTGTCATTCCCAGCATGGCGCTAGATGTGCTGGTATTATATGCATATGCTTTTCTAGAAATGAATAAGGGATCCGTAAGCGCACAGATAATACCAATGCAGCATTTTAACTGGGAGTAATCCAGGTATCGTTAGTCATATTTTTACCACTGGGAAGGGAATGCTTATGGATATGAGCAATGAGCACTGCATGTGATACTGGAGAGCTTAACCGTGTCTTTATCTATCTTCTCATACAGGGTAAGTGTCACATAAAATAATATATATAAATTAATGGTAAATGATAAAGATAAATGAGAGCACATAGCCACATAAAATAATAATAAACATCTCAATAGAGTACTCTAAGTTTATAACACTAGCATGGACTAGGACGATCTACAAGAATAAATCCTAAGTTATTCTAACTATAAAGCTAAAGCATATAATGATTAGTGCAATTACACCTAACAAACATGGCGGGAAAAGGTTACACCTATGCATAGTGATATTACCAAGAAAGATCATGAACAGAGCAATCACTTGCGTGCAATAGTGGTGTTCTACTAGTCCTATACTCGAGAGGAGGACTACGAAGGACTCAATTGGACTATCACTCCTACGATCTACCTCACGATCTAGAATACAGGGTGCAATCGCAGATAAATACAGCCTAGGCACCACGCCTACACAATATTTGTCACTCACCCATCGATCTAATGAGCAAACACTATATGATCCTATGCATAAATATAATTCTAATCCAACTATGCTAAGCATATAATCAAAGTAAACTAAGAACAATATAATTGAGAACATAAGCAAAGAGAACAAAGTCATATCTGATATATTAAAATAGAATAAAGTATTATTCATAGTAGCAAGAACAATGATGAATATTATAATAAAGTAGAAGAAATTATCAAGAACTCTGACAAATCTGGACTCCAAGCTAGGCTTGGCTCCCTCTAGATCTATTCGTATGTAGCTATGCTACTAAACTATGGAGCTTTAATTGAGATGGTGGCTCTAGGGCTTCTCTGGAGTTGAGGATGAATTCTCCAAATGAATTCTCGAATGAATTAGGGTTTCTCCAAGGGCCAGGGGCCCTATTTATATAGCCTCCTAGGATGCACCATAGCCCTCGGATCAAACCGACTTGAATAGGTGGCAGAGATTGATCCTCAAAGTTGGTGGAGGCAGGATCCACGAAGTTGGACCTGATTGGTCCACCTAGCCGGGCGGCTACCCAGGTGGCATGGGCGCCCTCCCAGCTACCTCTGCAAGGTGGGTCTAGCTTCGCAGGGTCGCCTTCTCGAGTCTTCTAGAGTATTCTAGAGTTGTTGGATGTGGTATTCTCTGTAATACCCGGTTTTAAAGAACAAAACCAGATACACACTATATGTGAGTCTCTAAAGATAAATATCACAAATAACTACAATCAAGGGTAGTATCAGTAAATAATGCTTATTAAATAATGTACATAGTAAAAGAGAAATATATACCCTTAGGTAGCTATCAATGAAAAGAACACTCCGATCTTCAGGTGTAGACTCCACTCGACAGGATCCAACTGACTGGTTGACAACAAGCCTAAACTTCTCCTAAGGTGTGGGGGAATAGTAAGAGTGAGTCCATGTCGAACTCCGCAAGTATAGCAAAGGTAGTGTAATCTGATAACCACATGATCAAGTGTAATTGAATAATGAATTGCACATAAACAAAATCAAATGAACATATAATTCCTTCAATTTTCCAGGCCGCCCAGTCTGTGGGCACGGACGATATATCGATTTAAAACTCTACGCAGAGGTGTATATTTTCACGATGAGCCATGATTTACCCTTTTGCCTGAGGCCCGTCGACCTCTTAGCCCACTACCAAGGAAGGCTGGCAAGGTTCACTATGAAGCCTTTTAAAAGTTTGTCTAACAAGTTAGGGCCGCTAGGTTTCATCAGTCAGTCTGTGTGATACAACCAGTCCCAGGGATTCATAGTCTGCTTATCCCCATTTGCGCCATAAGGGTAACCTTTAACAAGCTAGAAAAGAGCTTCATACTAAGCTAAAGCCAGAGCCATATAGCCCTCATAGTTGTATGGTAAAATCCTAGCTTTTGCCAAAGGATAACATTCATTATTTATGTTCATATCACATTTCATTAAACAAACTCAAGATCATGGTCATAGAAAGAAAAACCAAAACTATACTTGCCTTAAGACTTGCTTTATACCCAAAGCAACTTGCTTAGAAAAGTCTCAACTTTATCTTCCATTCTGTCCGCAGCTTCTGATCTCCAATCACAAATGATTCGTGTTCTACTCGTAGCAAGCACCATGCATAGACAAACATACAATACACAAAAAGAGATAACTAAGAACAATACAAGATACGAGAGAAAACATGAAGCATGTTGGTGTGTGTTAAAGCAATTAAGATATGATGGAAATAAGATAACAACGATGATGAGCATATATAACTATGAAGACTCAATGGCAGCTTGCTGGTCCATGACGTATATGAAAGATAAGATTTCTTTGTTGAGGAATAAATAGAGGATGATGCTTTATGATGCATGGATGACATACACATGAGATCATCATAAAGTTTCATCAATAGAATAATGTAATGAGGACTAATCTGGCTGCTGACCTTCACTGAACCATGATCATGCTACACGCAAGATCGCTTTGCGGGAGTAGGAAGAGGACAACAATAGCATGTTTGGCTTCACAGTTGGCCGTACATCAACTCCAAATTGTGGTCGATGATGGACACGTGATGATGCTCAAGTGCTCAACACGTGCAGGTTACCAGCATATATGTAAAGTATGGACTGTCAGCGGGTGCTTCAACGACGACTAATACAAGCGATGGAAACATCGTGGAGAATGTCTAACGGGCTGGAGCATTCACGGGCGCCGAGATGCAACTGCGAGCAGACAACGATGAGGAATGAATAGTTCAGTGATATGAGGATTACAGATCGATAGAGAGTCCAGGTGAGGGACGGCATGAACCTTCGTGCAATGCCCATGGCGTTGACTTCTCTTTGGTGGATTGACATGCAAATGAAAGATCAATGATGGCTTCTCAGAGAAGACGAGGCAGGCGATGATCTGATGAAGTTCGTAGTGGTTGCCTCCAGTAGAACTCGATGCAGATGCATCCGAACAGATCATGGCAGAGGCCAGACTCCACGCACACACGTGTGATGACGACGAGGCACATCTTGGATCGTGCAAGCGGTGGCCGGTGATTCAAGACCACACGATGAGGCGGCAGCGATGGTAGGGTAGGGCTATTTATATAGATATATATAGGCATCTACGGCGTGATGGACTGGACCTGGTATCCTTTGGCCTGCGTGATTGCTATGTGCTAGCAGCTTTGGCCTGGTTGCACACAACACAAGGAACAGGCCAAGGCCTTCTTCGACGTGCTGGAGCAAAAGGATGCAAGGCTAAGCCTTTCGGTTTAGAGGTAGAGAGAAAGGATCTTTTTTTAAAAAACTAATTTTCCCAAATCATGTAAATATGGTTTTGAAACATATTTAATTTTCACTTCAAAATCACACAATACAGTAAATATGCAATAGCATGTATGCAATAACAGGTTTCTAAACCTTACGCTAAATTTTAATTTAATAAAAAATAGTTTCCTATGTTTTCATGAGCATGAAAATCCATAAATAAATCATTTTGGCTCTATTTTCAAAAGTGTAATTTTTGGGGTGTTACAATTCTACCCCCCTTAAGATGAATCTCATCCCGAGATTCGGAAGAAGATGATAAAAGGGATAAGATACTTTGTATTGATCTTCTTCACTGCTTCGAGCAGCTCCGCCTCATTGCTATAAAATTTACTTGTGCATACTATGGTAGCCTTAATCCAAATATCATGATCACTAATTCCAAGATTTTTCACAGGTACTCCAAATAGCTCTCTTGTAACTCCAAACCAGTCCTTAAGTAGTTTCCAACTGTTAGGCCACATTTGTTTTTAGTCACCCTACTCAAAAGAACTATTGTAGCATGATGCTTGCTTACTCTTTACATCAACACCCTTTATGCTTCTCACAAAGATCACCTTGAGATTGTTGTATATGAACTCACTTGTATTACAAACTCTTGTCTTCACTGAATGCAACAAAACAATTATTATTCTGCTTAGCTATATCCCTCTTTAACCCAAGCAAATACCTCTATGCTCCATAATGGATAACTCCACATCATGTATCGAGTAGTGCACCTCACCTTCCTTCATTGACTTGATGCATAACCTTTCTCTATTTAGATATAAAGCACAACCAAAATCTTGCTGAGATGCATTATAGAAGAAACTCTCATGTCCAATATTATAATGCCTCTAATGAACCTCTGATAGAATCACTCCATGCTAAGGGTATCTGATCACTCTCACGTACTCATATAGGAATTCAATTGATCACATCATTTCTGAGTCCTTTAGTAATCCATCGTTAGAGAAAACCTATACAAGTTGAGAACTTCCTCAAATCAAAATTCACTTGTCATGTCCGGTGTAATAGTGAGGTCTTTTGAGTTGTCATTGGACTATAGATAAATCCATCAGCATGATCCTTTGTGATCAACACCAATCTATCTTGTGAAAGTGGAACTCCCAAGTGATGATTTCTTGAAGCAAATCCCAATCTTGATGATTACCTGAGCTCCTTGTATATGATCCATGAAGATTCATCGAACAAAACACAAAACACTTGCACATGGATAAACTTCCAATCATAGAGACAACCGCCTTTTCCAAGTGAAAAACACTAGAGTGCATGAAACCTTTGTCTTGTATCTTCATTACCTTGGCTACCCCCTTAAGGAAAGATCAGATAGGGGCACCAAATGGTAGCTTGCATCTTCTTATAGATGAGTTGATTATCATCATATCCTCCTGTCACCCCAAAGGGACTCATATGTATTGGCAAGAACAAGTAACTTATAATTCCTCACGAGCAGAAAATCAATAGTGCAGTAAAACAACCATAACTCTCATCTTTTAATCCAATGAAGTTGTAGTTTATATCGTTGAAAATCTTATGAAATTATATACAACTCTCTTATATAACTCTTCTCTAGATTCAGCAGTTAAGGTGGTCAAAAATGATGCTCAACCGAAACTATTTCAGATTTCCAGACTGCAGTAACCCCATCTTAGAACAATTATAGCTCCCAGCATAGAACAAGGAAAAATACGATTCTTGTGGCATTAAAAAGATGCAGAAGTCTAGTTGTTTCTAGAAAAAATTCATATACTTTGCATGAACAAATTCTGAGATATAACTGTAAGATCAATGACTGCTCCAGATTTTAGGACAGCACAAATGCTTTGTCTTGTGATTTTCACTCCCAAACCATAACAACTATGATGGCGATTCTTGTGGTCAGATGAACATGCTGAAGTCTTCTGTTGTCCAGAATTTTCACATGATTTTTATTCGCCAAAGAATAGAGATACAATCCAAATAAGACAAGTTGCTCAGGAAGACAGGATGCAGAAAACAGAGGATAACCAAAAACCCAACTATCTTTTCACTAACCTTAAACCTTTAGCCTATGACTCAATGAAATTATGGGCTGCACAAATTCATTGCAATCATTACAAAACTCCAAATCAAGCAAATTCATAATGACAATGCAACAAGATATTTAAAGATGCACAAAGCAAAGAATGACTCAACTTGTGTTACTATCGTTCTCTCTTATATCTTGGTAAGGATCCTATAGGGTAGATATAGATGATGGATGGCCAACGAGATTTGAACAAGATGAGATCAAAAATCAATAGTAAACCAACAAAAACAATATATCAAGGAGATAACAATATTAGCTCAAAGGAAGCTATTCGAGGAGGAGATAACATGACAAGGATAAGAAATAGTCAATTCAATGAGCCAAGGAGATGGAAAAATAGTTTTATAGCAAAATAAGTTTTGCAAATCGACCATTACTAACTAGGCTTGCGTCCTACAGCCAGCATTGAGCTGATACCAATTGTAATACCCGGTTTTAAAGAACAAAACCCGATACACACTATATGTGAGTCTCTGAAAACAAATCTCACAAATAGCTACAATCAAGGGTAGTATCAGTAAACAATGCTTATTAAATAACGTACATAGTAAAAGAGAAATATATACCCTTAGGTAGCTATCAACGAAAAGAACACTCCGATCTTCAGGTATAGACTCCACTCCACTAGATCCAACTGATTGGTTGACAAAGCCTAAACTTCTCATGAGGTGTGGGGAAATAGCAAGAATGAGTCCATGTCGAACTCCGCAAGTATAGCAAAGGTAATGTATTTCGATAACCACATGATCAAGTGTAATTGAATAATGAATTGCACATAAACAAAATCAAATGAACATACAATTCCTTCAGTTTTCTGGGCCGCCCTGTCCGTGGGCACGTATGATATATCGATTTAAAACTCTGCGCAGAGGTGTACACTTTCACTATAAGCCGTGATTTACCCTTTTGCCTGAGACCCGCTGACCTCTTAGCCCACTACCAAGGAAGGCTAGCAGGGTTCACTATGAAGCCTTTTAAAAGTTTGTCTAACAAGTTAGGGCCGCTAGGTTTCATCAGTCAGTCTGTGTGATACAACCAGTCCCAGGGATCCATAGTCTGCTTATCCCCATTTGCGCCATAAGGGTAACCTTTAACAAGCTAGAAAAGAGTTTCATACTGAGCTAAAGCCAGAGCCATATAGCCCTCGTAGTTGTACGGTAAAATCGCAACTTTTGCCAAAGGATAACATTCATTATTTCTGTTCATATCATATTTCATTAAACAAGCTCAAGATCATGGACATAGAAAGAAAAACCCAAAGTTTACTTGCCTTAAGACTGCTTTATACCCAAAGCAACTTGCTTAGAAAAGCATCAACTTTATCTTCCATTCTGTCTGCAGGTTCTGATCTCCAACGCTCACAAACGGTTCGTTTTCTACTCGTAGCAAGCACCATGCATAGACAAACATACAACACACAGAAAGACATAACTAAGAACAATACATGATACAAGAGAAAACATGAAGCATGTTGGTGTGTGTTAAAGCAATTAAGATATGATGGAAATAAGATAACAATGATGATGAGCATATATAACTACGAAGACTCAATGGCAGCTTGCTAGTCCACGACGTATATGAAAGATAATATTTCTTGGTTGAGGAATAAATAGAGGATGATGCTTTATGATGCATGGATGACATACACATGACATCATCAGAAAGTTTCATCAATAGAATAATGTTAGAAAGACTAATCTGGCTGCTGACCTTCACTAAACCATGATCATGCAGCACGCGAGATCGCTTTGCTGGAGTAGGAAGAGGACAGCAACAGCATGTTTGGCTTCACGATTGGGCATACAGCAACTCCAAATTGTAGTCGATGATGGACACGTGATGACGCTCAAGTGCTCAACACGTGCAGATTACCAGCATATATGTAAAGTATGGACTGCCGGCGGGTACTTCGAGACGACTAATACAGGCGTTGGAAACATCGTGGAGAATGTCTAACGGGCTGGAGCATTCACGGGCGCTGAGATGCAACTGCGAGCAGACAACGATGAGGCATGAATACTTCAGGAGGAACAGGCCAAGGCCTTCTTCGACGTGCTAGAGCAAAAGCACGCAAGGCTAAGCCTTTTGGCTTAGAGGTAGAGAGAACGGATTTTTTATGAAAACTAATTTTCCCAAATCATGTAAATACGATTTTGAAACATATTTAATTTTCACATCAAAATCACACAATACAATAAATATGCAATAGCATGTATGCAAAAGCAGGTTTCTAAACCTTACGCTAAATTTTAATTTAATAAAAAATAGTTTCCTATGTTTTCGTGAACATGAAAATCCATAAATAAATCATTTAGCCTCTATTTTCAAAAGTGTAATTTTTGGGGTGTTACGTTCTCTCTATGTAAATCTAACATGTGGGCAACTCTTGGTTCTTTTCTGATAACCCCTACAGAAATAGACATTCACCAAAACTCGTGAAATTCTATTAGTGAAACCCCTATAATTAGATGGTTTCATGTTTTAACCCTTTCTCATGTTATGTTGATGGTTAAAAATGATAGTTAACTACCGTCAATAAACTCCCTCAAGCTTACCTTTTGCTCGTCCCTGAGCAAAGATAGACTCAATGATGGATCAGGAGTTGTTACAATGCTTTCACGCCTCATAAGTACACATGTGTTCAAACAAGAACTCTCCTCCGGATTATAGTGAACTATTCTGACTCAAGACTTACCCATATTACCTTTCACCATGGAGCTTATAGTTGTCACTTGGGTCTTGAGCAGTTGAAAGACAGAACAGTCAAGTCAAGCGCTATGTTTCTCGTTCTTCGATCAACTATTATTCCGCAGTTTTTGCAAGATTTTCAAATAAAATTCACATATTCCTTGTATGACCCTTTCAAGTCTCTCATTTGTGGTATTTCTAGATCCTCTCTAAGGCAAGTGTAAGGTATGCCTTCTCTCTTCTCTCAGAATATGTGGTATTTGTGGAACTTAGGCATAAAGAGATTGCCTTCTCTCTCTCACCCTATATCTAAAAGGCTTTTGTGGAGCTTATAGGTGGGGAGATAACTCAAACTACATGCATATGTTGCGCAGTTAAACCATGCATCCAGGGGAACTAGTCATACAATCAAGTATATGTGGATGTGAATGAGGGGAATGTAATGAGTGATAGGAATGATGGTGAGAAAAATAAAGAGATGATTTAAGAGGGGTGATGGATGATGGTGAAGATCTAATTCTATAATTGCTCCTTAGGGATAACATACCTCCCTTTTTAGTAACTTTGAAATTCTTTAAAGAGGACTTGGCTGCTATAACTCTTAGGACTTTTGTCCTCTTTCTTTTCTTTCCTTTCTTTCTTTTTTTTGAGAGCAACCAATCCTCTTGTTACAATTATAGCAATAGGGAGTATGAACTAAAATAACTAGAGCTTTATTGCTCAAATGAACAGATATGATGACGACAAATATTTTTGGGTGTTCACTCCTAGTGTAGGAGTTAGAACATTTTCTGGGTGGATCCAAATGGGGAATATGTATATGCAAATGGATGGATGTATACTCCTTGGGTAGGAGCAGCATAGGTGCATATTTCTAGGATAGAAATGACACATAATATAGTATGTGTATATATGGGTGGTACTTCTAGGAACAGAAGTAGCACAGAGTGAATGTAGCATGATAAGCAAAAGTGGGTGCATATTTCTGAGGACAAAAGTAGCATAGATCAAAGGATGGAGAGCACATAGTATCTTTAACCGCATGACCAGCTCCTAAGGGTCAACACAGCTTAACTACCCTCAATGCTTACAGAGTGATACGTATATGAATGGAAGGCTTTCCTATTCTAGTAAGCATGAGTATTTGGCTATGGTAGGAATTTTGAGCTCTCATCATAAAGGAACTCATCATGTAGCAATTTAAGATTTTCACAAAATAAATTCTCCAGAACTCTAGTATCACTAGGAGTAAGATGGACAGCAGCTCAAAACCTTCCCATATCTTATCCGTCAACTACCTAGTCTTAGATCAAGCATTCGCAACCCACGGGTTTCAGGCTCAGAGCAAAACTTAAGTCTAAACAGTTGTGTCCAAAACTTAGGAAAGTGCAAGGTTGAAAACTAGGTACTTGAGAGGAATTATGGCAGAGCAACTATTCATCATATCCATAAAGAGTTTATTCTAGAGGTTCATTTTAGGAACATATTCTTTAAAGAGCTCTCCTTTTATTTAGCTAACAAGTTTAAACAGAAAAGATACAGGGGAAAACTTTATGGGTTTCTAAGGTTATTCATCTTTTTAGTTATTTTATCATAGCATGCTGTAAATAAATAGATGAGTGAAGAATACTTAGATCTATACATGGGGGTTACTCTCCCCAAGCTGGATGTTGACATAGTCTGTTGATGTTGCTGACTGGCAGTGAAGGCGTACTAATCCAACTGGAGTGTCGTGGATGGTTGCTGTTGAAGACAGCGCTCGACTATTGGAGATAGTACTCTGACAGGGGACATGACGTCCTTCTGCCTGTTAGCTCTTTTGATCCTTTAATTCTGTGAAGCTCAAATAGACAGCAAAGCTTGTGGAACTGATTAAGCGTTAGTGATAAACCTCGAAGCCTTGGATGTCTAGAACTTTCCTTACCTTTTATCTTTTAGCAGGATCTCATATTTTTATAGTTTAATATTTATGATATGCAGAAAAAGTAAATATGCTAAGAAAAATTATTTTTATGCCACCACAGTGAATGGCTGTGTGAGCTGCTGCACCACACATTGTTCACATGGGGCTTAACATTTTTTCAGGACATATTTTTATTTTGTTTTTCTAAAGCAAAAGTAGAAAGATAAAGATGCAACTAAGGATGTATGTAAGAAAAGCTAAATATGCAAAACAGGAAATGCAATGTTGAAAAGGAAAATGCAGATAAATACCAAGTTACCTCTTGGCGCGATGTTCGGTGGTTCCAAGTCCTCTGAACAGGACTTCCTTGTTCGCTCATTGTTCAAGGGGCGCATTGGACGGTGCCACTGGTGCTGTGTGTCGTATAGGATCTAAATCTGGTTTTACTTTGGGTTTCCATACCTGTTTTGTTGGTGAGGGTGACTTGGAGGAGGAAGCTTCTGTGATCACTATCTCTTCTTCTGCTGGTGGTACCTCTTCTACCTCTTCGACGGTGTTCTCTTCATCAGGGTACTGATCTTCAAATTTTGACGTCTCTCCTTCATAGTCAACCTAGCCATCTATGGTGATCTTCTTGTTCTGGCGACAGGTACGCTGCCTTCTCCTTGACCTATTCTTCTTGGGCTCCTCATTGATTATATAGTTATCAGTGAAATAGCGGTGTACCTTTTCTGAGGGAAAGTGTAAATGAACCTCCCCTATTCCAATATAGATGATGGCCTTGGTAGTGTTAAGGAATGGTCTTCCTAGGATGATGGGTGGATCATACTCATCTTCACCGATGTCGATGACTAGGAAGTCAGTGAGGATGTAGTAGTCGTCAATCTGGACATTGACGTATTTGGCTATCCCTTCCATGAACAAAAAGGTCTGGTCCACCATCTGTAGTTGTGCATAGGTGGGGTCCAAAGGCATATTACCATATAGATATTCATAAGTCACCTTGGCCACTATGTTGACGCCCGATCCGGTGTCATAGACAGCCTTGTTGAAGGAACATTTGTTGATGGAGCATTGAATGGCCGGGACACCTGGGTCATCCTTCTTGATCAGATGTGGGGACTTGAGCTGATGGTCATGCTCTCTATGGACTGTAGTGACCATCCTCACTGTCTCCATTTTCTGAGTCTTCTTATTGTTGCTCTTATTCTTGGTCTTGTTTTTGATCTTGGCTTTGTTGTTCCTAATGATGGTCTCTCTCTCCAGCTCATATGGGTACTGAGGGTGTGCTAGAAATTGCAAAACCCTATTCTTGAAGAAGAAGGTTTCTCGCTTGCCCCTGATGTTGAAGATGATCTTGGCAGTGTTGGAATAGATGATGGCTCCGGTAGTGTTCAAGAATGGTCATCCCAAAATGATGGGGGACCTCTCGTCACCTCCTATGTCCACTACCATGAAGTCTACAGGAATGTACGAGCTGCCTACTTGTACACAGATGTCTTCTAGGATTCCCATTGGGTTGGTCTGCAAGCTGTAAGCACATGGTTGTGTATGATAAAGGACAATTGAACATTTTCTCATATATCACCTTGGGCATGACGTTGACACTTGTGCTAAAATCACAAATTGCCTCATTGAAATTAGCACTTCCAATGGAGATTGGAACAACTGGTCTCCCTGGATCACCTTTCTTGATTGGCAGGGTCGGGTCATTCCATGATCCTCTTGGAGGGTCACTCCAATAGCTTCCTGCATTAAATATGTCTACAAGATTTGTAGTTTCTAATCCTTTCAGTTGCCCTAGAATCTTACCTTATTCAGCAGAGGGAACAAAGTTGGCAAGCTGTTGCAACTAAGACTCTAACATCTTATTGAAGCTAAGCTGATTCTTTATAGCATTAGAAAAACTATCCATTCTATTATTAATTGTTTTTAAAGTTTTATCATAAGATGCTAGCTTCTGAGATAGGCTATCCATTAACTTACCTTGATTAAACACTAACTCTCTTGAAGGCGGCTGATTGAAAATATTATAAGAAGAATTATTACCTTGGTAGTTACCTGAGTAGTTAGGCCTCTGCTGTTGATTCCAACCTTGATTCTGCTGAGGATGGTAGTAGTAGTTGTTGTTGTTGAGGTAGTTTACGTCTTCCTTTAGCTCTGGGCAATTAGCACCTGTATGCCCAGTCTCTCCACATTCTTCACAAATCATGCAAGAATCATGAATGTGCATGACTTCTTTCTTCTCATTGGCTCTCTTCTCACTGGCTCTCTCATCGAGCCTCGTCATCAGTAGGTCCATCTTGGTAGATAGCATGTCTACCTCCTTGAGTTGGTGCATTCCTCCTCTCTTGCGGGTCTGAGTTCTTTCTTCACTCCAACCTTGGTTGGAGGCCATCTTCTTCACAAGAGCTGTGGCTTGAGGAATAGTAAGTGATAAGAATGCACCTCTAGCAGCAGCATCCATGGTTTCACGAGTGATGTTGCTGAGCCCATGATAGAAGGTCTGCATGAGTAGCCAATTTTCCATTCCATGATGAGGACATTCGAGGATGTAGTCTTGAAAGTGCTCCTAGGCCTTTGGGACTGTCTCTTCATGTTGTTGCTAAAAACTTGATATCTTCCCACGGAGAGCGTTGGTCTTGCCCATGGGAAAGAACTTCACCAAGAAATTGGTGGAACATAGTGTCCACATAGTATTCTTCTCCTTGTTGGCATAGAACCACAGCTTCGTTCTTCCCAAGAGTGAGAATGGGAAAAGAAGAAGTAGTATAGCATCTCTGGGGACATCCTTGATGGTGAAAGTGCTGCAAATCTCCAGGAAGTGTTGGAGATGAGCACTAGCATCTTCATGGGCCTTCCCACTGAACTGACTTGCTTGCACCATGTTAATCAACACTGGCTTGAGCTCAAAAGACTTATCGATGTCCGCAGCTAGTCCAGTACGGATGTTGTCCATAGTGGGAGCCAAAAACTCGCGAAGTGACTTGTTGGCCATGGTGTTGAATGCTGGTATAAAACTTCGAACAATAGGTGGATCTTTCGATACAGAAGAACTAGCAGGTTGAGCTGATAATGATGATAAATGCGTTTTCAACTCACTAGTAGAGATATGACTACCATGATGAAAATTCTTATGATGATTCTGTTATGGTCACCGAAGAGTGGTTTCCATGATGTTTTGGTCGTTTTGGTCATTGAACTGCATGACGATTTTTTTCTATGACGTATTTCGGAAAGGTCATGGGAATGGTCCAGAAACCCTGACGGAATCATCACAGAAGCGTTCGTGGCACTGCTCATCACTGGATTGTGACGGTTTCACGGATATCCTCGAGTTGTGACCAACACACTTCGTCACTGAAACCTGCGCCGCTCCATTTGGCTATGAGAGCCGGTGCCGTTTGCCTATGGGAGAGCCGCCATCACTCATACTTCCATCCACCGTTAGTCGTCGGACCCGCCCATCACTCAGCCGGACACTTCTCCGTCCGACATTCCGGGACCCGCTGTTACTCATCCATCCGACGTTTTACTACACTTCACTGATTGACATGCGGGACCAGCCTGCCAGGGAACCTTGAGGCCACCACCCTTTGACGACTGACATATGGGACCCATCTAGGACCGTTCTCCATCCATCCGACATTATGGGACCCGCTGTTACTATCCGTTCCTAATAGGCATCGTTCTACCACACTTCACTGACCGACATATGGGACCTGCCTGCCAGGGGAACCTTGAGGCCACCACCCTTCGACGACTGACATGTGGGACCTATCTGGGACCATTCTCCATCCAACGTGTGGGATCAGCGTGTCAGTTAGAAGGGACCCACCACATGGGACCTAGCCCACCCATCCTTCGATGACTGACATATGGGACCCGTTTAGGACCATTTTCCATCCGACGTGTGGGATCAGCGTGTCACTTAGATGGGACCCAGCCCACCACCCTTCGACGATTGACATGTGGGCCCCCGTCTGAGGCAGTTCTCCATCCGACGTGTGGGATCAGCGTGTCAGTTAGATGGGACCCAGCCCACCACCCTTCGTCAAATGACATGTGGAACCCCGTCTGGGACCGTTTTCCATCCGACGTGTGGGATCAGCGTGTCAGTTAGATGGGACCCAACCTACCACACTTCGATGACTGACATGTGGGACCCATCTGGGACCGTTCTCCATCCGACGTGCAGGTCAGCGTGTTAGTTGGATGGGACCCGCCATGGGGGACCCATCTCCGTTCATGTGGGGTCAACCTTCGTCAACTGGCATGTGGGACCCTTCTGGGACCTTTTTCCATCCAACGTGTTAGTTAGAAGGGACCTGCCATGGGGGACCCATCTCCATTCTTGAGGCGTCAACCTTCGTCGACTGACATGTGGGACCCGATCAGGACCGCTCCCATCGGATGTGTGGGACCAGAGCGTCAAATTAGATGAGACCCACAACTAGGGACCCTTCTCTATTCACATGAGACCATCCTTCTTTGACAGAGATGTGGGACCACCCTTCTCCGACCGATGTTGAATTCCCCAAAAACATTGGGTTCTCTAGGATTCGAACCCGGGACCTAGCACTAAAGATGTGAAGGTCTTTGCCACTATGCTAAGCGGCTGTGTGTGTTCTTGACCCCTTGGAGCCTTTATATATTACAATGTAAGTACATTTTATGTCTCTTATATCTATATATATGGGATATGTATTATATCCCCTGAAAGTGGATAAGTATCTGCCCATTGGACTTGCGGCGGAGGGAGGCGGCAGCGGAGGATCCCCGGTGTGCTGTGGTGGCTCCAGCGTACATTTGGAGGCAGGCAGCAGGGCTTTCCCGGTGGAGCACGACGGCATTGGCGTCCGCGTCGCTTGTGTGCCGTGGCAGAGCCGTCAGATCCGATTCGTAGGTCTCCTTTCTCCCCTTTTACTGTTTGTTTCTTCATTTCTATTTTGTCTCAACATGGATCTACTACAGGACTTGGAGATTTCACTTAGATATATCACCTTTGATGCATACCTCCATATCCCTTAATTTTAGATAGATGCGGGACAGGGAATGGTTCTGGTAGTCCATGTAGCACATGGCTATTGGATTTGTTAGGAGGCAGCAAATCAGTGCCACTAATCTTTGAGCTGCACGTGTGATGTTAGACTTGATTTAGCTGTTATTCTAGTCTGAGTTGTATGTCTTTGTGCTGCTACTCTAAATTTGGATGACCTCATAACATGGAAATTATTAATGGTTGTTAAATATGCAATTTGGTATAAGTTGTGCACTTTATTGATGGATCTTTGTTGGATTATTTTCTTCTTCATTTAGTGATATCATTACTTAGGAAGCTGAGGCCTCTTGCACACTAGTGAAATGGAGCAGGCCCCCAATAAGAGGACAGACTCATTTTCCAGCCTCCCAGATGATCTCATTCTCGAGATCCTCCGCCGCATCCCTGGCCCCTCCTTGTTTCACTGCAAATTAGTCTGTCGAGACTGGAAACTCCTCATCAACAACTCCGACATCAATGACAAGCTGGCCCGCCAGACTGTGATCGGTTTCTTCTTTGATACTGGGAAGAAGAACACCCAGCACTTCGCCAGCTTCACTGATGAACTTCCCTGCTTTGACTTCTTGTCCACATATGGTGATGTAGATGTCTCAGATTGCTGCAATAGCCTCATTCTATGCCTGTTTGGATATTGCTGGACGGTCTGCAATCCAATCACACAGATTATAAGATACTGCCATTTAGCCCTCATTGTCGTGCCCTATATTTGGAGTGTTTTGGACCATTAGCTGGGGTGGCTCAATTGTGTTTCGATCCAATAGTCTCCTCACACTTCCATGTCGTTGAATATGTGGAAAGTGAAGACGGTATAGTTGAAGCTTTGCAGATCTACTCGTCTAAAACTAATACATGGCTCACTACGGAATATTATGGACGGTGGTATGGTACTGATATACAGCTTGGTAAAACATGAAGTGTATTTATTAACGGTTTTCTACACAATATGGCGTACATTAGGGATGAGGCAACATCTGTGAAAATTGCTGTGGATATGGAGGGCAACACATGGAAGGAAATTGCGCTGCACCTACTGGTAATGAAGACAATACCCTGCGTCAATATCAGGGCCACTTGTGTGTATGTCTCGTTGGTGGTCCTCGTGATCAACGCAAGTTTTCAATGTGGATCCTTGAAGACTATGGTACTAATAATTGGACATTGAAGCATACAGTCGTCCTTAACAACATTTTTAGAAGCATTAATATCCGATCGGTTATGACCCACAAGTTGATTGCAGTTCACCCCGAATGGAATTTGGTTTTCTTAGCTGGGTATAAAGGAAAATGAATCATCGCATATGACATGGACCGCAGAAAAGTTCATGTCATCCCTACAAGACTCTTTCAGTATCATAGATGTCAGATTACATGGGAAGAAGAATGCTTCCAACCAGCCTACCTTCCATATGTTCCCTTGTTATCCGATTCACTACAGCCATAAGTTGCAGATCTGGCAGAGGAGTCGATCACTTTAAACCTAGGTACCCTCATATGAGGAAAGTCGCTTATAAGAAAGGTGGGGCCATGCTTGTTTATTGCAATGACTTGTAATTATTAGTTTCGTTTGTATGAACTTGATGTATCGATGATCTTCTGTTCCCTTGTGTTTTATGTCGTAGTTATCGATACTCTATCATACTCTGTCATACCCGTTCAAACATAAAGGGGCCAGACTTTCTTGTGTCCAATGGCATTTCCATTAATAAAACTTGCTGTAGAAATACCCTTGCACGTGATCTGTGGTTGAACTTTATATTAAATTAAACTCTATCGTGCCGCCACTACAGACTGACCAAAATCATAACCGTCAGCGAGCACTCGGCAGACTGATTGCTAGGGCTTTCAAAACAAAAGCATTCACACTTTGTCCTACGAGTTCAAATATGGAATGTTCGGACCTTCTTGCGTTCGTAGTAAAACTCAAGAGCTACGTATCACCCATGAAGCTATAGAGCGTGGCGAGACTTGTTGAGATGGACTCCTAGCAGCATACGGTTTACAACAAACTAATAATAAGAATCAGCCGGGTGTTATAAAGGTAAACAGAAGATCACGTGCATAGGTATTATAATGGCAAGTTAAACTGTTGAACATCATGATTGTCTCCATTGAGCATGTCCTGATAACAAAATACAGAGGATTTTATGGCCGTGACCTTTAGTAGTCATGGTGAAGATGAGTACCAGTCTCGTCCGCCGGTGGATCCATGCTGATGTGCTAATGAGGCCTTGTGACTAGAATGAACCAAAAATTTTAGAACTTATTATATGACCATAATAATAATACAATCAAAATTGACATACCCATTATGCTTTGTCCTACATGATCAGTTATGTAGCGGTCGGACGTTCTGGACATGAACTTCCTAGAGCCAAGACTTGGGACTTGCAAGATGAAGAAATGGGACAATCTGACCCATTCTGTTTCATGTATCATGGGGAAGTCTAGCCATACCTCTTTTGTGTACCATGAGATAGTCCTTATATGGACCTTGTGATAATTGGGCCGTCCCTGCTCCTAAGGGACAAGTCGTGTAGAACATGCTGACCTATATATTTTCCCCTAAAAGTGGGAAAATATCTGCCCATTGGACTTGCGCTGGCTGGGCGGCGGAGCTAGAGGCAGCGGCAGAGGATCCCCGGTGTGCTGTACTAGCTCTGGTGTCTAATTAGAGGCAAACGGCGGGGCTTTCCCGGTGGGGCACGGCGGCATTACCGTCAGCGTCTCTTGTCTACCTTGGCAACTACAGAGGCGTCAGATCTGATCCATAGGTCTCCTTTCTCCCCTTTTTACTGTTTGTTTCTTCATTTGGATTTTGCCTCATCATGGATCTACTACAGGTAGCTGAGGCCTCTTGCACACTGACAAAATGGAGCAGGCCCCCAAAAGGAGGACGGACATATTTGCCATCCTCCCAGATGATCTCCTTCTCGATATCCTCCGCCGCCTCTCTGGCCCCTCCTTGTTCCGCTGCAAATTGGTCTGTCGACACTAGGAACTCATCATCAACAAGTCCAATATCCATGACAAGCTGGCCCGCCAGGCTGTGATCGGTTTCTTCTTTGATAGGAACTACATGAAGCGACACTTCACCAGCTTCACCGGTGTATTTCCCTGCTTCAACTTCTTGCCCCTTCTACACAAATAATGTAGCTGCCTCAGATTGCTACAACGACCTCGTCCTACGCTGGTGCTCTATGCCTATGGGACCTCGGTGCTGGGTCATCTGCAATCCAATCACAAGGAATTATAAGGTACTGCTGACTAGCCCTCATCATCATGGCATAACTTTGGGTTTATTAGATGATGAGGCTCAATTGTGTTTTGATCCAACACTCTCCTCGTACTTCCATGTCGTTAATTTTGTGGAAGGTGTAGGCCGTATAATTGGACATTTGGAGATCTACTCGTTTGAAACAAATACATGGCTCAGTATGGAATGTGGATGGGGCGAGGGTATTGATATAGGACTGTGTGATACGCGAGGTGTATATATTAACAATTTTCTACACAATATGGCCTACGTGAGATATGATGGAAGATCTATGATAATTACAGTGGATATGGAGGGAAATACATGGAAGGAAATTGCTATGCCACCTACAGTTAGTGATGAGCACACCCTACATCAAGCTCAGGGTCACCTGTGTGTCTGTCTTGTTGATGGTCCTCACAATCAACGCAAGTTTTCAATGTGGATCCTTGAAGACTATGGTACTAATAATTGGATATTGCAGCATACTGTCATCCTTAACAATACTTTTAGAAGCATTAATATCTGAGTGGATTTGACCAATGAGATAAAATCTGGCCCATGGACCAAAGCCTGCCCAAGTCTGGCCTCCCTCTCTTCCTTGCCTTTACTCTTTTCCCGCACCCAATCGGCCCAGCAAGGCAAGGAGAGGGCTGGCCCACGGAGAAAGGCCCAGCATGACGACCGCCATGTTGCACTGCGCCATATGCCAGCACCTGTCGCTAACTGGCGGGTCCTGCTACGGGACCCACCTGTCATCTTTTCTGGGTCCTCCTCTCCAGCTACTCTGCTTCGACTGTGAGCAGAGGAAGCCGCAACCGCGTGACACGCCAGACCGCCTGCCCCGTTTTCGCCTCTCACACACGCCATGGATCGCTGCCACCTGGGCCCGATAGCCCCTGGCACAAGATGCCTACGGCCACGAGCATCACTCTCCTGCGTGCTCCTTTTCCCCTTTCGCAGGCAGGTGCACATGCCGATGTTCCCCGGCTGCCCCCCCTTCTTAGCCGCAACGGCACCTATGTCTCGCTGACAGCCGAGCCCCACCGGAGCTCAAGATGGTGACATGGAGCACTCTCGTCTCAGCAATCAGAAGCGTCGCACCGCCGGGCCACCTACTGCCACGGCCGCCCTATAAAGCAAGCCCTAGCGCTCCCTAGGGTTTCATTGCCTGCCACCGCCTCGGTGGCCTCCAACTCACGCCAGCCGCACCCAATTTGGAGAAGAAGGGGAGGAAGAGAGGAGAAGAAGGCGGGGAAGGATCTGCCGCCATCATCGGAGTTGGGGAAGAAGGCCCCGCTCTAGCTACTGACAAGCCAAAGCCGTCGTCACGCCATCGAGACCACAGAGCGAAGATCGTACCACGAGCCGCTACTATTAGATGTGAACTGCAACTCCACATCCCCTTCACTCGTCGATGAGCACCGCCGTGCATGCCTCTTCTTTCCCATGCTCTTTGCTTCCAGCCAAGGCGCCCGTACCGGAGCACGTAGGTTGTGGCCTCCTTCGGCCTCCTTGGACACACGCACATGCACACATGGACCGACAAAGACACGGAGACCACGGCATCGAGAGGATGCCGGACCGAAACGCCACCATGTCCGCCGCCGCGCCGTGTGCCGTCGTGGCGAGGCCCGCTTACTACCTTACCACTAATACATATGCTTCATCAACTTGAGATCTATATCCGCCTCGTCGTGCTGAACACCGTGCGCATGCTAGCTACTCGTTTTTCGTATCGGATCGCGCGAGCACATAACCATGCCGCTGTCATGCCGCTGCCGTGCTGCTCTGGAGCACAGCCATGGCGAGGGTACCACGTTCGATGCTGACCTCCTTGACGGGCAAGATGAAGATGATGAGCTCCGCCGTGATGCTCTACAGTGAGCCGTGGAGGAAATGAGGACTACAGGGTTGCCCTGGTGTCCGTGCCGCGCACCATGGACACACCGAAGTTCCGCCGTGGGAGTAGCTGCCATGCAAGGTCCGCTGTGGGCGCTGGTCACCGCCGGCTAACCAGGCACCTATGAATGGGCTCCAATCGACCAGCCAGTGCACCAATTGGACCTCAGAGCCCCGTTGTTGTGCTACCGTTACACGCCGCCATCGTCGAGTCGCCGTCCGCCGAAGACCGCTCCGTCCAATGCCAAGACGTCGCCTTGAAGACCAGCAACGTGCCCACCGCGATGTCCCGAAGCCGATGTGCCCGAAGATGAAGTCAAAGCACCATCACGTCGCCAGAATTAGAAGGCGAGGTCGCCACCGGCGAGCCTCGCCGTTGGGGAAAGAAACAGAGGAGGAGATGGATTGGTGCAGGGGTGCATGGACATGGTCCATGTGGACCGGAGACTGGTGCACCAAGGACCGAAGCGCTGTGGACTGACCCGTTTGGATCCAGAACTGTTGACATGGTCGTATCACCGAGCGACACGTGGCGGGCTGGACCTGGCCCAAACCGGCCCACTCGGCCCATTAACGGCCCGTTAATGGCCTAGTGGGGACCACCTGCCAGCTTGAATTTGACCGTTGACTTAGTCAACGCTGAAGTCAACAGTGACGTCAGCCTGGCCCCACCAATCAGTGATGACGTCAGCAGTGACATCATGTGGACCCTGCATGTAAGTTGACCGTTTTCCGTACTTGTTGACTGTTGACCGTGGATCCACCTGTCAATGCTGACGTCAGCATGACGTCATCACCTGCGTCAGCTTCCACATCGCCTGCTGTTGGACCACCAGTGCCACGTGGACCTATCCTATGCTAACACATGTCACACCTGGATTAATCTAGCCTTTTATCTTTTTCAGAATATATTTAAACCTTTGAAAATTCATAACTAATTCATACGAACTCCGAAAAATATGAAACAAGCGTCCAAATTTTCTATAAATTGAGCTCTACGTCTTGAGCTAATGTTTGAGTGCATTTGGATCTTTTTGATATTTGTTCGTTATTGTGCTATTCTATAGGAGTCGCTTACGTGACTATTACATCTCGTTTTCAGAGTCGAACGAGGAGCGATCCGAGGGAGGAGGCTACGAGCATCAAGGAGAAGGCTCTGCTAAACGACTACATTGATAGATGATGACTCATAAGTGTCATGGCAGCACCTTCTCTTAGAAATCCTAATAGACATGGCTAATATCTAGAATTGCTAGTGCTTTAGTTTTATGCAATGCTTATACCTGAGATAGGTTTGCATGGTAGAACATTACTTGACAGCCCCTACCTTGTCGTAAACTTTCACCTATTTACCTGCTATTATGTTAGCCACATGCTTATGCTATGTTTATATATATATATTTCACTCGCTTACATTTTGAGGCGATGTGATGAACCCTGGGAGGGTCTGGTAGGGATGCTAGGCTTGGGGTGTGTGTTGATGGATCAGATGGGTATGTGAGCTGATGGTGTTGTATCTGGGTTTGGGGTGGAACTTATGGCAGGGTGTAGGGTGAGGGTTGAGTCGATCAAGCTGGGATCTATGATGAGCTTTTCGAGCGAGTCTTGCCGAAATGCAACTTGGGCATCTCTATCATCTTACCTATAGCGGGAAAATCCTATTCGAGTTGGTGATCCTCGGGTATGAGCCTCTAAGGGGCGGGACCCAAGATGAAGGTGCCGTGGTAGCATGTTAAAGGATTAACCCTAGAGAAGATATCCTGGCTTGGTCACACCTAGGAACTGTTGCGCTGGTAATCGGATCATAGGAATCCTTTGCTTTCCACTCACATCCCATGGGGGGGAGACGGCCGAACCGCTGGATACATCAATGCCATTACTACAGGTGAGCATGTGTTTTGGGAGGTAGGAGCATGAGTCTCACACCCTTTTGAGACGGTCATGTTGCTCTGCGGGAATGGGATCATGAGTCTTCACGGTATCAGCCACTCTAAGGGTGTTCCAGGGCTTAGAGGTAGGATGGCATCGTTCTATGGCAGTAGGCACCCAAAATCTGCCTAGATGTTGTGCAGCATCGATGACGGTTATCTGGTGGATTAGTGAAACCTCTGCAGAGTGTATGGTTCACCGATCGATACATATGCCGACTTATTGGCTATGAACCTTTCCTGTGTTCTGCTTGCATCGGACTAGTGAGTGGAGTGTTCTACCTCCCCCTGAGAGTTGATTCCGATCGTGAGCCAGGTTGGAGGGCTGCGGGCCGCTGAGACAGGCCAAGAGGGAGTTAGCCTGGTCGACCTGAGAGTGAGTCTTGATGGTGATGGTGATGGTGATGTGGTGATGGATCTAGGATAGATGGGATAGTGGCTAGAGGGGGGTGTGTGGGATGGGAATGAGTTAAAACTTGACTTATTGTTCTAAACATGATTACTGCTTGCATGCACAGGAAAACTACAGCCAAACTATAGGATCGCCAGATCCCTTGTTTCTTTTTCCACTAAAGCTCATCAGTGCTGACCATGGCCTGCACACATCTGGTGGTGTGCAGATTTACTTGCTTCACAGTGACGTTGGATTTGTAAGGATTAGAAGGTCTCGTGCCTGTGCTCAAGATGATTGATGAGGATCCTTCCGCATATGCTCTTCTACTTCCGTAGCTGTTCTAGATATTTGTACTCTGATGATTCGCCATGCGGTGATATAATAAATGATGTAAGCCCTATTTATGTACTCCTTTATCTAGTTTTGATGTATGAATTTGATTATCAACTGTTGTATAATAATGTTATAGATTATATCTTCACATTATTATCCGTTCTATGAATTTTCCCTTCGTGGAAAATTTGAGGATATTTCAGTTGGTATCGGAGCCATGCTTGACCTTAGGACGAGACCCCATAGGTTTGGACGATAGCATAGGATGAACCAGCCCTTCTTTTGGTTGTATACCAACCTTGCACAATTTTGTGCATGGCTTATCTCTCATGATCGACTTGTTATCCCTTTCCTGGAGCCAACGAAGGTGGCTACCTTCGGGATCGTACCCTTTCTTCATCAAGCACCAGGGAGGATACGCCCAAGCCTACACGAAGAGTTGAAGAAGCTTGCAATTTTTGAGGAAAGCTACAATAGACATGCTGCAACAAGGTAGAGCCTAGAGGAATTGAGATCTGCTTCAAGGTGATCCTGCAGATTCTCCACAATGAAGGAATGCCTACATCATTCATGAGATGTCTGAAGACCATCCCTGCAATCATACAACTCGCCACCACCGCTACTCTCTGAATTGTGACGCAATATGCGCACGAATTTCTCGAGCATGGCCCCTGCCACCTATTGCCCTGCGCCTCGATACCTCCAAAGAGCCATAGGGCAATGGGATAAAATTCGAATGTCATCTCTGATCATATGGAACAATCTCTTGACCAGAGCTTGAATACGACGAAGACCCCCTTGCATTTACATAATTTTTGTCTATCTCCTCCTTCATGTAAGGCTTACCCTCCTTAACCGATGAACTGACTCCGCTCCCTGGACGTGAATGCAGATGCAAAAATATGTGTCGGTTTCCTTCTCCAAAGAAGCCTAGGATGGTTACGCCGACGCCCTGCGTGAAACACTTGAGTTGCTTGGCGTCCCAAAGGAGAACTGCATCTAGACCTGCCACAGGGAGAATGGACCTGACGGACCAAAGGATTACTACTACGTGATGATCCAGATCCTTGCCTTCGAGGAAGTGCCCAAGCTAAAGCCCCTCGTCACCTATGAGATGGACAGAACTGTCACCTACGCCACACAACTTGAAGCACGCTCTGCCCTTCAGCTTGTGATGCATGACACCTACAAGATCCTTGAGATCGGACCATATCGCCTGCTGCCCCACACCATCGATCCCTCCAAGAACAGAATGGAACAGTGGATCAAGGCCAGAGACACCTGGGCCAAGGAATACAATGAAACGCTCAGGGTTGCAGGAAGGCACTTACTTGTCAAAGATATGCTCATCCAAGTGTTGGAGCGTGACAAGTGCCTCTACAGGCGTCAAGTCTCGGTGTTGGAGGAAAGAGTGAAAGCTCAAGAAGAAGAGATTACCAAGCTAAGGGAAAGAAGTTGGTCCAACATAGCTCACCTGACAACGTACATGAAGGTTTCCCTGTACCTGCATGAGCTAGTGGAGAAGCTTTACAAGAAGTGGAAGAAATCTGATGCTCGACGCATTCAGGAATACCAGGAGATACAATCTCAGCTACCTGACCATCTCCACAAGTCACCCCACACTGAGACATTCCTGGTGAAGTCTCCCAAACTCAACATGGATGCTTGCATCGTTCCTGAAGCTGAACCTACTCCAGAATGGGAATTGGCCCAATTTCACGTGAAGAAGTTGTTCACAACTGACACTCAGCCGCTAGAGATGAATGGATATCCCTTCTACCCCATTGTGAAGCCTGGATCAACCCCCTAGAGGTGATCTACAGATGATGCAGTTACCACCCAGCTGATGAAGAACCTGCATGTAGAGTAGATCATCCCCTTTTGTAGCGTACCTGCACATAGTGTGGAAGTTCTTGTGAGTCTTCTAGTGTAGCAACTGGAGACATCGCCATGTAATAACTTGATGTAATGAATGCTTGGGTCTTACCGCATTTTTATAGATTTTCTATGCTTCTTTGTTTGAGTGTTGGATAGATTAAAAAGTTTTAAATCGAGTATACTATCTAAGCAATTATATTAAGTTGCTAATAATACATATCACCTGCACTTGGTCTTTGACCCTTATGAATCCTGCAACAGGGTGTCCAACCCACGTTCTCACCTGGAGCTGCTATGGACAGTGATCAATGAAAGCACATGACCCCAAAGGAAATCGACCTCGACAGGGAAGAGCCTCATTCTCCACTACCCAATGGAACCCCCGCTGAAGGAAGTCTTACCCCACCCCCACATCTACTAGCCAAGGTCTTAACCCAACAAACTCGACTACTGGAGACTATGGCAAAAGAACTGCAGCAATTGCAACAGCACCCCTTTTTGCTGCAACATCCTACCTTCAACGGATCTGATAGGAACCCTATCACCGCCACAGATTGGATGTTTGATATGGCGAAAAAGTTAGACTCGACCACCTACACCCAGAACAAATGTGTTAAGATTGTGATCTAGCACCTCACAGGCACATCACGTGAATGGTGGAATAGTTTCTGCAACTCTCACCAAGATCACGCCCACTTTTCATGGAAGAGATTCGTCGAAGCCTTCTACAAGAACCATGTGCCAGCCACTGCACTTGTTGCCATGATAGAAGAACTTCGCTACATGAAGCAAGAGTCTGAGAATGTTCAAGAGTACAACAATCGTTTCTATCGCATGCTACGATATGCCCCCAGCATACGTAGTTCTGAGGAAGAGAAGATGTACTACTTCTGGAAAGGCTTGGACATCCCAATCCAACTTTCTCTAATTGGAGGTACCTACCACAACATCAAAGAAGTGGTCCATAAGGCAAAAGAGATAGAAAGATACCTCGTAGAGTATGAAGAAAGCTACAGAAGCAAGAAGAAGCGCCAACGCAAAGAATCAACCCTTAGTTAAACACATCTGAAGTCATGTGTGAAAGCTTCTATGCCTCCCTGCCCAAGTCACAGAGTTGCACCAATTCAAGACCAAGATGGAGGTGTCAACATCACTAAGTACCCTCGTCTTGAGAAAAACAGATCTGTGCAGAATTTCGAAATCAAGGATTGAGACCTTCGGAGTGCAACTACACCCCCTCCTATGGGATACACACCTTTTAATTGCTACAATTGTGGTCAGCCTGGCCACAAGTCCGCCTACTGCAAAGAGGATAAGTATACTACCGATTTAGTAGACGCACGTCTCACTTGCAATAGATGTGCAAAGATAGGTCACATGGCTGCCCTATGCCCTAAAAGGAAAACTATCCCAGCTCAAGCTCCTATCGAGCAAGCTCAGAAAGGTACAAGTCCTGCAAGATATGCTTGTTTTGGTTGTGGCCAAAAGGGACAAAAAGTTAGCGGTAACACAAACAGCTGCAACACCCCACTAGCTGAGATCCGAATCAAGCCAAATCAAAGTTTAGCTAAGAAGATCACACAGCAAGCTCAGGACACCATGAACCATAGTGCTCGTAGAGCAGCACATTGGCGACTCAACCAACAGACTATCCAGAAAGACCCCAACCTGGAGAAGTCTACTACAACTCGAAGCAAATTGCCAATCATCTACCTCGGATGCTTTGGAGAAGGCCACAAACTTGTTGAATGCCCTTATCTGATGGATGCCTCCAACATTGACATCATGAGGCTAGTTGAAAGTATAGAAGATCGCAATGTTCGTAGATCTTCCCGTCAATAATTATCAGTCATGATGAAACTCAACAAAATGAAAGGTACGTGATGTACATACAACAAGTTTTTAATACTAGTTTTGCATCGTGTGCATATATGCCACCTGGTTGCACAAGGACTTAAGCTTTTAATTAAGTGTACCTGAGGAATCTCCATTAGAACAACTCGCTCTTGGATACCTCCAAGATCTTTGGAACATAAAAGTAAAGAATCTAATGTGGAGTGAATCCTCATTTGATGATTCAACCTGGTTACAACCTAAAAACATGGGTAACCCCCAGGTCTACACTAGATTGGATAATACAAGACCAGCACTCTAATAATTCTTCGACAAGCCACCTACCCGGCACGATCATTTGGATCTAGTACACCAAACTATGGAATAGTCAACCTGCTAGGACGACTGTGTCACACCAACTACTTCTCCAAGGACATAAGAAACAGAGGTAAAACAATGGCAAAGTATTGATAGAACGATCCTAGACAAGCTCAGAAAGCTGTCTTGAGTAGGTCACTTTTCCCCGTGGATTTGAAAAATTCTTTACTAAAGGGAATGGTCAAAGATTCAACCAAGAGCTAAGCTGCAAAGATCGGGAATCCCTACTTCTATGAAATATAAGCATGCAAGATGCTACCGCAACACCATGTCGAAGCTTCCTAGACATCACTCAGTTAAAAAGCAATTGATGACTACACTTATCAGAGTAGCGCAGCAGAAGCATGGTGGAACCATAACCCTTAGGTCCCAGGATTGAAACCTGGCTCCTAATGCACGCTTTTTCAAACAAGAAGACCTAATCTAAATCCTTTCTACGTGCTAGACATATGTTGAAACTCTCTGCAACTGCAACCACTCAGCTAACGTTGAAGAATCTCCTAATGGCACTTTCAAGATCTAATTGGAACAACCACACTATCATCAAACCAGATCATACACAATCAAGGATTGGAACCAAGAGAACAAGAAGTCACTACTCACTCCTGTGACTCAATGGAGCAACTACATCAAGCAACAAAGAACAAGAAGCCAGGCATTGAGTGGACATCACTTTATCACTTCGAGTAGTACTACTTTCCTTAAATCTCGGGGTCAAGATTCCGATAAGGGGGTAGGACTGTAACAACCCTAAAAATTACAAACACCGAAAAATGCAACCAACAAAAATTTTTCAAAACATTCCCATGTTTGTTGTGTGTCATGTAGTAACCCTGCCCCTTTTGCACCTGGCACATATATTAGTGCCACACTAAGTAACATCGTCATCACATGTGACTAAATATAATCTTAAGCCACATGTGATAGCACCCTTGTCTAGCACCTTTTGTGTCATGAGTTAGGCATCAATGATGCACCCTGTACCCATGTTACACAAGGCTAGACTCTAGGGCTCTCCTTTTATCTGAATTGCACCACCTTGCTCAAAGCCCCTTCTCATTGGGATCATGTGTCCAATGAACCTCTTGTGTATCTCCTTCACTCATAAGTTTTGTATCAAGGTTGCCCTTGCAACTTTCCATGTTGCACCTTTGTATTCAAGTTACTGAGGCTAGACTCATGAACTCCCCTCTTATCTAAATCACATGTCTTACCCCCACCGACTTCCCTTATCCTGCCAAGCTTCTCTCATTGGGATCTTGTACCCAATGCACCTCTTGTTTTCCCATCTATGTCTCATATCTATGTTTCACTAGGTGTTTCTATTTGTTATATTATGCAATCATCCATGTGTTCCCTTGTACTTATGATTCATGGGACTAACCCTAGAGCTTCTCTCTTATCTAGATTACTCATCATGTTTCTCTAACTCCCCACATCTTGCTCTAGATCTTCTTTGGAATTTTGTGTCCAATGCACCCCATGCTATCTCCTATAATTCACAAGTTCTATCTCAATGTATCACAAGATGATACTATATGTTGCGCTAGTGGTAACTCCATGTTGCATTTTAAATCAACTTGTGATTTGGCTCTTTATTGGATTTATGTAATGCCAAATAAACTAAATAAATAATAATCATTTATTTTATAAATAATACTGTGGGATATACCCCAAATATTTCCAGGGCTCTGTATGTCCACTATTTGATTATATACATGTCGCACATCACATAAATATATGCATATATACAAGTATATTTGAAAAACAAAAATAGAAAAGAGTAAAGGAATGAAAAGATAAAAGAAAAGGCCAATCTGGCCCACGGACCGAAGCTGGCCCAAGTCTGGCCTCCCTCTCTTGCTTGCCTTTACTCTTTTCCCGCGCCCAATCGGCCCAGTAAGACAAGGAGACTGACTGCCCACGGAGCCAGGCCCAGCATGACGACCGCCATGCCGCACCACGCCATATGCCAGCCTCTGTCGCTGAGTGGTGGGTCCCGCTATGGGACCACCTATCATCTTTTTCGGGTCCCCCTCTCCAGCTACTCTACTCCGCTATGGGACCCACCTGTCATCATTTTTTGGGACCCACCTGTCATCTTTTTTGGGTCCCCCTCTCCACCTGTGACATGCCTAACCGCCTGCCCTGTTTCTGCCTCTCACACATGCCACGGATGGCTGCCACCTGGGCCCGACAGCCCCTGGCATAAGATACCCACGGCCGCGGGCATCAGTAGGGTTTCATTGCCCATCACTGCCTTGGTGGCCTCCAACTCACGCTAGCCGCACCCAATTTGGAGAAGAAGGGGAGGAAGAAAGGAGAAGAAGGCGGGGAAGGAGCTGCTGTCACCGCCAGAGTTGGGGAAGAAGGCCCCACCGGAGCTGCTAACAAGCTAGAGCCGCCGTCATGCCATCGAGACTGTGGAGCGAAGATCGTACCGCGAGCTGCTGCTGTTGGATGTGAACCGCAACTCCACATCCTCTTCACTCATTGGTGAGCACCACCGCGCATGCCTCTTCTTTCCCCGTGCCCTTTGCTTCCAGCCATGGTGCCCGTACCAGAGCACGTAGGTTGTGGCCTCTTCCGTCCTCTTGGACACACGCACACGCACACACGGACCGGCCAAGACACAGGGACCACGACATCAAGAGGATGCCAGACCGGAACGCCACCATGTCCGCCGCAGCGCCGTGCGCCGCCATGGCAAGGCCCTTTTGCTGCCTCATCACTGATGCCTGTGCTTCATCAACTCGAGATCTATATTTGACTCATCGTGCTGAACACCGTGCGCACACTAGCTACTCGTTTGTCGCACCAGATCATGCGAGCACATAACCATGCCACTGTTGTGCCTCTGCCGTGCTGCTTTGGAGCGCCTCCATGGCAAGGGTAACACGTTTGACACCGACCGCCTCGATAGGCAAGATGAAGACGACGAGCTCCGCCGTGAAGCTATGCACCGAGCCGGGGAGGAAATGAGGACCACAGGGTTGCCCTGGTGTCCGTGCCATGCACCATGGACACGTCAAAGTTTCGCCGCGGGAGTAGCTACCTGTGTGAGCTCCGCCATGGGTCCCATATGTGGACCCTGCATGTCAGTTGATCGTTGACCGTACTTGTTGACTGTTGACCGTGGACCCACCTGTCAATGCTGACGTTAGATCTGATCCGTGTGCCACGTGGCGTCATCACCTGCGTCAGCTTCCACATCACCTGCTGTTGGACCACTAGTGCCACGTGGACCTATCCTGTGTAACACATGTCACACCTGGATTAATTCAGCCTTTTAACTTTTTCAAAATATATTTAAATCTTCAGAAATTCATAACTAATTCATATGAACTCAGAAAAATATGAAAAAAGCGTCCAAATTTTCTATAAATTGAGCTCTACGTCTGGAGCTAATGTTTGAGTGCATTTGGATCTCTTTTATATTTGTTCGTTCTTTGTGCTATTCTATAGGAGTCACTTATGCGACTATTACGTCTCGTTTTTAGAGTCGAACGAGGAGCGATCCGAGGGAGAAGGCTACGAGCACCAAGGAGAAGGCTCTACTGAATGACTACATTGACAGATGATGACTCGTACCACTACTACCTCGACAGCGCAGGTGTCATGGCAGCACCTTTTCTTAGAAATCCTAATAGACATGGCTAATATCTAGAATTGCTAGTGCTTTACTTTTATGCAATGCTTATATCTGAGATAGGTTTGCATGGTAGAACATTACTTGATAGCCCCTACCTTGTCGTAACCTTTCACCTGCTTACCCGCTGTTATGTTAGCCACACGCTTATGCTATATTTATATATATATACTTCACTCGCTTACATTTTGATGCGATGTGATAAACCCTGGGAGGGTTTGGTAGGGATGCCAGGCTTGGGGTGTGTGTTGATGGATCAGATGGGCATGTGAGCTGATGGTGTTGTATTTGGGTTTGGGGTGGAACTTACGGCAGGGTGTAGGGTGAGGGTGGAGTCGATCGAGCTGGGATCTACGACGAGCTTTTGGAGCGAGTCTTGCCGAAGATGCAACCTGGGCATCTCTATCGTCTTACCTGTAGTGGGTAAATCCTATTCGACTTGGTGATCCTCGGGTGTGAGCCTCTAAGGGGCGGGACCCAGGATGAAGGTGTCGTGGTAGCACGTTAAAGGATTAACCCTAGAGAAGATATCCTGGTTTGGTCACACCTAGGAACTGTTGCGCTGGTAACTGGATCATAGGAATCCTTTGCTTTCCACTCGCATCCCATGGGGGAGATGGCAGAACGGTTGGATAGATCAATGCCATTACTATCAGGCGAGTGTGTGTTAGGGAGGTAGGAGCATGAGTCTCACACCCTTTCGAGATGGTCATGTTGCTCTGCGGGAATGGGATCATGAGCCTTCATAGTATCAACCACTCTAAGGGTGTTCCAAGGCTGAGAGGTAGGATAGCATTGTTCTATGGCAGTAGGTGCCTGGAATCTGCCTAGATGTTGTACAACATCGATGATGGTTTTCTGGTTTATTAGTGAAACCTCTGCAGAGTGTATGGTTGATTGATCGATACATATGCCGACTTACCGGCTATGGACCTTTCCTGTATTCTGCTTGCACCAGACTAGTGAGGGGAGTGTTCTACCTCCCCCTGAGAGTTGATACTGGTCGTGAGCCAGGTTGGAGGGTTGCGGGCCGCTGAGACAGGCCGAGAGGGAGTTGGCCTGGTCAACCTAAGAGTGAGTCTTGATGGTGATGGTGATGTGGTGATTGATCTGGGATGGATGTGATGTGAACCCGCTAGGGTTTGGGGACGATCTTTCGATGAGAGGTGTGAGATAACTTGATTGGTGGATGGAGATGACGTTCACGGCCCGACTACAGCCTTTAAGACTGCGCCTTAGCGACCGATACACCACTTTCAAAGGCCATCACGATCTTGTGGAGCGTGACAACTAGCCACTAGGGCTCCCGTCCTGCAAGCAATCGAAGAACTAGCAAGAACGAGGAAACAAGCACTGAATTGGCAAGATCAAATTGAAGGTTTCAAACTGAATCTTATTATGAGTGGGGTTCCGAAGACAAGGAGATGGGCGGCTGGATCAGCACGCGCACCTACAAGCAAGTAGCGACGGCTAAACTTGATGTAAACAAAACCCAATCTGTTTGTAGCGGCTATGGAGGTATAAGAGAGGGTAGAGGACAACCTTGTCCTGGCAGGAGTCGTCCCACAACCCAAGGACACGCCCCTATTGGGCCCCACTTGATACATGGCCCATCGAGCAACAATCAGGTGACACCGAGGACAGAAAAAACCTCTCGGCGTTATTTGCATCATTGCCTCTGACTCTGAGAAGATATTAACATGAGAAGATATCAAGCTTATATGCATTCTCATTAATTCGTTGCAGCACTTTATAACGACCATCAGCTCTAGGCATCAATTTAGATTTTCTCAATTCAGGAAATCTATCCTTTCGCAAATGCAACCAAACCAAATCTCCAGGTTCAAGAATCAACTCCCTTCTACCTTTATCTCTAGCAAATTTGTACTTAGCATTCATGTGCTCTATGTTTTCTTTAGTGGTTTCATGCAATTTTAGCATCAATTCAGCACGTTGCTTAGCATCAAAATTCAATTTTTTAGAACTTGGCAAAGGAATTAAATCAATAGGAGCATGTGGCAAGAAGCCATAAACAATCTCAAAGGGAGACATCTTTGTCATAGAATGCAACGAACAATTATAAGAAAACTCGATATGAGGCAAACAATCTTCCCACATCTTGATATTCTTCTTTAAAACAGCCCTTAACATTGTAGATAAAGTTCTATTCACAACTTCAGTTTGACCATCGGGTTGGGGATGACAAGTGGTGGAAAATAAAAGCTTAGTCCCCAATTTAGCCCATAAAGTTCTCCAGAAATTTCTAAGAAATTTAGCATCACGATCAGAAACAATTGTATTTGGCACACCATGCAAGCGAACAACTTCTCGAAAGAACAAATCAGCAATATGTGTAGCATCATCAGTTTTATGACATGGTATGAAATGTGCCATTTTAGAGAATCTATCCACAACCACAAAAACACTATCTCACCCGTTCCTAGTCCGTGGCAATCCCAACACAAAATCCATAGAAATATCTTCCCAAGGAGCACTAGAAACAGGAAGAGGCATATACAAACCATGTGGATTTAATCGTGACTTAGCCTTTTGACATGTTGTGCAGTGAGCAACGAACCTCTCCATGTCTCGTCGCATCTTTGGCCAAAAGAAATGACCAGCAAGAATGTCCTCCGTCTTCTTCGCTCCAAAATGTCCCATCAAGCCACCTCCATGCGCTTCCTGCAGCGACAACAAGCGAACAGAGCTAGCTGGAATGCATAGCTTGTTAGCTCTAAACACAAACCCATCATTGACGATGAATTTATTCCATGACTTCCCACCTTTACAATGCAACAAGATATCTTTAAAATCAGCATCATGAGCATATTGGTCTTTAATTGTGTCTAACCGAAAGATCTTGTAATCAATTTGATTCAGCAAAGTATATCTACTTGACAAAGCATCAGCAATGATATTCTCCTTCCCTTTCTTGTGCTTAATAACATAAGGAAAGGATTCAATAAATTCTACCCACTTAGCATGCTGTCAATTCAGTTTTCCTTGACTACGAATATGTTTCAAAGATTCATGATCAGAGTGAATAACAAACTCTTTGGGCCACAAATAATGTTGCCATGTTTCCAAAGTTCGAACAAGAGCATACAATTCTTTATCATAAGTGGAATAGTTCAGAACAGGCCCGCTCAATTTCTCACTAAAATAGGCAACAGGTTTACCCTCTTGTAACAAAACACCACCCAATCCAATTCCACTGGCATCACATTCTAGCTCAAAAGTCTTATTAAAATCAGGGAGTTGGAGCAAAGGTGCATGTGTTAACTTATCTTTAAGCATGTGGAAGGAGTTCTCTTGTGCTTTGCCCCAAGAAAAGGGCACTCCCTTCTTCGTAAGCTCATTCAACGGTGCAGCAATGGTGCTGAAGTCCTTCATAAAATGGCGATAGAAACCAGCAAGACCTAGGAAACTCTGCACTTGTGTGATCGTCATGGGTATAGGCCATCCTTGTATAGCTTCCACCTTGGATTTATCAACCTCAATTCCCTATCGAGTGACAACGTAGCCAAGAAACGATACTCGATCGGTGCAAAAAGTGCACTTCTCAAGGTTACCAAATAAACGGGCATCACGTAGAGCATTAAAAACAGCATGTAAGTGTTCAAGGTGTTCATCCATGGATTTGCTATAAATCAATATATCATCAAAGTAGACGACAACAAATTTCCCAATGAAAGCACGCAAAACCTCATTCATTAATCTCATGAAAGTACTAGGTGCATTAGTGAACCCAAAAGGCATAACTAACCACTCATATAAACCAAACTTAGTTTTGAAAGCAGTTTCCCATTCATCTCCCAATTTCATACGAATCTGGTGGTACCCACTACGCAAATCAACTTTTGAAAACACAACAGCACCACTTAATTCATCAAGCATATCATCTAATCATGGAATAGGGTGTTGATATCGAATAGTGATATTATTAATAGCCCTACAATGAACACACATATGCCATGTTCCATCTTTCTTGGGCACTAAAAGTATGGGAACTGCACAAGGACTAAGAGATTCACGCACATAACCTTTATCTAGTAGTTCTTGCACTTGTCGCTGAATTTCCTTTGTTTCTTCCAGATTTGTTCTGTATAGTGCATGGTTTGGCAAAGATGCACCACGAATAAGATCAATTTGGTGCTCAATCCCGCGTATTGGTGGCAGTCCCGCTGGTATCTCACTTGGAAACACATCAGAATAGTCCTGCAAAATGTTAGCAACAGCAGGGGCAAAGAACGTTGCATATCCTCAATTGAAATCAAAGCATCCTTGCATACCAAAGCATAAGCAATAAAGGTGGATGCATTGAACTCATTAATATCAGATTTTGTAGCAAGCATACAATGTCCTTTCAGTTTTACCTCATCTTTGTTATAAACAACAGATTTGGTATTTTTAGTGCTCTCACTCATCGCTTTTGCAGCCTTTGCAACATCATTTTGCATAATGGTTTCAGGAGACATAAGATGCAACACAATTTTCCGATCATGGTATAGAAAAGAATATTGATTTGATCTGCCATGATGCATAGAATCTCTATCAAATTTCCAAGGTCTACCTAACAGAATATTGCAAGCTTGCATAGGCACAACATCACATTCAACAATATCTTTGTATGATCCGACAGAAAAATTAAGTCGCACAAGTCTAGTTACCTTTGCCTTACCACTGTTGTTCAGCCACTGAATGTAATAGGGATGCGGGTGTGGTTTGGTGGTGAGGACAAGCTTCTGCACCATATCGCTGCTTGCCAAGTTGTTGCAACTACCTCCATCAATGATCATGCGGCACGAATGCTCCTTGATGACACATTTGGTTTGAAATAAAGTGTGTTGCTGATTTTGCTCCGCCTTCTCCATTTGTGCACTAAGCATTCACTGTACAATCAAGCTCTCATAGTGGTCCGCGTCACCTGCATTAATATGTTCTTCTATGTGTTCCTCACTACCTGCATGGTCAGCCGCAAGCAACGCAAGTGTATCTTCATCATAATCACTAGCAGACGAACACTCACCACCTTCTTTGACAATCATAACACGCTTGTTTGGACAGTCACGCATCACATGCCCATATCCCTTGCACCGGTGACATTGTATCTTGCTTGTTCTACCTGTCGATGCCACGGATGAAGGACTCGCAGCTGGCTTTTGCATTGTCTTCGCAACCGAATTGGTGGGGGAAGCTCAAGTCTTGTCACTGGATGATGGCGTAGGAGCACGTGTAGACGGAGTTGTAGACGTGCGTTGCTGCCATGAGTTAGTTTTCCCTGCAGAAAATATTATTCCTTGCGCTAGCACGTCGTCCCTGCACTTCCCTTTCAGCTTTACAAGCAAGATGAAACAAACGGGTTATGTTAGTATAATCTTTATATTCAAGGATGTCCTAGATTTCACGATTTAGCCCGCCCAAAAATCTAGCCATAGCAGATTCCTCTTCCTCCTGTAAGTTACAACGCAGCATTCCCATTTGTAATTCCTGATAATATTCTTCTACACTTTTACCACCTTGTCTTAATCGCTGCATATTATTTAACATATCACGTGCATAGTAAGAAGGAACAAATCTAGCCCTCATGACTCGTTTCAATGCTTCCCAAGTTCGAGGTACGTTATTAGGATTTTTGTTACCATGTTCTATCCACCAAACTGAAGCAAAATCGGTAAACTCACTAGTAGCAGCTCTAACACGAGTATCCTCAGGAAAATTGTGACATACAAACTTTTGGTCAATGGCAATTTCCCAAGTAATGTACGCATCAGGATCATACTTACCATTAAAAGAAGGTATTTTAAATTTAATCTTGCTAAAAGCATCATTATTATTAGGTACCTCACGTCGACGGTGAACACCCATACCTCTACGATTATAGCGTAGACGACGTCGATCACAAGCATCCCGATCATCATGTTCGGTATCACCAGTATAATCTTCATCATAATTATCTTCAACTTGCTCTTCATCCTTCTTGTTGTCATTATGCCGCTCTTTGTCTTTTGTGTGGAAGTCATCAAAACGGTGCAAAAGGGCAGCAAGGCTTTTGTCCATATGAGCCACAAATGCCTCCAACCCTGTAAACTTGTTGGAGGTGGTAAGTTGGGCTATCTCCAATTGCCCAATCTTGTCATTGGTTACATGTAAATCGTTATCAAGTCCGTCTGTATGCAGCTGCACTTGCCTTGTAAAATGTTGAATGATGCCCTTGGTACGAGGAGATTGTGGAATCTCATCACCGTCCTCTGATCCTGTCATGGTTCAACAAAACAAAGTGGAGACAAGAAAACAGGTGAAGAAATAAAAGCCCTATATCTATTAGGACGTGGCTACAGCAAGGCGCTCCCTCTCAACCTGTTAGAAAAGTTCTTACCAATTCTTACCTTGCTCAACAGGAGGAATCGACTACCAATAAGTCCGTAGCAATGGAATGAAGTGTATCGGTGCCGTAGCAACAAGACCTGTCAAGCTGTAGAATATGTGGAGCTATAGGTGGGCTGAAACAAGGAACGAATTAGCACCACGTTAGTTATAAAAGCTAGCTAAATAAACGTTCAACGGTGGTGCTGTGCTGGTCCTAGGCTAGACTGTGCTAGAGACGCGAGCCTGGACACAAACGAAGTCACGATACAACAAGAAGAAAGACACGTAACAGCAAGGAATGACTCGCCTTCTTTTGCTCAAACAGCAAGGAATCACTCCCCGTCTTTTCCTCAACTCTTCTTTTCTTTCTCCTTTTTTTTCTTTTTTTCTTCTTTTTTTCACTTTGCACAACTAGAACAAATCTGAATCTTGGCAAATCAGATTTCAGAAAAAACTCTTAGTATGTATTTCTCTTTCTTTTCAGGGGTGACAAGAATGCAACTAGCAACTTAGAAATTTTTTTATATGTGAACGAAACTTGATTGAGAATAGCAAGGATGGATATGGTAGTAATATTTGCAGCGGAGATGTATATGGAGGTGGCGATGGCAGCGGAGATGTAAAAGACCGATAGTGACCAAAACGTGATAAGAACTCGAAACTCTAAAAGACTAGAACTAAAACCAGCACTGGACACGACCGAAGCAAATGCAAACTCAACAAGCCCTAACTAACCAGTACTAGCCACGGCACAAAGGTTTTGTAGGAATATGGAAAACTAATCTACTATTTTTTTGGCTTTTCTGGACTATAGGAAAAATAAAACAACGATTGAAAATCTCTCACCGGTAAACCTTGCTCTGATTACCAACTGATGTGAACCCGCTAGGGTTTGGGGACAATCTTTCGATGAGAGGCATGAGATAAATTGATTGGTGGATGGAGATGACATTCACGGCCCGACTACAGCCTTCAAGACTGCGCCTTAGCGACCGATACACCACTTCCAAAGGCTGTCACGATCATGTGGAGCGCGACAACCAGCCACTAGGGCTCCCGTCTTGCAAGCAATCGAAGAACTAGCAAGAATGAGGAAACAAGCACTGAATTGACAAGATCAAATTGATGGTTTCAAACTAAATCTTATTATGAGTGGGGTTCCGAAGACAAGGAGATGGGCAGCTGGATCAGCACGCACACCTACAAGCAAGTAGCGACGGCTAAACTTGATGTAAACAAAACCCAATCTGTTTGTAGCGGCTATGGAGGTATAAGAGAGGGTAGAGGACGACCTTGTCCTGGCAGGAGTCGTCCCACAACCCTAGGACACGCCCCTACTTGGCCCCACTTGATACATGGCCCATCGTGCAACAATCAGGTGACACCGAGCACAGAAAAAACCTCTCGGCGTTATTTGCATCATTGCCTCTGACTCTGAGAAGATATCGACATGAAACTAGATCCATATGAAAGTAGACTTGATAAGCTTTCATCAAGTATCAAAACGTCCCAATTGGAGTCTGTATGAAGCCATGGTGACCCACACAAGTTGGGGTTGTTCTGCAGTCCGAATCCAACTCCCAAATCATGTTGGATTTGGACTCTTGCTTTCCTTGCTCTAGAAGCGACGTGGTAGCCTGATGGAGGACGTTGTGGACACATGGACTTGATCCCCAATCACCTTTGTTAAGGTACCATGCTTCCCATATGCAATCAACCCTTGAGCTGGTGTTGCCTCGCATTCTGAATGCAGTCGCACCTTCCCTTGTTGATCCTCTCCATCATTCCTGAGCAATACAAAAGTGCACTTGTCTCCATTGTCTAAATATGATGGACGAGAGTTTAAGAATGAACTTACTTGATGGTTGAGTTGACGAGCACGAGCACGAGTAAGAGGACCAGCAATAGGTACTGGTGTTGGCGTGGACGAAATGGATGTATGGTTGGTGTTGATGTCCTCATCAGGATGGGATACTGGCTGGAGGTGTGTGTGGGATAGGAATGAGTTAAAACTTGACTTATTATTATAAACATGATTACTGCTTGCATGCATAGGAAAACTACAGCCAAACTATAGGATTGCTAGATCCCTTGTTTCTTTTTCAACTAAAGCTCATCGGTGCTGACCATGGCCTGCACACATCTGGCGGTGTGCAGATTTACTTGCTTCACAGTGACGTTGGGTTTGTATGGATTAGAAGGTCTCGTGCCTGCACTCAAGATGGTTGATGAGGATTCTTCCGCATATGTCTTCTACTTCCACCGCTGTTCTAGATATTTTTACTCTGATGATTCATCATGCGGCGATGTAATAAATTATGTAAGCCCTATTTATTTACTCCTTTATCTAGTTTTGATGTATGGATTTGATTATCAACTGTTGTATAATAATGTGATAGCTTATATCTTCACATTATTATCCGTTCTATGAATTTTCCCTTTGTGAAAAATTTGAGGATGTTTCACCGGGTGTGCTGTGCTAGCTCCGGTGTCCATTTGGAGTCAGGCGGCGGGGCTTTCCTGGTGGGGAGTGGCGGCATTGGCGTTTGCATCGCTTGTATGCCGCGGCAGTGGCAGAGGCGTCAGATCCGATCCGCAGGTCTCCTTTCTCCTCTTTTTACTGTTTGTTTCTTCATTTGGGTTTTGCCTCATCATGGATCTACTAAAGGACTTCTTGATTTCGCTTAGAATGAACACATTTGATGCATACCACCATATCCCTTAATTTTGGATATATGCGGGACGGTAATGGTTCTGGTAGTCCCTGTAGCTCATGGTTGTTGGACTGAATTTATAATGGTATTGTAAGTGTGGTGGTTAGACTTGATTTAGCCGAAGTGAGCTCGTACCATGAAAATTGTTAATGGTTGTTAAAGTTGCATTTTGGTTGAGCCGTGGACTTCACTGATGGACTTTCTTGCATTATTTTCTACTTCAGTGATCTCAATACGTGCTATGTTGTGTTGTTTAGCCGTAAGCTGAATTTGTAATGGTATTGTAAGTATTATGGTTAGACTTGATTTAGCTTAAATTGTATTGGACTGATTGTTACAGTCACAGTAACTGCTATTCTTATTTGAGTTGTCTATGTCTAACTGTGCCGCTACTCTAAATTTGGATGAGCTCGTAACATGGAAATTGTTGTATGTTGTTAAAGTTGCATTTTGGTATAAGTTGTGGACTTCACTGATGGATCTTTGTTGAATTATTTTCTTCTTCATTCAGTTATCTCATTACTTAGGAATATGTGGCCTCTTGCACACTGACAAATGGAGCAGGCCCCAACAAGAGGACAGACTCATTTGCCAGCCTCCCAAATGATCTCATTCTCAACATCCTCCGCCATATCCCTAGCCCCTCCTTGTTCTGCTGCAAATTGGTCTGTTGATACTGGAAACACCTCATGAATAACTCCGACATCAATGACAAACTTGCCCGCTAGACTGTGATCGCTTTCTTCTTCAATAGGATGAAGAACACTCAGCACTTCACCAGCTTCACCGGTGAACTTCCCTGCTTCAACTTCTTGCGCACAGATTGTGTAGATGTCTCAGATTGCTGCAACGGCCTCGTCATATGCTTGTGGTATTTTGTGAAGGGATATCGCTGGGTCATCTGCAATCGATATCGCTGGGTCATCTGCAATCCAATCACACGGAATTACAAGGAACTACCAGATAGCCCTCATTATCGTGCCCTATCTTTGGATGGTCATGTTCCATTAGTTGGGTTGGCTCAATTATGTTTCGATCTGTCTGTCTCCTCGCCTTCCATGTCGTTGAATATTTTGAAGGTGCAGAAGCTTTGGAGATCTACTCGTCTGAAACTAATACATGGCTCCGTACGAAATGGGGATGGTGAAAGGGTATTTTTATACGGCATACGCGATGTGTATTTCTTAATGGTTTTCTACACAATATAGCATCTGTTCCGCTTATTGCACCACCTGAGATACACAATATGGCATCCTATATACAGCTATGGGACCACCTGTGATAATTGCTATGGATATGGAGGGAAACACATGGAAGGAAATTGCTCCGCCTACTGGTAATGATGATCTTACCCTGCATCAGTATCAGGGTCACTTGTGTGTATGTCTCGTTGATGGTCCTCACAAACAACAGAAGTTTTCAATGTAGATCCTTGAAGACTATGGTACTACTAATTGGACATTGCAGTATACAGTCGTCCTTAACAACATTTTTAGAAGCATTAATATCCGATGGGTTATGATCCACGCGTTGATTATAGTTCACCCGGAATGGAATTTTGTTTTCTTAGCTGGGTGTAAAGGAGAACGAATCATCGCATATGACATGGACCACAGAAGAGTTTATGTCATCCCTTCCAGACTCTTTCAGTATCATAGACGTCGGATTACACAGAAAATATGGTTCCGACCAGCCTACTATCTTCCATATGTTCTCTTGTTATTCGATTCACTACAACATGAGTTCTAGATCTGGCAGAGGAGTCCATCACTTTAAACCTATGTGCCATCGTATGAGGGAAGTCGCTTGTAAGAAATGTGGGGTCGTGCTTGTTTGTTGTAATGACTTTTGTAATTATTAGTTTTGTTTGTATGAACTTGATGTATCGATGTAAGAAAATATGGTTCCGACCAGCCTACTATCTTCCATATGTTCCCTTGTTATTTGATTCACTACAGCCATGAGTTGCAGATCTGGCAGAGAAGTCCATCACTTTAAACCTATGTGCCATCGTATGAGGGAAGTCGCTTGTAAGAAAGGTGGGGTCATGCTTATTTGTTGTAATGACTTTTGTAATTATTAGTTTTGTTTGTATGAACTTGATGTATCGATGATCGTGTGTTCCCTTGCGTTTTATGTCGTAGTTGGTTGATACTCTATCGTACTGTGTCCTACGCGTTCAAACATAAAGGGGTCGGACTTTCTAGTGTCCACCAGCATTTCTAGTAAAAAAACTTGCTGTAATAATTCCCTTGCACCTGATCTGTGCTTGAACTTTATATTAAATTAAACTTTGTCGTGCCACTACTACAGACTAACCAAAATCGTAACCGTCAGCACGTAATCAGTAGACTGATTGCTTGGTCTTTCAAAACAGAAGCATCTTTCAAAACAGAAGCATCCACACTTTGTCCTACGAGATCAAAATAGAGCGGCCAGACTTTCTTGCTTTCGTAGTAAAACTATAGAGCTTTGTATCACCCGTGAAGCTATAGAGCATGGCAAGACTTGTTGAGATGGACTCCTAGCAGCATACGGTTTACAACAAATTGATAATAAGAACAAAACTTAAAAGAGAACTCTAAACGCTAAAGAATGAGACCCCATTGACAGAAATGTATATTGAAATCAATGTACCTGCCCTGAGGTGAAGTGGTCGTACATCCCCACGCAGCGAGGTAGAACACGGTCGGACATTCACATGCTCATTTTTTTTATAATTTGCATTTTAGTATTACATATATTTTTGTGAAAAGGAAAAGAGAAAAATCTAATATTATTAGTACAAGTCCTACCTGTTACACCCTAACAACTACATGATGCTCGGCCCAACTACATGATGAGGCCTTATGACCTAGGATGAACCAAAATTTTAAAACTTATTATATGACCATAATAATAATACAATCAAAACTGACATACCCATTACGCTTTGTCCTACGTGATCAGTTATGTAACGGTCAGACGTTCTTGCATTCGTAAACATGAACTGCCTGGAGCAAAGACTTGTGGGACTTGCAAGATCATGAGACGGGACAGTCCGACCCTTTCTCTTTTGTGTGTCATGGGGAAGTCCGGCCATACCTCGTTTGTGTACCACAGGACAGTCCTCATATGGGCTTGTGATAATTGGGTTGTCCCCGCTCCTAAGGGACAATTGGTGTGGAACGTGTTGACCTATATATTGGATATATATCCCTGAAAATAGGAAAATATCTGCCCATCGGACTTGCGCTGGCTGGGCGGCGGAGTTAGAGGCGGCGACAGAGGCCCGGTGGGGCACGGCGGCATTAGCGTCCGTGTCGCTTGTGTGCCGCGGCAACAGTAGAGGTGTCAGATCTGATCCGCAGGTCTCCTTTCTCCCCTTTTTACTGTTTGTTTCTTCATTTGGGTTTTGCCTCATCATGGATCTACTACATGACTTGGGGATTTCGCTTAGAATGAACACCTTTGATGGTTAGACTTGATTTAGCCGAAATTGTATTGGACTAATGGTTACAGCCACAGTAACTGCTATTCTAGTGAGTTGTCTATGTCTATGTGCTGGTACTCTAAATTTGGATGAGCTCGTAACATGGATAATGTTATATGCTATTAAAGTTGCATTTTGGTATCGTAACTGTCATGGTTAGACTAAACTGATGGATCTTTGTTGCATTATTTTCGACTTCAGTGATCTCATGACTTAGGAACCACGGGGCTATTGTGCACTGACAGAATGGAAGAAGCCCCCACCAACAGGACGGACACATTGCCCAGCGCCCAAGTACGAGCTGCAGAAGTCACTGCCGACACCTACCGCTTCCTTGTTCAAAGGGTCCTCTGCATAATCTCTTAGATTTTCAATTGAAGTCCTTTTCCACTATCTATAAGCTGATGTTTACTTCTTGGATTTCGCAGGAGGGAATGCTTTGCGGACAACTTGCGGCTGAAATGGGATATTCTATCGTGCTCAGCGATCAACTGAACAACATGATGGACGCAGTGGCAAGCACCCTAAAACTAGAACTCATTAACAAAGCCATCTTCCTCCTTGTTTCAAGGGTCCTCTCCATAACCTATTGGATTTTCAATTGAAGCCCTCTTCCACTATCTAAAAGCTAATGTTGACTACTTGGATTTCACAGGAGACAATGCTTCGTGAACATCTTATGGCTGAACAGGAATATTCTGCTGCGCTCCCCAAACAACTAAGTGGCATGAAAAGGCAGGCATTACTGGTTCGATAGGAGTTTGAGGAGCTCAAGAGAAAGCTACTGGTGGAGTTCAGTGAGCTCCGTGAGAATGTCATGCGAGCTGACAGAAAGAACCAGGAGCAGCTCAATGAGTTCCGTGAGTATGCCATGTGTGTCATGCGTAACTCTCAGTCTTCAACTCCTGGGAGCTTGGTTGAGTGAACATTTGTGGTTTCATGTTTTGGAGTCTCAGTGCTTGTGAACAATTTCCCTCAGAATCCATGTTTGTGAGTTCTCCCAACAAATGTCATATGATGGTTTTAATGTTCAGTAAAGACAATTGTTATGTTGTACAATTTTATCTTGTTGTCCTTTCCATCAATAAAACATTCTGTTATAATACCCATGCACATGATCTATTGTTGAACTTTATATTAGGTGGGTTAAACTCTTGCATCAATAGTAAAATTCAACAACTAAGACTCATCCATGACACACTAGATCGAGGCAACAAACATGTAAAAAGGAGCTAGTGACTTTGATAAGAATTGTTGAACTTGCTCTTTGAAATAAGTACCGAAGATACCTATCACAACAGCAATAGGCGTATCACTATGGAGGATACAGTCCAACGAGTTCAAATATGCAGTGGTCGGACTTTCTTACGTGCCCAATAGCATTTCAACACAACACTGGTTTGCACGTTTTCCTTATCTAAATATACAGATACGTACTATAAAAAAAGGATACAACGAGACTGGCTTCTCGTTGCTAGATGGGAGGCTGAAGATATTCAATTGATGCAATGTTGTTGGTTTTTTAGCAAATGATTTGCTACGATATTCATAACAGACAACCTTGATCAGTTGGTCTGGTGGGATCAAATATGCAACCAGCGGACTTTATGGCGACTGCAGTAAAATTTAACAGCTATGTCTTACCCTTCACTGTTGGTCGTACACTGCCGTCGCGCACACAACGGCCAAACTTGAGGTCAAAAATGTCAAATGAGCTATTATTTATAACGGGGGGAGTATTTAATAATAATATAATTGGATTGGATCCCCTAAAAGAGGAAACATATCTGCGCGTTGGACTCTCGGCGACAGAGGCGGAGGCAGCAGTGGGTGGTCCCCAGTGTGCTATGGTGGCTCAGGCGTCCATTTGGAGTCAGGCGGTGGGGCTTTCCCCGGTGAGGCGTGGTGGCCTTAGCGTCCGTTTAGGTTCTGAGCTGTGGCAAAGGTGTCAGATCCAATCCACAGATCTCCTTTCTCCCCTTTTACTGTTCATTTATTAATTTGGGGATTGCGTACACCTTTGATGCATACCACCATATCCCTTAATTTTAGATAGATGCGGTACAGATTTGTTAGGAGACAGCAAATGGAAAGAGCTGAGCTACTGATTGTTAGTGTGATGGTTAGACTTCATTTAACTGCTAGTCTGGTTGGAGTTGTCTTTGTCAATGTGCTGCTACTCTAAATTTGGATGACCTCATAACATGGAAATTGTTAATGACTGTTAAAGTTGCATTTTGGCTGTGGACTACTACACTGATGGATCTTTTTGGATTTTTTCGATATCTGTGATCTCATTGCATAGGAAGCCAAGGCCTATTGCACACTGATGAAATGGAGCAGGCCCCTAACAAGAGGACGGACTCAGTTGTCAAAAAAAGAGGACAAAATGGTGTGTCAAAAAAACAACAAGACGAGCGACTCAGTTGTCAAAAAAAGAGAGGACAAAATGGTCTGTCAAAAAAACAAGAGGACGGACTCATTTGCCTGCCTCCCACATGATCTCGTTCATGACATCCTCCAACGCCTCCCTACCTTGTCCTTTTTTTGTTGCAAAATAGTCTGTCAACACTGGGAAGACCTTGTCAAAATGTTGGGCATCCATGACAAGCTGGCCCACCACAATGTGATCGGTTTCTTCTTTGTTAGGGTCGACAAAAATAAGCAACATTTCATCAGCTTCAACGATGTACACCCCTGCTTCAACTTCTTGCCCTTGTACACATGTCAAGTAGCTGTCTCAGATTGCTGCAATGGCCTCATCCTATGCTGGTGCAGTTTTACCCTGAATCCTGCTGCTGGTTCATCTGCAATCCAGTGACCCATAATTATAAGGTACTACCGTCTAGCCCTCATGCTTGTGGCCTTTCTTTGGAGGTTTTTGTTCTAGCAGCTGGTGAGGCTCACTTGTGTTTCAATCCGACAATCTTCTCGCACTTCCATGTGATTGATTTTGTGGAAAATGAAGACCGCATGTGTGAAAGTGTACAGATCTACTCGTCTGAAACTAATACATGGATCAGTAAGGAATGTGACTGGGGCGAGGGTATTGACCTGGTACCTAGTCAAACGCGAAGTGTGCTTCTAAATGGCTATCTGAACATTATGGGGTCACAACTAGAGGCTTATGTCACATCTATGATACTTGCTATGGATATGAAGGGGGACTTATGGAGGGAAATTGCAACGCCTACTTGTAGTGATGATCACACCCTACATCAAACTCAGAGTCACTTGTGTGTATGTCTTGTTGATGGTCCTCCTAGTGAAGTAAAGCTTTCAGTGTGGATACTTAAAGACTTTGGTAAGGATAATTGGGCATTGCAGCATAATGTCATCCTTAACAAGGTTTTTGGAAGCATCAATGTTCGAGTGAATTTGACCCCCAAGGTGATTGCGGTTCACCCAAAATGCAATTTGGCTTTCTTAGCTGGGAATGAAAGAAACACAATCATCGCATATGACATGGACTACATAATAAGATATGTAATCCCTTCCAACCTCTTTTAGTACAGTCCATGTTTGGTTAATGATGGTGGTATCCTTAGTAGAGCACAATATATTCCATATGTTCCTCTGTTCTCATATTCACTAGAAGAGGAGGATTTGTTGCCATTGTCCCGCTACCCTCCGTGCATGTGGAAATGGAATCATCCAATGGATCAGTACCATGATGATCTGGGCTACTTGACGGAGGACGCCACCTCATCAGACTCGGACTAGAAGGAGGGCGGCAAGACACATGACGGCAGGGGCAGCGGTGTGTAATTTTGGTCTATTTTGGGGTAGTTGGGGCTTTAGCATTAGAAGTGCAATGGCGGGAGCAATTGTGGTGTGTAATTTTGGTCTATTTTGCAATGCCCTAATGTACCCAGGATGGTTAGACTTGATTTAGCTGACTTGTATATGTCTATGTGCCTCTACTCTTAATTTGGATGACCTATTACTAACATGGAAATTGTTAATTGTTGTTAAAGTTGCATTTTAGTACAAGCTGTTGACTTCAGTGATGGATCTTTATTGGATTATTTTCTACTTAATTGGTCTCATTGCTTAGGACACCGACGCCTATTGCACAATTCATCCTACGAGATCAAATATGCAACAGTTGGACTTTCTTACCAGCTTAAAATGACCAAGCGACATGTGCTTACACCACGCTCAACAGATTTTAACCCACCTAATATATAGTTCAACAAAAGATCATGTGCGTGGGTATTATTACAGCAAAATGAAACTGTATAGCATCTCATTATGAAATGGAGGCGGCCCCCAACAATAGGACTATCTCATTATGATGCGGCGAGACTAGATCCTTGCTACAAGGATGGAGGCAGAAGGCAGATGATTGATGCAATGCTATTGGCTTTCAAGCAGAGTGATTGCTAAGAGATTCAAAACAGACAATACTGCACACGTTGTCCTATGAGATCAAGTATGCAGTGGTCGGACTTTCCCACTAGATCGAGGTGAGACTTGTTTAGATGGACTCCTCGCTCCATATGGTTTACAACAAACATGTAATAAGAACCAACGGGGACTACAAAGCAGACACAGCCAAATATTAAATTGTATAACATCTCAATTATCCCTAGTTAACATTGAGAATACAAATTAGATCATCGGCTATCAGGTACTTGAACACATCACACCATTTTCAGAAATAAAGAACAAAATACACATATGCACCTTTATTGCTCTTCTTGCTTTGCCTTCAACATGGGAACATAAGGCATACAGCGAAGTCCATTAAAATATCACTTTTCATTATCACATCTTGTGAGCTGGGCATAGAGGACTTGGATGTTTCCATGGCATATGTCATATACCATCAGTCCTCTATTCTGCTCAGAAAGGAAAACCAAATTCCACTCTGGGTATACTGCAATAACAATATACTCCTCACTAGAAACAACGATACCTGACCATGAAACAGCTGTTCCAAATAGCTACAGCGTGTTCACCCTATGCTTCAATGTCCATATATTAGAACCATAGTCTTCAAGGATCTAGATTAAAAACTCAGCCAGGTTGACAATATCAACAACACATACACAAAGCCGACCCTGATCTCCGGTCATGGATAATGGATAACCTCTTGCAGGCAAAAGGAATTGTCCTCCATGTCTTTCCATCCATATCAAAAGCAACAATTTGGTAGGGCAATGCATGCATGTGCATAAAACCTTTAACAAACACACCTTTGGGAAGATTTAGTACTACGGTACCCGGTACCCATTTAGATTGTTTACAAATCCATTCACCAGTTGCACTTGAGAAGATGAAGACAACAAAATAAAACACTTGTACCACATGGAACTGCGAGGAGACTGTCAGATCGAACGCCAAGCGAGCTGAACTATCACAATGGTTTGTACGCGGTAGTACCTTGTATGTCCCCAACATTGGGTCTACTAAAACATGACGATGCTCACTGGTCTAGATGAATAGGATGAGGCCATTACAGCAATCTATGAGGATTAGATCCATGTGCCCTGGCAAGAAGGAAAAGCTGGGGTATTCACCAGTGATGGTGGCAAATCGGGGCCCGCCTATTGCATCGCGCATGAAAAATCCACTGACAAACTGGGGTAGATCCTTACAGTACTCGAATTCCTTGAAGATGTTGTTGTTCCAGGAGCTACAGACACACCTGCAGCTGCACAAGGTGCGGGCTCTGAGATGGCTGAGAATGAGGACCAAGACATCTGTGGGGACGCCCAATTCATTTCTATTGTTGGTGGCCTCCTCCTCCATGCAGACTGCATCTGGTGGAGCTGCGCTGGCATTGCAAGCGACGCGGCTATCACCTGAATCAAAGGAGCGCCTGCAGGGATGTTTCAAGGTTATCGTTAATAATCAGACGCGAGCTTGGTTCGTACTGATATGAGTGAAGAAGTGAATACAAAACCAAGAAACAAGGATGTGAGAAGTGCGGGTTACTCTTGACTGCGGATCTTGCGGCGGTGACCTCGAGCAGTCCTGCTGAGCATTAGTACCAACCTAGTCCACCGGTGGATCCGTACGAGTGTGCCGTTGAGGCACACCGGTGCAGAGCTGTAGCTTGTCGGTGGTGAGTGGCGGCTTACACGCCAATATGTAGGTGCCATGGAGAGAAGGGACGGCGATGAGGAATTGATAAGCAATGAGGAGGAGACTCACTGGGTGCGACTGGGACGGTAGGTAGTGGTCTTTTAAGGCAACTCCCACAAAATTAATGTTGTAAGCTCACGCGAGACTCATAGAGAGGGACGGTATTGTCAGACGCCTTCAAATGTGCAGCAGCCGGACTTCCTTACGAAATCGAATATGCGGCAGTCGGACTTTCTAGCTTTCGTGGTAAAACTTAACAGCTTACTCCCATCCTTAATGCACTCGATTGACATGGGTACCTTGGTTTAAAAAAAATTACTAGATCGAGGCAATACTTGTTTAGATAAACTCCTGGCTACCAACCCACACCCTTGAATTGCCTATAACAGGATTAGTCACGGGTGTTATAGGCAATTCACGGGTGTGGGTTGGTAGCTAGGAGTTTATATGAAAATCCTAAACCCTAAACCCTAAACCCTAAACCCTAAACAAAAAACTTTCTAGCGTTCGCAGTAAAACTTAACAGCTTACTCCCATCCTTAATGCACTCGATTGACATGGGTACTTTGGTTTAAAAAACAAAAAATTTACTAGATAGAGGCAATACTTGTTTAGATAAACTCCTGGCTACCAACCCACACCCGTGAATTGCCTATAACAGGATTTTAGAATAGGCTGCTGGAACGATACAAAAATCTTAGAACTATTTATATGAAAAAAATAATACTACAATCAAAACTGACAAACCCATTATGCTTTGCCCTTCGAGTTA
>CM041642.1:34521174-34568008 GCA_023333625.1 Bothriochloa decipiens | reverse complement strand
GTGGCTGACTTGGATGTATGATCAGTGTTGATGTCCTCATCAGGAGCATTCCCTGCAATCGTTACTCCCATCTTTATGGGACTGGGAGAAAAATCAGCCGCTCCCTCGCAATGAACTATGGAGGACACTATCACATGCATTCAAATTTATAAGGGCCAGACTTTCTTACGTGCGAAAGAGCATTTCAACACCATTCGTATCCTTGGAAAATAATTCATTGTTAGAAATTATTAGTTAGTTTATGAAAATACTTAGTTTAGAAACTTTGTATAATTTATATGGCTTTACATAAGTAATTTCCAATTCATCCAAAATACAGGCATCCAATGATTGAATGAACACTGTTTCCAAACCCTATAATCAAAATGTGAAAAGGGTGATGGCAATCAACCGTGTTTCCTCGATCGTCGCATCCTGTGGGAGAGCAGCCGTTCATCTCCCCTCTTTAAATATGACCATAGCACCGACAACTGGGGTATTCTTTCATCATTTATGAAACCATCACATCACCTGCTCCAATCCACACTCACTACCGGCAGCGAAGACAACATAGTTGAGGGATGGGGCATTGGTCATCGAAGAAGTACTCCACCGACTATGACGATGAAGAGCCCGGCGAGGAGGTGGATCAACCAACGCAAAGCAATGAGGAGGATGAAGAGGAGGAAGAGGAAGAGGAAGAGGAAGAGGATGCAGCGACGGCGGAGGAGGAGGACGAGGAAGAGGAAGAGGAGGAGGTGGAGGAAGAGAAAGCAGCGTACATGGAGCAGGAGGAGGTGGAGGAGGCGCCGGTGAACGTAGAGGACGAGGCGGACATGGAGGTGGAGGACCGCAGCGACAGCGACGGTGAGGAGGATGAGGGCAGGGACAGCAGCGGTGATGAGGAGGAGGATGGCAGTGATGACTGCGGTGAGGAGTTGGACAACATCACGGAGACGGTTCCACCGGGGTTCCCGCCATTGTCGAGGTACCCTCCGCGTGTGTGGAACCATCCAACCGACGAGTCGGATGACTCCACCTGGTCGAACAATGATGTCTCTATTTCGTCCGACGAGGATGAGGAGCATGGCGATACAGACGATGGCGGGAGCAGCGGAGTCAATCAGTAGGTGCAGTTGGGACTACAGCAATAGAAGTACAACGGCGGGTACATTATAGTGCACTTTTATGCTATGTTGGGATGTCCTCATGTATGCAGACATGTGTTTGAATTAACATAATGTCGGTTTTAACTTTTTTGTTTGCTTTTTGTAAATTTGATTTGACCCGCCTGGATGTCTAACACTTGGTATGGAGCTACTCCTATGTGTACAGCTTTGCCTGATCGACTATGTAGGATATTGTTAGATGTGTTCAAATCTTCGACCACTAGACTTTTATATGTATGTGAGAAATAGATTTTTCAATAGAAATAAATGGCTCGTCCTTTCTGCGTTTACCAGGTGAGTGGAAATGGGAACCTACCCGAACGAACTAAACACCATCTCCATTGGGCTAGTCATCTTGTCTTCTCCATTTATTCCCACGGGCCACGATCTTCTATATATGTACCACCGACTGCTGAGGTTATAACTATGACTTGATGTTTGAGCAACCGAGAGTGTAAAACTTTGGCCTGATTAGCCAATTCAAACCAAATCGTGTTTTGGATTGATTTTCTGATCTTGCAGAAGCCATGCAGTGAGGAGTTTATATCAGCAGGCTCGCTTCTATCTAATGCTAAAATGATGTGCCATAATTTTTGAATTTTACTCGGAAAGCCTGAACGTCCGACCATTGTGTAGATGATTTAGTCGGACATTATATAGCATCATAACGTCCAGCTGGTGCATTCTTGATTTTGTAGGACAGTATATATCATCGTCAGCTTTTAATGTTGTAGCAATGAGTAGGTCTATCCCTCGATTGTTGCTGCTGCTTGGGATGGAGTGAAATAGTCTGTACAAATAGACCTATCACAACCACATCAGTCAATCAAGTTTGAAGCGTGTCATAGTGGTCAAAAGCTCCTTTTCCTGATTATTCTTCAGTCTACCGCATTCACTTCACTCTCGTCGGGTCTAATATGAAAGGGGTTGCCATAGCGCTGTCCACTATCCAACTTTTCAGTTTGGTTCGGTGATGAGCGTCTAGTCATTGGTGCAGGTGTTTTTGGTAAGATCGTTGTAAGATCCAGAGCCTCGAGCTGGCCACCAATGCCGTCTTAATTAACCTTGCCAGACGTGTATGGGATCCTAGCCCCTTGATCACTAGTAGTCATCGGCGAGTTTGATCCGTGGAACGCCCTTGCAAACATGTGAACTCATTTTTGCTTGTAGGTCGACTATTGTTACTGCTTGGATTATACTAGTGAAATACTCCATATTTCTGCAGAAAAGACCTTTATGTACATGTACCACACTGGGGCACTCAAATGCGAAGGGGTGAAGAGCATCGTTCGCGTGGGGAGTTATAATTTGGCGCTTAAGCGAAAGGAGTTGTACATCCCGATGGGGTTGATCTCCAACCATGGTGGGTGCACACCGTCTGGTTCTACATCCGGAACAACGAGGATATGCTGCCACGCTACACTGGGCGTGTCATCACAGAGCGCCCGTTCCATTGGCCACATGGTGTGGCGGGGGATCTCCAGGCATGGCTGAACCCCTCCTCACCGCACGGAAGACTCTGAGCGATCAGGGGCTAAACGCTGGGATCATTGTCTCAGCATTTCATAGTCGGAGGGTGCTCCCTCTGATGGTACACCCACTGCGCCTGGATCAGATGGGACCCGAGGCGTCGCCCGAGCAGCTTGAGGCGTGCCAGATGTCGGCCGAGGAGCTGCCCCTCAACGAAGTCGCAAGGCGGGTGAGGGGGCGGCCACTGGCACCTTCACCCTGGAGGAAGTGAATGGCATCCCGAGGCCACCTGACACCGGCCACATCCAACTGGTAAGCATGCCATCATGTTGTGCTCGAGTTCTTTTCTTCTTTGACCAAGTCTCACATTTGCTACCATGGATTTGTGTTCAGGGGGCCATAGACTTCAGGGTGTCGAGACCCCTGACCAAGGAGGACATTTTACTGACCAACAATTAAAGAAGAAGAATGATAATGAAAAGAAGAAGACGAAGGAGAGAAATCTTAGGCGCTAGGTGCTGGAGCAGCGCCGGGCTAAACAGAAGCGCGATAAGCTTCCTATCGAGGAGTCCCCCTGGGAAGAAGATGACGAGGAGGATGACAGTGATGATGATGATGAATAAGAAGGGATGGCGGTGCATCTCGCACCCCATCTGCCCGCCTCCCCTCGTGCTGACGTGCATTCTGCGCAGGTGAACATCCTGGAGCAGCTTGCCGCCCAGTCGTTGAGGGCGGCCTCGGGGCGGCATCAGGAGAGAAGGCCAGCGGACCCTTCGACTCGTAGTGGGTCATCGTCCTATCATGCGCATGGCCGGACTCCACCAGCCTCGTCCTAGGGTCAGTCTAGTACATCGCCTCCTCGCACCAAGTCCTCGACACAAGGCGAGCGGACCCGGGATCGTGATGCCTCGGGAGGACGGGCGACATCATCCTCGACGCCCGAGGTGAGGACCCGAGGCCAGAAAGCCTTGATGGAACGGGGGCCCAAGGACATCATCTAAGGCCCCAGGTAGCTCTAGATCAGGGAGAGGCACGACTACCTCGAGCCTCCCATAGCTGCAGGGGGGCGCCACGACTACCTCGAGCCAGCGACCGCGATAGCAGAGCGCGGTACTGGAGGTGTTGATGGTCCCAAGCGTGTCATCGGAACAGCACGAGGAGATGGCCGCTGTGAGCCTGCCGCTGTCACATTGGCAAGAGGAGGAGGAGGACGCCCTTCTACTTGCCGGAGCATCCGCCACTCAGGGGGGCCCTCGCAGCCTTAGCTGGTCTGCCCCTGGCTCTTTTGCCATGGCCAGGCAGGCGAGTGGCAAGGCCAAGTCGTCGAGGGCTGGAGCGGAGGTTGAGCCGCCGTTCCCCACCCTAGCCAAGCAGGTGGGTTGTCATGGCAGTTCGCCTGACCTGGTGAACCAGATTGCGACATCGGTGTGGGGAAGGATCGAGAGCACCCTCCCCTCTTGGGGCAAGGAGCCCCTTGTGCTCTAAAACCCGCTAGAACTTGACGCCCCCAGGATCAAGATGGATGACCCAGCGAAGGTGACGTAGTAGGAGCAGGTCGAGGAGTATCGTGCATGGATGGCACAAGACTTCAAGCAGGACCTCGATGTTGTCACCGAAGATCTAGGACGGGCCTTCTCGGTACATGACTCTCTGAGCGTGCCCGGTATGCGCAACCTTTTAATTTGATGACTGACTTCCTGCTTCCTGCTTCTAGGATCTAAGGAGGCACTCCTATGTGAAGTTTGAGTTCATCCACATGACGTAGGACGGGCAGGAGCAGGTACGGCGCCAAGTCAAGGCCGGCCGGTCCACTTAGGAAGGGGTGGCCCGAGCCAAAGAGGTGGCGAAAAAGGCCAGGGAGGAGGCCATCAAGGCCAAGGAGGAGGCGTGGAAAGCTCTCGAGGCCCTCTTCCTATCGATGGAGCGCATCAAGTCACTCGAGGGGGAGGTTCGAAACTCTGCGGAACACATCAAGGGGCTCGAGACTGATGTTGCTTAGGTCTCCGAGGCCCGCGATGCCCTCAACATCTCAGCTGGGGAGGAGAAACGTCGCGCCGACGCCCTTGCTGCCGAGGTTACCACACTGAAGGAGACCCTTCTGGAGAAGGAATGGGCCATCACCCTGGCCGGCAGGACGATCGAGGACCTGCGGCTCGAGAAGACGAAGGAGGTCCGCACCTTTAAGGCGGCCAAGAAGGAGCGCGACGAGGAAGTGGACGCGTGTGTGGCCCTCAACACCCATTGTACTGGTAAGTCTTTTTTTCTAGTTCTGAGTTTCTTGTCTCTGTGTCCTCGCTTACCGTGATTAACTCCTGCTCTCCTTCCAGACCTTGAGGCCATTATACTCACTGTCCAGACAGCTTCCAAGGCGCTGCAGGAGGGCCTTTTAGCCAAGGTGGCATTGACTGACAGGCTTCACACCACAGTCAATGGACTCTACAACTCCTGGGTGGTCGAGGCCACGGAGGAGGCCAGGAAAGAGGTGCACGGGACTGCTCTCATTGACCGGCTGTATTATCTTAGGGCCACCATGAAGGATTGCATCTGAGATGTGCTCCACGTCGGCGTGAAGTGGGCGATGGCGGTCGTCTATTCTGGCTTCACGTATGACATGGACATCGTCTCCCATGGCTTCGTCTCCAACCTCACCAAGTCTGATGCCGAGAACAAGGAGAGGTGCCGGGCCTTGATCGACGCTGTTAAGGAGCTGAGCAAGAAGTTGGCGAAGCTGTTTGAGCCCGAGGTCCTTCCCTTCGATGGCGAAGAAGGTGCTGGCGATGAGGGTGATGGCGACGAGGGCCTGTGAGCCAGAACTAGGCAAGAAGGCCCATGTAATAGATTAGTTTTTGTGACATTATGGCCCTGGGGGCCTTAAAACACTTATGCACTATCTGAAATGCTTTTGAGTGCTTTTTATCTCGAGCTTCTTCTCTCTCTTTGGCTTGGTTCTTACTTTTACTAAGTTTTTAATGCACGCTCGAGTCCCTCGAGGAGGGAGCGAGTGGAGGTACCGTAGCCCGCGGGCGTAGGTGAGCTCCCGGCTTGACGACCCATGACTTTTAGGGATTTTGAGTCATTTTTGACTAAGCAAAAGTTAGAATATCAGAGCACGTGAGAGGAAGAGGAACGTCGAGTTTCAAAAAACATGCGAGTTTTTGGGGAACTTCGGGGGGTTCCCCCTTGTAGCCCCCGAGGGAGGCTCAATTTTGATGAAGTAGAGTCGAGGCTACATTGCATGAACGAAAAAGAAAACATGCTAAGTCGAAGCCATTTTTTATTTATTCATTCATGATGCCATAGTAGTACAAAATGTGAGGAATGTACAAGGCCTCGAGGCCCTAAGGGTAAAAGCGACATAGCTGTTCGATGTTCCATGTGTTGGTGAAGGTCTCGCCCTTGCCGTTCGATAACTTGTAGGTCCCTGGCTTCAACACCTCGGCGATGATGTAGGGACCCTCCCATGGTGGAGTTAGCTTGTGGCGGCCCTTGTTGCTCTGTCGTCATTAGAGGACAAGATTGCCGACTTGGAGGTTCCTCTTGCACACGTGCTTGTCGTGGTAGCATCACAGCTTCTACTGGTATCATGTCGAATTGAGGAGGGCCATGTCTCAAGCCTCCTTGAGCTGGTCAACTGTGTTCACGAGGGCCTCCTTATTCGTCTGCTCGTTGTAGGCTTTCAGTCGAGGGGACCCATGCTCGATGTCTGTGGGGAGGACGGCCTCGGACCCGTAGACCAGAAGAACAGGGTGAATCCCATGGCCCTGCTTGGCGTCGTCCTTAGGCTCCATAGGACCAAGGGTAGTTTGACCATACTTGAGGTGGTTGAAGATCCTTGGCTTGAGGCCTTGCAGAATCATGCCATTGGCACGCTCGACCTGGCCGTTAGTTCGGGGATGGGCAACTGCGGACCAATTTACACAGATGTCGTGATGGTCGCAGAAGTCCAAGAACTTCTTGCCGGTGAACTGCATGCCGTTATCGGTGATGATGACATTGGGGACCCCAAAACGATGGATGATGTAGGTGAAGAACGCAACCGCCTGCTCAGACCTAATGTTGGTGATGGGTCGAGCCTCGATCCACTTGGTAAACTTGTCGACAGCGACCAACAGGTGCGTGAAGCCCCCGATTGTCTTCTTTAGAGGTCCGACAAGATCGAGCCCCCACACGACGAACGGCTAGGTGATGGGGATCGTCTGTAGAGCGTGAGTGGGGAGGTGTGTTTGCTTGGCATAGAACTGACACCCCTCGCACGAGCGGATGAGGTCGATGGTGTCGGAGATAGCAGTCGGCCAGTAAAAGCCTTGCCGAAAAGCGTTCCCGATGAGGGTCCTTGGCGCAGTGTGGTGACCGCAAGCCCCCAAGTGTAGGTCTTGGAGCAGCTTCCTGCCCTCATCAATGGTGATGCAACACTGGAGGATGCCCGTGGGATGCCCGTGGGATGCCCGTCGGACTGTGTCGATAGAGCTCTTTGTCATCGCCGAAGAGGACGTAGGTTTTGACCCATCGATCAATCCGCTGGGACTCAGTTCAATCTTCTGAGAGCTCCCCTCGAATAAGGTAGTCGAGGAAGAGAGCGCGCCAGTCCTGCTCGGGAATCGGAGGTGGGGTCAATGCCTCGATCTCCATGACTTCGGCCCCAGTCAAGGGGGCCTCGGTCGAGGAGGGAGGCTCGATGGTCCGCGGAGCGGCTTTAGCCCTCGAGCCCCAGTTGACGGAGGGCTCAGATAGGTCCCTTGAGAAGACGTCAGGCGGGACCATGCCTCGAGTTGATGTGATCCTTGCCATCTCATCGGCAGCTTCGTTGTACCATCGTGTGATGTGGTTGAGCTCGAGGCCGTAAAATTTGTCCTCCAGCTTGCAAACCTCTTTACAGTATGCTCCCATCTTGGGGTCGTGGCAGCTCAAGGCTTTCATGACTTGGTTGATCACGAGTTGCGAGTCACCACGAACGTCGAGGCGTTGGACTCCAAGCTCGATGGCGATGCGCAGGCTATTGTTAAGGGCCTCATACTCGGTGACATTGTTGGAGGCAGGGAAGTGTAGTCGGATCACGTAGCGCATGTGGACTCCTCGTGGTGAGATGAAGAGCAGGCCTCATCAGCGAGCCGTCGAAGTACATGGTTCATAGCTCTGCCTGAATCTGCACCGGACAGAGTTGAGTATCGGTCCATTCGGCGATGAAATCTGCCAATACCTGAGACTTGATGGCTTTACACGGCACGTAGGTGAGAGTTTCGCCCATGAGTCAACCGACCACTTGGCGATTCTTCCTGCGGCCTCCCGGTTCTAAATTATCTCTCCGAGGGGGAAAGACGAAACCACGGTCACCGGATGGCCGAGGAAGTAGTGCTGGAGCTTTCGTCGCGTGATGACAATGGCATAAAGCAGCTCCTGGATCTACGGATACCGAACCTTGGTCTCTGAGAGTACCTCGCTGATGAAGTAGACCAAGCGCTGGACATGCTGTGCATTTCCTTCTTCTGTCCTCTCGACTACTGTGGCCGCGCTGACCACCTGGGTGGTAGTGGTTACATAGAGCAAGAGGTGTTCAGTTGGGTTCAGTGCCACTAGGATCGGAGGGGAGGTCAACATTGCCATCAACTTGGCAAGGGCCTCTTCGGCCTCGAGGGTCCAAGCGAAATCCTCTACCTTTTTCAAGAGATGGTATAAAGGCAACGCTTTTTTCCTGAGACGCGAGATGAAACGGCTGAGGGCCACGAGGCATCCTGTGAGCTTCTAAATGCCCTTGAGGTCCCAAATCGGGCCTGTTGACATTTCTTAATGTCGCTACTAGGTTTGTTTGTTCCTGGCAACGATGCCAGAAATGCCTGTTGATATTTCTTATGCTCATGTAGAAGATTCTGCAAGCGCACAGAATATCATTATGGCACTTCACCCATGAGTATTCCAGGGCATCGTATTTATCCATAGGGAAGCAATGGTTAAAGATAGTGAGAGTGAACCGTCATTCATCTGTTAACTAGTGTACCAACTAGACTAAAGTGGGTCAAGCGATATTCAAGATAGGATGATACCCAAGAGGTTCAACTCATTGATAAGTAAATGATTGAGTAGTAAGAGGGACAACACGAGAGTCTTATGTTACTTCCAAACAGGCATAATTCTAGCCATGGATCATTGTGATATATATTAAGTAAAGATAGATCAGGGTCTTCTATGTTGTATACTGTGAGCGTACTCCCTCGGAACTCACCATAGCAAATGGCTCTGACAGTAAGCACCTCGAGCTCTACATCAAACTAAACCTGTCATGGGGGACTACACAGGCAAATAGGACTGTCACCACCTATTGCTACCACCTCTAGAGATTTAGGAGCATCCACAGGCAAGCTATAGCCTAAGCACCTTGCTCAATCTATAGACTCACTACTTCTAACCTCATGACTGAATAGAGCACCTTAACCGGGCGGTGGAACAAGCACACAAGAATGATAAATAAATACTTAAGATTATCACTAGAGCATAGTAAAGGACAAGACTATTACTTGAAGTAAAGACATGGAAAAGTACTTGCAGAGAAAGTAATTCTTTACTGAAATAACCAAAGTATTACAAGAGAGGTACAAAGCTATACCAGACTCCTGAAGACTTCTCCAGACTCCAAGTAGAGCTCCCGCTAAGACTACTACTAGAGTTACATATTGAAAGGTAGAGAGAGAGTTCCTTCTTGGTGTGTGTGTTACAAATGAAGCACGGGGGACCTATTTATAAATTTTGGAGGTTGGTAGTTGTGACCCCCGGGGGTGGGCACCCTGGGTCTAGGGTGGACGCCTTGGCCAGGGTGGGCGCCCAGGACATACTGTCCATTCGCACCGACCTTTGATCCAACGGCGATGGCTCACTCCCCCAAGTCGGTTGCATGCGAGATAAGTCGGTTTGGAGTTGGTTGCAACCGACTTAGCCTCCTTGGGTGTATGACAATGGGCCCATGAATCCAAGTAACATCCATCGAGCGCCCTTGGATCAAACTGACTTGGTTTCGACTGTTGGAAGATGTGGGATGATGTTCTCATGGATTGGTGACGTGGCTGGGTCGGTTTGGTGGCACAGCCAGGGTGTGCGCCCTAAGTCAGGGTGGGCACCTTGAGTCAAGGGTGGGCACCCTGAGTCCGGGGTGGGCGCCCTGGCCCTGGCTGGGTTGCTGGCCCTGCCACGTTCCATTGCCTCCATTTGGTCCATTTGCACTTATTTTTGGTACTTTTTCTGCATACAAATATAAACTCCAAGTACAAGTGGAACTAGGTGAATTATAAACATAAATCACTTCTTGTATTATTGGTTGTCCTCATTTTGATGCATTAATGATGGTCAAAATTGATAGTTAAGGACCGTCAACAAGCTCCCCCACACTAAACCTGTGCTCGTCCCGAGCAAAGAGGTGGGTTTTAGCATATTGGATCAGGATTTGCTACAATATGACACCCTGCAAAAACTCATATACAAACCAATACTACTCTTGAGTTGAGCAGGTTAGAAATCCACCATTAATCATAGCCATATGGGGCTTATAACTTTCACCTTGTAATATGCAAAAGTAAGATAGAGCAGTAGGAAGAAACTTTGTACCTTGCTTTGGTAAAGTTGAGACTCTTTTTGGAGGTTTTCAAGATTTTAAAAGAAAAGCATGCCTGAGTTCTTCAAATGGTACACTCAATCGCTCAATGGTGTTTGATAATTCTCACCAAGGCCAAAGGTAGAGACCTTTTGCACCTATACTAAATCTTATGTGGAGCTCATAGGTCGGAAAAGCATAAGCCGACTTGAACTGAATATATTGCTAAGTTAGACACTTAGATCAAAAGGAGCAACAAGGCATACAAAATGATCAAGATGTGCAAGTGTGAATATTTGGTGGAACTCCTTGAGACTTTCTATTGGTAACTTGTTTTTGAATAGAGCATGGCTACCTGCTATTCTACATGGGACACTGGGTCCTCTTTTTTTTTGCTTGACTTTTTTTTCGTCGAGAGCACTCATTTTTTCTCTCACAGTGGGTATTGAGGCTTCCGCTGTATCATCTCTCATTTGGGGACTATATCCCTCTTTTCTCTCTTTTCTTTTGGTAGCTCATGTCCTTCAAAAATATGTCTCAAATAGTGTATGGAGCTAGTTATGTATTTCCGATGTGGAAACGGCAGGGGTGCATAATTATTTGGTGGTCGCGTACTTCCTTTGTAGAAGTAGCAATGGGTGCATGTGCATGTGATCTTGATCAAGAAGCATGACTAGTTTCTCTACTTAGATCAATAAGGCCTAACCAAGCTCAAAGCAATCAAGTGGCTTTTTATGGAGCTTTCGTATCTAGGGAACATGTATATGGCTTTTGGTAGGAATTTTAACACCATCGAGGAACTTTTGGCAAGGTTTTTAGATTTTTCAAAATAAAACTCCAGATTTGTCTCAACCATTCCTCAAACAAGTTAAAAGATTTACTCTATTTACCACCACATCTTATCTTACAAGAGCATAAACTTGGTTATAGCAAGTGCAACCCACAATAGCGTTTGACTTAAGATGAACTCTTGTTTCACATGCTCAAAACTTAAGCAGTAAAGGGTCGTATGAAGGGCTTTTGTAAAGTATTATAGTGCAACTTTTCATCACTTCCAACAAAACTTTAAGGTGTCAATTTAAGATAGATACTTAAGATTAATATCACCTCTTTTTGCATCAGATTCTAACAAAGAACACCATATGATTTTAAGCTTGATATTTCTTTAACATGTAGCATTATCAGGACATCAAGCTCACAATGGAAAAGCAAGAGTGGCAGAGGGGGTGCAAACCAGTGCGCCAAAATGGCGAAGGCTGAGAGGGTGGTATATACGAATTGCGCAGCCTCCCCCACACTAGGACTTATATGTCTTTGACATTAAAGGCCTAGTGTCAATTTTTTCATCCCTCGAAATGTACTCCACCGCTGAAAGATGTCTTGCTCAAATTGTTCTACTGTGTTGTTTCGACCCTTCATTCTCTTTTATGTTCATCCTGCAAGGTTTAATGACAAGCATACCCGAAGGATACAAAGTCTACATGATGCATTTGGTTCTCGCTTTTACAGGGATATTTTTATTACAACTTTTTTAGGTGAGAATGAAAAAAGGGAACCTTTTTTTGAAGCATAGGGCAAAAGCAAGAATCAAATTTCTAGACATGCATTCTCCTTGTTCTTTTTAATCTCGAAACATTTAGTGAGCAAAGACACCAAAGGGAATTTATCTTAGAGCACATTCTTCATATTATTTTTTTGAGAGGTTTTATTGGGAGAGTGGTTGTAAGCTTATTATGCTAAGAGTCAATGCAAATTTTTTTAAAATAAGACAATGTTGTTTTAATTTATTATGCACGAAAGGAAAACAACTTTGTTAGAAACTAAACATGCACGAACTAAAACATTATGCAAGAATTAAATATGGGATATATACCGATTTACCTGTCGGCAAGGGCTCATTGTTTCAAGTCAATTGAGCATGCCTTCTCCATTGAATTTACCTCAAAGACTTAACCACTCAAAATTTTCAATTTCCTGCAGGGGTTAGTCCACACAACCAATGTCTACACAAGCATTTTTAGTTCAATAATCAAACAAGACACCATGTTTAATTTGATTAAGGTAGGATATTTAACCTAAGCACCACGCTTAATTTAAACGCCTATAAAAGTATGATCATTGCGCAATAACCAACACTCCCAAACTAAAACATACTAATGTAGAAAGAAGCATGTAAACATGAGATGATTCAAACGTATGTGTGAGCATTGAATGATGAATCAGAGAACCAAAGTTTTTTTTAATGCAAGGTAATGCAAATTTGGTGAATGAATATGATCAATCAAACATGCCATGGTTTAAAGAATTAAAAGAGCAATATGCATGCAAATTTAGATATATGATGAATTTAACAAATATGCAGTGGTAGAAATAAAATTAGAATGCATAAAATGTTTTTGGGTTGATTCTCTCTTACCTTGATCAATTCATCACTCACAACCTGTGATTGAATCATAGTCGCTCCATCACACATATGATGATTTTCTTTCAGCTTGAGGGCGACCTTTTCTTCATCTGCATAGAATTAGTGTGCACAAATACCTATCTACATGATGGCAAGGTGGTGGTTTGATTGTTCAAGAATGATCAGGCAACCTGGGCTCATGACAAATGTTTTACCCACAAAAAACTAGTGGCAACTAAGTTAGTAGACATCAAGTTCAATATCAAAATCTTTATGCCAATTGCCTCCCCGACAATGGCGCCAGAAATGCTTGTTGACATTTCTTAACTTCGCTACCAGGTTTGTTTGTTCCTGGCAACGATGCCAGAAATACCTGTTGATATTTCTTATGCTCATGTAGAAGATTCCGCAAGCACACAAAATATCATTATAGCACTTCACCCAGGAGTATTCTAGGGTATCGTATTTATCCATAGGGAAGCAATGGTTAAAGATAGTGATAGTGAACCATCATTCATCTGCTAACTAGTGTACCAACTAGACTAAAGTGGGTCAAGCGATATTCAATATAGGATGATACCCAAGAGGTTCTACTCATTGATGAGTATATGATTGAGTAGTAAGAGGGACAACACGAGAGTATTATGTTACTTCTAAACAAGCATACCTCTAGCCATGGATCATTGTGATATATATTAAGTAAAGATAGATCAGGGTCTTGAATACTGTGAGCGTACTCCCTCGAAACTCACCACAGCAAATGGCTCCAATAGTAAGGACCTTTAGCTCTACATCAAACTAAACCTATCGTGGGGGACTACACAGGAAAATAGGGCTGTCACCACCTATTGGTACCACCTCTGGAGATTTAGGAGCATCCACAGGCAAGCTATAGCCTAAGAACCTTGTTCAATCTATAGACTCACTACTTCTAAACTCATGACTAATTAGAGCACCTTAACCAGGCGGTGGAACAAGCACACAAGAATGATAAATAAATACTTAAGATTATCACTAGAGCATAGTTAAAGGACAAGACTATTACTTGAAGTAAAGACTTCAAAAAGTACTTGCAGAGAAAGTAATTCTTTATTGAAATAAGCAAAGTATTACAAGAGAGGTACAAAGCTACACCAGACTCCTGAAGACTTCTCTAGACTCCGAGGAGAGCTCCCGCTAAGACTACTACTAGAGTTACATATTGAAAGGTAGAGAAAGAGCTCCTTCTTAGTGTGTGTGTGTTACAAATGAAGCATGAGGGACCTATTTATAAACTGTGGAGGTGGGTTGTTGTGACCCCGGTGGTGGGCGCCCTGGGTCTAGGGTGGGCACCCTGGACATACCGTGCATTCGCACTGACCTTCGATCCAACGGCGATGGCTAACTCCACCAAGTCAGTTGCATGTGAGATAAGTCGATTTAGAGTCGGTTCCAACCGATTTAGCCTCCTTGGGTGTATGACAATGGGCCCATGAATCCAAGTGACATCCGTCGAGTTCCCTTGGATCAAACCGACTTGGTTTCAACTGTTGGGAGACGTGGGATGTTGTTGTCACGGATTGGTGACGTGGCTGGGTCCGTTTTGTGGCACGGCCTGGGTGGGCGCCCTGAGTCCAGGGTGGGCGCCTACTACCAGGTTTGCTTGTTGCTGGCAACGATGCCAGAAATACCTGTTGATATTTCTTATGCTCAGTAGAAGATTCTACAAGTGCACAGAATATCATTATAGCACTTCACCCAGGAGTATTCCAAGGTATCATATTTATCCATAGGGCAGCAATGGTTAAAGATAGTCATAGTGAACCGTCATTCATCTGCTAACTTGTGTACCAACTAGACTAAAGTGGGTCAAGCGAAATTCAAGATAGGATGATACCCAAGAGGTTCTACTCATTGATAAGTACATGATTGAGTAGTAAGAGGGACAGCACGAGAGTCTTATGTTACTTCCAAACAAGCATAACTCTAGCCATGGATCATTATGATATATATTAAGTAAAGATAGATCAGGGTCTTGTATCTTGTATACTATGAGCGTACTCCCTCAGAACTCACCACAGCAAATGGCTCCGACAGTAAGGACCTCGAGCTCTACATCAAACTAAACCTATCGTGGGGGACTACATAGGAAAATAGGGCTCTCACCACCTATTGCTACCACCTCTGGAGATTTAGGAGCATCCACAGGCAAGCTATAGCCTAAGAACCTTGTTCAATCTATAGACTCACTACTTTTAACCTCATGACTGATTAGAGCACCTTAACCAGGTGGTGGAACAAGCACACAAGAATGATAAATAAATACTTAAGATTATCACTAGAGCATAGTTAAAGGATAAGACTATTACTTGAAGTAAAGACTTGTAAAAGTACTTGCAGAGAAAGTAATTCTTTACTGAAATAAGCAAAGTATTACAAGAGAGGTACAAATCTATACCAGACTCCTGAAGACTTCTCCAGACTCCGAGGAGAGTTCCCGCTAAGACTACTACTAGAGTTACATATTGAAAGGTAGAGAAAGAGCTCCTTCTTAGTGTGTGTGTGTGTGTTACAAATGAAGCATGGGGGACCTATTTATAAACTGTGGAGGTGGGTTGTTGTGACCCCGGGGGTGGGCGCCCTAGGTCTATGGTGGGCACCCTGGACATACCGTCCATTTGCACTGACCTTTGATCCAACGGTGATGGCTCACTCCACCAAGTCAGTTGCATGTGAGATAAGTCAATTTGGAGTCAGTTCCAACCGATTTAGCCTCCTTGGGTGTATGACAATGGGCCCATGAATCCAAGTGACATCCGTCAAGTGCCCTTGGATCAACCGACTTGGTTTCGACTGTTGGGAGATGTGGGATGTTGTTGTCGCGGATTGGTGATGTGGCTGGGTCCGTTTTGTGGCACGACTAGGGTGGGCGCCCACTACCAGGTTTGTTTGTTCCTAGCAACGATGCCAGAGATACCTGTTGATATTTCTTATGCTCATGTAGAAGATTCCGCAGGCGCACAGAATATCATTATAGCACTTCACCTAGGAATATTCTAGGGTATCGTATTTATCCACAGGGAAGCAATGGTTAAAGATAGTGATAGTGAACCAGCATTCATCTGCTAACTAGTGTACCAACTAGACTAAAGTGGGTCAAGCGATATTCAAGATAGGATGATACTCAAGAGGTTCTACTCATTGATGAGTACATGATTGAGTAGTAAGAGGGACAACACGAGAGTCTTATGTTACTTCCAAAAAGCATAATCTAGCCATGGATCATTGTGATATATATTAAGTAAAGATAGATCAGGGTCTTGAATACTGTGAGAGTACTCCCTCGGAACTCACCACAGCAAATGGCTCTGACAGTAAGCACCTCGAGCTCTACATCAAACTAAACCTATCGTGGTGGACTACATAGGCAAATAGGGCTGTCACCACCTATTGCTACCACCTCTAGAGATTTAGGAGCATCCACAGGCAAGCTATAGCCTAAGCACCTTGCTCAATCTATAGACTCACTACTTCTAACCTCATGACTGATGAGAGCAACTTAACCGGGCGGTGGAACAGGCACGCAAGAATGATAAAGAAATACTTAAGACTATCACTAGAGCATAGTTAAAGGACAAGACTATTACTTGAAGTAAAGACTTGGAAAAGTACTTGCAGAGAAAGTAATTCTTTATTGAAATAAGAAAAGTATTACAAGAGAGGTACAAAGCTGTACCAAACTCCTGAAGACTTCTCCAGACTCTGAGAGCTCCCGCTAAGACTACTACTAGAGTTACATATTGAACGGTAGAGAAAGAGCTCCTTCTTGGTGTGTGTGTGTTACAAATGAAGCATGGGGGACCTATCTATAAACTCTAGAGGTCGATAGTTGTGATCCCGGGGGTGGGCGCCCTGGCCAGGGTGGGCGCCCTGGACATACCGTCCATTCGCACCGACCTTCGATCCAACGACGATGGCTGACTCCCCCAGGTCGGTTGCATGCGAGATAAGTTGGTTTGGAGTCGGTTCCAACCGACTTAGTCTCCTTGGGTGAATGACAATGGGCCCATGAATCCAAGTGACATCCATCGAGCGCCCTTGGATCAAACCAACTTGGTTTCGACTATTGGGAGACGTGGGATGTTGTTGTTGCGGATTGCTGATGAGGCTGGGTCGGTTTGGTGGCACGGTCGGGGTGGGCGCCCTGAGTCCAGGGTGGGCACCCTAGCCCTGGCTGGGTTGCTGGCCCTGCCACATTCCATTGCCTCCATTTGGTCCATTTGCACTTGGTTTTGGGTACTTTTTCTGCATACAAATATAAACTCCAAGTACAAGTGGAACTAGGTGAATTGTAAACATAAATCACTACTTGTATTATTGGTTGTCCTCATTTTGATGCAATAATGATGGTCAAAACTAATAGTTAAGGACCGTCAACAGGGCCCATCTTGGTGATGGCCGAGACCTTCTCGGGCTTGGCCTCGATGCCGCGCTGTGAAATGATGTACCCCAAGCGCATGCCTCGAGGGATGCCAAAGACGCACTTCTCGGGGTTGAGCTTGATGTTCTTGGCCCTAAGGCATCCAAACGCAATCCTGAGGTCCTTGATGAGGTTGTTGGCTTTTTTGGATTTGACCACGATGTCATCAACGTATGCCTCGACCATCGTACCTATGTGCTTGTCAAAAACATGAAGCATGCACCGCTGATATGTCGCCCTGGCATTTCGAAGGCCGAAGGGCATGGTCACATAGTAGTACATACCAAAAGGTGTGATGAAGGAAGTCGCGAGCTGGTCGGACTCCTTCATTTTGATTTGGTGGTAACCAGAGTAAGCATCAAGAAATGAAAGAGTTTCACATCCTGCAGTCGAATCAACAATTTGATCAATACGTGGTAAAGGAAAAGGAACTTTTGGACATGCTTTATTCAAACTAGTATAATTTACACACGTCCTAAATTTCCCAATCTTTTTCTTAACTAGTACAGGATTAGCTAACCACTCGGGATGATGAACCTCCTTGATGAATCCGGCCACCAGAAGCTTGTTGACATCCTCCCCAATGATCTTGCGCTTCTCCTCATCGAAGCGGCGCAAGCGTTGCTTCACCGGCTTGGACCCGGCCTGGATCTCCAAGGCGTGCTCGGCGACTTCCCTCGGTATGCCTGGCATATCCGAAGGACTCCACGCAAACATATCGGCATTCGCGCGAAGACAGTCGACGAGCACTGCTTCCTATTTGTTGCCGAGGGTGGCACTGATCGTCAGTGCCTTCCCGTCGGAGCTACTCGGGTCGAGGGGGATCTTCTTCATGTCCTCGGCTGGCTCGAAGTTGCCAGCTTGGCGCTTGGAGTCGGGGGCCTCGGCTGCCAACCTATCGAGGGTGGCCATGATCGCTGTAGACTCCTCGACGGCCTCCCCGTTCTTGACGCATTCGACGTCGCAGTTGTAAGCGTGCTCGTGGGAGGGGCCGACGGTGATCACGCGTTTGGGTCCCGGCATCTTTTGCTTGAGGTAGGTGTAGTTGGGGATAGCCATGAACTTGGCGTAGCTCGGCTGACCGATGATCGCATGATACGTGCCGCGGAAGCCGACGATGTCGAAGGTGAGGATCTCCTTCTAGAAGTTCGTAGGGGTGCCGAAACAGACGGGGAGGTCGATGCGGCCAATGGGATAGGCCTTCTTCCCCGGCATGACTCCGTGGAAGGCCCCGGCACTGGGGCTGAGCTTCTCCCTCGGGACTCCCAGAAGGTCAAGGGTCTCCGTGTAAATGATGTTGAGGCTGCTGCCGGCGTCCATGAGCACCTTGGTGAGGTGGGTGTTGACGATGATGGGGTCGACAACGAGCGGGTACGCTCCAGGCCTCGGGACATAGTCTAGATGATCATCACGGTCGAACGTCATGGCCGTACTTGATCAGTCGAGGTAGTGGGGGTCGCCACCCGCACGGAGAAGACTTCTCGATGCTCCTTCTGGCGCGGTGTGAGCTACGTCGAGGGCCCCCCATAAATCATGTAGCAGTCATGGACCTCGGGGAAGCCATCCTCCTTGTCGCTGCCTCGATCCTTGGGCTCATCCTTCTTGTCGCCTTTTCTGAGACCTAGGCTCTCGAAGTATTTCTTGAGCATCCGACAGTCCTCGAGGTTGTGATTCGCCCCTCCCTTGTGATAAGGGCAGGGCTCTTTCAGCATCTTGTTGAAGATGCCCCCTAGGGTGGGGGCCTCGAAGCTTCTTGCGCTCGGCGACGGCGACGAGGTCGTCGACGGGGGCCTCGCGCTTACCCTGCCGTTCCTTCTTTTTCTTCTTGATGTTGTTCTTCTTGGCGCCCTTGGTGGGGCTCTTGGGGTCAGCCGCTTGCGTTTTCCCCTTGTCTTTTCCGTTGCCAAAGAAGGCATCGACCACCTCCTCGCCAGCTGCATAGTTGGCGATGATGTCCATCAGCTCGTTGGCGGTCTTTGGGGGATTGCGCCTATTGGCAGTCCTTAGCATCCAATTTACAACATCATTTCAATACTAAAATAAATAGAAGGTAGGGCTTTTATCTAATCTTTCCACAAGTTTTGTTGTATATGAGACATGTAGGTCCAACACGTGAAAATGCACAAAATTTACATGATAGCGCACTTCAAGGAAACGTATTCAAAAAAGACGCAAACCAAAGAAAATGAGAAAGCCCACCTCAATACCAAACTGGACCCATCTGTAACCGCAGAGCGGGTCCAGGCCCAAGAATCAACCGACCACCCGAAGGCGGTGGTCGGTGGGCCCAGCCAGGGGTGCGATCGCCCCCTGGTGCGGCTGCCCCGTGGTGGAGCTTCCCGGGTGCAGCCTTCTCAGGCAGTTCATAGGCCGGTCGCCCCAAGGTGGTTTCACCTCCTTCCATACCAGGAGATGCCCGAATTGTCCTACTTGAGTTACAAAAGAAGGGTTCCTTCACCATTCAACATACACACCATCATTTTGGAGTATTGTTCATGGTCCTTAACTACCAAATTTGACCGTCATTATTGCATCAAAATGAGGATAACCAACAATACAAGTAATGATTTATGTTTATAATTCACCTAGTTCCACCTGTAGTTGGAGTTTATATTTATATGCAGGAAAAGTACCAAAAATAAGTGCAAATGGACCAAATGGGGGCAATGGAACATGGCAGGGCCAGCAACCCAGCCAGGGCCAGGGCACCCACCCTAGACTCAGGGCACCCTTCCTGGACCCAGGGCGCCCACCCTGAGTCACGGCGCCCACCCTGGCCGTGCCACCAAACCGACCCAGCCACATCAGCAATCCGCGACAACAACATGCCACATCTCCTAACTGTCGAAACCAAGTCGGTTTGATCCAAGGGCGCTTGATGGATGTCACTTGGATTCATGGGCCCATTGTCATACACCCAAGGAGGCTAAGACGGTTGGAACCGACTCCAAACCGACTTATCTCGCATGCAACCGACTTGGGGGAGTGAGCCATCGCTGTTGGATCGAAGGTCGATGCGAATGGACGGTTTGTCCAGGGCACCCACCCTGGCTAGGCGCCCACCCTAGACCCAGGGTGCCCACCCATGGGGTCACAACTATCGACCCCAGAGCTTATAAATAGGTCCCCCATGCTTCATTTGTAACACACACACCAAGAAGGAGCTCTCTCTCCACTCTAGTAGTTTTAGCAGGAGCTCTGCTCATAGTCAGGAGGAAGTCTTCAGAAGTCGGTATAGCCTTGTACCCCTCTGGTAACACTTTCCCTATTTCAATAAAGATATTACTTTCTCTGCATGTACTTTTCTAAGTCTTTACTTCAAGTAATAGTCTTGCCCTTTTAGCCATGCTCTAGTGATAATCATGTTGGCCTTCTTTAGTGTGGTTATATCCTGCACGGGAACACCGCCCGGTTAAGGTGCTCTAATTAGTCATATGCGATTAGAGTAGTAAGTCTATAGATTGAGCATGGTGCTTAGGCTATATGCTTACCTGTGTTTGCTCCTAAATCTTCGGAGGTGGTAGCAATAGGGGGTGACAGCCCTATTTGCCTATGTAGTCCATCATGATAGGTTTTAATGAGGACATTCCTAGCATTCCCTCATCTTCGAATGAAACTACACTTGATATTACTGGTCCAATTACAAGGAGTAGAGCTAAACAATTAGAGAAGAAAATTCATTCTCAGGTGAACGCTAACCTTATGTTTAATGATCAGATTACGTTAAATGAACCTATGCTTTTGAGTTCTTGGTTCAATGTCCTTAGGAATGAGGGAGTGAATGAGCAAGCATGGGATGATGAAGGATTCAAGCCCCCGGACATCTGAACCAAGAAACCTAGGCGTGCAAGAATAAATGGTGCTTCATCACCTTTGCATGGGAATGCAACCAGAAGCTAGATGGCTGACACATGGTACGAATTCCAAGCATCACCGCGGACAGAATACAAGGAGTTAGATGGTGCTCTATATTTGGTTGGAAGCGTCTTCAAGTCTACTTTCCAACCCATCAAACGGCTCCTCATTTGGACTTCCTAATAAAGAGTTATGCTCATTTTAGTAACTGGTGCCAGAAGCTGAAAAGACGCGCGAACCAGCCACGAAATCCACTAGTGCATGCGCATACTTCCATTTACTCCAAGCTGATCGCCCCTCTCTCTATAAATATTTTGTACTAAGACAATGAAGGGACATATCTTGATTTGCTGAATTCAGATTACACAAACTCGTGGAGTTTTGTTTATGTGTGAGTCTTGAGAGACTTGCAACACTTGTTCTTTCAATTCCTGAGGGAGTTGTAGAACGCCGAACTGCGGTTCACCCAGTTCGTGCCTTCACGTCTATAGGGCGTGATTGCGTGGGCTGTTCGTCGGTACGTGGAAGGGTGATTGTCTCGGTAGTTCGTCGCGTGGACAGCCTCGCGGTGCACTGCCTCTTCACCAGGTCACGCAGCGACAAGTTATCAAGTTCGCGGATCCTGCGAGAAGATCAGGCTACACAACTTGCTGCACGCGCTACCTAGGCGTGAGCATATCAGGTTTAGTCTGTGTAGTAGAGCTCCAGGTGCTTTATGTCGAAACCATTTGCTGTGGTGAGTTCCGAGCGGGTGCGCTCCGAAGTGCATGTGAATCCCTCTATTTCCTGGTACATATATATCACAATAATCCATGGCTAGAGTTGTGCTTGCTTAGAAGTAACATAAGACTCCTGTGCTCTCCCTCTTAGCTACTCAAGCATTTACTTATCTATGAGTAGAACCTCTTGGGTGTCATCCTATCTTAAATATCGCTTAGCCCACTTTAGTCTACTTGGTATACTAGATAGTAGATATAGGATGGTTCACTATCACTATCTTTAACCATTGCTTCCCTATGGATAAATACGATACCCTGGAATACTCTTGGGTGAAAGCTACAACAGTATTTATGCGCTTGCGGATTTATCTATTTGTGTTAACAAATACCAACAAACTTTCTGGCGCCGTTGCTGGGGAAGCAATTGGCGTAAAGATTTTGATATTGATCTTGATGTTTGCTAACTTAGTTGCCACTAGTTTTTGTGGGTTAAACATTTGTCACGAGCCCAGGGTGCCTGATCATTCTTGACCAATCAAACCACCACCCTGCCATCGTGTAGATTGGTATGTGTGCACACTAATTCTGTGCAGATGGAGAAAAGCTCACCCTCAAGCTGAAAGAAAATCATCATATGTGTGATAGAGTGACTATGACTCAAGAACAGATTGTGAGTTATGAATTGATCAAGGTATGAGAGAACCAACCCAAAAACATTTTATGCATTCTAATGTTATTTTCACCACTGCATGTTTGTTAGATTCATCATATATCTAGAATTGCATGCATATCATTCTTTTAATTTATTTAAACCATGCAATGTTTGATTGATCATATTCATTCACCAAATTTGCATTACCTTGCATTAAAAAAACTTTGGTTCTCTGATTCACCATTCAACGCTCACATATCCGTTCATATCATCTCATGTTCATTGTTTACATGCTCCTTCTATATTAGTATGTTTTAGTTTAGGAGTGCTGGTTATTGCGCAATAATCATACTTCCATAGGCTTTTAAATTAAGCATGCTTCTTAGGTTAAATAGCCTACCTTAATCAAATTAAACATGGTGTCTAGTTTGATTATTGAACTAAAACTGCTTGTGTAGACATTGGTTGTGTATCTGGACTAACCCCTGCAGGAAATTGACAATTTGAGTGGGTAAGTCTTTGAGATAAATTCAATGGAGAAGTCATGCTCAATTGACTTAAAACAATGAGCGTTTACCGATAGGTAAACCGGTAAGTATCCCATATTTAATTCTTGCATAATGTTTTTGTTCGTCCATGTTTAGTTTCCAAAAAAATTGTTTTTTTCATGCATAATAAATTAAAACAACATTGTTTATGTTAAAAAAATTTTGCTTTGACTCTTAGCACAATAAGCTTGCAACCACTCTCCTAATAAGACTTCCCTTAAAAATAATAAATAATAATGAGGAAAAAAATATGCTCTAAGAAAAATTCCCATTTTGTGTCTTTGCTCACTAAATGTTTCAAGATTAAAAAGAACAAGGGGAATGCATGTTTATAAATGTTATTCTTGCTCCTTGCCCTATGCCTCAAAAACAAAACATAAGTTGTTCTCTTTTTTCATTCTCACCTAAAAGAAAGTTGTAATAAAAACATCCTGTAAAACTGAGAACCAAATGCATCCGGTAGACTTTGTATCCTTCGGGTATGCTTGTCACTAAACCTTGCAGGATGAACACAAAAGAGAATGAAGGGTCCAAAACAACATGGTAGAACAAATGGAGCAAGACATCATTCAGCGATGGAGTACATTTCGAGGGATGACCAACATTGACACTAGGCTTTTAATGTCAAATACATAAAAGTCCTAGTGTGGGGGAGGCTGCGCAATTCGTATATACCACCTCTCAGCCTCCGCCATTTTGGCACACTGGTTTGCACCCCCTCTGCCGCTCTTGCTTTTTCATCGTAAGCTTGATATGCTGGTAATGCTACATGTTAAAAATCAAGCTTAAAATCCTGTGGTGTTCTTCGTTAGAATCTAATGCAAAAAGAGGTAATATTAATCTTGACTTAAGTACCTATCTTAAATTGAGACCTTAAAGTTTTGTTGGAAATGATGAATAGATGCTTTGAAATGCTCTGCAAAAGCCCTTCATACAATCCTTTACTACTAAAGTTTTGAGCATGTGAAACTAGAGTTCATCTTAAGTCAAACGCTATTGTGGGTTGCACTTGCTATAACCAAGTTTATGCTCTTATGAGATAAGATGTGGTGGTGAAAAGAGTAAATCTTTTAACTTGTCTGAGGAATGGTTGAGACAAATCTGGGGATTTATTTTGAAAAAAAATCTAAAAACCTGGCCAAAAGTTCCTCGATTGTGTTAAAATTCCTACCACAAGCCATGTACATGTTCCCTAGATAAGAAAGCCCCACAAATGCCACTTGATTGTTTTGAGCTTGGTTAGGCCTTATTGATCTAAGTAGAGAAACTAGTCATGCTTCTTGATTAAGATCACTTACACATGCACCCCTTGCTACTTCTACATTGGAAGTACGCACCCACCAAATAACCATGCATCCCCTGCTGTTTCCACATCGGAAATATGCAACTAGCTCCATACACTATTTGAGACATATTTTTGAAGGGCATGTGCTACCAAAAGAAAAAAATTGAGAGAAAAGAGGGATATAATCCCCTAATGAGAGATGATACAGCAAAAGCCTCAATACCCACTGTGAAAAAAAAGATTGCTCTCGACAAAAAAATGTCGAGCAAAAAAAAAGAGGACAAAGTGTCCCATGTAGAATAGCGGGTAGCCATGCTCTCTTCAAAAATAAGTTACCATCAGAAAGTATCAAAGGAGTTCCACCAAATATTCACACTTGCACATCTTGATCATTTTGTATGCCTTGTTGCTCCTTTTGATCTAAGTGTCTAACTTAGCAATATATTCAGCTCAATTCTGCTTATGCTTTCCCCACCTATGAGCTCCACATAAGATTTAGTATAGGTGCAAAAGGTCTCTATCTTTGGCCTTGGTGAGAATTATCAAACACCTTTGAGAGATTGAGTGTACCATTTGAGGAACTTAGGCATGCTTTTCTCTAAAAAACTTGAAAACCTCTAGAAAGAGTCTTAGCTTTACCAAAGCAAGGTACAGAGTTTCTACCTACTGCTCTATCTTGCTCTTGCATATTACAAGGTGAAAGTTATAAGCCCCATATGGCTAAGATTAATGATGGATTTCTAACTCTAATTTGCTCAACTCAAGAGTAGTATTGGTTTGTATAAGAATTTTTGCAGGGCATCACATTATAGCAACTCCTAATCCAACATGCTTAAGCCTACATCTTTGGTCGAGACGAGCAAAGGTTTAGTGTGGGGACCTTGTTTACGGTCCTTAACTGCCAAATTTGACCATCATTATTGCATCAAAATCAGGACAACCAACAATACAAGTAATGATTTATGTTTTTAATTCACCTTGTTTCACTTGTACTTGGAGTTTATATTTATATACAGGAAAAGTACCAAAAATAAGTGCAAATGGACCAAATGGGGGCAATGGAACATGGCAGGGCCAGCAACCCAGCCATGGCCAGGGCGCCCACCCTGGCAAGGGCACCCACCCTGGATCTATGGTGCCCACCCTGGCCGTGCCACCAAACCGACCCAGCCATGTCACCAATCTGTGACAACAACATCCCACGTCTCCTAACCGTCGAAACCAAGTCGGTTTGATCCAAGGGCGCTCGATGGATGTCACTTGGATTCATGGGCCCATTATTATACACCCAAGGAGGCTAAGACGATTGGAACCGACTCCAAACTGACTTATCTCACATGCAACCGACTTGGGGGAGTGAGCCATCACCGTTGGATCGAAGGTCGGTGCGAATGGACGGTTTGTCCAGGGCGGCCACCCTGGACCCAGGGCACCCACCACTGGGGTCACAACTACCGACCTCCAGAGCTTATAAATAGGTCCCCCATGCTTCATTTGTAACACACACACCAAGAAGGAGCTTTCTCTCCACTCTTCAATATGTAACTCTAGTAGTTTTAGCGGGAGCTCTGCTCAGAGTCAGGAGGAAGTCTTCAGAAGTCGGTATAGCCTTGTACCACTCTGTTAACACTTTCCCTATTGCAATAAAGATATTACTTTCTCTGCAAGTACTTTTCCAAGTCTTTACTTCAAGTAATAGTCTTGCCGTTTTAGCCATGCTCTAGTGATAATAATGTTGGCCTTGTTTAGTGTGGTTATATCCTGTGTGGGAACACCGCCCGGTTAAGGTGCTCTAATTAGTCATATGTGATTAGAGTAGTAAGTCTATAGATTGAGCATGGTGCTTAGGCTATATGCTTACCTGTGTTTGCTCCTAAATCTCTAGAGGTGGTAGCAATAGGTGGTGACAGCCCTATTTGCCTATGTAGTCCATCACGATAGGTTTAGTCTGTGTAGTAGAGATCCAGGTGCATTGTGTCGGAACCATTTGCTGTGGTGAGTTCTGAGCGGGTGCACTCTGAAGTGCATGTGAATCCCTCTATTTCCTGGTACATATATATCACAATAATCCATGGCTAGAGTTGTGCTTGCTTAGAAGTAACATAAGACTCCTGTGCTCTCCCTCTTAGCTACTCAAGCATTTACTTATCTATGAGTAGAACCTCTTGGGTGTCATCCTATCTTAAATATCTCTTAGCCCACTTTAGTCTAGTTGGTATACTAGATAGTAGATATAGGATGGTTCACTATCACTATCTTTAACCATTGCTTCCCTATGGATAAATACGATACCCTGGAATACTCTTGGGTGAAAGCTACAATGGTATCCGTGCGCTTGCGGATTTATCTGTTTGCGTTAACAAATACCAACAAGTACTACACCTCACATTTCATACTTGTTCTCTTTAGTTTAGTGTTAGTATTTGAGCAAGGCAAAGCTATCAAGGAGAGGTTGTCTCCTTGGAGGAATCAAGAACACTTTGGTATGAATACAAATCAGTTCTCCTCTATGAGCAAGTTCTTATCTTGTTTATATAGTTATGCACATGAATTAGAGTATAGTTGTGCTCATATTATGTTGATAACATATAAACTAGTCTATAGTCTATGTGTTATGTTCTTGATATGTTCATCAAAGCTCTTCATCATTCATCGGATTAGTATGAATAGAGGAAGAACTAAGGATGGGATAATGGTTCGTTGTGCCGTCATGGTTGCTCCTAGCTGAGCCTGTCAATCCAAAGGGTTGAGGTCCTAGGAGATTAGGAGTTGTTTCCAATTACACAAGCGTGGTGCTCGGGTATGCGGAGATCAGCGGATATGTTGGTGCCCCACGGGCAGAGGGGTAGGTGGGCAGGTGGTGACAGCCCTGTCCATCCCTTGCATTCCTCCACGTTCGGGTATTGAGTAGGAGTTCGTAAAGTCTCTATCGGCTAACAAACCAGCTGCGGGATCTCCCTATCATCCCAGACTTTGTCCTAATTCTAATCATATTAGTTGGATGTTATTTGCTATTCTTTGCATAGTTGTATAAGACCAATGCCTGCTCATGTAGTTATTCTTTTATTCTTTATTTATCTTTTATCCTTGAGGCTGCTCCGATGTGTGTGTCCACTATCTTGAGAACCTGTTTTTACCCCTGTTTATGCTATGTCTACCTATGCATTCAATAAGTAATCATGTTTGTACCAAAGCTAGATGCATTCGTCATGCCCTCCTATGGGAAATTATAAATACGACACCCTTGAATACTCACGGGTTAAAATGCTACAATGATAGTTTTGTGCGCTTGCAGATTTATTCTTATTTCATACTGAGCTATCGATTGGCGTACCTAAGTACCATTACTTAAGGATTGTAATTCTTGTTGCATCCCATGGCGTCGTGCCACAGTTTTGCATATCGTAAGTAATGACGGTTAGGATGGCAAATCTGGCACTTCTAACTGTTATTACCAGACTGCATTACCTAGGCCGGTGCCTCTAAGGGCCAAGGGTTACCTTTCTAAAGTAATGGTGGTTAGGAATGTCAACTTACATTTCTAGTGTTATTATTAAGGACAGACTCATCGTCTATCTTTAGTAGTAATGCTAAGAAACGCCAACAAGCATTTCTGGCGCCGTTGCTAGGGAGGGCAAAAGAAAAATGCAAACATCTAGCATTGGCATAAACATTGATTACAAAATAAGCATGGGTAGCCATAGTTTAAACAGGCTAACTTTGATGTTTTCTTCCTCTTTTTATTGGAATGAAAACAAGATAGTGTATGAGCGATTTCAACCTGCCGGAAAACTTCATCAACGATCCGGAAGCACTCCTAAGGAAGAGAAGGGCTCGTACCATTTCTTCTTCTGCTACTTTGCCAGCAAACAAATCGGTCACATCCGAACCATCCGCTACTATCACCATGGTCAAGTCACCCATGAGTACTCCACCCCCGTTGTTGCCAACGTGCCTGTTGGGCCCGCTGTCAATGTCGGGAATGGAAACTTTGAGCTCCACACTGGCCTACTCACGATGGTGCAGGCAAACCAGTTCTGCGGTTTGCCAAGTGAGGATGCAAATGTGCATCTGCAAAACTTCCTTGAGCTGTGCGAGACAATCATCATCAAAGATGTTGCACCAGATAGCATCACACTCCGCTTGTTTCCCTTCTCCCTCTCGGGGAATGCGAAGTAATGGTTCTACCAAAGCAAGGAAGCTGTCAACACGTGGGACAAATGTTCCACGGCATTCCTCACAAAGTTCTTCCCCATGAGCAAAACAAATGCCCTACGAGGGAAGATATCAAACTTCCAGCAAATTTCACTCGAGTCCATTCCTGAGGTTTGGGAAAGGTTCTAGGAGTACAACTAGGATGGAAGACTGGCTTGTGCTGTAGAATTTCTATGAGGGCCTCACAGCCATGTCCAAAGGGCACGTAGATGCCGCTGCTGGAGGCGCGTTCCTCTCCCTTACCATTGAAAGTGCCACGGCGCTGATTGAGAAGATGGTGGCTAACTAGAGTTGGGGAGAAGGACACAAAACACAAAAAGGCATGCACACCATGAAGGAGACGGATCTGCTTGCTGGAAAAATAGACCTATTGATGAAGAAGCTTGAGGGACGTACCACTGATCCTACCACCGGCACCGTCCAAGCCATAGACCCACACATGACGTGTGAGAACTGTGGAGATGTTGGCCATTCGGGGAACAATTGTCCCGAACCCAGGAAGAAGCATCGTTCATCAACAACGGGTTTCGCCAACATCAGTAACCAGGTAATGGGTGGAACAACCAGAACCACCCCCAAGGTAATTCTTCCAATTTCAATTCGAATTTTAATTCTTCCCAACCTTCGTTGAAAGATCTTGTTTTAGGATAGGCTAATATAAATGAAAATCTTACTAAAAAGCTTTCTTTTAATGATAAAATGTTTGAAAATATAAATGCTAAGCTTGATAGCCTGTCCTTATCTATTAAAGATCAGGTAAGTTTTAATAAAAGAATAGAAACCCAGATCGTTCAGCTTGCCTCTGTTGCTAAATCTGTCGTTAATCCTAATAGCTCTGTTGAGAATGTTAATTTGGTGACCACGAGAGGGGGTAAGACCACTCGTGATCCACCACATCCTAACCATAAGACAGGAAGGACCTCAAGGCAGCAGGAGGAAACGCCGGTAGAGTCGGCGAAACCACAAGAAGAATCCACGGAAGATGAGCCGACACCGGAAGGCTATGTGGACACCACGATGCTACCTTCCCCACAAGAATAAGAAGGAAGAAGAAGATCGGAGATGATCAGTTCCTCCAGTTCGTGGAAATGGTTGAGAAGACACACACCAGCGTTCCGTTGATGGATGTTTTACACATACCATCCGACGCCAAGTTCATCAAGGACATTATCAACAACAAGCAACCATTGCCGTCGACAGAAGTTGTCAAGCTGACGGAAGAGGTAGCGCAGCTATACTCAATCATCTGCCCAAGAAGAAGCAAGACCCTGGGTGCCCCACAATTACATGCTCCATTGGCACCCAGCAATTCAACCATGCCTTGTGCAATCTTGGGGCAAGTGTAAGCGTCATGCCAAAGTCAGTCTTTGATAGACTGAACTTCACCAATTTGGAGCCCACCAACATGACACTTCAGCTGGTAGACTCTTCAATTCGATACCCAGCAGGGATTGCGCAAGACATCCCTGTCAAGATTAGAGGGTATTATGTCCCAGTGGATTTTGTGGTGCTCAACAAGAGCTTACAAAGGAAACACCACTTATCCTGGGAAGGCCATTCTTGAGTACAGCAGGAGCCCAGATTGATGTTGGAGCTGGAGAAATTCGCTTCAATATCAATGGACAAGAAGAAAAATTTGAGTTCAGGCCTCGCCGTCAGGAAGAATGCAACATGATCCACATCAGATATGGGCCGAATCCCCAAGGTATCAAGGAAATTGAGATCCAGCCTCAACTTTTGAAAATTTATCAAAAATATCAAAAGAATCAAAGAAAAAGTCAGAGCCAAAAGAAAAGGCGGCTACCAAAAGAAATATAAATAGGGAGCAAAAAATAAAATGGCTCCTAAAAAGAAAATACAAGAAAAGAGGGAAGAAATCCCCGAGCCTTTAAAGAAAAAGATGGTGTGGAAACAGAAGGCAAAAATAGAACCTACCACCACACCACCCAAGACAAGTGAAAAAGTATGGAGGCCGAAGCAGGTGCAACCGTCTACTTCTCCCAAGACGGATGTACCCTCATCGAGCAACTATTGAAGGGAGAAAAGTCCTGCTCAACAGACTTAAAAAAAGGTGAGCCCTTGCCGAAGGTAAATCGGTAAGTTATCTTTAACTAGTTTTTACTTTTAATAAAATTTAGCAAGTCTCTTTATTTTCAATAAATGTTGAGTAGTCTCTTTCTTAAAAAAATATAATAAATAATTTTTATACATTTATATGTATTTATATTTTGATAAATAAATTTTACCTGGTGCTAGTGTTGCATTTATGATATTGTCTAAAATGCCCCTATGATCTTCCTTCTCATGTGCATGAATCTTTATGATCATAGGAATATTTTCTCATAAATGCATGATAGTGTGATTCTGAGTATAATTTCATGAATATCTTTCATATCCCACACTCTATCACACACTATATCACTCTGATTCACCGCGCATCACACTTGAACGCAACCGGGATAGGAATCCACGTAGTCAGAGGAGCACCTGACCAAAAAATGGAGGCTGGCAGGTGGACCCAGGGGGTCGACCGCCCCCTGGTGCGGCAGCACCCCTAGCTGACCCGATCGGTCCCAATCTTTTTCGTACCTCCCTCTGATCACTCTAGCATCACGTCCTAGGTTATGATTAGTTTGTTTCCTAGTCAAAGACCACGGTAGCACCTATAAAACCTCCCATAGGCCTCTCCTCTCCTCACACCAACCTTTTCTCTTCTCCCCTTGCAAGGCTTGCTAAGCTCTCCCTTCTACCATGTCTAGCTACGCCCTCTCGCTGATCAACGCTCCTAAGGCTATAGCAAACCTAGACATAGCACCCTATCAAGAAAGCTCCTCAGTGAGGGAAGAAGCTCATGTTGAGAAGAAGAAGCCTTTAGCGATCTTGTCGGCACATACCCGTGCGCCCGAAGGTGGCGCCAAGAACAAAACCTCTGCTGCCCGTCCTACCACCAGTGCTTTGGGCCTCAAGAGTTAGATCCCTAGTGGTAGTGGGCCTAGCAAATGTGCTGGTAACAAGTTGGCTAGCAAGGCCAAGGAAGCAGAGTCCTCTGGCACCCTAACTAGAATTAGGAGGCACCTGCCGTAGCCAACTATCAAACGTCGTGCAGGATAGTACGAAAGCAATGACGACGAGGATGATCCTAGTATCCTCGCTGACCTCAAAGCCAAACAAGCTAGCTTACGCGCTGTCCTAAGGGTTTTAGAAGATGACCTAGAAGCGAAGAACACAGAGATTAGGGATCTTAGTGATGATGCCAATAAGTTTCGCTTCAAGTTTAACCTTAGACTCAGGAAGGTCGCTGAAGCCCTAGGTGTTGGGCATCTCCTCGAAGATCTCTAGATACACCTGCTGCACAAGTTTGTTTAGGCACACTTTCCCTTTCACGATCTTTTATTTTTCAATCATTTCCTTTATCATGTAATGTGCCTATTCAAAGTTATCAATGAATAAAGTTTTATCTTTGTGTTATGCACTTGTTTTCTTCATATATATATTTGTAACTAATCAAGACTGGGAAGAAAATAAATGTGGGGGAGGATTCCCCAACTTGACTGCACAACAAAGTCAAACTTTGGTTTGTGCAACTTTCCCCCTCTAACATAAAAAAAAATTAAAAGAAAAAGTTTAAAACATTTTATCCTTCATACTCCATCAAACATGTCTTCCTACGCTTGAAATGTTTGCATACTTTTTATTCCCTGCTAATATTCCTACAGATTTATGAACACTGTTTAGGGATCCCATTTTATCTAAGTAATTGATGAATGAGATATAGTAGGATGGCATGATGCTTGCTCGTTCTTGCAAAGTACTTGGGATTTATTTTACAAAAAAATTCAATAGCATGTTCCTTGAATGACAAATACCTACCAAAGCCGCATATGATTCTATATGATGAAACCTTCGACATATGCTGCTTACTTTGTGTTGAGTTTGGTTAAATGTTGTGACCGCTGTTGAGAGATGTTTCATGCTCCCAAGATTAGAATTCACTCGCACCCACCAAATAAAGCCAATTCTCACCTTGAGAGTTGTGCAAAACATGCACCTCATCCATCCACCAAAAATATGCCAACTCTTACACTGGGAGTTGCGCAGCTTTCTCCACCAAATAAAAATGCTGGAACTTACCACAGGGGCCGCGCATTCCTCCTACAAAATTTTACTTCATCCATCTACGATCGTGATATCTCCTTATTTAAAAGTTTTCCTTTGTCAATAAAGGATATGATGAGGACATCAACGCCAACCATACATCCACGCCGTCCACGCCAACACCAGTACCTATTGCTGGTCCTCTTACTCGTGCTCGCGCTCGTCAACTCAACCATCAAGTAAGTTCATTCTTAAACTCTCGTCCATCATATTTAGACAATGGAGACAAGTGCACTTTTGTGTTGCTCAGGAATGATGGAGAGGATCAACAAGGGAAGGTGCGACTGCATTCAGAATGCGAGGCAACACCAGCTCAAGGGTTGATTGCATATGGGAAGCATGGTACCTTAACAAAGGTGATTGGGGATCAAGTCCATGTGTCCACAACATCCTCCATCAGGCTACCACGTCTCTTCTAGAGCAAGGAAAGCAAGAGTCCAAACCCAACACGATTTGGGAGTTGGATTCGGACTGCAGAACAACCCCAACTTGTGTGGGTCACCACGGCTTCATACAGACTTCAATTGGGACATTTTGATACTTGATGGAAAGCTTATCAAGTCTACTTTCATATGGATCCAATCTCATGTTGATATCTTCTCAGAGTCGAGTCAGAGGCAATGATGAAAATAACGCCAAGAGGTTTTTTCTGTCCTCGGTGTCACCTGATTGTTGCCCGATGGGCCATGTATCAAGTGGGGCCCAATAGGGGCGTGTCCTAGGGTTGTGGGATGACTCCTGCCAGGACAAGGTCGTCCTCTACCCTCTCTTATACCTCCATAGCCGCTACAAACAGATTGGGTTTTGTTTACATCAAGTTTAGCCGTCGCTACTTGCTTGTAGGTGCGCGTGTTGATCCAGCTGCCCATCTCCTTGTCTTTGGAACCCCACTCATAATAAGATTCAGTTTGAAACCTTCAATTTGATCTTGCCAATTCAGTGCTTGTTTCCTCATTCTTGCTATTTCTTTGATTGCTTGCAGGACGGGAGCCCTAGTGGCTGGTTGTCGCGCTCCACAAGATCGTGACGGCCTTTGGAAGTGGTGTATCGGTCGCTAAGGCGCAGTCTTGAAGGCTGTAGTCAGGCCGTGAACGTCATCTCCATCCACCAATCAAGTTATCTCACGCCTCTCATCGAAAGATCGTCCCCAAACCCTAGCGGGTTCACATCAGGATATGGGGCTATGATAAAAAAGAAGAGAAAGGACTATGCCAAGGGGCATAAGAAAATAAATGGGAAAGAAAATTCAAATATCCGTTCAAAAAAATATATATATATAATGAAGTTTCTATAGCCCATATCACTCAAAATTTTGTTCAAAGGAGTATCATGATGCATGGAGTATCAACAAGAGTTAGAATTAGGTTTCCACCTTCATATTCTTCCACACACATGCACATTCTGATCTAGGGGCATGGCGCACTCCCTCCGGTATGGTCTGGGGTTTGACATGACAACATATGCAGGGTAAGCATGCACCTTTCTCCTCCCTACCTAAAACTCCAGATAAGCCTTTTAGAGGTAGGATGATCAAATGAAGGCATCACCTTTTTCATGCCTTGGTGAGGAACCTCTTACAAAAGAATGAGAGACTTGAGATAATCATTCAAGGAACATATGATATCTTTACATTTTCAAAACTATGCAAAAATCCAAGTTTCTGCACAAGGATAGGGTAAGAAGAGATGAATCCAGGCTATTCCATTTTTCAATTACCCAAGATGACTTGGTAGACACTTTGAAGTTCATAAATCTAGATGAAGCTTGGAATAACCTGTATGCAGATCCTTTTTGACAAGGAAGATGAACCCATTTGTTCATTAGTACTTTACCCGAGGATGAGCAAAGGACCAAGTGTGGTGGAGTTGTTGGCAGTCCTTAGCATCCAATTTACAAAATCATTTAAATACTAAAATAAATAGAAGGTAGGCCTTTTATCTAATCTTTCCACAAGTTTTATTGTATATGAGACATGTAGGTCCGACACGTGGAAATGCACAAAATTTACATGAAAGCGCACTTCAAGGAAACGTATTCAGAAAAGGCACAAACCAAAGAAAATGAGAAAGCCCACCTCAACACCAAACTGGACCCATCCGTAACCGCAGAGAGGGTCCAAGCCCAAGAAGCAATCGACCACTTGAAGGCGGTGGCCGACGGGCCTAGCCAGGGGTGCGACCGTCCCCTGGTGCGGCCGCCCCCCTGGTGGAGCCTCCTGGGCCCAGCCTTCTCAGGCGGTTCATAGGTCGGTCACCCCAAGGTGGTTTCACCTCCTTCCATACCAGGAGACGCTTGAACCGTCCTACTTGAGCTATAAAAGAAGGGCTCCTTCACCATTCAACATACACATCAATTGGAGTACTACACCTCACATTTCATACTTGTTCTCTTTAGTTTAGTGTTAGTATTTAAGCAAGGCAAAAGCTATCAAGGAGAGTTTGTCTCCTTGGAGGAATCAAGAACACTTTGGTATGAATACAAATCAGTTCTCCTCTATGAGTAAGCTCTTACCTTGTTTATATAGTTATGCACATGAATTAGAGTATAGTTGTGCTCATATTATGTTCATAACATATAAACTAGTCTATAGTCTATGTGTTATGTTCTTGATATGTTCATCAAACTTCTTCATCGTTCATCAGATTATTATGAATAGAAGAAGAACTAAGGATGGGATAATGGTTCGTTGTGCCGTCATGGTTGCTCCTAGTCGAGCCTGTCAATCCAAAGGGTTGGGGTCCTGGGAGGTTAGGAGTTGTTTCCAATTACACGAGCGTGGTGCTCGGGTATGCGGAGATCAGCGAATATATCAGTGCCCCACGGGCAGAGGGGTACGTGGGCAGGTGGTGACAGCCCTGTCCATCCCTTGCATTCCCCCCACATTTAGATATTGAGTAGGAGTTCATAAAGTCTCTATCGACTGGCAGACCAGCTACGGGGATCTCCCTATCATCCCAGACTTAGTCCTAATTTTAATCATATTAGTTGGATGTTATTTGCTATTCTTTGCATAGTTGTATAAGACCAATGCCTACTCATGTAGTTATTCTTTTATTCTTTATTTATCTTTTATCCTTGACGCTGCTCCGATGTGTGTGTCCACTATCTTGAGAACCTATTTTTACCCCTGTTTATGCTATGTCTACCTATGCATTCAATAAGTAATCATGTTTGTAACAAAGCTAGATGCATTCGTCATGCCCTCCTATGGGAAATTATAAATACGATACCCTTGAATACTCACGGGTTGAAATGCTACAATGATAGTTCTATGCGCTTGCAGATTTATTCTTATTTCATACTGAGCTATTGATTAGTGTATCTAAGTACCATTACTTAAGGATTGTAATTCTTGTTGCATCCCACATCACCGTGCCACAGTTTTGCATATCGTAAGTAATGACGGTTAGGATGGCCAATCCGGCACTTCTAACTGTTATTACCAGACTGCATTACCTAGGCCGGCGCCTCTAAGGGCCAAGGGTTACCTTTCTGAAGTAATGGTGGTTAGGAATATCAACTTATATTTCTAGTGTTATTATTAAGGATGGACTCATCGTCTATCTTTAGTAGTAATGCTAAGAAGCGCCAATAGCGCCCCAGCTCTCGGACCAGCTCCTTGCAAGTCATGGCTGAGATGAATGCGAGGATGACGTCCTGAACAGAGATGTGGGGGAGCTTGGTGCGTTGCTTGGAGAAGGATCAGGCAAAGTCACGGAGGGACTCCCCTGGCTTCTGCTTGCAATTGCGGAGGTCCTAGGAGTTTTTGGGGGTGAACGTAGGTTCCCTTGAAGTTCCCCTCGAACACCCAGACCAGGTCGACCCAGTCGTGGATCTGATCGGGGGGAAGCTCCTCAAGCCACCTTTGAGAGGTTTCTGATAGGAACAGGGGAAGCTGGCGGATGATGGTGTGGTCATTGCATGCTCCACCCAGCTGACAGGCTAGCCTGAAGTCAGCCACCTATAGCTCAGGCTTGGTTTCGCCATAGTACTTGGTGAGGCTCGAAGGAGGACGGAATGGCGATGACAGCGGCGTGCTCCGAATCGTCCTGCTGAAGACTCGAGGGCCCGGTGGCTGAGGAGATTGATGCCGGTCTTCGTCGCTATTGTAGCGTCCACCTCTATGCGCACTGTAGCCTCGCACCTCGGTATCACCACTCTTGCGTCTGCGGTTCTCATTGATGTCATGGCATGCGTCTCGAGCGGTTGTCGAGGATGCGCTCCCAGACGGGGACTGCCCTCCTCTGCTGGGGAGCAGCCTCCTGGTGGACAGAGCCTTCCCTCTTGTGTCGGGAGGGGTTGACCGGTCACTACGAGGCCACCCCTCGATGCCTCGCGGCAGAGCTCTTGGCTTGTTGTGTGGCAGCCACCTCGAGGAGGCCCTGAATCTCCTCCCTGATGCGTCGAGCGTCAGGGTTTGAGGGGCAGGCATGTTGCGGAGAAGCATGGTCGCGGCGATGATGTTCTGGCTAGCGCGGTTGAAGATGGGGTGCTTGACCGCCCCGTCCCCGATGATCTGCATGTTGACCTCTCGGGCCCTAGCTCGAGCTTTTTCGCCCGGCAGGTTCCTGCGATCCTGCTCGAGGGTTCGCTTGAGCTGGCACAGGCGCTCCCGATCCTCATCAAGCTTGGCCTGCATCTCCCGGATCTGCGCGTGCTGGGCATCTTGGGCATCTTAGGGTAACCGCATGTCGTTGGGTGCGGCTGGTGGTGGCTCCTCCCGAACCTGTGCAACAAGGCCTCCTCTGACCATGGCCGCGGCGGCGGCCGCGGCTGTGGGGTCGGCGGTGTCGTCGCTCGATGCAACTTCCCCGTCGACGTGGAAGCACTCACGCATGGGGTCATAGTTGTTAGAGTCGGAGTAGAAGATGGGAAACTGCCCGCCTCACTCTTCCTCCAGCTGGTGTCGCATCGTGCTAATGGTGTACCACCTCGGGCCTGGTGCTCGTGCGAAGCTGGAGTCCTCTGAGGCCGACGTGACTGCTGCCAAATACATGGTGGCGCGCAGGAGTGGTCCTTGAAAAGCCACGTGTGAGCTCATACCTACATTTACGGCGCCAGAATACATCCTGGCGGCGTTGTCCAGACCGAACGGGAATGGCCGTCGCATCAAGAATAACCCATGGGGCAACAGGTCAAGCGGTGCCAGAGTCGTGCCCTCCTAGGAGACCGTGCCTGGTCCCCTCAGCGAGCGCATGGCAAAGGGGAAGTCGGGGTTATCGCCAAGCCCTCCCAGCTCCTTCCTCGCTCCCAGGCGTAGGTCTGCCAGGTTCCCAACCAGGGACCCTGCATCCTTGACCAGTCACGAGGAAGCCGAAGTGGACGCCGACTCGCCCATGGAGCGGCGGTGGTGGTGATGCTGGCCGCGCCTCCTCCGGGACGCGGAGGCATGGTGACGCGGCTGGCGAGGGGCCCCTTGTGGGGACTAGGGATGGCCTCCACTCGGATCTCTAACCGAGAGCAAGACCATGTCAAGGCCGCGGCTGAGTGACATAAACTCCAAGCTCCTAAACCAGATCACCGTGGTGAACAGAAGCGATGGCACGGAGTCTGCCATTCGGAGAATGGCGGGAAACGCTGGTGACATGCAGATCCCCTACCTGGCACAGCAACTGTCGGTGTCACGACCCCCGAGGGCCTAACACCAACTAGTAACTACGTGTTGCGTGCTCCCTAATCCAGATGGTGATGCAAGAAGAACACTCAATTTATCCTGGTTCGGGCAAAGAAGGCCCTACGTCCAGCTGGGGGAGGGGAAGATTGTATTATCTTGCATCAAAGTGCTTGTACAGGGGAGAATACAAGTGAGTCAGTCAAGCTAAGACTTGAGCGTTTCGGGCTCTAGTAGCTCTCTATGAACCTCTCCTCTACACTAGCCCAGCACCTCCTTTTATAGGCCAAGGAGGGGCACGGGTGGACAGAGAACCCTAAAATGGCACTGGTAAGGCTAGCGTAGGCAATGACGTTGAGGAGTGGTCATGTCATTGACACTGTAGGGGCATGCGCTGAAGCGAAGTCGAGCCCTATAGAGGCATGCGTGATGATGAGATCTACTCTCCTGAGATGTCACGGTGAAGTCGGTGATTGACTGGTCCTGATGATAACGTTGGCATGCCTCAGCGGCGTGGTGAAAGACGCGACCTCCTGTTAAGGACGTACGGCCTGCTATGGATGGCGTACAGGAGTGGTTAAATTATTGACTGAAGCAGTCGAGAGCCTATGTCGAGGGACTCCCAGGGGGTCTCTAGGCCGTATGGATAAGGCCGAGCCCCGGGATTTCTGGTACGGATGTTGACATTTGCGTTTGAAAGGGGTGCCCGATGGGGCATAGTGTTTAGTACGGAGGACTAGTGGTTTTGTATGAATCAGCGCATCCCCGGGGATGGGCGGTAAAGGTAGATGCAACCTCTGTACTTGCCCATCATTATCGTCGCTATAGCCATGGGGGTTGGTGGGGGCTGGTGAGATGCATTAAATGCTCCGACTCCCATACACAAATAGGTGAATTGGGAAAGTGCAGCGGTCGCCAGGTGGTCGTTCGCCCATGCAAAATTCTGTCATTCGAGGGGGTCCTTGGTCGAGCCCCGTCGCTCGAGGGGTCCTATCGAGTTGGCATTGTCCCAAGCCATCGAGACCCGTTCGTGGGCCAGCCCAAGATGACTTATCACCGAGACCCCAACCTTGGGCGTTCGGGCCCGTGTTTGTTAGGGACTGTAGCTGGAGATTATGATGGCAGATTTGGTCAATGATATTGGGATTAGCTCGCTTGATCGAGGATTAAGGGTACCCCCTTATCCAGGTACCCGACAATTATACTCAGTCTTGGATGATTTAGTTCAGCTATGATGGTTTTCCTTTTTGGTCCTTCTTCTTCCTTTTTGGTCACTGGTGTGGAATAATTCTTGCTTTCATCCTTAGGGGAAATCTTCTCTTTGGGATATCGATCTTTGAATCTTGACACTTCTCCTTCATAGTCAGCCCATCCATCTACACTGATCTTCTTGTTCTGGCGATAGGTACGCTGCCTTCTCCTTGACTTGTTCTTCTTGGGCTCCTCGTTGACTATGTAATTATCAGTAAAATAGCGGTGCACCTTTTTTGAGGGAAAGTGTAAGTGAACCTCCCCTGTTCTAATATAGATGATGGCCTTGGTAGTGTTGAGGAACGGTCTTCCTAGGATGATAGGTGGATTATATTCATCTTCTCCGATGTTGATGACTAGGAAGTTAGTGGGGATGTGGTGGTCGTCAATCTGGATAGGGATGTCTTTGGCTATCCCTTCCATGAAGCGAAAGGTCTAGTTCACCATCTGCAGCTGCACGTAGGTGGGGTCCAAAGGCATATTACCATATAGATATTCATAAGTCACGTTGGCCATTATGTTGATGCCCGATCTGGTGTCACAGACAGCTTTGTTGAAGGAACATCTGTTGATGGAGCATTGAATGGTCAGGACACCTGGGTCGTCCTTCTTGATCAGATGTGGGGACTTGAGCTAATGGTCATGCTCACATGGTTGTGTAGGACAAAGGACAATTGAACATTTTCTCATATATCACCTTGGGCATGATGTTGACGTTTGCGCCGAAGTCACAGATTGCCTCATTGAAATTAGCACTTCCAATGGAGGTTAGAACAACTAGTCTCCATGGATCACCTTTCTTGATTGGCAGAGTCGGGTCATTCCATGATCCTCTTGGAGGGTCACTCCAATAGCTTCCTGCATTAAATATGTCTACAAGATTTGCAGTTTCTAATCCTTTCGGTTGCCCTAGAATCTTACCTTAGTTGACGGAGGGAACAAAGTTGGCAAGCTGTTGTAACTGAGACTCTTGCATCTTATTGAAACTAAGTTGATTCTTTATAGCATTAGAAAAACTATCCATTCTATTGTTAACCGTTTCTAGAGTTTTATCATAAGACGCTAGCTTCTTAGACAGGTTATCCATTAACTTACCTTGATTGAGCGCTAGCTCTCTCAAAGGCGGCTGATTGAAATTATTGTAAGAAGAATTATTACCTTGGTAGGTACCTGAGTAGTTAGGCCTTTGCTATTGATTCTAGCCTTGATTCTACTAAGGACGATAGTAGCTGTTGTTCTTGTTGTTGAGGTAGTTCACATCCTCCTTCAGCTCTGGGTAGTTAGCACCTGTATGCCCAGTCTCTCCACACTCTTCACAAGTCATGCGAGAATCGTGAATGTGCATGACTTCTTTCTTATCAATGGCTCTTTCATCGAGCCTCTTCATCAGCAGGTCCATCTTGGCAGATAGCATGTCTACCTCCTTGACTTGGTGCATCCCACCTCTCTTGCGGGTCTGAGTTCTCTCTTCACTCCAACCTTGGTTGGAGGCCATCTTCTCCACAAGAGCTATGGCTTGAGGAATAGTAAGTGATAAGAATGCTCCTCCAGCAGCAGCATCCATGGTCTCACGATTGTTGTTGCTGAGCCCATGATAGAAAGTCTGCATGAGCAACCAATTCTCCATTCCATGATGAGGACATTCGAGGATGTAATCTTGAAAGCGTTCCCAGGCCTCTAGGACTGTCTCTTCATGTTGTTGCTGAAAACTTGAAATCTTCCCACAGAGAGCATTGGTCTTGCCCATGGGAAAGAACTTTGCTAAGAAATTGGTGGAACATAGTGCCCATGTAGTATTCTTCTCCTTATTGGCGTAGAACCACTGCTTCGCTCTTTCTAAGAGTGAAAATGAGAAAAGGCAAAGTAGTATAGCATCTCTGGGGATGTCCTTGATAGTGAAAGTGCTACAAATCTCTAGGAAGTGTTGGAGATGAGCACTAGCATCTTCATGGGCCTTCCCACAGAACTGTCTTGCATGCACCATGTTGATCAACGCAGGCTTGAGCTCAAAAGGGTGCTCAATGTTCGCAGTAGGTCCAGTACGGATGTTGTCCGTAGTGGAAGCTGAGAACTCGCGAAGTGTCTTGTTGGCCATGGCGTCAAATACTGGTGTCAAACTTTGAACAAAAGGTGGGTCTTTCGATATAGAAGAACTGGCAGGCTGAGCTGATAATGTTGATAAGTGCTTCTTCAACTTTGCTTTTGTCCTCCTGAGTAAATCTTCTGGATTATTAACGAAATTATCTGGAAGATCAAACCTATTCATACATCACCCTGCATATGATATATAACATAGACAAAAGACAAGGGTAAGTCTGTATGAGTAGAGAAGGGTGGATGGTTCTCAATCATATTAGTAGATGCAGTGATGCTCATATCCATTTGATAAGCTCTAAACCTTTCCCGGCAACGGCGTCAAAAATGCTTGTTGGCACCTCTAACACCACTTAAGCTAGGTTTTCATCCCCAGCATGGCGCCAGAGGTGCTGGTATTAAATGCATATGCTTTTCTAGAAAATAACTGAGGGATCCGTAAGCGCATAGATAATACCGATGTAGCATTTTAACCGGGAGTAATCCAGGTATCGTTATTTATATTTTACCACTAGGAAGGGAATGCTTATGGATATGAGCAATAAGCACTGCATGTGATAATGGAGAGCTTAACCATGTCTTTATCTATCTTCTCATACAGGGTAAGTGTCACATAAAATAATAATAATGATATGAATGAATGATAAATGATAAAGGATAAATGAGAGCACATAGCCACATAAAATAATGATAAACATCTCAATAGAGTACTCTAAGTCTATAACACTAGCATGGACTAGGACGATCTACAAGAATAAATCCTAAGTTATTCTAACTATAAAGCCAAAGCATACAATGATTAGTGCAAGTACACCTAACAATTATGGCAGGAAAAGGTTACATCTGTGCATAGTGATATTACCAAAAAAGATCATGAACAGAGCAATCATTTCCACGTTATAGTGGTGTTCTACTAGTCCTATACTTGGGAGGAGGACTACGAAGGACTCAACAGGACTGTCACTCCCGCGATCTACCTCACAATCCGGAATATAGGGTGCAACCGCAGAATACAGCCTAGGCACCACACCTACACAATATTTATCACTCACCCATCGATCTAATGAGCAAGTGCTATATGATCCTATGCATAAACATAATTCTAATCCAACTATGCTAAACATATAATCAAGGTAAACTAAGAACAATATAATTGAGAACATAAGTAAATAGAGAAAAATCATATCTGATATATTAGAATAGAATAAAGTACTATTCATAGTAGCAAGAACAATGATGAATATTATGATGAAGTAGAAGAAGTTACCAAGAACTCTGATAGATTCGGACTCCAAGCTAAGCTTGACTCCTTCTAGATCTATTCCTATGTAGCTATGCTTCTAAACTATGGAGCTCTAATTGAGACGTTGGCTGTAGGGCTTCTCTAGATTTCTTGAATGAAGTAGAGAATAATTAGGGAATGAATTAGGGTTTCTCTAGGGGCCAAGGGCCCTATTTATATAGCCCCCTAGGATGCACCATAGCCCTTGGATCAAACTGACTTGAATAGATGGCTGAGACTGCTCCTCAAGGTCAGTGGAGGCAGGATCCATGAGGTTGGACCTCAATGGTCCACCTGGCTGGGCGGTCGCCCAGGTGGCATGGGCAGGCGCCCAAGCCTGGCTGCCAGGTGGCCCCAGCTTCATAGGGTCGCCTTCTCGAGTCTTCTAGAGTATTCTTGAGTTGTTGGACGAGGTATTCTCTCTATGTAAATCTGACATGTGGGCTTCTTTTGGTTCTTTTCCGATAACCCCATGCAGAAATAGACAATCACCAAAACTTGTGGAATTTTATTAGTGAAACCCCTATAACTAGATAGTATTCATGTTTTAACCTTTTCTCATGTTATGTTTGATAGTTAAAAATGATACTTAACTACCGTCAACATAAGATATATGGTCGGACATTCCAATGTCCCAAGCCTTGGCTCCTGGTATTTCATGTCTGCGAACACCAGAAAGTCTGACCGTTATATAATTGAACACGTAAGACAAAGAATAATGCATTTGTCGGTTTTCATTGTCATAGCAATCCGTATGCACTGAAACATTGAATCAATCGCCTACCTGCTGGCTCCTACCTTGCAGCGAGGAGCAAATCTCGCCACATCGTACACAGAATAGATCAAGGGTGCATCAAATGTGTTCATTCTAAGTGAAATACCCAAGTCCTATAGTACATCCATGATGAGGCAAAACCCGAATGAAGAAACAAACAGTAAAAAGGGGAGAAAGGAGACATGCGGTTCGGAATTATCGTTTGTGCCGCCGCACACAACCGATAGCAATGCATGAATTGCCCACCTTCTGGCTCACATCTTTGCAGCAAGGACGCATCTCACCACATCCTAATGCATAATGAAGGAAGCATTGGTATTGAAATGCTATTGCACATAAGAAAGTCATGCTATTGCGCATGAGAAAGTCTGGCCCCTGTAAAGTATACCGCGTTAGACAGTATTCTCCATAGTTTATCCTCTTTTTCCTATGATGCTTGTTACTATGTCATTTAGTAGTTTGCGTGACTAACTCTATAGAAAAGAGTAATGATGTCTATGACATAAAAGGCATGGGAGCACACCGAAGCACGCTTTGTTGAGAAGAACTACATGAACATGGACTTCGGAGGGAATTTGTTCAAAAGCATTGAGACTCCAAAACATCAAACCACAAATGATCACTCAACCGAGCTCCCAGGAGTTGAAGACTGAGAGTTAGGCATGCATCACCTTAGGGAGCTACGCAAGACATCGCTGTACTTACTGAGCTGCTCCTATTTCTCTCTAAAGGTATGCATGGTATCCTCACGGAGCTTATTGAACTACTCCGGTTTCTCTGTCGAGGCACGCATATCACTGGTCTTATTGAGCTCCTCTTGTGTCTCTCTAAAGGTACGCATGGAATACTCACGGGTCTTAGCTAACTCCTCCTTATGCTTTCCAATGAACTCCTCTAATTCCAGTCAAACGTGTACCATCTCCCTTAACGTTTCCTTCAGTTGATTGGGGAGCGCAGGAGAATATTTCTTTCTAGCTATCAATTATTTGCGAAGCATTGTCTCCTGCAAAATCCAAGCAGTAAACATCAGCTTATAGATAGTGGAAGGGGACTTCAATTGAAAATCCAAGAGATTATTTAGTGGACCCTGGAAACAATGAGGCGGATGGTGTCGAGATTGAGTTCTTTTGGTTCCAGGGTGCTGGCCGTTGCGCACGTCTTATTGGTCAGTCGATTGGTGAGTGTGGCTGAAAATTCCCTTAGAGCTTCAAGCAATCCGCAAAGCACTATCAGCTGTGAAATACAAGTAAACATCAGCTTATAGATAGTGAACGAGTACTTCAATTGAATATCCAAGATTATACAGAGGACCTCGGAATTAGTGCGGCAGATGCGTTCCAGAACGTAATCTTCTACTTGTTGTAGGCTGAACGATGCATCCGCCCAATTGGTGCGGGCCGTCTTCATTTCGTCAGTGTGCAATAACCCTGTGCTTCCTAAGTAATGAGATCAATCGAAATAGAAAACAATCATTGGCACTGGTTGAGAGAACAACATATAAGAATTTCCATGTTACGAGCTCATCCAAATTTAGAGTACTAGCACATAGAGACAACTAAAACTAGAATAGCAATTACTATGGCTGTAACCATTAGTCCAATACAATTTCGGCTAACTCAAGTCTAACCATCAAACTTACAATACCATTACAAATTCAGTCCAACAGCCATGAGCTACAGGGACTATGAGAACCATTACCGTCCTGCATCTATTTAAAATTAAGGGATATGGCGGTATGCATCAAAGGTATTCATTCTAAGTGAAATCCACAAGTTCTATAGTAGAATCATGATGAGGCAAAACCCAAATGAAGACACAAACAGTAAAAAGGGGAGAAAAAACCTGCAGATCAGATCTGACGCCTCTGCCACTGCTGTGGCACACAAGCGACGCGGACGCCAATGCCGCCACGCCCCACCGGGAAAGCCGCGCCGCCTACCGCCAAAAGGACGCCAGAGCCAGCACAACACACTAGGGATCCTCCGCCGCCCCATCTATAGCTCCACTGCCCAGCCAGCGTAAGTCCAATGGGCATATATTTTCCCATTTTTAGGGGATATATATCCAATATATAGGTCAACATGTTACACACGAGGAGGACCCTTAGGAGCGAGAATGGCTCAATTATCACATGGCCCATATAAAGACTGTCCCGTGGTACACAAAAGAGATATGGTCGGACTTTCCCATGGTACACAACAAATAAATCGCCGGACAGTCCGATATCCCAAGCCTTGGCTCCTGGCAGTACATGTCTGCGAATGCAAGAAAGTCCGACCGCTACATAATTGAAGAAGTCAGACAAAGCATAATGTGTTTGTCAATTTTCATTGTCATAGCAATCGGTATGCACCGATACATTGAATCATTCGCCTACCTACTGGCTCCCACCTTGCAGCGAGGAGCAAATCTCGCCGCAAAGTAACGTAGAACCAATAGAGGAGCCATAGTGTTGAATAGCCAGGTATACTTGATCACGTAGGATGCGGTAAAGACAAATGGCTGCTTAACCAGTCGGTGATGCGCTTGCGGTGGAATGCATTGCCGTGACAGGGCACGTTCACGCCATGGGCGACCAATCTATTTTTGCAGAGGTAGGTGTTGAGGTAGGAGAATACAACAGGTTGCTTGTGATTAGGGGGCCAGTTACATGGTTTGCTGAAGCTAGTGCTCATGCTGTTGTTTGGAAAGAATGCATTACCAAATTGAACTAGGAATATCCTTGCGGTAATGAGAAAGATTCGCCTAACCCTAATGCAGAACGGAGGAGCCATTTGGTGATGAAATGTTACTGCATCGCAATGTTCGGTCCCTAGTATATATTAACGCGTCTGACACCATAGTTTATCCTTATTTTCCTATGATAGTGGTTACTTTATATATAGCAAAGAGTAACAACGTCTGTGACATAATAAAAAAGTAATATACAGAAGGAAGAGTTAAAACATAGGAAAGAGTAACATTTGTGTCTCAACTCCCAATGTATGGAAGATACATCAAATGAAACGTGACATGCATCAAATGGAATTTTTTTAATCTACTCCTCTGCTGACAAATTCTATCAGGACCGAATGTCTAACATAAGAAAAGACACGTGCAGGGACGACATGAACTTTTCTAATGTCCATGTCATACGCGATAATTGTTCTTGCCTCCCCAGCAAAGAAGATAAAATTCTATTCTGGGTGAACTGTAATCGGTACGTACTCTTCATCCTATTCCTCGTGACCAAATTGAATATTCGTCTTTCCAAATACATTAATAGTACTAATAGTATGCTTCAATATCCATTCTGATATGAACCTGCTAGGGTTTGTGGTCGATCTTTCGATGAG